>VDFB02047230.1:251113012-251298088 GCA_007258455.2 Sequoia sempervirens | reverse complement strand
ATTGGAAAATAGTTAGAATTACTTGCCCTTAATTTATTATGAATATGATTTAAGAAACTATTTAAGGAATGTTTTAATTTGTCACCTAACCATCTGATAAGTTATATATATATGAAATTTGATTCTAGATAAGAATTATTATATAGTGCATGTATTACTTGACAATTTGATAAAAGATAAATATATAGATATGTATATAAATGCATATAATTATGAAAATGAACATAACATGATCTCATAATTGACTGCATATATAATCATCATATTAAAGTCAACTGATATAAATAAACACACATATATGATAATAACATGTTCAAAATAAAACTAGAGATCTACATAGTCCATAAAATTTATTTGTCAAGTCCAACACATATATTGAAATGAAACTAGAGGTTTGTAGTCCATAAAATATAAAACTATCTAACTCTCAGGCTGATCGGTCAAATCAAGTCTTCTCTTTGTTCCACGTTGACTAGATGTACCTGCATCATGTTGTAAAAGAGTTCAAGAAACTCGAAATTAGATTTAAATTTATTTAGAAATTTTGATATAATTAAACATATTTAAAATTGAAAATATAAACTTTTAGATAAAAAAACTAATTAAATATCGACTAAATATATTAAAAATGATTTCTTGTATGCATAAATTACCATATGGTCATGTGAATCAACTGGCACATTTTCTTCAACAGGTAACATAACTGTCTATTGAGAAGATGGAAATGCCTGATCCACTATATCCTGCATATTCATATAAAGCAAACAATATGTGAAAACCTTGAATATATATATATATATATAATGTTCGTAAAATTTGTATAGGAGATTTAAAGTAAAGTTTACAACCTCGAATGATATGACCTCATGATCACGCACCTGAGATTGCCCATGAATAGATGTCAATGATGTCTCAGGTGTGCGGCCCGCCATGGTTATCTCATCAAATCCCTACATATAGATGTACAACAGTTCATATAGATCATTCACACATGTGTATATAAATGTAAAAATTAAATTAGATCTATGATGTGTATTTAATTTAAACTTAACAAACTTTTGAAAGCACACAACTGAGCTGATGATGTCTCAGGAGCGCTCACCACTGTAACTTGTGGCTCATCAATACTAGGAATAGTATGACTTCCCTGCATCTAGATATAATATATCAATTCACACATGTGTACAAATTCAAATTAAATTATATATATATGGACACACAAATTATTGAATATATTTTGGTTCAAGTACCTGTTGAAAAGGTGAGCCCAAATCTACAGCACTCGACATATACACACGATGATGATATTGAGTTTCGGGCATCACGTCATCATGTCTATACACCAAACACAAAATTATTGAATTAATATTATATTATATATATAGTTTGATGTTATTATTTACATGAATTTTTTACATTTCAAACTTGAATTAAATTTAAGTTCAAAAGATGAACATAGCTATGTGGGACGATCCTCAGAATATAGTAAATTTAGGTATGATCCCGCCCCAGATGCATGTGCCTCACCTGAAGTGGATGTCTGAGTATCCCTATAGCCCGAGCCTCCATGCTCTGTATTGGCCACTTCAGTGGCCGTGTGTGTAGTCTGCTGAATGAGATGTCTTGAAAGTGAACTCAATGCTCCTAGTGTAGATAACATGGTTTGCTGCTGAAATGCAGCGGGAATACCAGGAGAAGGAGGAGGAACAAGAGGCGCAACTGGAGCACATCGCTGAGGATCGACACGTGCTCCTAGTCTATGTTGGGGCATGCCACGCCCAGCTCCCTGAAATGACCTTATATCAAAATAGTTGGGTTTTTTACCCAACTCAAACTCAGCCCATAACTTTCTCAAAAAATATAAGGGCACCTCACTGTTGCCATGTGGTGGAGTATCAAACACCATCCACCATCTATCCCAAAAATTTGTAGCTATCTGCGGGTGCCTACACCATAAAATTGAAATTTTTTTTTTGTGGGTGGTATTGGTTCGTTTGTTTGGGGGTTCACAAAATATTGGCACATAGCTTGTTTAGTGATTTTTAGGTTATTGATTTCTTTATATGACAACCCATCTGCATAGAATTGTCTCCTCTCTTCTCTCCATTGATGGAACCTATCTAGGTCCGCATCGATAGATCGAACAGAATCGACAATAGTTTGCATCGTAGATGCAAACCGTGCGAGATGAGGAGGGATTCTAGTCTCATTTTTTATGAGATCTATGTTCCCTTGAATCACAACTAAGTTGGCTCGAATATTATCTCTGAGTTGATTTTGGTCAAATGGAGGAGGGGGTGGGGGTTCAGGTGGTGGAGAATGTGGAGGTGACTGAGGCATATCCTCATGTGGTGGGGTGGGGTGTGCACCAGGATCTATAGGAATTTCTAGATTAGGCATGAAATCCTCTAAAGTGAAAAGTGGATCCATGGACGAGAAATGATATGGCAACTGCATGTTAAACAATTAAAAAATATATATCAACAAACTAATTAAATAATGCACACAATTTCAAAGTTATTTAAAAATCACATTGAACATGCACAAATTCAAAATATATTTCATTTATAACATTAAAATTCAATTTATAACATTAAAAAATCATAGCATTAAAAATTCATATTATAAATGAGAGTTGAATAGAAACCGATAGTCACTTAAGAACTATAAATGAGAGTTGAATAAAAACAGAAGGTTAGTAGAACAAGTGATGAAAAATATTGAAAATCATTGAAGACAATTCATAAATCAATCATGACAAATTCCATATAGGGATAGTAATTAAGATACGTTGAATTATTATCCAAGTGACTCCTACAATACCTATTTTTTATAAGTTTTAAGTTGCTCTCTTGGAACCTATGGTTTGTAATTCATGTACAAATTAGAGTTAGGGTTGGGGTTAGGGTTAGGGATAATTTTAGGGTTAGGCTTAAGATTGGAGTTAGGGTTAGGGTTATAGATAATTAGGGTTAGGGATAAGGTGAGGGTTAGGCTTAATATTGGGGTTAGGGTTAGGGTTAGAGTTAGAGTTAGAATTAGGGTTAGGTTTGGGTTAAAATTAGAGTTATTTTTTGGGCATAGATTTAGGGTTATGGTTAGGAAAAGGGTAAAAATTAGAGTTACAATTGGGGTTAAGGTTAAAACATGAGTTAGGGTTGAGAATAGGGTTCAGGTTAGGGTAAGAGTAAGAACTAGAGTTAGTTTTGGGGTTAGGGTTATGGTTATGGTTAGAGCTAGGGTTAAAATTATGGTTAGGGTTAAGGTTAGAGATAAAATTACATGGTTAAGGTTAGGGTTATGATTAGAGATTGAGTTAGGGTTAGGGTTAGTGTTTGGGTTAAAATTAGATTAAGGGTTATGGATAGGGTAACAATAAGAATTGGAGTTATGGTGGGGATTAGGGTTATGGTGAAGGTTAGTGTTAGGGTTAAGATTAGGGTTTGGGTTAAGCTTAGAGATAGAATTAGGGTTAGGGTTAGGGTTATGGGGTTGAGGGTGAAGTAAGTCTCTAATTTCTCCAACTGGGCAGGTGAGAAAAATCTTGTCACTACAATCAAACTTAGGTGTATAAAGTTTTTTAGCTTACTTTTTATCTCCCTATTCTTCACTTTCTATATTCCTTGCTCATTTCTTGTAGATGGAACTTCTTACCATATTGAAACATTTTTCAAAAGATAAGGCTTCTCTCATATATTTTCATTGATTCAAATATTTTTCTATTAATCTATATTGTTTCTCCTTAATAGATTATTCCTAAGGGATGAGGGGAATGGTTTCAAATTCTTCTTCATCTTCCTATAAAACATGGGGTTTTAGGAATTCAAAAGGGTGTCACATGTTACTCTACTATTTTTTTTTGTTGATTTTTCCCTCCTTTTGGGATTTTTTATGATTAAATATTCAACCAACTTCCTAGAATTAGCCCATTTGACTCCTTTAGCCTTGATTTAGAATTTGAAAATTCTTTTAGAAGAATTCCTCTTTTTCTCCTTACCCTTTTTTCAATAAAATTTTATGATATCCTAAAATATTTCTTATTTCTCATTGGACTTACGAAAATAAAATAGGGAAATGACTATAATATTTAAGTATGTTATGAGTGCCCTAGTTATGGGGCCACTAGTGTAATAAAGAATGTAATTTTAAAGTGGCATTGATAAAAAGGTTTGTACATGTAGGTTTATTTTGGAGCTTGTAAAAAGGAAAGAAATTAAAAGATAGCTATTTAATTAAATCCTAAGATTGAGAGTGGTATTCTTGTTTATCCATTAATTTTACTTGAATAGATTGGACACCATATTTTCCTATCACTAGAGATTAGAGGAGGGAACCCCATTTATTTTCATATATAGTTAATGGATGAAAATTCATAAATCAATCATGACAAATTCCATATAGGGATAGTAATTAAGATACATTGAATTATTATCCAAGTGACTCCTACAATACCTATTTTTTATAAGTTTTAAGTTGCTCTCTTGGAACCTATGGTTTGTAATTCGTGTACAAATTAGAGTTAGGGTTGGGGATAGGGTTAGGGATAAGTTTAGGGTTAGGCTTAAGATTGGAGTTAGGGTTAGGGTTATAGATAATTAGGGTTAGGGATAAGGTGAGGGTTAGGCTTAATATTGGGGTTAGGGTTAGGGTTAGAGTTAGAGTTAGAATTAGGGTTAGGTTTGGGTTAAAATTAGAGTTATTTTTTGGGCATAGGTTTAGGGTTATGGTTAGGAAAAGGGTAAAAATTAGAGTTACAATTGGGGTTAAGGTTAAAACATGAGTTAGGGTTGAGGATAGGGTTCATGTTAGTGTAAGAGTAAGAATTAGAGTTAGTTTTGGGGTTAGGGTTATGGTTAAGGTTAGAGCTAGGGTTAAAATTATGGTTAGGGTTAAGGTTAGAGATAAAATTACATGGTTAAGGTTAGGTTTATGATTAGAGATTGAGTTAGGGTTAGGGTTAGTGTTTGGGTTAAAATTAGATTAAGGGTTATGGATAGGGTAACAATAAGAATTGGAGTTATGGTGGGGATTAGGTTTATGGTGAAGGTTAGTGTTAGGGTTAAGATTAGGGTTTGGGTTATCCTATATTAACCTAATTCCAATATTAACCCTAATTATAATGAAAAAACTAATTCTAAATGTAACCTAAGGGGAGAGAGGTCTCTAAGAGGTTTTTAGTTTTACGTTTTAGGGTTTAGATTTCTAAGTTTAGATAAAATATGGTTTTCAATTTACAATTTAACGTTATTTATTTTTTAAATGCAATTTAAAACTATTAAAAATTGAAATAAAACGCATTAAACAAAAAAAACTTAAATACTAATTCAAAAACAAAAAAACAAGATACAAAGCAAAAAAGGGCAGAAATCAACTAACCTGGAGGTCTCAGAGGTCAAGTGTGATGACGGGAGGAGCGAGCAACAGCCTCCAAACGCGTACGCGCTCTTACTTGACTTCTGTTGATTCGCCAAAAATAGTGGATAAAATGAAAAGCCAGCAGTTTATTTAAAAAATAAATACTTTTCGATAACGCGTACGCGTTTTGAAATGTGTATGCGTTATAAACGCGTACGCGTTTTAAAACGCGTACGCTCTATTAAACGCGTCGTTCGTAACGCGTCGTGTTTTATAACACGTACACGTTTTAGGCTCGTATACCCGTTCCTAAGCGCGTACGCGTTCGGATTTAGGTTCGGGTACCCGTTACGTAATGCGTACACATTTTTTTAAAACGCGTACGCGTTTTGTGCAAAAAAAATTTTGTTGCCCAAAATTTCCCCTCTTCGTGTACTCAACTTCTTGCTTTTACCCTTTATTTGGTGAAAAATTGAAATTTCAATGCAGTAGTACTAAATTTTTAGGAAAAAATAAAAAGTAGGTATATGTCTGACCAACCTAAGTATAAGAAAAAAATAATATATTGTTTTGAAGCTTTCAGTATAAGTAGAGGAAATATGCCCAGATGTGCCGCATTTTTTTTGTAATTTTTTTGCAAATAAATAACTAGTTATGAATTTATTATTATTTTTTTTAAATATTAAAACACGTTTGTTTGGCCACCATAACTTGGTCAAAAATTTAAAAAATTCAATTTATTTTTAATCATATATTAGGAGAAGCATAGAATGTGACACATCTTTTGGATTAAAAAAATGTGAAATTATTTAAGAATTATAGATGTTTTTCAATCAACCTATCAATCAGGACTTTAGTCGAAATGTATGTAAGAAATTAATAATAATTATCTATTTAATTCCAAATAAGGAATATCTTATATTTTTGGAAAGATGAAAATTTTCTCAATAAACCCTTTTCATTTCATCATATTCGGATTAAAAAAAAAATCATCAGCTATTTTTTTTGTCATATCGCCACTTTTTGGACCCCCATGATCTTGCACTTGCCCTTTTGTACTTTGATTTATCATGGGAATGAGTTGAGTCATCATGATTGATTTTTGGATTTCTTGTGTAGTTGTCAATCGGTACATTTTATGTGTCTCCATTGATTTATTCTATCCAGATTTTGGAGCATTTCAGTTATTTCTTCATGCAACATCCCAAAGGTAAGATTTTATCCTTGATTTTCCTCTTGTGGGTTTTCTGATGATGAGATAGTCAAAGGATTTTTTGATTCGATTAGATTAATTTCAATGTTTTTTTGGCTTAGATCAGTTGTAGTGGGTGTTTCTTTGTTGGTTTCCATGCTCTTCTTGTATTGAGATATAGTTTGAACCATAAAACAAGGATCAATTTTCAAGAATGTGGGAGATGAATCTCTTAGTTCTCTGGATTGATCTTCACTTTATGCACAAAAGAGAAAATTTTAGGATATTTTTGAGGATCAAAAGGGTGATATGACGATGATGCAAGAGATGGATGATATGGATGTTTTGACCCTTTGAGAAATCTTGAAATTATCCTTCATGCTAGGATTTTTTGGAAAAAATAAAAATCATCAAATCCTTGAGACAAAATCCTTGAAATCTTTATCAAATCATCTTTGGCTAGGTATGTAGATGCATCCTATTCCATATGCTTAGTCAAAGTTATCAAACCATCTTGTTTAGCTAGGTATATGTAGATGAATCCTTCTTCATATGCTTGACTAAATTATCATCTTGTTTGAATAGGTGTGGGTAGATGCATCCTTCTCCCTACACATATTCAAATTATCATCCTTTGAGAAAATATACCCCTTAGATAATCATCCAACATCTTAGGGTCTATTTGTTCAAAATCAAAGCAAACCAAAATCAATCAAGTCAAGGACAATCCAAAAATAAAAATTGAAATCCAAAACATATCCAAAAGTCCTAAAAGTATAGCATTCCCCTCAAGATTTATCAAAAGATCAAAACATCCATATCATCCATCTCTTGCAACATTGTCATATCACCCTTTTGATCCTCAAAAATATCCTAAAATTTTCTCTTTTGTGCATAAAGTGAAGAACAATCCAAAGAACTAAGAGATTCATCTCCCACATTCTTGAAAATTGATCCTTGTTTTATGGTTCAAACTAGATCTCAATACAAGAAGAGCATGGAAACCAACAAAGAAACACCCGCTTCAAGTGATCTAAGCCAAACAAATTTTGAAATGAATCTAGTTGAATCAAACAATCCTTTGACTATCTCATCATCACAAAACCCACAAGAGGAAAATCAAGGATAAGATCTTACCTTTGGGATATCACATGAAGAAATAACCAAAATTCTCCAAAATCAGGGAAACCATAAGATCATCAACATCATGATGAGGCTTAACCCTTCACTATAGATGCTTGAACTAGCAAAACAAGGGGCCAAATTACCTTCGGATTTTGATGTGAGTACTATAGTGGAGACATATTTTCCCCTAATCTCATCCACCATTCCCATTTCATCTACACCCCCATCCCAAAATGTCACTCAAAGCATACCACAAATCACAACATCTTTTGCTCCAACTCAACCTAATGTCAATAAGGGAAATGCATTTATTAATGCTATTCAAACACACCCCCTTGCTAATAATCAAGACTTGGGTGCAAATACCATCTTGGAAGAAAACATACCCCAAAATCCATTACATAAGTATGTCCCTCTCACTTTCCATAATGATCCATCATCATCATCCTTCCATGCAACACCTCAAAATTCTCTCCTCACAAATCCACAAGAGGAAGGTGACATGTTCGAACCTGGGGGCATTTTCAACACCATAACATTTTTGCAAGAACTCACACCCCTCACATTTTCACCTCTTCTACCATTTCCATCATCATCCACACCACTCCTTGGCTTAGGGATTCCCCCTTTACCAAGTATCAATCAAACCAACATCCCAAATATCAATCAAAACATCACATAAAACTTGTCATTGATATTGCAACAAAAGATGACAACTACACAAGAAATCGCAACATCATCGACCACCCCTGTAACATCTCAAAGCATGGTCTCTCAAGGACTAACCACATCAACAAAACCATCCACCACTCAAATCACCAACACAACATCACCACTCACCACCACCACAAATGCCATTCCAAATCCATCACCACCCCCACCACCGCCAACTTTCAACATATCAAGCCAATACAACATGGCATTGTAAGCGACTCAACAAGCTACTTTTCAAAGGGGATTCTTATAAGTGCAAAAGAAAAAGCCACACAACTGGCTGCTCAACAAGCCGCTCAAGCTGCTCAAGTAGCCCAAGCCACATTACAAGCACAAAAGGCTACCCAAGCCCAAATCCTATTGCAACAACAAGTGGCACAAGCACAAGCCCAAGCACAAGTAGTGCAAGAACAAGCTCAAGCTCAGGAAAATTCCCAATATCAAGCACAACAAGCACAAGCACATGCATAACTTCTTGCACAAAAACAAGCAGCGTAACTACAAGCATATCAACAAGCAATAAAGCAATATCAAGACAAGAAAAAAGTAGCCTAATTGCTAGCCCAACAATAAGCATTGCTGGAAAAAAAAAATCTCAACAACAAGCAATCCTAGCACAACAACAACAAGCTCAACAATAGGCAATCCTATTCCAACAACAACATGCACAACAACAAGCAATCCTATCACAACAACAACAAGAACAACAACAAGTGTTGTTTATACAATAGCAAGTGCAAGCATACCTAGCTCAACAGAATGTACAAATACCATCAAACAACACACCAACCAACGCAACCGTCCAACCCACAATTGAAACACTCCAAAACACCTTCATTCCACCCCCTGATCCGCAAAATGATGTAACAACACAAATCAGGTTGCTCTAGCAACAAGTGCTCGATCTTCAATCAGGGCAAACCATAAAAACACCAAGCAACTTGTACCCCTATCCATTTGACAAGATCCTAGTGATGAAACCATTCCCCAAGGGATTTGAGATCCCCAAGTTTGACAAATATCATGGGACAGGAAACCCTGAAGATCACATCAAGGAATTCTAGGTTCATTGCATGGAAGTCACATACAATGATACTTATCTAATGCGGCTATTTCCTAGGATTTTGGTTGGCCACGGTATGGAATGGTTCTCTCACCTACCAATAGGAATCAAAACATTCCAAGAAATTATAGACACATTCATTAAAAAATATGCATGCAATATTGCAATGGATGTTAGTCTAGAAGAACTCTCAGCTTTGAAACAAGGTAAGGGTGAATCATTCACTTCATTCCTACAATGATGGTGATCCAAGGCCAATCAGAGCAAGTGGACCATGCCTGAAGAACAAAAATTTTGTACCATTATATCCAACCTTGATGGCCTCTTGGAATTTCATCTCAAGGTACAAGGGATCACCACATATGATCAGTTGATCTCTAAGGTGCTCAGCATCAAACGAGCCCTTATGACTCAATCCGCGGGATCAACTTCATACCCTGAACAATAAAACAACATCCCACCCTTCAATTACAATGATAAACCTCGCATGTGGGTGAGGAACAAAAATGTTAGTAATGATGGTGTCATAGACACCAAGGTGGTCATCAATGCCCCGTGCCAAAATACAGCCACACTGCAAATTCAAATCCAACACAAAAAACAATCATCATGAAATACAACAACCAAACAATAATCCAACAATCAACAATATCAATGATCAAAAGGGACCGCCACAATGCAACAAGAGTTACCCCAAGAGAAAATACACTACTTTGGGGGAACTGCTTGAAGTCATAATGAAGAAGCTGATAAACAAAAAACTCATGAAGGCTCCTACCTTTGAGAATTACCAAGAACCAGATTTGAAACCTCCTTGGTATAATGAGAATCAACTCTATGAAATCCATAAAATCAAAGGCCATACCACAAACAGTTGCATGAGATTAAAAACCATAGTTCAAGATCTCATCGATCAAAGGATTATAAATGTGGAACAACCAAGAGGAAACCAAGATCTTAAGATATACACGAATCTGATGCCTAACCATGGAAATAAAGGAAATAATAACAACACAGATAAAGGGGAAGGAACCCACACAAACTTGAATCATGTGTATGAAAATACTCTTGCCTCCCTAGATGAATATTGCATAGTCATCACCATCAAAGGTGCCCATGCCGATTATGGAGTTAGCACAAGAGACAAAAAAGTTACCATTGCAGGATCATCCTAGCCAAAAATTCTAGATCTGTCCCTAATGGCTATAATGTCCTAGATCATCTCAAAAGAATGCCAGTGCAAATATCCATCATGGAGTTGCTAAAAATCTCGTCTTCCCATAGGAAAATCCTTGAGGAAGCATTGGCTTCATCCACTGTCCCCGCAGATCTTGATGCAGAACAATTCTAAACTATGGTCAGAAATATCATTACACCAAATCTCCTCACATTCTCTGACCAAGATTTCCCCACTCAACCATCTCACAACCATGCACTCCACTTAGAAGCCATAGTACACAAAAGAAAAGTCAAAAGGGTCTTGGTGGATGGGGGTGTAGGCTTGAATATTTGTTCACTCAAACTCATCAAACAATTGAAAATCTGAAAGGATTCTATCAACAAAGGAAAGGGTATCACAATAAGAGCATATGATGACTAAGAAAGAGTGTCCCAAGGCACAATCAAACTCCCTATTCAAGTAGGGCCTGCTATCATGGAGACCACTTGTCAGGTCTTGGACATCGACTTACCATATAACATCCTCCTAGGATGCCCATGGATTCATGCAATGAAGGAAATAGCATCAACCTTCCATCAATGTGTGAAATTCACACATGAGGGACAAGAAGTTACCATCCATGGAGATCCCAAACCCTTCTCCTATTGAAAAATCCTTGAAGCAAAGTACTATAAAATCCCGCAAGTACCAAAAAATGATGAGGGGCCATCTATGCCATATATCGATCCCGCCACTCTAGCATCCACTTCTATGATAGAGACACCTGCCACTCCTACCATCCCCACCATCTTTGACATTAAGGTCATCATCCAAGATAACAGTTGTGGAAACTACAAGCTCCCTACAAATTATTTTGTGGTAGGAGAGTTACCACAATCTCCTAGATCACAGGGACATCCACAAATAAATGAAGCCTCCACATCCCAAACATCTCCTGAGGACTATCCCAACTTTACAAGTTGGGGAGATCTTGGATGAAAATTTATTGAGGCAAATCCATCTCATATGCTATATCAAGATGAAAGACCAGTAGATAATTTACTAATGGATGATAGAAGCAAGGGTCTACAAATGATGCTCGCAATGGGCTATGACAGAAATCAAAGACTTGGACAAAATGACAATAGGATTATAACACCAATCATTCCAAAGATGCGACCAATAACAAATATTGGCCTTGGATGTACCCCTCCGAGTATAACCATACGTGGCCAAAGTCCTCTAGTTAGAAGAGTTAATAGTCCTCCTCATCCAACTGCAACAGAACTATGCTTAGCAGTATCTATAGGTAGAGTCATAGATAACTTTACATTTGAAATAACCGACATCTGTAGTAGTAGTGATGACAAGGATACCATGACCAACTTACCTAGGCTATTTGATGATACCACTCTTTGCATGATTAGCACCCTATCTTTTGAATTAGACCACCAAAATCATGAGATCTGCCTAGTATATCCCTAACTCATCAACTACGACCAACGAGGACCACCTGTTCTTGATACATTCAAAAATGATGAGGCACTCTTAGAATTCATGGGACTATGGGATAACATTCCAGGTGGAGGTCACAAAGAAGGGTTCATAATGGAGCTAGATACACATGCTTATTATGGGGAAATGATTGACTCCCTCAATCGTAAAAGTGAAAAATTAAGAATAATATCTAAGTCCTTGAGTGAAAATCAAACTGTGGCACTCTCCGACTAGAAAAAATTAAAAAAAAAGGACACATCCAATGGTGAAAACCTCTCCAAGGCACTCGAGGATAGGGGATTCAATCTTCCTCTTAGAGCTCTTCATCAAGAAAAATCAGCAGTCCTGGCAGAAAAATGCAATCCGGTCAACCTAGGAATAGAGGAAACCCCACATATCACATTCTATGCAAAATCATTACTATCAAAGGAACAAGAGATCATAGCAGCCTTCCTAAGAGAAAGATAGATAAATTCGCATGGAGTTATGCTGATATGCCAGGGATTGATCCATAGATCGTGGTTCACCACTTAGCAGTATATCCAAAAGCAAACCCTGTTAAACAAAAGCTTCAAAAAATGCACCCTCAGATCACCCTATTAGTCAAAGTGGAGCTAAAAAAGCTATTAGATGCGGGATTCATTTGACCAATAGATTATCCAGAATGGGTGTCAAAATTGGTACCTATTTCAAAACTTGATGGGAGCAGCAGAATCTACACAGACTTCAAAGACTCGAATAAGGCATGTCCAAAAGATGACTTCCCACTTCCAAACATTGATATGATCATTGACATGATAGTTGGACATGAGATGTTGTCACTAATGGATAGATTCTCAGGGTACAATCAGATCATGATAGCTAAAGAGGACCAACATAAAACAACTTTCACTTGTCCATGGGGGACCTATTGCTAGAATATGATGCCATTCGGCTTAAAGAATGTAGGAGCAACATACCAAAGGGGTATGATATTGATATTCCATGACATGATCCATAAGATGGTCAAATATTATGTTGATATTCTAGCCAAGTCCAGAAAGAGAAAAGATCACATAGCAACCTTAAGTGCTATTTTTGACAGGCTTGAAGAGTACAAGGTCAGATTAAACCCAAAGAAGTGTGTCTTCGGCGTACAATCAATAAAATTGCTAGGATATATAGTGTCAATGAGAGGCATCAAAGTAGACCCAACAAAGATAAAATAAATCCTTGAAATGGAGGCACCAAAAACATTAAAAAAATTAAGAGGTCTCTAAGGCAGGCTCCAATCCATTTGAAGATTCATAACACAACTGGCAGAAAAAAATCCATACTCTCACCTACTCCACAAGGGAGTAGCGTAAAAATGGGATACCAAGTGTGAAGAGGCATTCAATAAAATCAAAGAATATTTACTAACACCACCAGTCTTAATGCCACCAATCCCAAGAAAACCATTGATTCTATACGTGTTAGCAAGAGCAACAACCCTTGGAGCTCTCTTAGCTCAACATGATGAAAATGGAATAGAAAGGGCTTTCTATTACATCAGCAGAACAATGGTTGGGCATGAGCTAAACTATTCATTCATCGAGAAAGCATGCATTACAGTAGTGTTTGCATCATATAAATTCAGACATTACATGTTGGCACACAAAATAAAACTCATCGCCAAAATTGACCCTCTCAAGTACTTATTATCAAAGGCAATGCTCACAGGAAGAATGGCCAAATGGGTGATGATATTGTCAGAATATGACATCGAATATGTGGAGCAGAAAACAATCAAAGGCCAAGTCATCATGGATCAACTTGCAGAAACACCAATCTATTCAGAGAATCTTCTCATCACAGAGTTTCCAGATAAATCTATTTTCAATATCAACATAGCTAACCACTAGAAGCTGTACTTTGATGGATCATAATGCAACATGGCCATAGGGGGACTATATACCAATATCCTACAAATTGAGATTTCCTTGCACTAATAACATTACAGAATATGAGGCTTTAACCATAGGTCTTAGAATAGCAGTGGAGTGGAACATTATAGCCCTTAAAGTATATAGAGACTATTAATTAATAATAAATCAAGTGAATGATGAATACCAAACTAAAGATGATAAGCTCACTCCATATAAGAAATTGGTGGAGACTCTTAAAGAATCCTTCATCGGAATTACATTTGAGCAGATTCCTAGAACCAACAACAGAGCAGCAGATGCCATGGCAACAATTGGATCCTTGCTGGATACCCCCACAACATTCCAAAATATTTATTCTCGATAGAGTAACTTCTCGTGCCTGCATTCAAGGTACCAGAATCAGAGTTTGTGTGCAAAATCATTGGTCCCAGTGATCCTTGGTACCACGACATTTACACATACCTTTGAATAGGATTCATACCCACCGACCTATCCTCAAACCTAAAATGAACCTTTGTAAAAAAGGCATCCAGATTTGTCATCCTAGGAGATAACCTATATCATAGAAGCATAGAAGGAACCCTACTATGCTGCTTAAACACTGAGGAGGCATTAACTACTCTAACTGAAGTACATAATAATATTTTTGGTTCCCACTTGAGTGGAATGACTATAGCCAAGAAATTGCTGAAGATGGGGTATTATTGGCCCACAATGGAAAAAGATGCACATGACTATGCCAGAAGGTGTCTACAATGTCAGCAGCTTGGGGACCTCATCCATGCTCCAGCTCAAGAGCTTCATCCCATTGTCACACCATGGCCCTTTTCACAGTGGGGACTCAATCTTGTTGGAAAAATCACACCCACCTCATCTAACAACCACAAATTCATGATAACCACAATAGAGTACTTTACTAAGTGGGTGGAAGCCATTCCCATGACATACATAACTGGGAAGCATATTCAAAGTTCATCCTAAACTATCACATTTTCCACTATGGTGTTCCACAAGCCATTATCTCAAATAATGGGACACCATTCAAGAATTAGGAGGTTCACAACTTATGCAAAAAATTCAAAATCCAACATCGCTTCTCCACCCCATACTATCCCCAAGGCAATGGCCAAGCCGAAGCTACAAATAAGACCATTCTAAAAATTCTCAAGAAAATAGTCAATGACGTAGGTCGTGACTGGCATTTGTAGCCCAATCCTGCCCTCTGGGCCTATCAAACCAGTATCCGCACACCCACCGGTGCCACCCCCTTCTCCCTAGTTTACAGATTAGAAGTAGTACTCCCCATTGAGATCGAGCTCCCATCCCTCAGGATATCACTGCAAAACCTCATCATAGATGAAGAGTACCAGATATCAAGATTAAATGAGCTAGAGCAACTAGATGAGTGACATATGGATGCTTTGAATAATTTGCAAGTCTATCAGAATAGACTCAAAAGAAGCTACAATAAGAAAATCAAAAGCAAGAATTTCCATGTCGAAGAACTAGTATTAAAGGAGAATTAGAAGAATGTCCCAAACCCAAGTAGCAAAGGAAAATTTGAACCTAATTGGTTGGGACCATTTGTTATCACAAGTTATAAGTTAGGGGCATATCAGTTATCAACACTGGAAGGGGAACCTCTGTAAGAGCCCATGAATAGCTCTCATCTCAAAAAGTTTTATGCCTAAATCTTTCAAGGTATATAACCAAAAATCCGAAAAATCATAAAATTTCCTAAAAAAATGGTTACCTTGGCAAAAACCTGGCAAAACAGGGATCTAGATAACAACAAAAAAAAGCAAAAAATACAAAAATACAAAAAAATTAGAAAAAGGATTGAAAATAGTAAAGAAAAAAATCATCATCTAGTGAAAACCACTTCGGTGGCACTTTGGGCAAGTACCTTGGTAAAAACCTGGCAAACAAGTGTCTTGTGTAAATAAGCACTTTCCATCCACCAGGATCTTTATGGCTTGTTCTGCATCATCCATCCATCATACTTCCATCATCCATCACATTAGGATCTCCATCCATCAATCATCCACCCACATATGCACCATAGCTTGGTCTTGTGTTTGTATCATGATCCCTCCTAGTACTACTTGGCCCATCCTTAAGGTTAGTTTGTCTTGCCTTTATCAGAGTAGTCTATTGCATTGCACTAGGGGCATGTTCTCATTGGATCAGATTCATGTATATCCTCAAGGTTCTAAAACATCAAAAAATCCAAAAACATCAAAACATCAGAAAATCCAAAAAAATAAAAAATTAGGAAATCCAAAAACATCAAAACATATCAAAATCCTAAAAAACAGATCAAAAAGGTCAGTTGAAAGTAAAAAAAAAGTTTTCTTGTCAAACTATGGGTCTTTGAGTCTTGAACATAGGCAAGGTTGATCTTTGATCACCCCCCAAGACACTTAGGTTAGTCCTCTAGGAGTCCTTCATAATAAACTAACATCTCATCATGTATATTGTCATCTATAAACCGGTCAACTCGTCAGTCGAACTATGTGGTCTCTGCGTGTATAATGTAGGCAAGGCTAATCTACTGATAAGCCCCTAAGGCCCCTAGGATAGGTCTTTAGGTTAGTCTCTTGGTCAAAATTTCAGAAAACCCCAAAACATTCAAAAATTGGAAAATCAAAACATTTGAAAACCTCGAAAAATACCAAAAAATAGCCTCAAAACATTGCAAAACATCAAAAACATCCCAATATTTGAAAAAATCCATCCATCTCATCTCGCTTGCACCCGCAATAACATCACTCATAATAAATGATTGCCATCCTCAATTTTTGGTAAGACAATCAGAAACAACTCTAGTCGGTCAAAAGTGAAAACTCAAAATCATCAAAGTCTTAGGATTAAGTCAGTACGTAAGCAAGTTGTTCAGCTCTTTGCATCGATAACCTATCATCCATCTGGTTCCATATCAATCATTTGAAAGAACACTTAGGATAAAAGAAATGACATGCTGCCATCCACTAACATGTCCTAGGTTGCATCCTTCCTACAATGGGCATTATCTTTTGGCAATAGTTTCGATTCTTATGCTTATAAAATACATCTCCTTTTGGTTAACAGTATTGAAGAACATTAGCTTTTTTGTTTACTTTGTCTTTGTCTTTTGACTTATCTTATTACGCTCATTCCAAGGACTTCTCAATGATGTTTGAACAGCAGATTTAGAGAAATAGGAATGGGGTAATGATCAATATCTTTTGTCTATTGTGCTTGTTGGACGTTCTTGTAATATAAACTTGGTGAATACTTGTTTTTTTAGGTATGTATGGAGGAGGTTTTGGGAAGCTCTTCGACTATTGCATTGATAGGTTATACCTTTCCATGTTTTGGTTTGAGGTGTTTGAAACTTCTAAAGTGCATCCTAGCAAGGTTTCTATATGTCAGGTGTGAACAAGGATACTCCTATTTGTCTATCAAGTCAAAGTCCATCACACTAGGCACCACGCCATCCTGGTTTTCTATACCTTGATGCATCATACCACGTGTGTCATCAAACATAAGAAAATTGGCTCTTTGAAAATCCTAATTCCTTGGCAAGTAATCATCATCATTTGCATTTTCTCATCTTGTGTCTTGTTGAAATGGCTTCTTTTCTTCTTGCTCGTCGCACTAACCAAGGTACTATGACAATTCATCATCATCATCATCATCATCATCATCATTGATCCTGCATCCACAAATCATTAGCATATTGCATGAACATATCATATAGGAAACACATGCATTGCATTTTCATCATCATATAAACATGTTATTATAAGCATTTTTCATAAAATTAGCATATCCCTTTCTCTTTGCATTGTATCCATTTTTTGCATCACATTGCATTCATCACATAAATCATTGCATAACATTCATTTGCATAAATATTTACATTACCACCTATTGCATAATCATATATAAAAGGTACATAAGCATTATAGCTAAACCATTGCATACATACTTGGACACGATACATTAATTTTACATTACACATCATCATACCACTTTGCATTCATATATCATTTCATATGATTGCATATATTACATCATAGTAAATGCATCACATACATTCTCATTTAACATGTTTAGGATAAATTTTTTTGTTATTCTAAGCATCTTAAAACCATCTCATTTACGTTATCATATAAAACACAACCATTACATTCACATTGCATTATATCATCCACTAATCATCCATAACATCTCATAAATAGCATGACAATCATTACATAAATCACTCCACATCATTATAAGCATAAATAGGAACATAAAAATCCATCACATGCAAAGCATACATACATCCATAATCATTATATATAAGCATGATTCACATCATCTCGCGTGTACACCATAGATCATTTCCATATCATATTGCATATCATATCATTTAAAATCATCATATAGGCTGTAGCATCATTATGCATCACATAAATACATTTGCATTTAAGTCAACCACATAATATAGATCTGTTAGTCATAATCATTGCATAATGCATATATCATCGAAAATAAATACATCCATAAATGCATCATATAACACCATGAACATCATTGCACAACATATTGAAGTAGAATCATGCATGCATAAATAAATGGTACGCATCGTATCAAAATCGACTCATATATATCATCAATAATGTAACTGTCATAGTACAAAATAATCGGATCACTGTACATGTATGTCAATCAATACAAAAAGGCCCATCGGGCTATCAAAAAGGAGCCCATAAGGCACAAAAAGTATCATCTCAATCAAGGTATACCCCCTTGTATGCTGCCCTCGTCCCTGTCACCATGACCCTCTGTTGGTCTGTGGTTGGTCCACTACAAGTAGTGTGGGACCCATGTTGCTCTAGGTACAACCTCATGATAATGCATCAGGTAATACTTGGCCTCTCAGACGACATCCCTGTAGGACTAGACAGACACTGTACTCTAAGAGGAGGAGGCTGCCATGGTCTCCAACTGCTATCTCTGACCTAGCTTTGTAGCTACTTGTAGCTTTGTGGCATGTCTCTGCTATATGGCCTAATCCCTCTCAGCCCTGATCTGGTCTCTCTCGGCAAATTCCTGATCTCTCTCCTTTGTCAAAGTTTGCACTCGGGCCTGTAGCTGAGCAATCAATGTATCTTAGGGATCCACCTGCCCTACTGGCTGTGCTCATGGAGGCTGTATCAAAGTTCGATCCTCGCCCCTAGCCTGTGGTGGTACACCTACTGGTACCTGTTGTTGGTCCTGTATCTGCACGTCTGGTTGATCTAGTTGCACCAGGGGCCTGACCAACTGATCCTATCATCCACCATCCCTCTGTCCTCATCCTCCCCCTCTGCCTCTCACTCTCTGTCGATTTGGGACTACACTTGGAACTGTCAATCGAAGGGGAGGCCAAAACCAATCCCTATATGCTTTTTTCACACCTGGATCTGCAGGCCCCTGATTGTAAGCCCATGGTCGATCTACTAACTACCTAAAACTATTGACGGCCTCCAAGGTAGGAATATACCACCCCCATGAAACCTATGACATGGTGTGGGTGAAGATGACCATGTACTCATTGTCTGGATGATCCTGGGGCTCACCAAACTGATGATGCACATGCCTGGGCAGATACCTCTCAATCATCATATGCTCTTGCCCCTACATAAAGTGGTCCTAGTGGGCATAGAAAAGTTGATATGCATTGTTGGCCCATCTAGGCCGACCAAGGTACAAATGCAATATGAATACCTGCATCTCATCCAAGACCCTCCTGCAATAAGGAATCCCATGCTCCCTTGTGTGTGTGAAGGACACACCGCATCTATAGCACCATACAAGGGGATCATCAGCCCCCATCAAAATTGTAACAATCCATGGCTAAAGGACAACAATGTGCTCCCACTCGCATACATGAAGAAGAGTCATGCCTGCTCCAAGTGCTCTGTCATCGAGGTAGATGTACTCATGAAGATATCTATACAAGGATGCAAGGAGAACTAGCTCCCAAGCAAAATGGACTAGCCTATCGTGAACCATATGCTCCCAATAAAGTCCCTAACCAGGACTAAAATACTGGCCTCATCTATCTGGGGAAATGAGACCTGAAATGATCACCACAAAAACTAAGCGAAAGGGAGGTGCCACGGCCCTATGTCACTTGAGCTCGATCTGGCCCTCGCAAATGATAATGTCCTTTGTGATGAGGACAGGCATCTTGCCCCTCATCAATATCAAAAATCACACACCGACCATGAATCAACAATCGTAAGATATGTCAAATGTCCTCCACGGTGATGGTGGCCTCGTTGGTGGGAAGGTGGAACGAAGAGGTCTCACTGTGCCATCTCTCGGTAAGCATTGATATCATCCCGATGTGTGTACAAATGGGCATTGCATAGGCGATGTACCATAGCCCGATATCTCAAAGTCGGTCCTGATCTCTATCTCTTAGGTCCCACAAGTAACTGAATAGATCACGTGACCTATGCTCCTGGGAGTAGAGCTCCCTCGCCACATCCTGCATCAGGAAGGGTTATCATGTTAATTTTTTTAAAAAATTCTTCGCCTGGCATCCGAGAAACCACTCTAACATTGCAATTCGTGAAGGTGTTGAAGTTTGATTTTTAATCAAACTCTGATGCTAGGGCATAAAAAGGCCGAAAGCGCACTACTGCGGTGCACTTTCCCTTCTAGCGGCACAATTTGCAAAAATAAAGGACCACCGTGTTGTAGTTTAGAAATCACCTCGTCAGCCATGAGCTCAATGGTGGAGTTTGGAATTTGTTTTCAAACTCCAAACTCCACCGTTGTGGCATAATTTAACACCAAGCGGCGCAGTTTGATTTCTGAGCAGCGCTATATAGCGTCGTTGTAGAAGGACTGACTTTAAAAGCATTAATTAAGCACAAAAAATGAGAAACAGAGCTTAAGTAAAGATCACTTACTGGTGCCCCAATGCTAGGTGGCCACTAGTACATCTGGACTCAATCAAGAATGTGCATCAGACGCTGTTGTTGTGCCATATCATCAGGAGGTCAAAGCTCAAATCTCAAGGTTGCTAAATGGCTGTGTGAAAATGAATTGAAAGTGACCCCTCGGGGCCTTTTTAAACTTGAAAATTAGGGGTTTTTCACCCTAATTGGCTATTATGCTAGGGTTTTGGACCCTTCAGCCTATTTTTTTCTAGTTGAGGCTTGTTTTACATCATTTTATTGCGTTTAGACACATTTTTGGCCTCTTGGAGCCTTTTTAGACCTGTCGGGCACCTTGTGCTTTTTTTTCGCGAGATCACCCAAAACTTGAAATTTTCATCCAATCTCTCGAGGGGGCAATATATTGGCATGTTTTCTCTCACCAGGCAGCAATGGGGCAAGATTTTAAAAGTGAAATTTTTTTACTTTGATCGAGATCCTTTATTCTTTGAACCAACACAACAAGTGCATTGCTTCAAAGAGGGGAAAAATGTAGACATGTAAAATGTACCAATTGACATTTGCATCTGATCCCACCTACTAACATCATTTCATCCTGAATCATCCTTGGATCTAACCATTTAATCAAATATCCCCCTATCTAATTAAATTCATCAATATTCCTCTCTTAATTAAATAAATCATTTTATCTAATTAAGTCTCTCTTTTGTTAATTAAATCAATCAATTTGATCTAATTATCCCTATTTAATTAAATAATTAATGTTATTTGATTAAATCTCTAAAGTCTATCTATTAAATTAAATAAATTGAAAACTTATTTAATTTTTATCTAACACCATCTCTTTTAATTAAATAAATCAAAATCTTTATTTAATTAATCTCTTATCAAATTCCTCTCATAATTGATTTAAATAAATCCACAAATCTAAGTCAAATTTGTCACATCAACTAACCTTTATCATTAAATTAATTAACTTGGATTAATTTAATCTCTTATCATGTCCCATCCTCCAGCTTTTACCACTTGCACATGAAAATAGATTTAATTGATTTATTAAATCTCTATTTTCCTCAACAAGGCATCTTTTAGAATATTCTCCAAGTTTGAATTCAAATTCCAAGTTGACATGTACATCCAACAAGGCATTTACTCCATCTTACATGTCCTTTTCCTTGAGCCAAGTGGCATTTAATGCATTTTCCCTTCCCTCTTGCAAGTCATTTCAACAAATTCAAAATTCAAAAATAGGCATTTATTGGCACAATCCTCAAAACTTGAATATTGTCCATCCATTCATAGGTTGACAAGTGGCATCTTGTCATTGGATGAATGATAGTCCCACATTGCTCTATTTTGTACATTCATCCATCTTGGCATTCTATAAATAAGAGGCTAATATCCTCATTTGATCATCCACAAATTATGCAAAGTTACCATGCTCAAATATCTATCAAATTCCATCCATCATCATTGAATCTTAGCTAGGTTATGCAGGTTTTTATCTTGGAGCACTCTTCAACATCAACAAAGTGGATCAAATCTCTTTATCGCATCAATCTTGCATCATAGGAATTAGGAAAGGGCCAATTTTCACATTGAATTGGCACCAATTCCCCCATGGGATCATGAGTTTGCTTATTAATTAGGATTTAGCTTGCTTTACTGTTTCTTTCATTGTGTTCTTCATGGCTTTTTTCCTAATTTGAACAAGTTTGCAAATGGATTTCATGGGGAATCCTTGTTCTTACTTGCAATCTCTCATCTAATGTGTTTGTTCTTATTGTTTTGTAGGTATTAGGATTAGGGTTCTCTCACATAGATATGGATCTTGAGCTATTGATAGTTAGTTCTGGAGGATTCATTTTGAGGGATGGTTAACATGGTTATCTCCTTGTTCATTTGAGTTTATGATATAATTCATTGATTAGGATTTTAGGATATGCTTTATGGGCTGATTTCGTAATTTAGGAAAGGTTATATTGAGTTTTATCTTCTTGGTTAGAGAGGCTTACATCTATGTTGGAATTATTACATGATTTATATGTTGTTTCATCTAAGAGATTAAACATTATGGGTGTTGTTGAGGATTTTTATTTGGGGTTGTAAGGAGATCATACTTGACAAAATGTATCACTTTGAGGTGTTGGAAGAAGGACACATTATGATTTACTGGTTTTCTCTCTTCATTCTATGGTTCCTTCCTAGAGGTTCATGTTCTTATGACTTAAGAGGATTATGATGTGATGTAGAGCATGGTGGGCTTCAAAGGGATTCCAAAGATACAAAACAAAGATCATGACTTCTCAACCAAACAATCACAAATTCTTCTTCAATGAAACATGGTTACCAAGACACCAAAATGTGACTTCAAGGTGTCAAAATTTCAATAAACCTCTAATACACCTTTGACATCATAATATTGACATGATTAAGCCAAATAAACTCCTTTTTAACACTAGTTAATTCATTCTTCCATCATTCATACTCAAGAGGCCAAATTTCTTATAGGAATCCAAATGGAAAATATGGGTGTAATTCTCCAACCAGTTTGAATCTCCCAAAACTAAACCCAGTTTCAAATACCCTTTATTGAGTACTTCAACATATCAAAAACTAAGATTGGGTTATTTCAAGAATAGGTTTCTAATCAAAGAGGTGGCTTTCAAGGTTTCAGAGGAAGACTTGGTGGAGGTAGAAGTTCAAATACATTTTTAGGAAAGTGTTACAATTGTAATCAATTTGGGCATCCAAAATTTAAGTGTCCTGAGAAGCAAGGGTCAAATTCAAGTGGTGGTGACAAAAGGGTGAAATTGGTGCAAGAAGATGAAGATGAGAGTGTAAAGTCTCCAATGCAATATGTTGCTCCAGAATTGGGAGAATCTTTGATGATGAGAAGACAACTCCTAAAAGCATACAAGGAGAAGGAGATAACTCAAAGGACATTATTCAAGACCACCTATGAATTCAAGGGTAAGGTATGAAAAGTTGTAGTAGATTTAGGAAGCACTGATAATATGGTGTCACTAGAAATTGTTGATAAACTAAAATTGGAGAAAATTCCTCATGAAATACCATATAGAGTAGCTTGGTTAAATGATGATCAGTCCATTTTGGTTAGTGAACAAGCCTTGGTTGAGTTTAGTATTGGTGGCTATAAGGACAAGGTTTTTGGTGATGTTTTTTCAATGAGTTGTCATTTATTGCTTTGAAGGTCGTGGAAGTTTGATAGACATTTCATTTATGATGGGAGAAATAATACATATCAGATTAAGGATGGGAATACTTTTACATTGACTTCATTGCAAGAAGATGTTAAAGGGAAAACCAAGGAAGCCAAATTGATCATGATATAAAGGTTGAGGAAGATAAACATGGTGAGTGTGCAGCCATTGCAAAAAAAGAAGGTGTTGAGACATTAAGTGTGAAGGATGATTCAGTATTGGAAAGAAAAGGTAGTGATTGTTGACAAGAACAAGTCAAGAGAAGGTAAAGGATGAATTCCTTGTGAAGATTCAAAATGCGTCGGGAAAGCATGAAGATATTATGATAGGGATAGTAATTTTTCCATTGGTAGAAAAAGACGTTAAGGGGTAGTCATATTCTATCCAAACAAAGGTTGGTAATTCTGATGGTACAAAGGTTTGGAAACCTAATCAGACAGAGGTTCTTGGGTTAGGACATTTGAGGAAAGAAATAAAGGAAAAAGGTGAAGTGAAGAGAGGTGTATGGAGAGAGCATGTAGGTGAATTCAAGGGTGCAACAAGAGTAAAACATATAGCAATTCAGGACATAGGTGGTAAAATCATGAAGAAAGATTTAGAACCATTTCCAAATGAAGGAAAAGTCAGGGATCACCCCTTCAATCAATTGATGAAGTTGGGATAATTTATAGATGTCAAGAAGTTTGGAAACACAAAGCACAATGCAAGTTTTCCATTTTTGACTTAGTGGAAAGGCTTCCAAAATGGAGGAGAATTTGAAGACCAAAGAGGTGATGTGAAGAAGCATGATCTATAGCAATTCAATTTCCAAAGGACTTGGAATCTTTTTCATGTCAGGTTTATGGTGCAAGGGTACCAAAGAAAATTCATGTAGATGGGTATTTTGCTAGGTTTTGGTGTTTTAAGTCTTGTTTGAGTCCAATAAGGTCATAATAGACTATGATAAATGTAATTTGAGTCATTTTGGTTTGTTTAGAGTTTATATGGTCATATTTTGCAATGTTGTTAAAATGTTTTCATTTAAAAGTGCAAAAATGAAAATTATGGGAGACCAATGGTCATGGGAGTTTAAAAGTTGGTTTTGATGGTTGTGTTAGTTGGTTTTTATGAGGTAAAAGTTTAAATATGCTTGGGATCTCAATTTAAACTCTCTCTTGAAGTTTTGTCGAGGAAATCAATCAAGAAACTCCAATTTTTTTGTGTTTACCAGTCAATTTTCATTGTTGTAGATCTTTGTACTTGCTTGTATAAGAGAATATTGACTTGCAAGTTATATAATTACATGGAGGAATTAAGTAACTATAATTTGGATTTTTTTTGGTTGAGTTACATAAATATTGGAGTGTTTTATTGACAAATCTCTGTAGGAAGGTCTATATAGTCAAGTTTGAGAGTTTGTAAACATTTAAAAATGGATTAACACCCATTCCACCATTTTTTTTGTTTGTAACTTGGTGTAATGGGTGATCTAGGGTATATTTAGGTGTCTATAGAGTTTATTTGAGTAGGGGAGGCCATTTAAGGGGTTTTGTGTGACTCCCTAGTTGACATTTTCATGTGTTTTTGGCTTAATTTGGTGGTTAGAGGTTGGGAATTGTGGAAAAAAATTCAGGCAGAAATTTGGGAAGGTTGATTAAACATGTGCAAGCCATTTGGGGAGTGTTTTATGAGTTGGTAAGATGAAATAAGCTTTGGAAACCATAGTTTCAATAGACCCTCTTGTAACTAGTCAAAAATGAGGGTTTTGTGTTTTGGGGTACTAGTGGTTGTTTCTTTGGGTGAAAATTGTTGATTTAGTGCTTGTGTAACCTCGTTGAGACTTTCCAATAAATTTTTGTGTCTAGAAGGAGGATTAGGTTGTTGTTTCTTTGTAAAAGTGGGCTAATTGAGCCCCTATTCAACATACTAGTCTATTTTAAGATTTTGAGATATGTCAAAACATGTCCAAATGGGTGTTTGGAATGTTATTTGGTTTGTGGGTTTGATGAGTATTTTGTGAGATATGCACAAATTTCTCTAGTTGGATGGCTACTAGGAAAATTGGATGAAATTGTGAAGAATTGATGAGATAGGGTTGTAAGGGCAGAAAGATAGTTTGATTTTGCTTCATTTGTGATTGTGAGAAGGTTTTCCTCCCTACTCCATATCATGGTTACATGTTGTGAGATATTATGCAACTAGTTTTGTTGCATGTGTGGATAATTTTTGTTGCCCTTGGTACTTCATTATTGATCATTTATCAGACCTTCATATAGTGTTGATTGGTAGACTTGATATTCTTTGAAATTAACCATGTAGTGGGAGTTCTTTGATATGTATTATTTTCATTGATAGGTTTGATATAGGGAGCTTGTGATTATAGTTTATGGGTTACATATGTTGGGCATGAGTTTATTGATGTTATTGATACCTAGGAGGTATGGATGATTGGATGTATTAGTATATGTTTTGGATTCTATTTCCAATCATATGGGTTTTTAGCCTATGATAACAACTTGTTTGGAGCCTTTGTTATCACTTTTATTTGATGCTTTTGTTCTTGTATTAGTGCATCTTCACCTTGGGATGTTCCTTTTCTTCCATAGGTGGCATGTTGGAGGATGAGAGGAGTTCTTGCTTGAGATCGCAATCACTTTGATTTTATTGTAGGTATCTTAATGGAGCATGAGAACATTCTAGAGATTCATGTGGTTTCATGTATGGGTATGATGATGCATTTCATTGATTGATCCCTTATGTAATGTATACAATAAGTGCCAGGAGAATGTTGGGATATGGTGTTGTAAACCATGATATAAAATGTTATTATAATATTGTAATTAAATAATTATTTAGTTGTGATACATCTAGGAGGTGTGGTTAATCACACTAGGTAATTATTTGGGGACCACTTGTATGTTGTATTGTAACATTATATTATTATTTAATTTGTGAGAGACATGAGATAATATTTTAATATTAGGGAAATAATCAATTAAAGTGAAAAATTAGTACCCAATATTAAATGAGAGGTCAATGGTTTTGAGGTGCATGCTTTTATCTTACCACTTGGTTGTATTTGTGTGAGCTTAAGTCTATAAAAGAAAGCACATGTTTAGTGGTTAAGGTTGACTAGGTGAGTGGGCTATCATTATTGAGTCTTTTTGAGGGTTGCATATGTGAAGCATGACATGGGAAGTGTGGATTCATGATTGAATGCACGAAGGATGCATTGGAGAGGCTTGATGATTCAAAATTATTCATGATAAATCCTATAAGTGCATGTATTATTTTATTTTTCAATAATATATGGAGTATGGATGCTATTGGAGGTTGTGTTTTTCCCTCTTGAGGGTTCTCCCTAGGTATATCTTTTGTTATCTTGTGGCTTGTTTATTTTGATCTATGGATTATAGTTACTTGCATGCATGATTTTCTCTCATGGGGTTATATAGGAAACATATTAAGAATGTGGGTATGATGCATTTTTTCCTAATATTTTGGGAAATAATAAACCCTCGAGCTCTCAATTCCAAAACCCTTGAGAAAACAATCCTTCTTCTGTTTAGATATGGGGATTAATTCTTTATCTCAATAAGAGGTATTAACAGTTATGCTCACACTCTCCATCTTGATATGAAGATAATGTCTTGTAATATTAGGGGGTAAATAGCCCACACAAACATCTAATCAAATGTTTCATATTGGAACACATAGTTGATATATTGTTGATACAAGAAGTCAAAATGTTTGAATCTAGTTTTTTCTCTAATTGCTTCTAAAATCTATCCTTTTGTTGAGTTACATGTTTCCCTTATTGAAGATGCTTAAGGAGGAATTTCCACTTTGTGGAACACTTATTTATTAAAAGGTACATTGGTTGAAAAATAAAAACTCTCTTGGTCTCCTTCTCTAACCCATCCCACAACATGCAACTTGGAAATTTGCTAATAACTATGCTCTAAATTCCAAACCTATCAAAAAATTGCTTTGGGGGCTCTCTAGTTGTCACCATAAATAACACTCTTGATGATATGTGGTTGGTTATAGCTGAATTTAATACTCCTTTGTTCCCCTAAAAAAATATGGAGGTCTTGATGACTTCTTTGGTAGTATGGGTGACTTGGCTAACCTCTTAGCTAACATGGGCCTCATGAATGTTGAGCTCTAGGAAACTTCATTCACTTGGTTGAATTTCAGATTTGGTAATAACCTTATTTAGGTTAAACTTGATAGATTCCTTTTCTCTCATAACTAGAAATTTATTCCTCGTATCTCACTCTCCCCTCCCAAGAGCATGATCTAACCATTATACTCTTCTCCTTTCTTGGGAGGAGACTGTCAAGCAAGGGCCTTGCCCCTTCAGATATGATATCATGTGGGAGTCATCTATATTTTAGAGACCTAGTTGATAGGTGGTGGAAAACCCCATTCCAACATACCCCTATGTTTACCCTTGACCAAAAACTGAAGTTAATAAAAAACAAAGCTAAGCACTAAAACAAGTTCTCCTTTGAGAATATATTCCACAAGAAAGAAAAACTTATGAAAGATCTAAAAAAAAAGATTCGATGGGATTGGGAAATATTGATGTTGTTTGCTTCTTTGAGGAACATAGGCTTAGATTGGAATGATAAGATATAATGAAGAGAGAAGAATTATTCTAGAATAAAAAACCTTAATATAATGGCTCAAGGAAGGAGATAGGAACACTATATTTTTTCATCAAATTTCTCTAAAATACCGATCTTATGGGGCATCTCTTTCAATATCTTATGGGATCAAAGAAAATTTTGGGGGTTAGAGCTTCTTCCTAGCATCCCCCTTCTTCTCATCAAAAATTTATTGATGACACAATTATGTTTGGTGTTGCCTCTGTGGTGGAATACACAATCTCAAAAACTGCCTTGGAAGATTATGCCAATACTATTGGGTAGCATATCAATTAAAGTAAAAGTAAGCTTTACTTCTTCAGTTCTCAAAGAAAATTCTTAAAGTTAAAATTTTTCACATATTAGGCTACAAATAGGACTACCTTCCTACTTCCTATCTTGGTCTTAAAAAACATTAATATAATGGCTCAAGGAAGTAGATAGGAACACTAGATTTTTTCATCAGTTTTCTCTAAAATACCAATCTTATGGGGCATCTCTTTCAACATCTTATGGGATCAAAGAAACTTTTGGGGGTCAGTGCTTCTTTCTAGCGTCCACCTTCTTCTCATCAAAAATTTATTGATGATACAATTATGTTTGGTGTTGCCTCTGAGGTGGAATACAAAATCTCAAAAACTACCTTGGAAGATTATGCTAATACTGTTGGGTAGCATATAAATTAAAGTAAAAGTAAGTTTTACTTCTTCAGTTCTCAGAGAAAATTCTTAAAGTTAAAATTGTTCACATCTTAGGCTACAAATAGGACTACCTTCCTACTTCCTATCTTGGGTTTCCCTTGACTACCAAAGTGTTTTCTAATACCTATTAGAATAATATTGTTGAAAGAATGAAATGTAAGCTTGCATGATGGAAAGATAAGATTCTTAGCTAAGCTGGTAAATTTTTGCTTCTTAAATCCTCAATCCAAAACATCCCTATCTATTTCTATCTCTATTTAGAATCCCTATGGTCTTCGTTGAGAAAATTCAAAAGATCCAAAGGAAATTTCTTGGGGCAAGTGTGGAGGATAAAAACAAAATATCTTTGGTCAAATAGGACAAGGTTTATAAACCAAAGTGACTTGGTGGTTTAGGTCACTGAATACTGAAGTAGTTCAACAAATATCTTATCACCAAATGTGGCTAGAATTTGATTTTTAACAAGGAGTGGGCTCACATCCTCTATGCTAAATACCTCAACAATAGTAATCCTTTTTGTTTCCTCTCTTCTACTAATTTCCCATTGAGCTTTATTATTTTTAACCAAATTTTGAAAACCCATAATGTCCTGAAACATGGGATTGGCTAGTATGTGGGAAATGGTAAATATGCAGATTTTTTATTTGAATAATAGGTTGCAGGGGGTCCTTTTTCTTTTGACCAAAGGTTGGCCAAGCATAGGGAACTCATCTCTCATCTATTTGGCTCCAAACTCCATAGTATATCAACTGGAATGGCCCCAAAATCTCATGGAAATATTTTGAGTATCAACTAAGAAGAAGAAATTTGAATACATGGGATCAACTAGATTAGAAAGGATCGGTGGATCACCTATACAAGATCATTGGTTCTTGCTATCTATTTAGCACTAAATTGAAGGATTCTTGTTGCTAGATCCTAAATCTATCAAGTTTCTTCTTTGTTAAATCTTCCCACACTCAATGCTAATGATAAAGAGGACTCTTTGTTCAATTGGAATATAGTTTGGAATAATAAGGTCATACAGTTAGCTATTTTTGGTGGTCAGCCATGCATAACAAGATCATTACCATTGATAACATAAATTAGTGGTTCTTTCACCTTGTTAATAGATGCAGCCTTTATTACAACATAGAAGAAACACTTGATCATATCCTCCATTGTGTGTTTTCTAGAGAGGTCTAGGAGAAGGTTTTAACCCTCCTTGTAATTCCTTAGAGTTTCCCTCTTCATGTCAATGAATTCCTTACTTCTTGGTTTTTTGGATCTCCTTTCAAAGACCCTATTATTTATGAGTCCTAGAACCAAATTTCTTGTCTTGTCTCTTGGTAGTTGTGGAAAGAAAGGAACAATAGGGATTTTAGGGATTAGTCAAGAAAAATCAAAACCATCTTCTAGATCATAAAAAATAGTATTTAGGATAACTTCTCTTCTCTATCTTTTAAATCCTCTTTAAGAGAATTCCTAATTATATGGAGGTTAGGGTGAAACAAAATTGAAGGACATCCAATAGCCCGACCAATCTAAATTGGACTAATATCCCAACTAGAAAAATGACAAAATGGAACCCTTCTTGCAAAGGGTGGGCTTTAAGCTCAATTTCAATAGTTGTTCCAAGGGAAACCTTGGGGATGTTTCTATTGGGGGCACTATAAGAGATGATCAAGGGAACCTTATTAAAGGATATGGGTAGGATATTATTTTTAACTCTAATAATGTTGCTAAATATATGACATCTCGTGGGGGAATTAAGTAGCTCTTATGCTTGGGGTTACTTAAGGTGCAGATTGAAGGTGATTACCACTCATTGTGAATCTCCTCTAGAATGATAAACCATCTCCTTGGAAGATACAAAGAATTATTGAACACTATAGAAGGGACCTTGGTGGCCTTCATCAATTTAAAATTTTCCATATATTCAAGGAACACAATGGTGTTGCGGACTTGGTTTGTAACTTGGGCCTACAATGTGTCAAGTGGAATGACTAGAATTTGAATTTAAATATTCTAGGAACTCTTCAGTTGACACATTCTTTCTCGAGATATAATTGATTGTTACTCGCTTTTATTGGTATGACTACTCAACCTAAGATTGGTAGAGTTGGCATGGTGTATGTTTTACATGGGTTGGAAAGATTCAACTTAGCTATTCTAAGGACTATCATGTGGCTTGTTCTTTCCACTTCTTCAAGGAATGATATCTATATGGATTGTAATAATTATATCCTTGTGGACCTTAAAATTGTGCTCCTTCTTGGAGATAATATAATCCTTGGTCTAATTTGGACCTATCTTGGGCACCCGTGCATTAATTATCCTTTAAATCAACATTTATAGGCCCTTAGGACCCATTATTTTGGACCTTGAGGCTCATTCCACTTAAAAATCATATAAATCCTAACAAATGGCACTTAATTTAGAAAACCCATCTCAAAAAATTTAAGTGGGACCCATTCGCCACCTTGGGAGAATAAGTCCCCTTTGGTGGGACACATTTTCATAGTGGTGAATGAGTCCCTTATGGGGGATTTTTCAATTTTGAGGGGGGACTTCACAAACCTAATTCAAATTTTTGATGGATATCAACCTTTGAGGTCTAAATAATGATCAATTAGGTCTTGATGTCTATAAATATAAGTTTTTAATTCATTTTTCTTTACATATAGCCATTTTTAACAAACAAAATTCAAGAGTCAAGGGTTGAATATATTTCACAGTAATATTCACAAGTCTATCTACAACAAAGTTGAAGCTTTAGGGCAGCATTCAAAGGTTTTTGTGTAGGTATTCAAGATCAATTTTTGTTCAAGATCTTGCATTTTCTAGGGTTGATCATGGATGCCTATGGAGAATCATGAAGAATTCTAGGTTGGGGAGGTGCAACTAGCCATCAAGCCAAGCCTAAGGACTTGTTTTCTAAGTGATTCCATCTTCCATTATCTCTCTATTTTCAGCCAAAGGAAGGTTTTTATGTGATTTAGATTCATTTAAAATAATGTAGGATCTCTTAGGGTGAAGTCTTACATCATTCTAGTTTCATTTATGCATCTTATTTTTGCACATTAGAATAGGGTTGAATCTTGCTTCAGATTTCCTAGTCTTAGACACACTTAGGGCTAGGGTTTTTCTGCATATTCCATTATCTCTTTCAAGGTTTAAACAAAAAAATATGGGTTTTACCAAGGAAAAACCCCCATTAGAAATCAAATTGTATTCTATTTGGCAGGTATTTTTGCAGAGCCAGATCCAGGTTTCAATCTAGGAACAAAATGCAGGTGTTGGAGTATAGATTTGTGATTTCAATTTTTAGAAAAGCATAAAAGGATTGATATGCCATTAGTGGAATATGAGTCCCACTAAAGGTATTTTCCAAATCAGTTCACAAATTCTAGTACCCATTTATCTGAAACTACTTTCTAGGTAGAAACCCTTATCTGGGACTAAGTCACCCAACTTGGTGTATGAGTCCCAATTGGTCAGAAAATCAAAGTTTTTAGAATTTCTGAGACATTTCTAGTCTTTACTCTGGCCTGTACCAATTTCTAGCTACACTCTTTTTGTTTGGCTTCTCTATCTTGTTTTATATTGTATTCAATCTGTCTTTCTACATATCACAGTGTATTTTCAAACACTTGGAATTTTCTTAGTTTTGCATTAATAGTCAATCTCTTTTATCAATTTACAGCATTAAGAACATTCACCTTTAATAGATTTCAATCTCTTTTTCATTGGAATCTTAAGGTTTTGTTCTTGAGTGTGAACATTGTGAAATCGGATTCCTCTTCCTTCATTCCCCTTTCTAGTGTGGATAAAGGAAGTTGTTCACCCCATTTCCATTTTCCACATTTTGGTGAACCCGACTTTAGAAGCATCATATTTCTGATTTGGAGAATATTTACATCCTAGAATTAGCTTGCATTGCATTGCTTAAATTGTACTCTAGGGTTTCAACTTTTGTATTAGTGAAAAACTCATTTTGCTTGCATTATTGTACTTCATTTCATTGCACAATAGTCAAATTATACATTTTCACTTTAGATATGCATTGTAAAATATAGAACACATAAGAATCAACTAGAAAACTCAGAAAAACTTCAAAAATTTCTCTACTAGAACTCATTCGCCATCCTAGGAAAATCAGTCCTAGTGCACATTTTGTTTTACTATTTTTAGAATCTTGTTTCCAATTTTTAAGCTTTTGTTTGTCTTAGTTACTTTTTTGTCTCAATTATCTTTTGTTACATTGAAATCATTAGAATTAGTATCATTTAATTTCGTGGCAATAATGAATAGCATTAGTTTTTTACAATGTTTATTTTTCAGCATTAGTTCCTAATTCTTTTAGATCAGATTCATCAGAAAATGAAAACAAAATAATAAACACATCAAATGAAACAATAAAAACAATGATTCAATTTAGAAAAACTATATCATCCAAACCTTTTAGTAGTGAAGAATTAGATATGTTAGATGAAGCTCTATTGGGCTTCCTCTCACGATGACTTTGACATGTTAGATGAAGCCCTTCAGGAATTCATCTTAGAAAATCCATCCACTAAGGATTGTTGTGAGAAACCTAAAACAAAAGACATCAATGTAATTCAGCCTCAACTCATCCTTTATCCACCTTCACATAAGTCTCAACCTCCACCTAAACCTGAGTTTACCCTTTATCCACCTAAGCATGATGTTTTTGCTCATGTGTATAACACTATAAATAATCCGCAACCACAACAACCCTCCCCAACACCCTTACCTTTTCCCAATCCCATATTTCCTAGTGCTCCTTTTTTCCTCTACATAGTGGGAAGGAGTACGATCTTGTTGACCAATGTAAGAATACTCTTGCAAAAATATCCCTTTGGGATCTAATTTAGAATTCACCAAACTATCACACTATGCTCCAAACAACATTGAAAAAAATAGTGGTTCCTCCTTGTACAAATGTAAATGGCGTGGCTGCTATAATACAAAAAATGAATGCAATTAATATAGAGATTACCTTTTATCAACATGAGCTCCATCCATTGGAATTGAGAAAGAAAAATGATGCCTTTATGATCATAGCCCAATTCAATCAAATAGGTATCAAAAGGACCCTTGTTGATAATGGCTTAGCCCTTAATGTGTGTAGTGTGAAACTCTTAGATAGATTGTGTGTAGAAAAATCCAAAATTGAGTCTGAATCCTTATCAATAAGAGGATTTGACAATGTCAAAAAGCAATCACTCGGTGTAATTACCTTACCTATTACAGTTGGAAAGGCTACCCTACAAACTCCTATTCACGTTATGCCTTGTGACCTTTCATACAATATTCTTGTGGGAAGACCTTAGATTCATGAGATGCATGTAGTTCCTTCCACCCTTCATTGTATCATGAAATACATCTATAACAACAAAGTTTACCAAGTTGGAATAGATCCTGAGCCTGAAAGTTGCTTAGAACTTGAAAAAGGAACAACAAGCCTTCTGAATATGTTAATTCCAACATCCCACATAGAACCTCTAGAAGTTGACAAACAAGACAAAGAAACAATGTCCAAATTATTCAATGATGATTGGGGTTCCTTAGAATTCACACCTTCCTTTATGGGAGAGTATATAAACACAAGAAAAGAGGATGCATTTAAACAAGAACAACCATTGGTTATGTCCACTCAAAATTTGGAAGAACCTTCATAAGTATTCACCTCATCTCCTTTGGAAGACGCTACAAGTTACACAACTTATTTTGATGAGATATAGTGGTAAAGGATATGGAAAGAACAGAAAAGGAATTTGTGTTCCTATAGAACCTAACACACAAGAGACAAAGACTAGTTTATGGTATTCTTTTTCTAAGAAAAAAATCAAACAAGAAACCATCATTAAACATCAACACTATCATGTGCAAGCCACAAACCAATCTTACTATAAAACATCTTAAATTTCTTGACCTGACTTCCCCACCATCATGGGATTATTTTGAAAGTGATGAAGCTTTGAAACAAATGTTAGGAGTTTATGATGAATCATGTCTTACTCCTCTAAAGAAAAAGGTTACATGTGCTATGATCAATACCAAATAGAAAGATGTGGTAGGAGAAAGTAATGAGAAAGACATAGGAATGGTCCAATATGATCCTAAATTTCGTAAGAAAAATTTGCTTCCCTTGGGAGATACAATTGATATACCAATGAATATAGATGATAAAGAAAAAGTCATTAAGATAGGGAAGTGCCTCGATGATGAAGAACAAGAAGACACTACAATCTTCCTGTATGAATGTCCCAAAATTTTTGCTTGTAAATACTTAGATATTCTAGGAATAGACCCAAAGATCATCACACATAATATTGTCCTTATTGAAAATGCTAAGCCTATTCGACAAAAGATACGAAAGATGAATCCTAAAATAGCCTTGCTTGTTAAAGCAGAACTTCAAAATCTCCTTGACGTAGGTTTCATTTTCCCTATTGATTATTCTCCTTGGATCTCAAAATTTGTCGCAATTGCAAAACTTGACAATCGTATTAGGATTTGTATGGATTTTCGTGACTTGAATAAAGCCTCTTTAAAAGATGATTTTCCCCTTCCTAATATCGACATGATAGTGGATTCAACTACAATACATGCTTTTTTGTCATTCATGGATGAATTTTCTAGATATAATCAAATCTTCATCAACCCACAAGATCAATATAAGACAACATTTACAACTATTTGGGGGACATTTTGTTGGTTTATGATGCCTTTTGGATTAAATAATGTAGGTGCAACCTATCAAAAAGCCACATAACATTGATATTTCATGATTACATACATAAAATATTAGAAGATTATGTTGATGACATCTTAGAAAAATCATTAATGAAACAAGACAATGTGAATGTCCTTAAGAAATATTTGAATGGATGCACAAATACAACATGCGACTAAATCCAAAAAACTGTGTCTTTGGAGTAGATAGTGGAAATTTTTTAGGGTTTATCATATCTCACAGAGGCATCGAGGTTGACACAAATAAAATTGATGCTATAATTAAAATTCCACCTCCTAGAAACATTTCTCAATTGTGTATGTTAAAAGGAAGAATTCAAGCCATCCGTCATTTTGTGGCATCCTTAGCCAATCTAGCATTACCTTTCATACATTTCCTAAAAAAGGATGTGCATTTTGATTGGAATGAGGATTGTAAATAGGCCTTTGAGTGTTTGAAGGAATACACTATAACTCTCCCTATTCTACAACCCACTATGCCAAGCAAACCATTCATCCTTTATATAGCCAGATCAACCCATGCTCTTGTAGCATTGTTGGCTCAGCAAGACGAAAGCGGTAAAGAACATCTTATTTATTACATTAGTTGAACTCTAATAGATTATGAAAAGTGCTACACACCAATTGAAAAAAAATATTTGGCTCTTGTCTTCGCTACTAGTAAGTTGTGATACTATTTACTAAATTCAGAAATACAAGCTATGACAAAATTTGATCCTCTCAAACATCTTTTTAATAAAACAGAATTATTAGGACATCTAGCTAAATGGGTGATGTTGTTGACTGAGTTTGACCTTAAGTTTGTTTCACAAAAAAAAATCAAAGGTTAAGCCTTGACTGGCCACTTAGTTGATGCTCCTTCTCCTTTGGCATTACCTACCACCCCCTCTTTTCCTGACGATAATGTGTTGGGCATTGAACCTAATACATGGGAGTTATATTTTGATGGATCTAAGTGTAGAATTGGCTTTGGTGCTGGGATTATACTAATCCCACCTATAGGAAATCCGATTCCCTTGTCATATTGATTAAATTTCCTATGTACAAATAACACAGTTGAATATGAGGCTTTAGTTGTTGGATTGTGTGCTTCTTTAATCATAGGTGTCAAAGATATTAAATAATTTGGTGATTCATAATTAGTAATCAAACAAATAAATGGAACATATCAAGCAAAACATGACAAATTACCAAAATATAAGGATCTCACAATGTCCTTGTTGGAAAATATTGAATTATTCACCATTGATAACATCCCACGAAAGGATAATTGACATGTAGATGTAATAGAGAGTACAAATTCTCTTATATCACCTGAAGATCCTTCAAAATATTTCACATTCACTGTTCATCCCATCATGAAACCTTCAATCGATGATAAATTGGAAGACGTATTAACAACCACTAATCCTCAAGTTCTTATATGGGCCTTTGTGGTTTGGGGATTAGATATTATATGAAGGATATCACCTCCTTATTCTACTAGACATACATTTATCATCATTGTAACCAATTACTTTACAAAATGGGTAGAGTCCATTACCCGTCGATCCACAATAGCTGAGGTAATATGTCATTTCATATTGGAACACATTATTGCTTGGTTTGGCCTTCCTTCCGCGTTAGTCTCTGATAATGGTACACCATTTAAGAATAACAATGTGAAGAAATTATTAGAAACATTCAACATATAACATCCCTGTTTGAAACCTTATTACCCATAATCTAACGGTCAAGCTGAATCCACTAATAAGGTTATCAAACAAATCCTAAAGAAAAATGTTAGCAAACATCATAACGATTGACATACACAATTACACTATGTGCTATGGGCTTATCACACTAGTGTTAAATCCTCTACAGGGACTACACTTACAATCTTGTATATGGTAGTGAGGCAATAATGCCCTTGGAGTTAGAGATTCCTACATTAAGAATCTCTCTTCAAGGACTTATTGATGATAGAAACTATAAAGAGCAAAGATTGCATTATCTTGAAATGCTTGATGAACAATGTATCAACGCTCTTAAACATCTTCAGGATTATGGAAAAAAGAAACAACAATATTACAATCTCAATGTCATCTATCATACATTCAATAAAGGTGATTTAGTCCTATCTAAAAATCAATGTAACATCAATGTTGATCCAAATGGAAGATGAAAATTTAGTCCTAATTGGTTAGGACCATACATAATTGACAAAAACTTTGGGTCCGGTGCATACATATTAATAGAACTAGATGGCACACCTCTTAAAGAACCTAGCAATGCCACACATCTACACTAGTACTATGTATAACCATTTTGAATAGTATGAATGATAAAGCAGTGTTGATAGAGCTATCGGATTATATCCTATATGCTTTCACATTTTTTCGTTCTTGACAACTAGTTATGTGTGTGTCTTGAGCACTAAAGTGATTATTTAATTTATTTTTATAATTACTTTAGGTGTCATTCTATTCAAATTCATCCTCTATGTTATGTTAGATTAGATCCTTATATGCATTTAATGTTCTTTAGTTAGATCATAGGTGCATTTAATTTAGCATAACAAACTTTAGAATGTTGTATCTAAGCGAAACTGTAATAAGTTTTAATTAGATCAAATAAGATATGTTAAATCATGGAGACATTAATTAAGTAATTTAATTAATCACATTTCCATTTAACATTCCATAGATAAAGAAAAATAATAAAACATCAAATGCTCATAGATATAGATATATATATATATATATATATATAAAGTTTTATGTACATGTCATCCATATATACAACACCACTAAGGTCTGTGGCTACTATATCCCATAGGATTTGGTACTCATGCTACTCTAGTAGTGGTACGTCGGGAGATGGTGGTTTGCAATCGTGATCATGACCCACTGAGTCTGAGAGAAAACTCTAAACCTCGTATCTGTCCTAGGGCCTCCTATTGTGGTCCTGATATCTGATCTCTCTCCACCGGTAGAGTGGCTACCTTTGACTCTATCCTATCAAATTCTGCTTGGGTTCAGGATGACTATCCCTTTGATATAGCATGGACTCGGTAGACTAGCCTCTTCAAACTCTCATATGCTACTCATAGTCTCACAAATTTCTTGAGTGACTCTAGGTCCTACTCCACAATAGGTGGGGATAAATAGTCTTAGTCTATCACCTCCTCATCGATCAATGTTGGCACTATCTCTAAAAATTCTTGTCAATAGAGATCTCAGTAGTCTCCTGTAGCTACTGCAAGGTAGAAAAAATACTCAATATGTACACATCATGATATATATAAAGCATCAACATAAACACAACATACATACATAAATAAAACATCATCACCTATATCTCTAGTAGGCTGAGAAACATCAACCTCATCCTATGTAGGGGGCATGGAAGATGTGCTAGCTTCCCGATGACCATGGGTACTGATTCCTGCTATGGCTGCTACTCATGATCTAGTCATATGAATGGGTGAGGACTCTCCCCATTCATATTGATCCTCAGCTACTACCTCATCACCCTCGCTCATGAGTGGCTCCTCCTCCTTTTCCTCCTCCTAGTCCTCCTCCTCATCATCATCCTCCCCTTTGTCCTAGCCATCATAGTATGGATCTACATCCTCATCATACTCCTCATCTATGATATCTATAAATATGTCTGTAGCCTCGTACCATGTCTCCTCGGCCTTGTCCTCTACCTCATCTCCCTCATCTAGTAATGGTCCTACATCTCCTAAAGGCTCATCAATAAGAAATATAGGAGCTAGTTGTTATGTTGTCCACCAATCCTCATAATCATCTGTGGCACCAATGTTATCCACATTGGAGACTGGAGGCTCATCATGATTTGAGTACTCAGAGTCACTCTCAAAAACATTGTCTATAGTGAACCATACTGTATCACCTGGTCTCTGGGTACTCCACACTAATCTCTTGAAAAAGGGTCATTCCCTAGGTGGTGTTTGGATCTACCTAAACTATTGCATGACCTGATCATAGTAAAAGGGATGTACTATGTCGTCATGGTGGCCAACAAATTTGTTTTCTAGCTGTAATCTCCCCAACTACCTCATGGGATCTGGCCATTGAAGTGTAAGCTGATAGGGTCTCCATAGGATCTCGCCCTCCTCTTGTTGGTCAAATCTCACTCTCCAAAAGTGTAAATATTTGTACTACCACAACCTTCATAAAGGATAGCTAAAGGCTTGAGGATACCCCACTACTATCGAACATGGGAGTCTGATAGCTCTAGTACATGTGATATGCTCAAGGCACCAAAACTATAGAAGCAGACAATGTACCATGTTGTCCACATTTTGAAAAACAAACCACCCAAGATCATAGTATGGGTGCACTAGGATACAATGCCCCCAGGCATATAATGCCTTGTGCTCTACCATCCTGTGTATCAGGTGTACTATTTGTCCCTCTAGGTGTGTTGTACACCCATCTGGGATGAGTACTAGTGCAACTATGTGCATCATAAATTTTTTTCTGACCACCAGGGCTCATGAATATAGCAGCATCGGAAGATTGATCTATGCCATCACTCGCTCATTGTGCACCAGCCCATCTAGGCAATACTGAATGTAAACCTTCTACTCATAAAATGTATGATCTCTCTAAAATCATACCCACTCTCCCCAAAAAAGAACTCAAAGAATGTGGTGGATGTCCTCTAGAGTTTTTTCCATCTCACCAATAGGAAGGTGGAATATATAGGTGTCTGAATCCCAATGCTCGATAAGAGCCATAACATTGCATCATGGTACCTCATGGGGGGCATGAGGTATTCCCAATATATCACAACAGCTTGCAAGTGCTCTATGTTCTCTACTAAAAGTGTAGGGGCTAGGTCTCTAAGAAAGCTAAGTTGTTTACCACCCAGATATTGTTTAGAGTCTTTTAGCTTGCATATGCACATAGAGTCATATGGGCACTAAAGTGGGGGCTAAATGTGGACACTGAAATTGTACTCCCTTCTTGGAGATAGTACAATCCTTGGTCTAATTTGGACCTATCTTAGGCACCCTTGCATTAATTATCATTTAAATCAACATTTATAGGCCCCTAGGACCCATTATTTTGGACTTTAAGGCTCATTCCACTTAAAAATCATGTATAAATCCTGACAAATGGAACTTAATTTAGAAAACCCACCTCAAAAACCTTAAGTGGGACCCATTTTCCACCTTGGTCGAATGAGTCCCCTCTGGTGGGACACATTTGCCCAGAGTGGTGAATGAGTCCCTTTTGGGGTATTTTTCAATTTTGAGTGGGAACTTCACTGACCTAATTCAAATTTATGATGGATGTCAACCTTTGAGGTCTAAATAGTGATAAATTAGGTTTTGATGTCTATAAATATAATGTTTTAGGCCATTTTTCATGACATCTATCCATTTTTAACAAAAAAATTCAAGAGTCAAGTGTTGAATATCTTTCACAAGAAGATTCACAAGTCTATCTACAACAAAGTTGAAGCTTTATGGTAGCATTCAAAGGATTTTTTTGTAGGTTTTCAATCTCACTTGTTGTTTAAGATCTTTCATTGTCTAGGGTTGATCATGGATGCCTATGGAGAATCATGAAGAATTCTAGGTTGGGGAGGTGCAACTAGCCATCAATCCAAGCCTAAGGACTTGTTTTCTATGTGATTCCATATTCCATTATCTCTCTATTTTAAGCCTAAGGAAGGTTCTCATTTCATTTATATTCATTTAAAATGATGTAGGATCTCTTAGGGTGAAATCTTACATCATTCAAGTTTCATTTATGCATCTTATTTGTGCACATTAGAATAGGGTTGCATCTTGCTTCAGATTTCCTAGTCTTAGACACACTAAGGGCTAGGGTTTTTTTTGCATATTTCATTATCTCTTTCAAGGTTTAAATGCCAAACTAGGGGTTTTACCAAGGAAAAACCCCCATTATAAATCAAATTATATTTTTTTTAAAGGTATTTTTCATAGAGCCAGATTCGGGTTTCAGTCTGTGAACAAAGTGCCGGTGTTGGAGTACAAATCTATGATTTCAATTTTCAGAAAAGAAAAAAAGGATTGAAATGCCATTAGTGGCATATGAATCTCACTGAAGGTATTTACAAACCAATTTGTAGATTCTAGTACCCATTTCTCTAAAACTGCTTTCTAGGCAGAAACCCTTATTTGGGACTAAGTCACCCATCTTGGGGTATGAGTCCGAGTTGATTAGAAAATCTGATTTTTCAAAATTTCAAAGACATTTCTAGTCTTTACTCTGGCATTTTTCAGTTTCCAAGTGCACTCTTTTTGTTTGGCTTCTCTATCTTGTTTTATATTGCATTCAATCTATCTTCTTGCATATCACGACATGTTTTCAACACTTGGCAATTTCTTAGTTTTGCATTAATAGTCAGTCTCTTTTTATCAATTTTTAGCCTTAAGAACATTCCACTTTGACATATTTCAATCTCCTTTGCATTGGAATCTCAATGATTTGTTCTTGAGTGTTAACATTGTGAAATTAGATTCCTCTTCCTTCATTCCCCTTTCTAGTGTGGATAAAGGAAGTTGTGCACTCTATTTCCATTGTCCACAATCCCTAAGGTTCTCATAAGGGATTATATCACTCAAAGTGTCACAAAATTTTCTTGTAATTATTGTATTGATTGCAGGTAAATCATTGATCTTAGGGTTGAGGGTGTTAGTTGTTTCCTTTAATATCAAGTACACTACGCAACAAATATCTAAGTTTCGTATGGATATCTACATCCCATTTATGTGGATCCCTCTTATTTCTTGTTTGGAGGGAACTCTACACCTCACTAACATTAGTGATAGAATTATGATTTTATGCCATAATATGATGGAGAATAGGATTTATGATAGCCTAAGTATGATTCCCATGAGGGATTCTTGTTGGTGTAATTAATTATTTAATTACACTTTAGCATAAGTTTACTTAGGCATATTTTTATTTCCTAGGTCAATTATTATTTAATTATCCTTATCTTGTTGAGTTGTCTTTTTGCTCAAGATAAGATTAGGGTTGTATTTTCTTGCTTTATTGCATCATTTCCTTTTTGAAGGATTTTGTATTATTTGTAAAACAATTACTTTCAATAATCAATTATGTTGGTTTTAGCTTGCGCAATCTTTGCTCTGAGGGTTTACAAAACTTCTCTTGTTTTGTTCTGAATATTTGTTGCATGTGATAGGTGATTGCTTGTAGGTGATTCTTGGGGACTGTGAAGTTGGTTTTTCAACTTCTACATGGTATCAAAACTCCAAACCTGTTGCTTCCTATTCGTGTTTTGTAGATATTCTCTCACATCATCTTTTTCTATGCAAGGGTTTCAAGCCAGATTGTTTTTTTGTGGATCTGGGGGTACACAAATTTTCTATGCATTTTTGGGCCAAACAGACATCACCATCATGATCAAAGCATCCAAAAACCCTAGAAATGCCTTTCATTTCATTGATTTAGGAGAAAGTTGAAAAAAGGCAAAAAAAAATTTGCCCCAAGGCTGTACGGCCCCAGGGCACAGTTTATGAGGCAAAATTTTCAAAAAACATAAAAATATAAATAAAAAAATCAAAGTTTTTTAAAAAAATTTGGGCACTGCCTGTATAAAACAACACGCCACCCATTTTCAGCTAGGCGGCCACTCGCCGCTAGCCACCACCGGTGGCTCCACCTCCAAGCTCCGCCAGCTCTGCCTCTAGGCTCCGCCAGCTGTTTGTTCAGTCCCCGAGGGCTTAGACCATCATTGTTGTGCTTCGAAGTTTGCTAGCAGGTGACCAGGGCCCATAACCACACCCTAGCCGCTCTAAAGTCCCTACGATGGTCACATTCGTGACTAGGGGCTGTGCCCATAGCCTTTAGCTTCAGACCCCTAGTCCGCCCAAGTGACCAGGGGCTATTTTTTTAAGCCCCTAAGGGCTAAATAAGGGTTATTGGCCTCTTTCAGAGCAGTTTCAGTAAATTGGGTGTAAAAAGGACGTCTTAGCTGCATTTTTTGCAAATGAATTCGAGGATGGATCTAGTGGTGTAGGTTTTATTTCCTAATTTTTCATTTTGATTCCTTTTTCTTCCTTTGAAGTCAAAGTTTCTTTTTTCACTCGAGAGGGCATATCTTTTGCCTCGTTTATCAGTTTTTTGAAAACAAATAGGCATCAAAAAGCTGCTTCTGACCTCTTCTTAGATCTCAGACCTAATTTTTGTAGAATTTTCTCTAGGTATATAATTTTTTTATCAGAACTCAACCTTTATCTTTTGGGTTATTTCTTGAGAAGCGTGCAACTCATGAGTTTTTTTGAGATCAACGAGCTTCATTTTTTTTTCATTTGAGTGTATATACTACTATTTTTTCATGGATTTACATAATATTGCACCCCTTACTCCATTCAACTATTTTGGTTGGAAAAAACAAATGGAGATTCATTTGAAACACAAAGGGTTGTATAGTGTAACCATGGGTACACAAATTGAACCTACAGGTGCTACTGAAAAGAGAAAGTGGTTTAATAAATGTGATGAAGCTTATGGTACATTATGTCTATCTCTTTCAACTGACCTTCTTTTTCACATTGAGTCTTGCACTACACCAAATGAGATATGGACCACTTTGGAGTCTTTGTTTGGGAAGTAGGATACTATGAGAGGGTTTTAGTTAGAGAATGAGCTTATTGGATTAAATCCTAGAGATTTTGATAGCATCCAGTCCGAGTTTTTCACCAAACTCAAGTCTCTTAGATTATAGTTGTCATAGTGTGGTGTTCAGAGAGAGGACTCTTAGTTGATATTGCCCATTCTTTCTAAGCTTGGAATAGATTATTCAATTTTTGTATCTACCTTTTATGCCACTAGGGATGCACTTGGTATGAGATTCACTATGCCATCTCTTGATGACTTTGCTTCATATCTCACTCAAGAGAAAGCTAAGTTAGCTAGCATGGGAACGGTGAAACCTTCTTCCTCATCACATGCCCTTATTGCATCACAGGAGCCTAGAGATTAGCAGGCTTCTATAGGAAAAGGAAAGAAACAAAAACAAAAGGATTCCAAACCTCATAGCAGTAGAAGGAGTCCTCAGATTCATCTTCCTCTTGTAAGGGGAAATCATTTAGGAAGGAGAAGACTACATGTGCATATTACAAGAGGGAAGGACGTGCAGAACATAATTGTTACAAGGACATTGATGAGATGAAGCATCTTCTTCAGAAACATCAGATTGATTTTCCTTCTAGGATTTCTGCATTATCTTCTTCTCCTCATTCTTCTTCTTCAGAGTAGCATAACATAGGTACAACTAGTTTACATACTTCATTAGATATGAAGGGACATGCTCTTTGTGCTTCTTTAGGCATTGGATTAGGGAGATGGCTTCTAGATTCAGGAGCATCTCATCATATGGCATCTTCACAGACTATGTTCACTTACTTTGAACCTTGCACTATGTCTCCCATTTTGATGGGAAACAACAAGTTTACATGAGTGTTATAGGGAAGGGGTCTATTAGTTTTGGGGACCACTCCTTTCAGGATGTCTTGTGTGTCCCTCACTTTACAAACAACCTTCTTTCCATTTATCAGATCACTCATGGAGGAAATGGGAGATCTATGGAGTTCACACCTGATTCAGTTATCATCAGAGACTTGGAGATTAGAGTAGTTATTGCTACTGGGATAGTGGATCACTCATCTCGGTTGTATTCCTTCACCGGTTTTTCTATTGATGGTGCTTATGTTCCTATAGTTGTTCCTCACACTTCTAGTGTGCATCATCATTTAGAGGAGAGATTTGGCTTCTTGAACATTGGTGTTCTCACTTCAGATCATGTTCTCAAGCCTTCCATTCTATCTCCTCCCCCTCTTGTTTCTATTGTTGTGGCTACCGATGTGGCTTCTTTTGTTTTAGTACACCAGGATCCTATTGATCATCCATCTCTAGAGGCTACTCTTGAGTCTTCACCTCCTTCAGCTTCTTCATTTTTTGAGGTCACACCTACTTCTGTGGATACATCTTGAGCTACACCTACTTCACCTTCAGATATTGTATTCTTTCGGCCTCTTCCCTCTCACTTCTTTCAGGAGATGTAGTTTCTTCAGTTCTTTTGGAGTTACTTCATTCTAGGGGGATCTGTGGTCTCTTTCTTCCTCTCTTATGGGGGGATTCATTTATGTATCTTTGTGATGGATGGTGTCCTTGGGGGATCTTATGGAGTCCTCCATATTTCACCACTTAGTTAGTTTATTGCATTCTATTTTGGGGAGGATTTTTGTTCCCATGTGGTTTTCTCCTTTACCCCATTTGATTTAGTTTGCATTGCATTTGTAAATGAATACCTGATCAGGCCTTATTTTTGGGACTCATCTTTGCATAATAATTTTCTTCTCCCTAAGTTGAACTTATGGGGGGTGTTGGTGTAATTAATTATTTAATTACACTTTAACATAAGTTTACTTACGCATATTTTTATTTCCTAGGTTAATTATTATTTAATTATCCTTATCTTGTTGAGTTGTCTTTTTGCTCAAGATAAGATTAGGGTTGTGTTTTCTTGCTTTATTGCATCATTTCCTTTTTGAAGGCTTTTGTATTATTTGTAAAACAATTACTTTCAATGATCAATTATGCTAGTTTTAGCTTGCACAATCTTTGCTATGAGGGTTTACAAAACATCTCTTGTTTTGTTTTGAATATTTGTTGCATGTGATAGGTGATTGCTTGCAGGTGATTCTTGGGGACTGTGAAGTTGGTTTTTCAACTTCTACAATTCTATCAAAAGGATTAATATTTCTTGCAATTTTGTTGTCATTTTAACTCCAACAATAATATTAGCAACTTCAAAAAAGGGTTTAAAGGTTTTTTTATTTGTATTTTTTAGTTCCTTTCTTTAGATCCATCAACTCTTCTCTACTTTGGGTGGGTGTTTGCGTATGATAATATGGATAGTCTGAGACTCCATAAGAAACTAGTCTCCTATGATGTACTCAAATAAAATACAAAATTTTTGGGAGCTCTTTGAAAGATATGGATTCAAGCCCTTTTTCCAAGCTATGTGAGATTATAATGATAAGATAACTTTAAATTTTGTTAACTCCTACTCTTCAGGAGTTGTCACCATTGGTGACCTAAATTTTAAGGTGTCTAACAAGCTAATTTCCAAGTCCATGGTGTTAGATGCACATGGAAAATGAGAGTGGGGGTGAATTAGTTGTAGACATAGAAAATATACAGATTGATATCGCACACTCGATCCTGATCTACTAGCATTGCTTCATCCTGAATTATCCCTCTATCTAACAATTTAATCAAATAGCCTTATTTGATTAATGTCACCATAATTCCCCTTTTAATTAAATAAATCCCTTGATTTAATTAAATCATTGTCTCTGTGTAATTAGCTAGGTCATTTCATCTTCCTATCTTTATTTAATTAAATAATCCATATTATTTGATTAAATTTCTAAATTTGATCTGATTAAATTAAATAAATCAAACATTTATCTAATTTAATCTAACATCACCCCCTTTAGTTAAATAGATCAAAAAATATTTATTTAACTAAGTCTAAATCATTCTCTTCTCATTTTGAGTTATTTAAATCTTAAAATCTAAGTCAAAATGGTCAAATCAGCTAAATATCCTTTAAATTAATCAAATCATGATTAATCTTAGTCTTAATCCATCAAATCCTCTAGATTTTGCAACTTGCACATGAAAATAAATTTAATTGTTTTATAAATCATGAATCTATTTTCATTCAAAAAAGGCATCAAAGATGGAATATTCCTCAACTTTGAAAAATCCCTCCAAAAAGGTCTTGTCCTCCAAACATGGCATTTAACATCTCTTACAAGTCCTTTTCTTGAGCCATGTGACATTAACTTCACCTTTCACCTCATCCTTCAAGCCATATTTTGAATTTGAATCTCCCCCCTCTTTGTACATTCTTCAAAACTTGCACATCCTCCATCCACTCATAGGTTGAAAAGTGGCATCTTGCCATTGGATGAATGTTAGTCCCACATTGCTCTATTTTGGACATTCATCCATCTTGAAATTCTATAAATAAAGAGCTCATCTCCTCATTTGATCATCCACAATTCATGCAAAGTTACTTTACTCAAATCTATAGCAACTTATCATCAATTTCATCCAAGCATAGTTAGGCTTTTTGCAGATTTTCAACATGGAGCTCCATTAAAGTCATCACTACAAGCATCAATCCTTCATCAAGTATCTTCATCACACCATTGGAGTTGGAAAAGGGGCAATTTTCACATCAAATTGGCACCAATTCCCTCAAGATATTAGGAGTTTACATTGCATTAGAATAGGATTTGATTTGTTTTGAGTTTCTTGGTGTTCTTCATCTCATTTCTTCTCTTTTGCAATTTAGATGAATTTCTTGAGGAATCATGATTCTAACCTTGCATTTAATCTAATAAGTTGATTGTTTCTTGTGTTTTTCATGTGTTAGAAACTTGGTTCACATTTTGGCGCTAGAAGGAGGGCCTACCGGAAGATCAAATCACATTTTTTGAGAAAATTATGTGGTTTTTGATGTTTTTGGTGTTTACAACAAACAAAACTGCTCACAGTCTAGTGTCACCATACAAAATAGCTCAAAAATTCAAACTGCACCACTAGAATCAAGCTGTACCACTAGAGTCTCCAACGTCACCATATAGCACAACTACAAAATCAAACAGAGCCGCCATCACAAACATAATCGCTTGAATTTCTTTCTTTTTCATGCAAACTTAAAATGGCCATATCTTGGTCAATTTTTGGTCTTTTTCAAAGCTTTGTTTTTTGAAATGGGGTAGAGTTTCATAAGCTATCCAATGGTGTAGGTTATTATTAATTTTTATAGAGTTAATTTTTTAAAATTTTCACTTAATGTTAAATCATAATGAAACTTGGTCTAACTTTTAGGGTTTTTATGCTTACTTGTCTATCTAATCATCATATCTTCTTGTTTCTTGATTTAATTTGACATTTGGAGAGCTTGTGTTTCAGGTTTTGAAGGATAAGGGAGCATGGAAGTCAAAGAAAAAACATTATCACATAATTGTAACAAGTGTTTTTAAACACTTTGGGAAGAAATTATAATCCCTCTTCTATGGATTTGCTATCTTTCAAGCTTTTAGAATCTACTAATTTTGTTTGGTCTCTAAAAAGAATCTTTAAATTTTTGCTACAAAGGGTTTAAAATGAACATTAGGACTCAAATCTACTAAATTTTGTTTTGGGGATTAAAAATTAAACAAAACAACTCTCATTTTTCCTTTGGTACTTTAAAAAGAACTCACAATTGCTTTGTAGCCTTAAAATGAACAAGTGCAACTCTGTTTTGTGATGGCTTACTTAAACTAACATCATCAAAAAAGGACGTATGTGCTTCTCTCATGCTTTATAGTGATATTGAGAATCAAAAGGCCTATTTTGTGATCTTAGGTTGAGATAAAGTAATCACCTCCATGCTTCATTTTGGGTTTAAAAATTGAACAAAACATTGTGCGAGTGTGACTAGAGCATTATTGCATACACTCTCTCTCTTTGTGTTGCAAACAAAGATTGATTGAGTTACAGATATTGTCTTTACTTGCTTTTCTTTATCTTAGAGGACCTGCCTTAGGGAAAAAGTACTCACCCAAGGGAATGACTCAACCGGTAACACTCTAAAGCGAAGAGTATTTCCAATCGGGATATAAATGTGGGTATTGGAGTAAATGCCAATATCATGCAGTTGGCTCTGATGAGATGGATCTAAAAAGGGACTCTCGTCGTATGGTTCAATCTCCATGAATGAAAATTCTAAACTAAAACCCTTTCTTGTAGTAACCAACCAGTGCATCCAACGAGTTTATCAAAGTGGTGCATTGAAACTTAGATTCCAAGAAGTTACTTGCCATGTCTGATCTTGGTTAAAGTGTAGAGGTTAAGACTTCATTCTTAACATACCTTTATACTCTTTCCTTGGTTGCATGAAAGATCATCTCTTCTACTACGAAGGGCATGAGGCAAGCCCACCAAGAAAAAACGTACCAATTGAGCTAGGATGTTATATTGCTTGTGAGTCAAAACACTTTGCTTGTTTGAAATCATTTGGAAACAAACACTTAACATCATCATCAAAATTTCAAACCCCTTAGTTAGAGAAAATACCTTTGACAAAACCCAAGAACTATTGCTTACCCTGGGGATTATGTCCTTAGAGGTTTCTAAGTAATTTGGTTTATGTCTTCATTTGCTTCTACCAAGGTAAACATTAGGAAACCATTGCCTTGATTTCCTTGAATTCCACATAGTACTTTGTGGGATGAAAATAAGTTAGGACATTGGATGTTTATTTTGAAAGTCTAATCAAGAAAGTGTTTGTGGTAAAATCAATTCACTAACCAAGATGAAATCAATTGAACCCCACACATGTTATTGTGCATCTTTTGTCTTATGGTATTTTGAGCAAACATTGATCTTTTGGTTTGAAGGAAAAAGCATGTTCTTCAAAACCTTGGCCTTGTAAAAAAATCCTTCTTAGGTTCATTTAGGATCAAAATAAAACACTTCATCCATTTCAAACATTTATCATCCCATCCCACCAAACAACTTTAGATCTTTGGAAACATCATTCTAGACTTGGGTAAATCATCAAAATGAAAATCACCTTGTTTAGTTAGGTGTATGGGAATGCATCCTTTCTCATACATTTAATTGAATTAGCAATCCTTTGAACAAGTTCATCCTAAGATCACATCCAACATCTTAGGGTTTACAAGTTCATTATCCAACTCAAAACCAATCAAAATCAAATCCTAAAGTCTAGCATTGATCCAAAGTTCCTAAGAAAAAAAACACCCATATCATTCACCCCTTTCATCCTTCATCTCATCATTGGTCCTAAAACACCTTAGAGGTCATTTTTGCAAAAAAGTCAAAACACAAGAACATGGAATATAAAATTGATCCATACATCATAAGTGATCTAAACCAACCAAATTATCAAAGCCTCACAATGCCAATTGATTTTTAAAACTCACATTTATACAATCCGTATATAGGATCATTACTCCTACAAACCTCAATGGTACAAAAAATGTGAGTATGCCTAGTAAAATTTTTGGAACACCTTTCTTGATGGTAGATTTAAATCCAAGTCTAAACCTACAAATCTATCAATCAAACACTTAATCCATGAGCCTTAAAACTAACAACATCATCCCATCAAATCCCTACATGCCAAATGTGAATGTACCAAGTACAAATTTACAAAACATGAACATTTTGAATCCAAACTTGGTAAACTCTAGGATGGATATGTTTGCAAATCATACAAATATTGTTCAAACTCCAAACAAGATGTTAACAACTCCAAGTCAAGGTAACACCATGCAAAATCAAAGTTACCTAAAACAAGGCAATGTGATTCCCAACATCAGCAATGTTCAATTTCAACCCATAATGCCAAATCTGAACATCATCCCAAGTCAGAACATTGTCCAAAATCAATTTGTCCATGATCCCATGCAAACACCACAAGTGTACATCCCAAATCTGCATGAACAAAATCCAAATCAATGGATTCAAATTCAAAGTCAAGATCAAATTTTGCTAGAAAAACTTTCTTCCTAATGAAGATATCCTAGAACCCTTTGTAAGCAATCCATCCTTTGAAATTGACCCATGTCAAGAAGTTGATCCAAAGCATGTTGAAAGCAATTCTACAATCATTCAAGATCAAGAATACATATATCCAAGATATTACAATGATCTAATGGACACTCTCCTATCTATGCAAGATGCACATACTCCTCCATCTACCCATGAGATGCTTTATATGGATGGACACATAGATGATCTTCATTCAAAATAGGATTCTTTTAGTCCTGACATTATTACACAAAAAGAGCAGGTTATTGAGTTGACAACATCAGGATCAGACATATCCCAAATTCAGATTGAGGACATCATGTATGAAGATATCCAACATTATCCACTCAAGGAAGTAGATCAAACAGAACAAGATATTTTAGAGTCAGGAGAGCAACAAATTGAAATAACATCATCTACAGTGGTCATTTATCAGAGAGTGCTTATTGAACAAGACATCTCAGAACAAGCAGAATCAAAGCATGAAGGTAATAATTCCACAATACTAGGGGAAACTATGTCTCAAGAAAATGTCAACATAGGGAGCATGGAGAATCCTTATGATTAAGCAAGTGCCAATACTACAACCAACCATGTCATGAATCTTCATCACCCCATCCACGAATTGGGACCAACATCAAAAGAAATATTTGAATCAAAGCATAAAGAACATTATCAAAGAAAAAGAAGCAAAGAAGAATAATGGACAAATCAAATAAAAGTGGATACCAAAGAATACAAAGAAATATTATCCCTATCAAACTCCATTAGTCAAAGAAACTATGGGGAAAAATAAAAAAGGGAAAAGTATTCATCAAATATGTCTACAAAAGAAAAAGCAAGCTTCTCAAGCAACATACAAAGTGTATCAAGTAGTCAATCCTAATTCCATGCACACTTTCGTATCCACCCATCATTGTTCATCTTCTCAAGTTTGGAGAGTCAAAGGTTCCAAACTGTCAACCAATCCATCTCTTATCCCTAAACACACTCCATCCATGCCTCCATGCATGATATCCAATTCTCAAATTGACCATGTATTGGAAATGGCCCTTCATCATAAGGATTCTAAAGGAACCCTATCGCGATGTGCACACAGGGACAAAGTTAACCCTAATATCAATAAAGTAGATCAAGAATCCCAAAAGTTGCATTCAAGTGCATGTATCTTAGCAAAGTAGCTTCTTCAAGTAGGATATCAATGGCACATTATGATAAGGGAATCTACATCAGTGACACCTTGTGATTCAACATGAGCTTAAAATCTTTCAAAAAAATAAAAAATAAAAATGAAAATCCAAAAAAATCAGAAAAAGGATTGAAAATAGTAAAGAAAAAAATCATCCTCTTGTGAAAACTGCATGTGCAACGCTTTGGGCAGGTACCATGATGAAAACCTAGCAAACATGCATCATGTGTAGAATCAAGCATCTATGTGTGCTAGTTCAGGTGAAAGCATATTATCCCATCCATAATAAATCTATCATTCCATCCATCTCATGCATAATAAATCCATTGCATCCATGAACCATTTATCCAATCCATCTACATCCATAGTCCAAATTATCTTGATCTTGGTAAAAGTTTATGCTTGCTTATGGTAAAAATATTTACATGGGTTATTTTCATTGAATCCTATCCTACCCAACATTATTTAAGCCATGAAGCATTATCCCAATGAGCACTCTTTATCTGAACACCTTATCTTATCACAAGATAACCCATATCCCTCCATCCATACACCTATCCAAGCATCCACCCATGGTATTTCATACATTGCTAGACACTGGGGGCATATATTTACATCTTGATTTGGGAATAAATCTTGATCTATATCCTCCAACTTATGTGGTTATTTGAACATTGGAAAATGTGAAATCAAATTGGTCCACCGCTTGTGAGCAAAAAAAAACCAAATCACTAGTCCATGGCACATTTTGAAGAGAAGACATTCCTTATCAAGCTTCATCTTTCATTGAACATCAACCAATATTAGTTGCATCTAATTTCCACTTAAAATGTCACATCAAATCATCCACAACAAATTTTGTTCCAAACCAAGCTTCATCAATCCTAATCAATCAAATTCAATCAAAAAATCATCATCTCAGGATATCCTTGTGTTGCTTAACACTATCCTTGCATTGTTGTGTATCCTCAACATTGTTATTATCATCAATCCCTCATCATCTTGGGATATCCATCCTAATCCTTGTGTTACTTAACATTGTCCTTGAATTGTTTTGTATCCTCGACAATGTTATCATCATCAATCCATTGATTCGATCAGTCAACCTTAGCTTGGTTTTCAAAAAAATCCCAAAACAGATCACTAATATCATCACACACATCCATATCCAAATCATCAAAATCATGTAAAAAATCCAAAAACATTCAAAAAACCAAGAAAATCCAAAAAACATCCAAAATCATATCAAAATCCAAAACATTCTAAAAGGAAAAACATCAAAAACATGGTATCCGAACTATGTCATCTCTAAGCTTAAATGTAGGCAAGGCTAATCTTTGATCAGCCCTCGAGACATCAAAATCCAAAAACATTCACAAAATTTTTAGAAAACTCCAAAAACATTGGAAAAATAGAAAATCAAAACATTTGTAAAATCATAAAACGTAAAAAATAGCCTCAAAACATCAAAAACATCCAAATATTTGAAAATCAATCCATCCCATCTCACTTTCACCCACAATAATAAATCATCCATAATAAATCAATCATCACACTCATCCTTTGGAAAAACAAACAGAGACAACCACAACAATCAACAAAAAGCAAGCTTCAAATGTAAAATCAAAATTGAAACAACAAACTTTTAAATACAAATCAAAATCCTAATCATTTTCAAATGTCAGTCAACCTTATATCAATAGCCTGTCAATCAACTTATCAAACCATCATCATCCTATACAATGCATGTCTTAGGATATATCGTTCCCACAATGGGCATCATTTTGGATACTTATCCTAAAAAAAACACATCCCCTTGGCTTGCGGTATGAAGAACATTAGCTTGTTTGTGTACTTGATCTTTTCTTTTGATTTATCTTATTGCGCTTATTCCAAGGACCTCTCAATGATATCCAAACAAGGGATTTAGAGAGATAGGAATGGGGAAATGATCATTATATTTTTATTTTATGCACTTGTTGGGCGTTCTTGTAATATAACTTAGCGAATACTTGCTTTGTTAGGTACGTCCTAGCAAAGTTTTTGTATGTCAAGTCTGAACAAGAATACTCCTATCTGTTTGTCGAGTCCAAGTCCATTGCACTAGGTACAATGCTATCCTAGTTCTTTATACCCTGATGCATCGTGCCTATGTGTGTTATCAAACATAAAGTAATTGGCCCTTTGAAAATACCAACTCCTCAGCAAGTAATCATCATCATCATCATCATCTCATTACTTGTTGGAATCTCTTATTTTCTTCTATCTCTTACTTTTCGCACTAACATGGTACCATGATAGTTAATCATAAATCATCACCATTGCATCTATCTTGCATCCACAAACCATCAACATATTGCATAATGCATATCATATCATATAGAAAGAGTTAATCATGCCACATGCATTCATCCCCATCATTGCATAATATAGATTGGTTATTCTAAACATGTCATAAACCATACATTTATCATCTATTTTCATAATCATCCATGCATCATCATATCATATCATGTGAATCCATATCATCCATGCATCATCATAATCATCTCATTTATATCATCAATAATGTAACTGTCATGGTACAAATTAGAATCAAGTGGGTCTAATATATTGAAATAGGCATGAGGCTAGCCATGGCTGATGATTTTCTACATCATCAAATCTATCTACATCAAATATTCAAGTTGAACTAATCTTGAACCTCTTTTTCGAGAGATTGACCCTCAAATCAAACCTCTTCACCTGTTCTCATGAGGGGGCAGTATACTAGTGTAATTCTTTTCACTGGGGCAACAATGCAGTATCCAAAAAATTTAGAGAATTTTTGAACTTTGATCTCAGCAAGATTATTCTTTGAACCAACATAGCAAGTGCATCACTTCAAAGAGGGGCAAAATGTAGACATAGAAAATATACAGATTGATATTGCACACTCAATCTTGATCTACTAACATCGCTCCATCTTGAATTATCCCTCTATCTAATCATTTAATCAAATAGCCTTATTTGATTAAAGTCACCATAATTCCCCTTTTAATTAAATAAATCCCTCGATTTAATTAAATCATTGTCTCTATGTAATTAGCTAGGTCATTTCACCTTCCTTTCTTTATTTAATTAAATAATCCATATTATTTGATTAAATTTCTAAAGTCCATCAAATTAAATTAAATAAATCAAACATTTATCTAATTTAATCTAACATCACCCCCTTTGGTTAAATAAATCAAAAAATATTTATTTAACTAAGTTTAAATCATTCTCTTCTCATTTTGAGTTATTTAAATTTTCAAATCTAAGTCAAAATGGTCAAATTAGCTAAATCTCCTTTAAATTAATCAAATCCTGATTAATATGAGTCTTAATTCATCAAATCCTCTAGATTTTGCAACTTGCACATGAAAATCAATTTAATTGTTTTATAAATCATCTATTTTCATTCAAAAAAGGCATCAATGATGGAATATTCCTCAAATTTGAAAAATCCCTCCAAAAAGGTCTTGTCCTCCAAACATAGCATTTAACATCTCTTACAAGTCCTTTTCTTGAGCCATGTGACATTAACTTCACCTTTCACCTCATCCTTCAAGCCATATTTTGAATTTAAATCTCCCCCCTCTTTGCACATTCTTCAAAACTTGCACATCCTCCATCCACTCATAGGTTGACAAGTGACATCTTTCCATTGGATGAATGTTAGTCCCACATTTCTCTATTTTGGACATTCATCCATCTTGGCATTCTATAAATAAAGAGCTTATCTCTTCATTTGATCATCCACAATTCATGCAAAGCTACTCTACTCAAATCCATAGCAACTTATCATCAATTTCATCCAAGCATAGTTAGGATTTTTGCAGATTTTTAACATGGAGCTCCATTGAAGTCATCACTACAAGCATCAATCCTTCATCAAGCATCTTCATCACACCATTGGAGTTGGGAAAGGGCCAATTTTCACATCAAATTTGCACCAATTCCCTCAAGATATTAGGAGTTTACATTGCATTAGAATAGGATTTTATTTGTTTTGAGTTTCTTGGTGTTCTTCATCTCATTTCCTTTCTCTTTTGCAATTTATATGAATTTCTTGAGGAATCATGATTTTAACCTTGCATTTAATCTAATAAGTTGATTGTTTCTTGTGTTTTGCAGGTGTTAGAAACTTGATTCACATTAGTTATACATCAAAATATTCAAACCCTCAATATCTTTTCAAACCCTTATCATGCATTAATAGAATGTAAACACATGAAATAGTAATGCAAACACATCCAAACACATAAGAACACCATATTTACATGGAAAACCCAAGAATAAAAAACCACGGTGAGGATTAGGTCACTATATAAATTAATTTCAACACTAAATACTAATAGGCTCAGTGTCAAATGGCTCACTGCCAATGGATCACTGCCATATTAGAAAGAAGAAAGAAAGGAACTGTTACAAAGATAACTCCATCTTAGAGAAACAAGAAAATCCACCAAAATATTCACCATCCACAACCTTTAGCTCACTACCTTTAGTAACTTCAGGTGTATTGAAAATGTAGACACCTTCTACTCACTACTTCATGTAGACTTAGTGATCAAGGCTCACACTCATATCACAACTCTTGATCACATTTTTCACAACACACTACACACCATTCTTGAACACTCGACCTTGTACTTATACCATCCACAACCTTGAAAACATTCTCGAAGGCTCGCTATGCACTTCAAACATGGAATTACAAAATAGGTAAACACCAAACACTTCTATAATGGAAATAATTGAAGGATGACCACACCAAGGGTTAAATAGGACCCAAATATATATCACCATGCTACTCAACAAATCCACAATCCTTGAGGTACCTCCACAAATAGTGCTAGCATGCTAGGTTGGCCAAACATGAACTAACACTAGAAGCAACCACATACATTGTTCTCTAAGTCCAATAGACCACACAACAACACTTCAAAACATCCACACAACACCTTAGAATATTCTAGCATCATCAAAATATTTTGCAACTCTTCCAAAACCATTTGAAATTGAGAACACCATCATTCTGTGTAACTAGACACACTGGCACAAACATCCAACTCACTAACCAACTTCACAAAACACCTCAACACTTGAAACCTCAAGGGAAGGTAGATACAAAAATTATAAGCATGTCTCCAAATCCACATAAAGGGAAGGTAGATATAGATATTATAAGCACATCCCCAAATTCACAAAAAAAGAAACCTAAATGCAGAGAAATGTGGAGCAATCATATTTCTCCTTGAAAACCTTCTTCACAAGCACACACACACTTGTGAACACAACTTTCAATGTTGTACGATCCAAAACCAAAAACTCTAGAAATAACACATCTGAATACCTTTAATCACCACATGCAAACAACACAAGCATATCTTCAACCATGAATAAATACAGAGTACAACACTAAACACCACTCGATCACACTATAATCTATTTAATTCAATTTTTATGAAAAGCACTTGGAGAGAAAGTGAACCAACTACAATTGCAACACTACTAACACCTTTTCAAATAACTACAACATCTACGAAACTTCTTATTAACCACAACACATCCATATTACCAACAATATCATCAACACAAGTAGGATCCAACAATCTCCATAACTATACTGAAAGTTGGCAACAATGACAACACCAACAAAATTGTGTTGACAACACTAACAACTTAAAGCTTCAAATAACTCTAATGCTATGGGTTGACATCAATGAACACCAACAAGATTCCAACAATCTCCACCTTTGTCATTGATGGAAACACCTATTCTAAAAATCCATCAATAAAAAAAAATACCAACAGTAACTCTATAACAAACAATACTCACCCTAACTTGGGCATCTCTCACTCTTCATATTTCAAGCGGTACTCCCTCTAACTAGGGAATCTCTCACTCTTCATATTCTCATTCTTCACTTTTCCAAAACACACTTTTGCATGAGTTCTCCCTCTATTTCTTTTATTTTTAAAACAACACTCTCCCCCTTTGACATCAATGGAAAAGGGAAACAACTAAATTTGACACATTACCTATATAGAATTTTTCTTTTTTGTTCTCCCCCTTTGACATTTGCATACATCACCAACTTTTGTTCTCCCCCTTTTTCAACACTCCAAAGAGAAATGCCTATAGACAACTGCTCTCTCCACTGCACTCAATTTTCTACACACTTCCCTTTAGGAGCACACAATATGCTACATCTGACTGCACCAATCAATATCACTACTACCTACTCCCCCTAAGAGGTATCCTTCAACATTAGTCTCAGACTAAGAATGTATCTTGAAATTCTTCCTAGAAAAATGCACACACTTATGCATCTAATTAAAAGGATGGGAAATAATCCCTAATTTCTATTAGAGATACTCAAAATTAACTTTAGGAAGAGCCTTTGTAAAAATATTTGCAACTTAATCCTTTTTAGGTACATACTCCAACTTTACTTCTTTTTCAGCAACCTTCTCCCTTATAAAGTGATACCAAATTGAGATATGTGTTGTGAAGTTTTTGCACACACGCTCCACTGAAAGCAGGGACCCTCTTTTTCTTTCATTTTTGGTGTTTTGGCCCTTCGTTTTTGAGGTTTTGTTACCTTTGCATGTGATTGAATGATTATATTACTCATGCAAATTCCCCCCTTCTAGGAAGCACTTTGAAAATCTAATGTTCTGGACAATTTTTGGGTTTTTGGCTCTTTTTAGGAAAATCGACTCCTGGCGGAATTCCCTAGTTTCCTTTAAAACCTAGTGATGGCTACTTTACACTATTATCTGGAGATTTTGGTCCTTCATGGAATTCCATCATGATCGGATTTATCTGAAATTCCATCATGACTAGATTTCTTCCAAATTTCGTCATCCTATCGGGTTTCTAGGTTTTGGTTTAGCCTATCTTGTTGAATGCATTAATGCTCGGTGGTATGATTTTTGAGGCAAGTATTTAATAAATTTTGGGGAATTTTTGGGTATTATGTTTTATCATTTGTTCTCTATTGTTTATAAGTGCTTGGTCCTGAGTGCTTGGCTTGATTTGGTGATTGAATTCATAGATTTTTGAATTGGTGGTGATTTTCATGAGCATCATTTGTTGTTTGTTGGGGTGCTAAATATTGTTATCTTCCATTGCTATAATCGAGGATCACTTATCAATGGTATGTATTCATTGATTTGCTTTTAATTATTGAATGTGAGTGATTCTTTGGCATCCCAAGTGTGCTTGGAGTCCAAATTTCTGCATGTCTGGGAATTGAACATTCGAAGTTAGGGTTGCTCAGTTTTGTTAGATTAACAATTTCAAGTGAGTTTGTGAGCTTTTTTTACGATATCATTATGAGGTAGCTCACTTGTGTATGCCATAAAGAGCCTTTTGAAAACCTAGCAATTGAGTAAGCTAAGCCCAAGCTTGTCCTATGCATTCATGGAAAAATTTTAGGGTTTCATGCTTAGGGAATCACCAATTCCTTTCGATTTGCTTTAGGATGAGCCTCAAATTTAAAGATGATCTATAGGAGGTTCAAATCATGTTGGTTTCAGGCCCAAGATCCTCAAATTTTTTATCGCTCAATCAATTTGAGTGAATTCGTGAGGAAACATCGACATTTGGGTTTTCCTTTAGCTTCAGGATTTTCCTTTGCTGGCGGATTTCCCCAATTTTTTGTTTCCTCTCTGTTTTCCCGAAATGTGTTGTAGTTGATATTTTTTCCTACTTCGTGGATTTCCATTCTTGCTATATTTTCCTAAAATTTCTTTTATCTTTTCATTTTCCCAGAATTCGTAAGACATTGTCGTTTTCACATAAATCCATCCTAGGCAGATTTGTCTGAAACTTTGTTGAAAATGAAGAACTAAGAGATATCATGATTTATCAGCTGGTGATTATGCATTGTATGATCAACTTGAGTTGTTTAAGGATGTATCATGTTTTTTCTTAGTTAATGATGGTCAATTACATGATTATTTGATGCTTTTATGTTTATTTCGCTAGAATCTACCTCGCTGGGAATTTTTCAAAATTCCTCTCTAGCCTAGATTCCGCGGGATGGCTGAAAACCTGAACTTTGAGATGATTAATTTTTATGAGGTTTTAAATCATTTGGCTTATCATGGAACCTATATTGAGGTTGAATATGCCATTTTCAATTAATTAACTTGGTTTCATGTGATCTTTACTATGGTTTATTTGTTAGATGCAGGATAAGTCAAGTAAGGCAGTGACAAGTGGAACTAGGGGTAGAGTGATGGATCCAAGTGTAGAGGGGTCTTCTATTTCTAAGGTAGAAATAATTAAAATGGATATCAAGAGAAAAATTCCTAAGAGAAAGCTTACTTTCATCTAGTAAGAGGTAACTGATACAAATGTTGGATTGTGGGATTATGAGGAGTTCAAGACAAGGATGGTAGCACATAACCTTCCTTTGCTAGCTAGAAGAACATTGCAATCAGGATTGGCACATGTAGCTGGATTCCCTCCTACAGTTTAGTGTTATGAATTGGTGCTCGAGTGTGCTAGACACTATGATAGTGGTACACAAGGGATAATTGGTCCCCAAGGGAGAATTGTGGAAAATCTAAGTTTTGTATCTATAGCCCAGACCTTTGACATGCTAGATAGATCTCATGTGGTGGATTTTGATATGGATATGGCAAAGAAGTTCAATGAGGAAGATACCATCAAGTCCCACTAGGTCATAAATTCTTGGTTGGAAAAGACTAAGTACCACTTTTCAAAACTACCCAAGCAGCTATTCAGAGCTAAATTCAAGGAGTACTGTGATGTTATCACCCTTCTCAGTAGAGTGGTAGGGTTGAAGAGTGTTGGTGTATTTGAGAGTTGGATGTTCCATGTCATTGTGAGGATGGAGCAGAGTATTAATTATCATTGGGCAGGTGTTATAAGTGCTATGATTGTTGAACAAATGTGTAATGTCTTGCAGACAAAGACCTTCACAATGACCTCCTACTTGGTTTATGCACTTGCAAGATTCCATCCATACAAGGGACTGAGTACAAGAGGTTTGTTTGGACATGATGTAATTTATGAGGTTTATCCACATCTGCATTTGGGTAATTTGAGCTATAGAAGGGTAAATGATGCATTCACCATGTACATCACTAGATTATTGCAAGGTGTAGAGCATGTAAGGATATCTGACAATACCAAAGAGCTAATCAAAAGCTATGGGGCTTGGTTTATACAGTTTCCCACCTTTTCATCTATAAGGATAGATGGTTGTCAGAGGGCTCCATACAAACTTCCCAGGTATCCCACTGACCATGTTATACTTCTAGAGTTCACTAGGCAGATTTGTGATTTTGATGCAGTTTTGAAGAAAGATAAACATAAAAGTAGATTTGGTGGTGACTTCCCTTTGAGGATAGGAACTAGTGAGGCATGTCCTATTAATTCATCCAGTGCTTCTGAGGAAGAAATGAGCACTCTTGGGTTATTCTTCCATTCCAAGAGATCTAGGTTTGATAGGACTGGCGAAGCACAGCAGAAGGCTAGCAGAGAATATAGCCACAAAGATGATATAGAGGACTACTGGGCCAATTGTAGTGATGAATTTGAGATGAGAAAGAAGAAGTTTTCCAGGCTACCAGTGAACTTAGTCTGGTTATATAATGTGAAGGCCATTCCAGATCAAGTTGAAGATGATGGATATTTGATTCAAGGCCATGACTATGAGGATGTGAAGGATAAATCAGTTGGAGAAATAGACTAGTTAGAGGAAGAGAAAATAGAATTAGAACAACTTATGACTCTAATCATTAAGTATACAAAGTTGTGGCTCAAGCATAAGATGTGGGAGCAAGAAAGTGAAGGTATTCAATGCACCTATGATTTAATTGGAGACTTGGAGTCTCATTCCACTTCTAAGGAGCCAATTGAGCAAGATCCTAAGGGTGAGGGAAAGGTGAGTTCTCATTTTAAGATGAAGATTCAAGATGCTCAGGAAGAGGAAGAACTAGAGGCAAAAAAAAAGGAAACCTATTGCAAAGAATATGAAACATGTTTCAAGAATGAAGAAGTCAGCAAAAGATGAATCTAAAAAAGAAGATAAGGAGGTTAGTGTCCTTGTGCTAAAGAGAAGAAGAATGGTGAAATTATCATAGAAGGAAAAGGAAAGTTCCAAGGTAGGAGAGGAAGTTAGCCCACCTGTGATAAATGTAGAGAGCTCAAAAGAAAGGACACAAGTATATACAAGGAAATCAAGAACTCCTTCTCCTAAGGATAGTGTGGCAAGAAAGGATCCCCCTCCAGTCACTCCTGATGGAGAAAAACATGATGATATTCCTCCTTCCCATGAAGCTCATGATGAACCAAGTGAATCCAAAGAAGTAAAAGGTCATCAAGATATAGAAGGAGAAGAATTTCAAGAAGGTGAGTTGTTTAGTGTTGAGGCAGAAATAGAGGTGTTACAGTCTCCCCTGGTAACATATGATGATTCACCTGTTAGACCTCCTCAAAGAGAGGAAATTCTAGTGAGGACTCCATCACCAATGCATGAAGAAGAAAAACATGATAAAGAAAATGAGGATAAAGCTGAGATTCTTGAGAAACAAGATTTGAATGAGGATATGCCCAGGGATCAATAGGATGAGGTTGGGCAGAGTAAAGTACAATCTGACTCTACTGTTCTAGGCTGGTTGGATAAGGAGTTAAAGAGAAAATAGATTGTTGTGGATGACACCCCTCCCAATTGGGATGAGCTATTGGAAAACATAAGAAATGGTAAAGGAAAGAAGAAAGCCAGAGTCATCTCCAAGATTGAGAGAGATGAAACAAATAATAGGGTGGTCCACATTGCTACTCTTGCTCCTGATAAGAATAGGGATGATGTAACTAGAAGTGATTATAATGTGCAAACCATCAACCTAGGGCCTACTTCCATGGAACAAGATATTGAAGAGTATGAAGGCTCTAGTATTGTGATCTTGGGTAGGTTGAGGAAAGAAGTGTAGACTAAGAAAGAATTGAAGAAGGAGAATGAGAAATTAAAGAAGTACTTGCAGGACTTGATGAAGCCTTTGCAATCTATCAACTCATCATCTTCTGCTGGAAGTTTCTTGCAACAAGAAACCATAACAAAGCTGGAGAGAATGAAGACCACTACTCTTGCCAAAATGAACTTGTTACAAGGGGTGCAAACTAAGGGAGATAATGCTATCAAGGACATCCTTTCAACTGGTGGAGATGCTATGAGGTCAATAAATTGGTTGAAAGATGTATTGGCTCAAGATAAAGAAGATGTAGATCTCCTGTTGTAGAAAACCAAGACCATCATGGAGTATACTGAAGATAAGTTGGTGAGTGATGGAATTCTTCCTTCCTCCAGAGTTGCAGAACCTTGGGAATGGTTTGAGGTTTTGCAAATTAGGAAAAGGGTTTTGAAGAAAGTGTATAAGCAAAGGGGTAAAATTGAAGACACCCTAACCGATATCTACAATAAATGAAATTCTTTCTTTGAGGTGATGACAGGGAGAAAGAAGTTTGCACCAAAGCATTTGAGATTAGAATAGTTGAGAAAATGGTGGTGAGATGTATATTCTCCAACCAATGAAGATCTAGTTACTGAACATCAGTTGGATGATGCAGCCACCTATATTGCAGTAATGGATAAGTATCAAACCATGAAGGTGGAATGGGATAAATTGGTGGAGCAGTCAAGAGAAGAAATTAAATCCATTGAGAGGAGAATTAAGGTTTTGACTATGCCACCTATAGCCAACTTGGACAGGGTACTTTTGATTGTGCATGGTAGGGTGGAGTGAAATAAAGATAAAGGGGGAAGCAGTTAATGCACTGTTACATCATAATTTGTGCTTCCCATTATTTCTCCTCTTCCTTCATATGCATTGGGCCGAACTTTGTTGTAGACCCCAAGCTGGCCTGGATGGAATACTTGCATTTAATGTCCACTTTGTTTATTTTGAATTTCCTCTTGGCTAACTTGTTTGTGGTTGTTTATTATTGTAAACCCTAACTAGGCCGACATATCTTGGGGGTTTCTATTAATATGGCATTCTACCTCATTTGTAAGGGCTAGATTGTTTTATTTTGGAGCGAATTAAGTAGTATAGCAAGAGCTAGAGTTAGGAGTTAGTTTTATTTTCAAGCAAGCAAGTGCTATAAAAGAATGCTAGAATTGTTGCTACTTTGGGTAATTTAATGCAAGTGAAGACATTGTGATTTGGTGCCTTTCCTATGTTGAATTTTATCTAGCATGGTTCTTGTGATTCTATCTCTGGAATTGCTTAAGTTTATTTGATAGATGTGTTAGGTTTAATGTTAGATGAATTGATAGTGTTTATGATTTGGTACTTAAAGTGTTGTAGCAATCTCTGGTCCATAATTTTCGTGACCAACTGATTGTTATTTGCTTTGCAAAGTTAGCCTATACTTTTATATTCATTGAGCTTAGTTTAATTGTGAAGGTTTATTCATTTCGATTGCAATAGGGTTGTTTTGAATGAATGCTCATGATCTGAAAATCTTTAATTCCTTAGAAGATTGCACTATTTCTGTAAGATTGTAGATTCATCTGGGTCAAGTAGAAGTCAGTTTCTGAGGGATTGATCCATTTCAAGTGTTTTGTCATTTTCATTGTTAATCTTAGGAGTAGTTTTAAATTTAGGAATCTCTTTCAAACCTTATCTCTTTTGCTATTTCTTTTATTATTTGGGTTAAATTTAGGATTGAAAGTATCATCATATTGCTAGATCTGATAAATTTAAAGATTCATTATTTGCTTGTAGTAAGGTCATTACCAACATTTTCACATTTATCATTGAGTTGTTTATGCATTGTCAAGACCTGACATTAGAGACCTTTGGGTTATCTCTTGAGGCTTGTTGATAGAGATTTATCTTTCAAGAGAGATAGAATATCATATTTTTTCAGAGTTGTTGCTGTGCAGAAAACACCATCAACAATATGCTTTATTCTTGAATGCATCACCAAATTCTTTGATATATTAATAGCACTTATATTATCACACAAGATAGAAATAATTTTATTATATGATATTATGATATCCTTTAATGTTTGCTTCATCCACAACGCCTATGTGTAACAAGATGTTGCAACAATATACTCTACCTCTGTAGTAGATAAACATACTGAATCATTTTTTTTCCTTAGCTAAGAAACCAATCTGCTTCCAAGAAATAAAACACCTCCACTTGTACTTCTTCTATCATCCACACAACCTACCCAATTTGCATTAGTATAGGCACTTAAGGAGAAATTTCCATCCTTTAGATACCATAGACCATAGTCTGTAATGCACTGCAAATATATGAATATCCTCTTTACTACTTCCATACATGATTCTCCAAGATCTTCTTGAAATTTGGCCACAAGAAAAACTACATGCATGATATCTAATCTAGTAGAAATTAGATATAGCACCAATCATTGATCTTGCTTTGATTTTTCTTAGGAGATTCATTAGTCTTTCTCAACTTGCAACTAGTAACCATAGGTTTGCATACCGGTTTCAACTTTTCCATTCCAAACTTCTTCAACATTTCCTTGACATACTTTGATTGTGAAATGAATATTCCTTTTTTTTTACACTGATTTGTAGAAGGAAAAAATTCATCTCCCCAATCATTGACACCTCAAATTCATTGTACACCTCTCTTGAGAACTTCTTGCACATTTCCTCATTTCCTCCAAAAATCATATCATAGACATATACAACCACAATCAATATTTGATCCTTCTTAATTTTAAAGTAAATATTGCTATATGTGGTACCTTTATTGAATCTCTGCTACAAAAAATACCTATCCAATCTTGCATACCAAACTCTAGGATCTTGCTTGAGTCGATACAATGCCTTCTTCAATATGAAAACCATATTAGGATTATTTGAAAACTAAAATCCTTCTGGTTGTTCAATGTATACCACTTCTTCCATCTCACCATTCAAGAATGCAAACTTCACATCCATCCAATACACCTTGAAGTCCTTATGTGCTAAAAAGGCAAAAAACATCCCAATGGCCTAAATTCTTAGCACCAAAGAAAATTTCTCCTTAAAATCTATTCCTTCCAGTTGTGAGTAGCCCTTACACACAAGTCTAGCCTTATTTCTAACAACTTCTAGACATTCTCATTTAGTTTGTTTCAGAATACCCATTTAGTTCCTATTAAATTCTTGTTTGTTAGTCTTGGGACTAATTCCCAAGTCAAATTATTCTTCCATATCTTTGGTACAATTATCATCTTAACATGCCACAATCACTGCCTTAAGTTTTATTTTAGAAAGTAGACACAAACGATGGAATGACAGAGGATTCACAATTCAACTCAATAGGAACATATTTCACAACAATGGGCTTCAACTCATACACCCATCCTTCAAGGAAAATTACATTCACAAATGCTTGTTTCAAGACACCAAAACTAAGAACATGGCTATAATCTTCTTTTGATTCCTCAAAACACCTTAGGAAGCATTAAAAAAAGTAAAACCCCAATCCCAACTTTGACAACTCAAACATGAGAACTCTCCAAAAGGTAGATTGTCCTAATTTAGTAACTAGGCCTTTACACCCCAACTATAGAAAACTTTACATTTATAAGTCCATCCCTCCTTCATAATACTACAAAAAAGTGTAAAATGGTCTGCACAACCATTAGGAACCTTCACCCAACCTTTATTCATGCTATTTTAACAAACTCTCATATTGAACCTACACTTTTAACTCCAAACATGACTGTGACAACTTTGCCCAATAGGACAGTCATGAAAAATGGCCTCCAATCTAACAATCCCCCAAAAAAAATTCAAGAGAATGACTCACATTAACCCTAACAACCTTTAGAACAATACAACTCATGAAGGATTCATATTCCATGATCAAACTCATCAAATCACCACTATGCACTGTGATTTTCTAGATTTTCCGTAAATTGTAGACCTAGGGATTCATGAAATCTGCCCAAGACCACCTTTCCACACTCTATAACTTTGGAATCTTAAAGAATAAATTCAAAACTCTCTAATGACAATTTTAGGAGTTTCAATCTGATAAATCAAGAGAAACACAATTTTTATTGCCCACTGCTACCCTAGAAGAGGGTTTTAACCCGTTTTCACTAAACTTGCAATATCTTGATCAATTCTTCATGAAATTGAATGAAATAAAAACTAAAATGAAATATAATAATATTAATATAAAATAAGTTGAATTCCCCTTGAATATATATATGTATATGGCTGTACAAATCTCCGCAACTTCATATTTCGTAGAAAAGGAAAAAAATAGAAAATGGAGATCTTTTGATATTCAATAAAAAATCTTCAAATACACTTCCTCCAAGTCACTTGACCCAAATAAAAAGAGGATTATTTATTCCTTAAAAATCATAACCAACTCAAATCAATTGACCAAAACTAACTTTTCACCTACTTGACTCTTGAACTTCCATTTTGCCCTTTCTTGCACTTTAGCAATTTTACAATATTTGCACTTTTTGACACGTTAACTCTCCTAGGACTCAAATTACATTGAATATGGTCTAATATTACCTTAAAACCTGAAACATAGGCTTCTCATATAAAATTGACCCTTCATATGCAATTTTTCAACTTTTTTGCAAATGTGACAAAATGTGACAATTTGACACCAAATAGGTAAACTAGGATCCTATGACCGAACCACCAATGCAAACACCTATAAACTGATATAAAAACATAAAAATGGTCTTGAGAGACCTTTTCAATGACCCCCTAGCATTCCTTAATAAATTATGTACAAGTAGGCATCATGGAGGCTTGAATGCAAACTAGTGCTCCTGCACCATTCTCCCCTTGAAGAAAAAACTCAAGTCCCTTAAGGGAGCAAAGAGTAAAGGACCTGCAATAAGAAATGAATCTTCACTATCACCTCCAATCACAAAAAATTGTATCTTCATCTTAACCCGTGGTTTTTTCTTCCTTGAAATTATAGATACAATAAGAAGGTATCCTCTTTCCATCTTCCCATCATGTACATGCTCAAACTCATCCACAATCCCTGTACCTTGATTTTCCTGCAACCATAATGTCTCTATATTTTTTGCCTCTTCATGAACATAAGATTCCATGTGGAGAAAATTGAATAATCCATTAATCTTCTTATGAAATAATGAAGTAAACATTTCATTCTCATACTTCAGTAGCAAATCCAATCCACCTTTTTCCTCTTCTTTAGTAGATTTAAAAATCATTCCATCATCTTCTTCTACCTTTACAATTGAATCTTCTTCTACATTTACTGTCTTCATGTCTTCAAGGCCTTCAACCTCTAAATGCTCTTCTTTTTCCACTTGCTTGAACTCTTCATCATCAACAATAACTGCTGCAACTTGTTTGCTTTATTCTGCCTTCAACATAGTCTTCATCTTCTCCTCTTGTTGTATCTTCATCCTAATCTTCTCAATAGGCCATGTGACCCTTCTCTTGATCTTCAATTTCCAACTTTGTGCTTGTCTAAGCAACTGCTCCATCCTTTTCTCCATCCTCAACTAGGACTCTTGAAACTCAATCAAATATTGTCATCTCTTGCTTCAACTCAGCTATCTCTTTTTCAAACTCCATTTGTTTTTCCTTCTCTGCTTCCTTCTTCATCTCTCTTTCTTCTTGTTTCTTTCTTTGAGAACCCTCTTCCTACAAAAAATCCATCTTCTCTTTACTCTAGTAAGTCTCTCCTTGCTTCCTCTTCACTTTACCTCACCTAGGAAATTAGGTTATCTTCTCAACCTGCACACAACAACCAACCAACACACAAACTCTCTTTTCCCAAAGCCTTCTAGCTCTAATACCAAATTGATGCAATGATAGAGGATTCATAATTCAACTCAATAGGAACATATTTCACAACAATGGGCTTCAACTCATACACCCATCCTTCAAGGAAAATTACATTCACAAATGCTTGTTTCAAGATGCCAAAACTCAAAACATGACTATAATCTTCATTTGATTCCTCAAAACACCTTAGGAAACATTAAAAAAACTATCTCAAACCTGAATTCCAACTTTGACAACTCAAACATGAGAACTCTCCAAAAGGTATACTATCCTAATTCAGTAACTAGGCCTTTACACCCCAACTATAGACAACTTTACATTTCTAAGTCCATCCCTCCTTTATAGTACTACAAAAAAGTGTAAAAGGTTCTGCACAACCATTAGGAACCTTCACCCAACTTTTGTTCATGTTATTTTAACAAACTCTCATATTGAACCTGCACTTTTAACTCCAAACATGACTGTGACAACTCTTCCCAACAAGACAATCACGACCAATGGCCTCAAATATAAAAATATCCCAAAAAAATTTAGGAAAAGGATTCACATTCACCCTAACAACCTTTTAGAACAATACAAATTATGAAGGATTCATATTCCATGATCAAACTCATCAAATCACCACTATGCATTGTGATTTTCTAGATTTTACCTAAATTGTAGACCTAGGGCTTCATGAAATCTGCCCAAGACCACCTTTCCACACTCTATAACTTTGGAATATTAAATAATACATTCAAAACTCTCTACTAACCAATTTTATAAGATTCCATCAGATAAATCAAGAGAAACACAATTTTTATTGCCCACTGCTACCCTAGAAGAGGGTTTTAACCTGTTTTCCCTAAACTTGCAATATCTTGATCAAATCTTCATTAAATTGAATGAAATAAAAACTAAAATTCATTATAATAATACTATCAAATTAGATGAATTATCCTTGAATATATAGATGTATATGGCCGTACAAATCTCTACAACTTCAGATTTCTCAGAAAAAAATAGAAAATGGAGGTCTTCTTTTGATTTTGAATAACAAATCTTCAATTACACTTCCTCCTAGCTTTCCTTGAAGCCAAAGAGGCTTATTTATTCCTTAAAAATAATAACTAACTCTAGCAATTTTACAAGATTTGCACTTTTTGACACATTAACTCTCCTAGGACTCAAATTACATTGAATATGGTCTAATATGACCTTAAAACCTCAAACATAGGTTTATCATATGAAATTTACCCTTCATATGCAATTTTGCAACTTTTCTGCATATATGACAAAGTGTGGCAATTTGACACAAAATAGGTAAACTAGGATCCTATGACCAAACCACCAATGCAAACACCCACAAAATGATATAAACACATAAAAATGGTATTGAGAGACCTTATTCAATGACCCCCTAGCACTCCTTAATAAATTATGTACAAGTAGGCCTCATGAAGGATTGAATGCAAACTGGTGCTCTTGCACCAACAAATTTACCTATTCTTTTGTCATAGTAGTTTTTCTTCTTGTCAACACACCTATGCTCTTATCACCAATGATATGATCTTTAGAATGATTCTTCTGCACATACATAGGATTCTTAGTAATCCTTTCCAGAGCTTCATCCTCTTCAATTTACATCTCTTTTTCCTTCTCTTCTTATTTTTCTTCTCTATAAGAGGACTCATCAAGTTCATATCCTTTTATCAGTACTGAGCTTTTATGTGATTCTTCATCTACTTTGACACTTTCACTTGCAACTATCTTCTTCAACCTCTTGTTTTAGCATTTATAAGCCTTTCTTCTTGTAGAATATCCAAGAAAGATTCCTTCATCTAATGTTGCATCAAACTTTCCAAAGTTTTCTTCATCTCTCTTGATATATCATTTTCTTTCAAACATTCTGAAATATTTGATAGTATGAGTTCTTCCATACCATAGTTCATAGGAATTATTTTCATTGTTTGCTCTTTCTTGTACATTGTTGAGTATGTATATTGTAGTTTGAATAGATTCTCTCTAATAGACATCTAGTAGATTTGATTCCTTCATCATTGTCCTTGTTATTTCATGAACTGTACTATTCTTTCTTTCCATAACTCCATTTTGCTAAGGAGTTCTAGGAGCTGAAAAATGCCTCTTTATTCCATGCTCTTCATAAAAATTGTTAAACTCATTGGAGGTGAACTCTCCACCTCTATCATACCTTAAGAACTTTATTTTCATATTGATTTCATTCTCAACCATATTTTTAAATGCTTTAAACTTTTCTAGAGCTTCTGATTTTTCTTTAAGAAAAATTACCCAAGTCATTCTAGAGTAATCATCAATTAATGTTCAACAAGAAATACTTGTCACCTTGAAAGCTTCAAAGATCTTGTGGTAGAATATTTTTTTATTTTGAATCTTTCTTGTTTGCTTTCCAACCTAAAAATCCTTGTAAATTGCATTGATAGGCTTTGTAATTCTTGGAAGATCTCTCACATCTTGAGTAGAGATGATCCTCACTAGGCTATCAAAATTGATGTGACACATTATTCTATGCCATAGCAAAATTTCATTGATTTGAGTCATAAAGTGGTTACCATTAGCACCTTTGAGCTAATAAACATTCCCATTTATCCTTGTTCCTACAATAACCAGAGTTCTAGAGATTCTTTTTTTTTATCTCAAAACCATCATCCTAAAACACAATATTATATTCTTTTCTACACATTTTTCCTACACTTAGAAGATTATGTTGAAGACCCTTAACATAAACAACATCATATGCATTATGTTTTCCATCAAAACTAATTGAACCTTTTCCACATATCTTAGTAGATGTACCATGACCAAACTTAACAAGACCACCTTCATACTTCTCAAGTTTTAAAAACTTAATCTTATCACCTATCATATGATTTGAGCATCCTTTATCAATTATCTAGTGATTTTTCTCCTCTCTAGCATGAAAGCAGTCAACATAGTCCCTTTGGTGTTGTGACCTATTTTTAGGATAATTTTATTCATACATCTTTTGAAATCAGTAGAATTTTTTCCAACATTCAGAACCATGAACAAGCATTCATAATTTTCATCATCGAAGTAGTCATATTCATCATTAGATATGCTAGCATATTCTTTAACATAATAACTTATCTTAACAATTTACCTTTATTATCCTTATATTAGTCATTTGAAACTTTGGTTGGACATCTTGAAGCCTAATGACCTATATTTCCACAGTTAAAACATTTGAAATGTAACTAACCTCTATATTTTCTAGTTCCCCTTTTCAATCTTCTAACAAAATTTGCTTATATTTCATCAATATTTTCTAGACCTAATTCATCATTCTTATTTTTCTTTCTAGCTTTAAAAGCAATCTCTTTTCTTGAATTATTTTGACCAAACTCTCTCAATTCAAATGTAGTGAAAGCTCCAAACAACTAATCTCTAGAATAATGATCTAAACCTTGAGCTTCCTCAATAGCAAAAACTTTAGAACTATAACATTTATGAAGAGTTCTTAATACCTTTTTTACTACCTCATCTTCTTATAGTTTTCTACCAAGGCCATTGATAGAATTGAAAACTTCATCCACTCTATGCATGTAGCTTGTGATATCTTCATCCTCTGTCATCCTTAGGTTTTCAAACTTAGTCTTCGAATTTTGTATCTTTTCTTGCTTGACCATATCATCTCTAGGTAAAAGCACAAAGTTGTGTCACACTTTATAAAGGAAAAAACCAACACTGATCCAACTATTAAACTTGAATCACAAAAATGTGGCATATATGTTTTGAATTTTGAAATGATGTAAACTAGTAAAATATGCATTTTTTAGTATATTTTATGTTTGTATTTTAAAAAAAAAAACTAAAAAATTATTTTAAACTAGTTTTTAATAAATTAACACAATAATTTGGTTGCTAATAAAATCTTGAAAAATGAAGTTGCATGGGACGTCAAGCTTTTTATAGTTATAGTATTTTTTTTCTTTCATTGTTTTTGTGTGTATTTATAACTTGAAATTTTAGTGTATGGATATTTTTTTTTCCAATTTTGATAAATATATATATTTTAAAATAAATATTAAAATTTGTGTGAATCAAAAAATAGTTGTTTTCATTGGACGCCAACTTTCATATTAAATATTTATCCAAAAAGGAAAAAAAAATTATACCATCTTGAAATAGATTTTTTTATCTAGTGCATCATATTTTTTTCAATTTTTTTTAATAAGTTTTACTATTTTTCCTTGACATTATAGTAATTAACCTAATACTTTGTGTTGATAACCTACTATTAGTAAAAATTAAAATATATATATATAAAATAGTTAAACTATTAAAATAAATGTATTTTTGAAAACTACACTTATGGATCTACAAAAGGGTAGTTTTATATTTTTTTAAAAAATATTATTTACATTAGTAGGAGTTATTGAAACTTATAGTTATTCAAATAATTTATTTTTTTGGTAAATTGGACTCAAAGTGGTGCCCCGTATATTTTTTAGCCAACAATTTTAGTTGGAAAAGTTGTGGAAGTATCTAACTTAGCTAGAATGAATCTTACAAGATCATATGTTTGACCAAAAATGATTTTTAGTTATAATTAATTAAATTCCGATGTGTTGATAAGTTGGCTGAAAGTGTGACATAGCTTTTTGCTTTTACCCCTCCTTTATAGACACTTTCTAGCTTCTTCTAAATTTCTTTACCATATTTGTAGCCCATAACCTTCACAAGTTTTGATTTAGAAAGGCCACTCAAAAGAGAAATCCTTTCTTTTCCATTATTCTCATATTCTTTGATCTCATCATCAGTTGTCAGACCATTAGTAGGCATGGTATATCCATCTATAATTGACTTCCAAACTCCAAACCCTAGGGAAACAAGGAAACCTTCCATCTTGGTTTTCTAGAATACATAATTTGTCCCATTAAATAAGGGAACCTCATTCTTGTGCACCATCTGGATCTACCTCAAGCAGTTAAGATTCTTCCAAGGAACCTTTCTTTGACACCAATTCTTAGATGCATAAGACAACTAAGAGGGGGTGAATCAATTGTACGCAAAAACATTCAAACCCTCAATATATTTTCAAACCCTTACAACCATTAAACCCTTATCATGCACTAGCAAAATGTAAAAAACATGACATAGTAATGCAAACACATCCAAAAACATAAGAACACTATATTTACATGGAAAACCTAATAATGGAAAAACCACAATGAGGATTAGCTCACTATATAAATGAATTGCAACACGAAATATAATAGGCTCACTACCAGAGGGATCAATTCCTAAAAGGAAATAAGGGCTTACTGCTAATGGCTTACTTTTGGATTAGAAAGAATAAAGAAAGGAATTATTACAAAGAGAAATCCATCTTAGAGAAATAGGAAGATCCACCACAATAACTCTTCACCATCTACAACCTTCAACTCACTACCTTTAGTAGCTTTAGGTACACTAAAAATGTACATGCCTTCTTCTCACTGCTTCAGACAGCCTTAGTCATCATAGATTGCACTCACATCACAACTCTAGATCACATATCATACCACAACACACTACACACCATTTTCCAACACTCTACCTTGTATTTATACCATCCACAACCTTGAAAACATTCTCCAAGGTCAGCTATGCACCTCAAATATTCAATTACAAAATAGTCGGCACCAAGCACTTTCAAAATGGAAAGTAAAGGACAACAACACCAAGGGTTAACTAGAACCCAAATCTACATCACCATGCTACTAAAAACATCCATAGTCCATGAGGTACATCTGTAAATAGCACTAGCATTCTAGGTCATCCAAACCTGAACTAACATTACAAGCAACCACATACACACTTCTCTAGGTCAAGCGAACCACACAAAAAAACTTCACATCATCCACACAACACCTCATAATATTCTAGCATCATCAAAATATTTTGCAAATCTGTCATAACCATCTAAACTGAGAACACCATCATTTTGTGTAACCAAACACACTATTGCAAACATCCAACTCACTAACCAACTTCATGGAACACCTCAGCACCTAAAACCTCAAGGGAAGGAAGATACAAAAAATATAAAATTTCCCCACATCCATAGGACAAGAAACTTCAATGTGAAGAAATGCAAAGCAATCACATTTCTCCCTAACAACCTTCTTCGTAGGCACACACACTAGTGAACACAACTTTCATTGTTGTATGATCCAAAACCTAAAAATCTAAAAATAACACCTTTGAATACCTCTGATCACCACATCCAAACCTCACAATAATATCTTCAACAATGAAGAAATGCATAACTCAACACTAAACATCACTCTATCACACTGTAATCTCTTTTATTTAAATTTTCTCAAAAGCACTTGGAAATTGAGTGAACCAACTATAACTGTAACACTACCAAAACCTTTTCAAATAAATATATCATTAAAAAAACCTCTTATTAACCAAACCACATCCATACTAGTACCAAAATTTTATCAACACAAGCAGGCTCCAACAATCTTCACAACTATATTGAAAGTTAACAATAATGGCAACACTAGAAACATTGTGTTGACAACACTAATAACTTCAAGCTTTCAATAACTCCAATGCTAGGGGTTGAAATAAATGACAATTCCAATAGGCTTCTTTGAAAATGATCTTTCAATACAAGATTCAGATGAGGACTCAAAATCTCCTCTAAGATAAATTTATGAAGTTGTGGAAACCTTGTTGGGTCTCAAAAAAGGTTTTGAAACCTATGAGAAATCCAAAAATACCTTTTCATTATCTTTGATCCTTCAAATCCTTCAGCTTTACATCTCTAATGAAATTTTATGATACTTTGGACATGACAAGATTGAATTCTCCATCTGGTATTGGCTTTAGACCTGGTTATGAAAACCTTGTTGGAAGTCAATGGGGTTCTTGAAACTTAGGTAGAGATTGACACATCGAAAGTAAGATGGACTCAAACAAAATGATGTTGGGTTGAGACACATAAACATAACTATATAATACACCTTTCCCAACAAACACAACCATACCTTTCCCTTACAAATAATTTAATGTGTACTATTATAATCAAGGAAAATTTCTCCTCTATTTTAAGCTTTGTATGAAAAAATCCACTCCATGTGAGAATTCATATAGTAGGAGCAACCAAGACCAATTGGCCAAGATTCATCACTAGTAACATTAACCAAAAAAAAATGCATTATTATCATAATTATTAGAGGATTTTTCTATAGAGGAATCATCAAAGCTCTTCTTGTTTGTGTTATTTTTCTTGAAATTTTCTCTTTCTATAGTTCCAACACTTTTCTCTTACTAGAAATTTTAGACCATCGTGTAGAATTAGATATATCTTTCAACTTATTATATTCTCCATTAAAACTATCTTTTTCCTTAGTCTTTTCATGAATATGAAATACATCTTTTAAGTCCTTATCCACGGATTTTCTCATTTCCTCAAAAATAAAGGTAGGAAAAAGATAGTTCATATTTGGCTCTAAAACACTATTATTTATATAGATAATTAATTTCTCCAAGTATTTGAGTAAAAATAAAAGCAACGAGATGTGAATTTATCTTCTTCATCAAATTTAACATCTACTAAAGCTAGTTGACTCAAAATTCAACTAGCTCAGGACTTCAAAGTTCTACAATAGAATTACTTTCAAATTTAGAGAGTTTAAATTTATTTTGAGATGATAGATATCAACTATCCTCTTCCACAATACAAATATGATAGCCACCTTTGAGTGATTCAAGAGGATAGTATCTACAAGACATAAGTGAATGGTTCCTCATAACTTGTTGTCCAATATTTTTTATCCTAATAAAGAATTACATTTTTTCCTTTCCTTTCTATAAATTTATAACTATTCCTTTCTTTCCAAGTTTGTGGGTTATACCCAATAGCATTGAAATTGTTCATTTTTAAATTTAAGTTGTGCTATCCATGGATTGCTAAGTTTAAAAAACCTCACAAGAGTTCTTAGAAATAGTATCTCTTTCTAAAAAAGATCATTACTTCTAATACAAAATATGAAGAAACCTAATGAATAGTAAAAGTGAGATTATAAATTTAAAGTGTACAAATATAACTCACCCCATTAATGGTACATTTGATTAACCATCAATAGTAAATATATCAACATTGCTTGTTTTGAGAAATATACTCCATAACTCCCTATCTTTGACTTCATTTTATAACCTTCCTTATTTAATAATATATGAAGATCTCACATAATCTAAAGAATAATAATTAAATGATATCCCTCAACTCCTCATAATGTCTAATTTACAAATTCTAGAAAATTTTAGGACCTAACATTATACACTTGGATTATGATTTAATATCAAAATATCCTAACAATCATCTAAAACTACATTCTCATGATAATTTTTAACATGCTTGTAAAGAAAAATTTATTGAAGAATCTAAAAAGATTATTAAATAAATATATATTTCAAGGAACACAATCTTATGGAACTGTGTCTCACTTTTGGGAAGAGGAAATTTTTGAGTGTGAATGCAAGTTTTAAAAACACACCTTCGATTGAAGTAAAACCTTTGATTAAAGGGCCTTCGATAAAAGGTGTGTCATTTTGTACCTTTGATTGAAGGTCAAGGACTAGATCAACATGCATTTACTCAATGACCTTCAATCAAAGGTGTCAAAAATGATAACTTTTGCATCTGCATCAAAAATTCCTCAACAAATTTTCTTTCAAACCTAGAGTTGGACCTTCATATGAGCTTTAACTTGACAAGATATTTTGCAAGATCATAGCCCTCGAAACGAGCTTTCCAAAAAGTATAGTTTTGATATGTTTTCAATTTTTATTGAGCATAGGTTTTTCTCCTAACATCAAGCTCTTTGTTTTGCAGAGGTTAAAAAATAGTAAAATATTATAAAAAAATTCAAAAAATATCCTTCCCTCCATATTGATGTTCTTGTTTCACCAAAAAAAAGAAGGATTTTGATATATACACAAGTTATGGTAGACAAGAAACACATATGTCCAATTATAGTTACAATGACTTCAAAAATTAATTAAAAAAAAAAGGTAATAAAAAATTATGAAAAATATCCTTTCCTTAGATATTGATGTTGACAATCTATATTTCAAAAATTATAATTTTATCCTTTATAGAAAAAAGTTATGTTCGATGACACAAACATTACTTTCTAAAAATGTTGTTTTCCATTTAAAACTAGTTATTAAAGGATATGTTGAAAGATTCATGATTTATTTTGGATTTTTTTTTAAAATATATATATTTAAAATCTACACACAACTTGCCACAAATCACTAGTTCACATCATCTTCATATTCTTAATGGTTTAGTTGCTATAGGTCTCAAAAGATGAATATTTAGTTAAAAATATTGATGTAAATGTCCATCAAGGGAAAAAAGTGAAACACAGTATTGTCACATCTCCTACTGTAAGATAGGAAAACAAAGTAGCATAGATTAAGTGACAACCACAACACTATCTAAGCTAAAAATAAGAGAGAAAAAACAAATATGATGGTGTCGAGTGGGAGCCCAGGTGGTAGTGGTAGGAGTGTTGGTTTGAAATGTACAGAGGACAATGATGAGGGAGAAGGCGATGGTGATGGGGATGTGGTTTGGGATATTATTGAATGCTCTTTGCATTCAGGTCCCTCTTTCTTCCTGGGTCTTAGCTACTACAGTGTTGTGGTAGATTGTCTTGAGTTTGGGTGGAGGTATTTGTCTTGGAGGATGACTTTCTATGCCCTGCCCACTTCTCTCTACAATCCTGTTAATCAAGTGTTCTTCCTTGGCATTTGGTGACTCTTTACTTATGATGGGGGACTTTTTGTTTTTTGTTTCTCTTCTGGGGTACAGGTGGTGCTTGGCCTATCTCTTTTTATTTTTTATTTTTTTTTGCCACATCCTCTAGTTTTTTTTGGTTGATCCCTGGTCTATGGTGGTTGGTGGATGCTCATTATTGGTGTTGGACCTCTCTCTAGGCCTATGTGGTGTGCTTTGTTTGGTTTGGTGATGATGGCTTTGTTGTCTTGTGGTGGAGGTTTCCAAACTCTTGGTTTCTTTTTCCTCCTAACCCTCCTTTTTTGGGGGTTTGGTGCTTAAGCTTTCCATGGTTTTTGGTTTGGCTCCTTATTTGCTAGATAAGGACTAGTTTTTTTGGCTACCTACCATGGAGTTAGGGAGTGTGGGTTTCTTTGAGGATGTTTGGTTGCAAAAGGGGCCTCTTTTTGTTCCTATTCAACATAATAGGAAGGCTTGGTGGTTCTTCTTGCTGGTATGTCATGCTTTCAACCTATTCTTGGTCTTCCCTTGCTTATTCCTGCTACTTGATTAGTGGTTCTGCTTTGGAGGTTTTTGTTCTTGGAGTGTTGTGGGTTCTTCTTGTCCCCTCTCTGAAGAGTGGTGGTGCTTCCTTCTGGTTGGTTGTTGGGAGTCTCAGCTTATCTCTGGCTCTAACTAGAATGTTGGGGTTGCTTGGTGTTCTTTCCTATTGGCTCTTCTCCTAATTTCCTTCTTGTTTGGGCTCCTCTATTTCTCTTGGGGGTTGGGTGTTCTCATTCATTTTGAGGCTAGGACCCTACTTCTGGTGGACTTTTGTGTTGATGGGTGGTTGTTGTTGAGGTTTGTTGTCTCCTTTTTGGCTAGGATGAGTATTTTTTTATTTTCCTAGTGGTTGTCTTTGGTTAAGGGTGCTTCTATCTTTCCTTTTTTAGATGTTATCTTTTTGTTAGAGGTGGTGATGGAGCTGGTTGTTTTGGGCATGTGGTTGTTGTTGATAGTTTACCTAGCTGCGATGCTAGCTATGGGGTCTTTTTGCTAATGATTTTTTGGTTTATGAGTCCTCCTATTTTGGATTACATTCAGATCAGTTGTGGTCTTGTTCTCTTAGCTGGGTGGTTCTCTAGTTTTAATCCTAGTCCCCAATTGGTTTTATTCCTAGTGTAGGGCTTTCCAAAGGAGGCTATGATTGCATGCTTGGCCACTGTGTTGGATTTGTCCTTTGGTCCTATGGAGGTGGTCCCCCCTCAATAACTATTCTAATTGAGGTGGGAAGTTCTCCTATGGAGGTGGAGGTTGAGGGTGTTGGTGATGTCTAGTAGTAGTGGTTTTTCTGATTATTTCCTCTTCTCCAATAGAGGGGAGCTCACTCCTTTAGAGGTGGAGCCAGAGTTGGTTTCTTGTTACCAAGTATGTCTGAGCTGTAGGGAAGCTAATTGATTGCATTTTCTGAGGTGGATCACAAAGCCCCTATTGAGGAGGGGTGTTTGATCTTATTGGTGGTTCATACCATTGTGTTCTCTAATCTTTAAGTGATGATTATCTTTCTTCGCTTAGTGGCGTATACCATGAGAAACTAGTTTTTTGATGCCTGGCAGATGCAGGTAGGTTCTCTAAGTAACTAAAAGGGTTTTTGGTCCCGGTTTAAAACCAGTTGGTTTAATGGTCTCTGGCCCTTGAATGTTTTTAAGTTGTAGCATGTGTAGTCCTATTAATCTTTTGAGGCTACTGTGGAGTTGATGTTGGTCTATGGTTTATCTTTTGTGTAGCTTGCTTTCCTTTGTACTGGGTTTTGGGCCCCATCAAAACCCATTTTTTACCCCTAATCAAAAACAAATATGAGGAATAAAATGAAAGAATTAAAATAGAATCAATCCCATGTTGAAGTTGAATCACATCCCTTGTCTCTCCTCAAACAACCTTTGTAATTTTTCCCTCAGATCCTTGTATGTGTGTATGCAAGTACTTGCAAACAATAAGCATGAAAGTTAGAGATAAGTAGTTATTATATCAAAAAATGGAGGAGAAGAGCTTCTTTTATAGAAAACCATTCAAATGGATGGATGAGATCGAGCTTCTAGAAAGATTCCAAGATTGATGGTTGAGGAGACATCCACCACATAGTAGTGGGCTAGGGACGACTATGACATGGACGACTAAGATTGAAAAGAGACCAGAGACGATCAACAATTGAGATTCAAAAATGAGAAAGTGGAGGGAGATAATGGAGAAATTAAAAATTAAAATCAATTAATTCATGAGAAGGAATCTTTGACCAAGTGGAGGATAAATAATTTGTTTAAATTATTTATTTGTGGAAGAAAGATAAAATGGGCATTTAATTAAAATGATTTATGTGACCAATTTAATTAAATAAGAGGAAATAGAGAAGAGGAATTAAATAATTAATTTAGATTAATTATTTAATAGGGGAGAAATGACAAAAGATAATTAAATAAATTTTGATAATTATTTAACTATAGAAGAATTGGAAGATTAATGAATAGATAAATAATTAATAATAATTATTTAACTATAAACGAATGATGAAAGGTAAATAATTAAATAAACGCTAATTTATTTAATTGATCATAGTAGAATAAAGGTCAAGAGATGAATTAATTAAATAATTAAAATTATTTAAATAATAGAGGAACATGATCAAAGATAATTAAATAATTAAGATTATTTAATTATGTAGGGAAGAAGACCAAGAAAAATGGTGCTCGTAGACCAAGAAAAATTTTATTGTCTTTATTTTTCCTCTCTTTGACATAATGGAGTTCATCACATTATGTTAAAGAAATTTAGTCAAAACATGCCCTGATGAAAGCAAGGTGGACGTATGCCCCCTCAGGAGAATTTATAAATTTTCAAAAAAAAAATCAAAAAAATTGGAAAATTATTTTGATAAGTCAATTTGATAGGAAGGAGTCTAATGGTGTTGATATAAATGTTTTTTGAGGTCATTTAGGGGTCAAATTTTGGTTCAAAGTGGTCCAAGAGTGCGCCTAGTACACTTGCCAAGTGCAAATCCTAAATTTTTTCCTATAAATAGGATCTTGATTAAGAAAAATAGTCATTTGTACATTCCAAATTTAGAAAATTAGGAGCTCTAAGCAAGAGAAGCTAAGGATATTTTTTTGGTTCCAGAATCTGCACAATGAGGCTATCGCATCTGCATGTTTTGTTGACCGGAGAGAGCACCCACCCCGGTATGCACTCCAAACTTGCTTTGTGATTTTTTTATTTTCATGCACTTTTATGTAGCAAAAATTTAGCAGGAAATTGCATTGCATGGCATGTGGCACAATTATGTGCATGAATGACACAAGTGATGTGGTTCACCATAATCACCTCATCGTGAAATAATTGCATAGGTCGATAGTAGGTTGGTTACAGTACAAAACATCTGAAAGGGTATGCCACATTTGATTTCTGAGTTGCATGTGGTCGGAAATGACAAAATTGATAGTTAGCAATGCAAGCATGAGGGGAAACAACACATGTGTTAAGAAATGACACAATTGATAAGGGGTTGACCATAATTGACCTAAGCATAATGATGCAATTGACTGATGACATTTTTTCCGTAGTTTAAGATAAAATGACTTGTTCAATTTAGGCCCAATAAGTCAAATGAAAACTTTAGATCGACATGATGACTTTGTGCAATGAATTTAGGTTGTACTTCCCCCTATCTATACATGACAGTCATGACTGGAAACATTTCAATGATGTCGAAAGGTGGGCACTTCTAGATCTTGGATTATTCTATGTGACATATATGCCTGTGATCAGGGAAAATAGGGGCATGCCGATAGAACTTGTGGAGCAATGACACTCCAAGACATGTATATTCCATCTATTGATTAGGGAGACTATTGTTACTTTGGAGGATGTTTACAGGATATTGTGGTTTCCTATTCATAGAGAGCATGTGAGATATGACCCCATCTGAGGACTACAGGTGATCTATGACTTCTATGATTGTGAGGATGAGTCATAGTTTGGCATACAAGGTTATGAGATCAAATGGGAGACCCTGGCAGAAATATATGATAGGTTCTACTGCGTCCTATGCACATTGATTATCAACATCTTGATTCTAGACCACAGGGGCCACAAGTTTCCAATGGGTTTGGGAGAGGTATTGGCCAAGATGGTATAGGATGAGATAATGTATGCATGGGGACTATGTCTATTGGGCATGATTTATTTCCAGCTTCATGACATTGCATATTGAGGTGGTCATAGCATGAGTTGTGGTGTGACATCGCTTATGATATAGGCATGGGAGCATATAGTAATGTTCCAACTACCAGTGGGATGACACTAGAAGATGGTGCTCCATATGTATATCTGTATCAGGGTGCCATCACACAAATGCATGCAAGAGATATTGGGTACTGGAGATACAATATCAATACATTAGTAAGCTTCGTTTGGAGACCTTTCAGATATTTGATGTATGGGTCGATGAGAATGAGCATTTTCCAAGGTGTCATAAGCCCAAATATATGATAGGTCATACTGTACAGTTGTAGCACATCATTGAGATGTACCTTCCAAAGAGAGTTAGACAATATTTTGGGGAGAGGCGGTGTGTTCCTATAGGTATAGTAGAATTTGCATGTTCCTCACAAGAGGTGCATCTATGGGCATATTAGATACTAGTCATTACCACTGATTAGGAGATTGATGCACTGCAACAAGTGTAGTGTGCCTATAGAGGGGGTGTTGCAGATCCAGGTATGATGTCAGAGTATGATGCATGATGGCAGACCCATAGGCAATCTCAATATATAAATCCTAAGAACCTAGTACCTATAGAGTGTAGAGGTAGGGGCTCATGAGGCTGGAGGGGAGACACAAGATGGAGGGGTGGAGGGTGAGGAGACAAAGGATGGGGGGATGGTGGATGGGGATATGGTGGAGGAGGAAAGGGAGATGGTGGAGGAGGAGACAAAGGATAGGGGGATGGAGGATTGGGAGATGGAGAAGATGATAAAGAGGATGGGTGGAGAGGATGAGGAAGAGACCAATGCAAGAGGAGGGATGGGAGACAACGGGTGGTGATACACCTATCATTGATCTAAGAGGAGGGTGAGGAGGAGGAACTAGAGATGAGGGTGGACAAGGAGATGGTGATGGAGGAGGGAGAGTAGCATGTAGAGATACTAGCTCTAGAGGTGGGAAATTAGGAGGTAGGGATGATGGAGGTACAGGAGGAGCATGCAGATGATCCAGTGATGGGAGAGACTGAGGGAGTCCTCTTAGAGAGGATTACGGTAAGAGAGATGATGGTGGAGGATTCAAAGAAGGCCAAGGTTAGAGCAGAGGATGGGTTATTGGATAAGAAGATAGCCACCCTAGAGGCCCAGGTATAGGCATTAGAGGAAGAGGTGAGGTCACTCAAAGTAGAGCAAGATGGCCTGAAGGCCAAGAGAGACACCCTATAGACTGAGAGGGACCTTGCAGTTATCAACTGATAGTAAATAGACCAAAGGATGTTAGACTTTGTGGCTACATGTAGTGGTTTTGTGATTGATGGAGCATGAGAGTTGGCCAGATCTAGTAGGGGTTTGTAGTATTACAGAGATCTATATGAGGTAGTAGTGCCATGAGAGAGGAGAGAGCTGAGATTTTCTTAGGTTTAGAGTGGATCACAAAGTAGGTCACATAGAAAGTCACACAATAGACACTCCCACAATAGATCATAGAGTGGTGAGGCATCAGGCCCGAGACAGTCCACTCCATATGGTAGACCATCCACATCAGAGCATAGGTCTCTAGGCTCACCACAATGAGAGGACATGGATGTACTAGGGTTAGGAGAGTAGGATAGCTTAGGCTAGAGATCATGTTGACATTATGTATTATGACACTATATTTTGATCATTGAGCTTACGAGCTCCATTTTGTTAGATATGATACATCTTGACATTGTACTATGACACATTTTGAGCGATATATGATATTATTTTTGGCAGCAGTTTATGATATGTAGTCCTATGTGATTACGCTTTATGATTATGTTATGGATGTTCATGCTTTATGATGTTTATTTATGCATTCTATATTATCATGTGATGGTTTGATATGATTGATGATCATGCATTTATAATGTTGTTTATGCATCTAATATGATTATGAGATGATGTTATATATTAATGTAGTATGAATGACCTAATTTTATGATGCGATGTGATATGTGAATGAAAAATATGATGTATAATATGATATGCAATAATGTTATCAATGTTATTTAATTTCTATGAAATTTCAATGCAATGTGTATGAAATGTGATAAATAGAAATGAACTATGATCATAATGTAAAATTCAATGTCATGGTTGATTATGTTATGATGCTATGAAATGATAATGCTATATGGATGCACTCTATGTTTTGGTATTTTCTCATGTAAATATATGTGGCTTATTATGATGATGATGTCTATGATGGTAATTCTTTCAATAATTCTTCCTAACATGCAAGGTTTTTTTTTTGTGTCACAAGACACTATCAAGATGCAAATAGAAGAAATGTTAGGGTGGAAGAGACAAATATTAGCATGGAGAATGGAAAATAAGGTGAGATGTTAGACGGGCAATGAAAAAGATAGAAATTCATGCTTTTATATTTATCATCATCGGGGATCAAAATTTTCACAAATGGAGCAAAAAAACCATGGTATGGCATAGACCAAGGTGTGCAAGGTGACCAATTGTGAAAGACAAGCAATCAAAAGATAATTCCAAAAGACAAGGAATGCCCTAACTCATACTAAAGACTCAATTGTCCCAGTCTTTTTGCCAAGAAAAAAACATAGACAACAAGCAAAGAAAATAGATTATGATCCATAATTGCCCCTCTAAATCCTTTTTGGACATCCTCGAGGTAGCTAGTACTATGACCAAAAACCAATAAAAAAGATAAGCCAAACTCAAACAAAAAAAATGTTTTCCAGAGAGATAATTTTTACTGATAGGATTGATAAGATTGATTGACATGATTGATTAGGTTTGGTTTCAAGAAGGACACATCCTGATTAAAGTAGATGATCAAGATGACTGATTGATTGATTGTTTGACCAAAGTAGATTGAGAGTTTGATAAATTGATTTGATTGATTATGCATGGTTTCAAGAAAGACATACCCTGTATAAGGAAAGATTAATTGATCAAGATGACAAGAGTGATTGACCAAGTGACTAACTTTAGCTGATTTGATAAATTTTTATTGATATGATTGATCAATGTGATGACACCTAATTTTAGGAAAGACATTTCTTGTTGAAGGAAACAAACACATCTGATAAAGTTGACCAATTAACCATTTTAATAAACACCTAGCTACAAGAAAGACATAGCCTACTTAAGGAAAACAACAAGGTTGACCAATGACAATGTCTAATCTTAGGAAGGGTGCATCTTGATAGAAGAAAAGTGATAAGGCCAAATGGGACAAGTGACATAATGCCCCATTCTAATAGAAGATAAATGACCAGTGAGGATGATTAGGAAATTGATCAGTTGAAGATTAAGGATTTGTTGGATATTTTTGTCTATTGATTCAAGATTTGGTTTGAATAGTGATCACGCGAGGACAAAGAACAAGACCAAACTCTATAAACCCTAATGGACCGACCTAGGGTCTTAGGGGCTCATTTATTGATGGCCTTTCCTATGTTATACATGCAGAGACCTCATAGTTTGACATGAATTGGCCTTGTTGTACTTGACAAAGGACTAAATCATGATTTGACTGTTTATTTGAAAAAAACCAAAAGGACGTACGTAATGTCTTGGGGGGCCATTGAACGAGGGCCTTGCCTATGTAGAACATGCACAAAGACAACGCAGTTCAACCAAAATAACACAGACTGACTTTGACTCTGACTCTATTTTTGGAAGTTTTGGCATTTTCTAATGTTTTTGGATTTTGATGTTTTCTCATTTTTTTTTGAATTTTGATGTTTATAATTTTTTTGGATTTTGATGTTTTCTAATTTTTTTGGATTTTGATGTTTTTTTATTTTTTTGGATTTTTGATGGTTTTAAAAGGTTGATACCATGCATCAAATCCCATGAAGAAATAATTCAAGGAATTTCCCATAGTCAGGTATAGGACCAACTTATTATGCAGGAGGGGATTAGTGAATGTAAAGGATGGTCATGAAAGTGAAGGATGTTAAATGTCGACAGTTTTTAGGCCATGAGAAGGATGATATATTTATTATGGATGGATGATATGTGTGAATGGATGAGTGAAGGGTGAAAGACCAGGTAGAGTGATAGTAGATATAGGAGCATAGACTAACTACACATGGTGCCTGCTTTTTAGATTTTCACCACGGTACTTATCCAAAGCACCATCAAAGTGGTTTTCACTTTTGGATGAATTATTTCTCTTTACTATTTTTTTTTCCATTTTTTGAATTCTTTTGTTGTCGCCAAGCTGCCTATTTTCTAGGTTTGATCAGGGTTACCATTTTTTAATTTTTAATTTTTTTTGTACTTTTTGACTTTTTGAAGGGATACTCTAAGAATTAGGTGTAGTACTTGTGAAGCTACATGTTGTTGATAGACTTAGGCAATGGTTCACCTTCACGAGTAGAGAGATAATAAGCACTAGATCCATATGTTTTTGTGATGATATAAGGGCCCAACCAATTGGGTTCAAACTTTCCAGGATTTTCTCAATCTTCCTAATTCTTTAAATTCTCTTTCAAGAATAAGTCACCAATGTCAAAGCTTCTAGCTCAGGCCTTCTTATTGTAGATGCATCGAAGGTGGTTCTGATATACCTGCAAATGTGTTAGGGCATTTTGTCTCTTTTCATCCAATAATTCTAGCTTATGTAGATGGGATACATGATATTTTTCTTGATCAATCAATACTTGCATATATACCCTTAGGGATAGTAACTCGACCTCAATAGGAAGTATGGCCTCAGATCTAAAGACAAGGGAATATGGAGTGGCTCTAGTAGGGGTGTGAACACTAGTACAATAGGCCCATAAAACAGGATTGAGTTGGAGATGCTAGTCATGGCCAGTGTCATCGACAATCTTCTTTAAGATTTTAAGGATAGTCTTATTAGATGCCTTAGCTTGACCATTACCTTGGGGGTAATATGGGGTGGAAAAATGGTGCTAGATATGAAACTTTTCATAAATTTCATGGAAATCTTGATTCTTGAAAGGGCGACCATTCTTTGTAATGATGGATTGTGGGATACCATATTGGCATAAATGTAATTCAGAATAAATTTGCATATCTGCTTATCAATAATATAGGTCATCAGGATGGATTCGATCCATTTGGTAAAGTATTCTATAGCAACAAGGATAAACTTATTCCCATTTGTAGAAGTGGGATGGATCTTTCCTATGAGGTTGAGTTCCCATTGAGAGAATGGACATGGTGATGTAAGTGGCTACAATTCCTTAGTTAGTGCATGTATAAGATCTCCATGCATTTGACACTAATGGAATCTTTTCACAAAGTGATAGGCATCATGTTCCATTGTAGGCAAATAATATCCCATCCTCATGAGCTTTTTAGCTAACGTAGGAATAGAAAAGTGAGCTCTGCATATACCATGGTGAATCTCTTGTAAGGCCATTTGTGCTTCATGTGAGTTGAGACATTAGAGGAGGGTACTATCTAGGATACAATGGTAAAGGGTATCTCTGATGATGGCATATTTAGAGGCATGTCAAATAAATTTTTTGTGTTGGTGGGTGCTACCACAATAGTGTATCTCACTTTTGGGTCATTCTGATTTTTTTTTTAAATCACTACTTTTAGAAAAAACTAATGATTTAATTCTTGAGAGGCTCCATCTAAAGGGTTTGAATTGAAAAGGGATAGATAAGACCCCCTTAGATCAAAACCACTTGGATAGAACCCCTCTAGTATTAAATCATATACCTACAATAGACTCTCCTTCTCACCTATCAAAATGTTGTCAAAAAACCACGTTTTCTTTACCTTTTAAGGGATTAAATAATGTCATTTAAAATTTATATTTTGCAATATTTTAGCCCTCTAAATGATCTTTCCAACAATTATAGATTTGATATATTTTTCATTTTATCATGTATTTAATTTTCAACTTTTACTAATATAGGTTTTTATTCGAACATCAAGCTCTTTGTTGTGCAGAGGTGGAAAAATAGTAAACCATTGTAATTTTTTTTCAAAAAATACCCTTTCTCTAGGAATTGTTGTCCTTGTTTCACCCCCCTCCCCAAAAAAAAAAATATTTCGATAAATACACAACAAATTAGGTTGTACGACATAGACATATGTCCAAATTATAGTTATAGTGACTTAAAAATTAATTTTTAAAAAAAATGTAACAAAAAATTATGACAAAATATCCTTTCCCTAGATATTGATGTTGAGAATCTATATTTTAAAAATTATAATTTAATCCTTTATAGAAAAAAGGTTATGTTGTACAACAAAACCATTACTTTTTGAAAATGTTATTTTCTATTTAAAACTAGTTATTAAAGGGTATGTTGAAAGATTCATGATTTATTTCAAAAAATTTGAAAAAAATATATTTAGAATCTACACACAAATTGCCACAAATCACTAGTTCACATCATCTTCAAATTCTTAATGGTTTAGCTACTATAGGTCACAGAAGATGAAGATTTAGTTAAAAATATTGATGTAAATGTCCATCTTGGGCAAAAAGTGAGACATAGTATTGTGATTTCACCCTAGTTGGGAGACAAGTCAGGTGGAATAATCTAGTCATGCAGATAGTTGTAAATGTCCCTGTATTAGGGAGATTCGAAACCAGCAAGTTCACATGCAAGTTTAGTTTTGAGGACATCAAACATAGGGATCAATAGTTGTTCCACCAAGAACTCATATTGTGATGCATTGTTAGGAATGACGAAGAGAGATCCAATTGTTTCCATTGCATCAGCTGCCATGTTCTAGATTCGTGGTATCTATTCAAAGGTAATAGCTTCAAAGTATAGTCTAAAACTATCAACCATGCACTTGTAGGGCATTAGCTTCTTGTCCTTTGTATCATAATCATCATTGAATTATTTGATCACTAGTTGGGAATCACCATAAACTTGAAGATCCTTTATTTTCCATTTTATTCGCATTCAACATCCTATTAGTAATGCTTCATACTCAGTTATGGTATTGGTGCATGGAAATGATATTTGAAATGACTTAGGAATAGAATCCCCTTGAGGTTTGATAAATAAAATGCCAGCTACTGGACCATGACTTGTGTAGGACCTATTGAAGTACAATTTCCATGTTGTTGGTGTTTCTATGACAAAGATTGATTCATTTGGATATTAGAGGATGATCTACCTAAATACCGATGCATCTGTGAGTTGATCAGCTATTACTTGTCCTTTTATTGCCTTCTGATCAAAATATCCAATGTCATACTCACTTAGGATCATAACCCACTTAACTAACTATATTGTTAGTGTTACTTTACTAAGAAGATACTTCAGAGGATCAATTTTGGCTATCAAGTTTTTCTAATGGTTTAGCATGTAATGTCTCAATTTCTGGGCTATAAATACAACTGCTAAGCATGCTCATTCAATAGGGTTGTAGTTTAACTCATATATGACCAAGGTACAATTGATACATAGTAGATTTCTCTTTCTTTTCCATCATTATCATTTTGTGCCAATAATTTCCCCAATGTTGATATAGTTGTGGTCGCATACAATATCAAATGTTTACCATCAATAGGAGCCATAAGAACTGGTGGGATCAATAGATAATGCTTAATTTTATCAAATGCTTCTTGAAATTTCCCTATCCAAATAAATGGAATTCCTTTTCATAATAAATGTTGAAGCAGATGAATCTTGTCTACTAGCTAGGTGATGAACCTACAGATTGATTGCAGTCTTCCTTGTAAAGTCCTTGAATAACTAATGTTAGTGGATGGTGACATGTCCAAGATAGATTTTATTTTTTCTAGATAAAAATCTATTCCTTTGGGTAGATAATGTATCCTAAGAGTTTTCTTGATTGGACCCTGAAAACACATTTCTTTGGATTCAACCCAAGTTTGTATTTTTCAAGTCATGTGAAAATATTATCCAAGACTACTAGGTGACCACTTCTTTCTAGAGATTTTGAGAGAAGATCATCAACTTAATCCTCCATAAGTGCATGCATGTAACCATGAAAAATGGTAGTCATGGCTCTTTGATATGTAGCTCCAACATTTTTAAGTCCAAATGGCATAAAACTCCAATATAAATTTCCCCAAGTGCATATAAAGGCTATCTTTGGTTGATCTTCAGGAGCAATCCTTATCTAAGTATAGCCCAAGAATCCATCCATAAATGATAGAATTTAATATCTAGTAGTGAGGTCCACTATGATGTCAATATTTGGTAATGGAAACTAATCTTTAGGACAGGCCTTGTTAAGATCCCTGAAATCTGTGCATACTCTGATTTGACCATTTGGTTTTGTGATAGGAACAAGATTAGATATTCAGCCTACATAATCAATAGAGTGTATGAATCCAAAATCCAAGACTTTCTTTAGCTCTACCGTGATCAAGAGTGCAATCTATGGGTGAATTTTCCTTAGCTTTTGTTTGCATGGTTTGGAATTTGGTATCAATGGCAAGTGATGTAAAACAAGCTTGGGGTCCAACCTAGGCATATCAAAATAGGAGCATGTGAAATTCACTTGTCTTTCTAAAAAGAATGTTGTAAACTCAGGTTTTTCCTCAATGGTCAAAGACATTGCAAGCTGTATGATTCTAGAGTTATCTTGTGTCCCAATGTTCACTTCTTTTGTCTCTTCCATAAGCAATGGTGATCTCTATCAATCTATAGGGAGATTGTCTAGTCCTCCATCCTCAAGCACCACATAGAGGTTTTCACCTTCAAATACATCCTTTATTTTTACTTTTTCATGATCATCAGGTGCCTTTTGGTTTTAACCTGAAGACCTATTCTTTTTATTTTGAATTTTTACAATTTCACTTTTGTGACTAGAGGGAAGGATAGCCTCACCAAAGTATGTTGCACTATTAAGTTCTATGAAAAATCCAACATTATGATCCCCACTTTGTATTCCTTCACAATGTCCCATGAACTCAAAAATTGCTTCGTCTTTCTCAAATGTTTCTAAACTCGGTGGTTCTTGTTATCCCAATCTATTAACTATGGGTAAACAAGGGGGAGGCCATCATCGATGTTGTCTAGCATCTTGGTGTAGGCAGATAAGGTAAAGAAAAAAGTAGAGTCATCAGGTTCCCAAAAGGTTTCAATCCAACCTTCCATTTGCAAGGGGATCTTTTGTTCAGAATTTGACAAGTTCTACGAGGGACCAATTTTAAACATTTGGTTGAATATTTCCTCAAAGGTAGGCTCACTAGGTTCTCTAAATGTTTCCTCAAAGTTATAGTCACTGAATGAACTCTCTAAACCCCATTCCCATTCATTGGAATCAAAATCAGTATAATAGTCCTCAGATGTCTTGATTTCATTTGAAGCATTAATAATCTCACTCAAAGGTAACCCGATATCTCAGTTAGTCACTTTTATTGGTACAAACCCTAACCCTTGATACTTTAGTAATTTAGGAGGTAGTACAAGTTCCAAAATTCCTTTTTTGTTTAAACCAAGGTAGTTGTGTCCATCATATCCTTGTTGCTTCATCAAGAGGAACCCTTTTGGATATTATTTAACTGGAAACTATTTAGGCTCTATGTTCTCATCTTCTTTGTGCAGTCATGTATAAATGTGGTCATCCAAAGATTATTTGGCTAACTCCCCCCATTTTTTGAAGGTGGTAGGGGGATTGTGGATGATAACCTTAAGATGCATAAGATGTGGCTTGCCATGAGACTTTGGTGATTTAGGTAACTTTTCAATACAAAAGAGACTCTTCATGTTGTATTCTCCACATCCTATGTCTTGAGTCTGGACTTTTGGTTTGGATGGTGGGGTGAATGTAGTGGATTATTTGAAAAGGCCATATGGATCAATTTGACAGGATGAGGTGGAAGATGAGGCCTCTCAATTTATGGGCACTTGGTGTTCAATAGTTCCTTGTAGGTTTGTGTACTAATGAAAAGGATCAGGATCGCCAGGAATAATAATTTTAGTTGCATTATGTAGAAACTTGAGGCATTGGTGGTACATGGATGGTATGGCCTTCATGGCATGAATCCATGGGAAACCAAGGAGAAGTTTGTAGTGTAAAACCAGATTCAAGACATGAAACACCATGTTTTGCATAGTAGGACCAACTCTTATAGGAAGTGAAATTAGTCCTTCAAACGAGCATTTAGCATCATTAGAAGCCTTGATAACAATTTTCTTAGTTTGATCTATGAAATTCTCAAAGTATCCCAATGCTTTTACCAATTTTAGGGAGAAAATGTTCAGACCTAATCCATCGTCTACTAAGACACGTCTGATCTTATGTTTATTTATATAGAATTCTAGGTGTAGGGGATCATTATGATCAAAATTTTGTGCAGAAAATTGTTTTTCAGAGAAGGTTACATGATACATCATAGCTAGGTATCCAACCATAGCTTGAAATTCATTGACATCTAGATCAGCGAGTACAAATGATTCCTGCAAGGCTTTATCAAAGATACTTTGTGTTTTGGGGATATGCAGAGATGTTCCAAAATAGAAATTTGTGTGAGAGCCTTCCCTAGCTATTTTAAGAGATTGTACTAGATTTTTAGTTGTGGATTGGGAGGTCTTGGGAGAGTTACCTCTAGCTCTTCGAGTGGTAACAAAACACTCTAAACTTTTCTTATTTATGGTAATAGTGGCAATGCGATCATCAAAGGCTCGTATATTGTGGATAATAGTACTATAATCATGTGTGACATGAGTATAATTGGCATTATTGTTATTCCCTAAATTGGCAACTTTTCCTTTGTCATGATCTTGCAAGGGAGTTTTAAATATAGTATCATCAACACTTGTCTTGCCTTCTGAATTGTCTATTGAAATGATTCCTTGTTCAATGAGGTCTTGAATGACATTTTTGAGGGTCCAACATGAAGATGTCTTATGTCCTTTTCCATGGTGATATTCACAATATTCGTTTTCTTTGCACCAATTGGGTTTGATCAATTAGGGTTCATAGTTTTTGATGTCTAGAAACTAGATGACATTGGATTGTAAGATTGTCTTTAAGACTAATTTGATGGGTTCACCCAATTGGGTATATGTTCTCTTAGCATGTGGAGGACCTCTACATTGTTAGTTGTTTTGGACTGTGTTCAATGTTTGACTTTGACCTTGTGTTTGGGTATTTGATGTGTTTGATGTGTTTGATGTGGAAGGACCTTTAAGATGAATGGTAGGACCTTTTTTTATCACTTTAGCATTGACAACTCCATCATTAGTGACATTCTTGTTTCAGGACCAATATTTACCTTTGTCATTATCGGGGTTTGGGGTCACTTTGTGTATTTTGACTAGTCCCTTTGCGACAAGACCCTTTTCAATAAGGACACCTTTCTCAAGGATTTCATCAAAAGTTGTGGAACATTGAATTTGAAGACAACTCATCATTTATGCATTAAGATTTTCCATAAACATGGTGATGAGTTGTTTCTCATGGATGTGACAAGGAAACTTGCTATCTATACTTTTCCATCTCTAGTAAAATGAGGTAAGTGACTCCCCTTCTTGCTTGGTGGTGCATAATATTATGAGGGTTAAATCACTTTCAATGTTAATGGAAAAGTGATTAATGAATTTATTAGCCAATTACCCCCATTTTATAAACCTTAGAGGAAGATGTGTGAACCAATCTAGGGCCGACCCTATGAGACTTTGTGTGAATAGTCTCATCAAATAGGTAGGATCATATGCAATTTTCATACATGTATTAAATTATTGTATGTGTTCCACTAGATCTCCTTTCCCTTTGTACTTGGGTAAAGTTGTGTCATGAAGTGAGGGGGAAAGGGAATCATGTATAATTTTTTTTCAAATGGATAGGGGCACAATTCCTCCATGTAATAAGTTTTCTTTCTAGTCCCCAATTTCATGTTTGTCATCTATTGTTGTATGGCATGTATTTGTTTCATCAAAGTGTCTACAAGGGATGTTGTTGTGTTGGTTTGATTTGGTGTTATGATGTTGGTGTTGAGGTCATATGTTGGATTTGGATTTGGATTGGTGTTCTGTGGCATGGGACCTTGGTTACCTTATTGATATTGATGTGTAAATGTTGCATTAGTGTTGGTTTGGTTTGGAGGGAAATTGGCATTTAGATTGGTCCCAAAGGTCATGTTTGTATTTGGTATGGCATTTTGAAATTGTGGTGTGGTCCCTTGATTTGTACCTTGGATTTGAAATGTTGGACCTTGATTCATGTTTTGGAAAGATGGTGTGGGTCCTTGATTGGTGTTTTGGTAGGATGGAGTAGGTCATTGAAATGATGGGGTAGGTCCTTGATTAATGTTTTGGTTTGGAACTCTTTGTGGGACAATGTGAATTATCCTGGATTTGTTTGGTTGATTTTGATTTGATGAGGGTGTGCTTTGAAATTAGAATGAGGGACCTTGATTTTTGTTTTGAAGTGTAGGTATGGGACCTTGGTTTGTATTTTGAAGTAAAGTTGTGGGACCTTGGTTTGTATTTTAAAAAAGAGGATTTGTGAAGGTCTTACCCATGGAATTTGATGAGCTACCAAATGTAAAAAAAAATTATTGTGTTGTTGCATGATTTCTCTTGTTTCCAACTGTGGAGATATTAGTTATATGTGTGGTAGTTGTGGCCATGTCTATTGTTGTCCCAAGTGGTAATGTAGTAGAAATTTTTTGTGAAGAGGGCATCCCTAATGCAAATGGATTTTGAGTATCTCCTTCCACAATTGTGGAGACATCAAAGCCTTGAGGGAGTTTAGCACCCTTTTTGGATAATGCATAAAAGTATCTATTAGGATCAGCACTAACAAGCTCATCAACCATGCATAAAATACTTGGATCTTGGAAATCTCTTTCAATCTCTTTGGGAGTCATTTTCTTGTTTAATTCCTCTAGACTTAGATTATCCAAGGTGTTGGTTGAGTCTCTTTGTGGTGTAGATTGATTTGAATTTGATCCAAATTTGGTGTCATGACGTGGACTACAAAAGGGGTCATTTAAATAACCCATCTCCTTTCTTTTAGTTTGTGACTTTGTTTCAACCATGTAGGACTTGCAAGTTTGGAAAGTAATGCAAGGTGATATGAAGCTAAACTATGTTTTTGTGATTTTTTAGGTATAAGGATGCAAAGTGATAATGCAAGGATAAAGATGGTCTTAAGGCTAAATGAAGCTAAGTGAAGCTAAGCGGGACCAATGGATGCCAAGAGAGACCACTCTATGATCAAGGATAATGGTAATTGAGGCTAGGTAATACTAAATCGATGATCAAAGGTTATGATGCAACTAAGTCTAAGATGAGGATAAGCTATATATATTTTTGTGATTTTTGGGATATAAGGATGCAAAGTGATAATGCAATCTAAGTCCAAGACTAAGGAATGATAGGATGACAATAAAGTTATTATCAAAGTATTTTTGGATGTTGTGGTTGTGTTGTTGATATGTGGTTGTCATTGATGTCAAGACTATTGGCATTAATGTCTTAGAAGTTGTATACGTCGAGGATATTGAGAAAATTGTAATGAAATAAGTTGCAGGTTGACAGTGATGAAGTGAAGCTCAGTCTATTGGTTATCTTAGTACATTGATGATCAAAGGTTGTGGATTAAAGTGTTTTTTGTTGAGTATATCTAGTTTATCCATGTCAAGTTTCAGAGATCCGCGTGAAAATTTGATCAAGTAATGAGTAGTTGTGTTCTAACAATCATTTTGTTGCTTCAGTTGGTTTTCCTGAATGAAGATGGTGTGATTCTAGTTAGTTTAGTTGTTGTGGATGCTTCCATAGTGATTCATGATGTTTGTGAATTTTTCTAGATCATGCTCTATCTTTGGTGCATGTCTGCATTGATCGTTGTGCTCGCGATTGGAGATTTTCTCTTGCATGTTCATATCTTTTATGTTCTTGGATGATAGGGTGTTGTAGCACATTATGAATCTCTGAGGAATAATTATTTGAAGTCTTCCTATTTGAGAATTTTATTTTGGGTCTTCACTATGTTATGGACAACCTTGGTTGATTCCCATTGAAAATTTATTTATTATTTTGGGCCGACAATTTGTATTCATTTTATTATTTTGTTGAGGTCGACATGTAGTGGTGTAATCTCTTGTGGAAGATATATATAAGCAATTTTTTATTCCATTTGAAGGTGTGCTTGTGTACGATATGTGTGAATAATGTCCTAATCATTCGAAGGTAGAAAAAGAGTGTGAAGAAGAGTGAGTAGAGTGTGAAGAAGTGTTCATGCACATAACAAAAACTATAATTAGGCATTAGCAGATGCTATTTTCTCAGTTCAAATTCCTATGGATGTAATCTAAATATCTTTGTAAGATAGTGTGCCTTCTTTTGGCTAGTAATCCTTTCTATAATTGAGTAGTGAGCTCTAGGTAGTGCGCCTGAATGCATGTGCTTTCCCCATTCACATTTATTTATACTTTTAATAGGGTATAATCTTATGGACTAACCTCCATCATGGTTTTTCCCCTAACAGGGTTTCCATGTAAAAAATCTTGGTGTTATGTGTGTTTCATGTGTTGTTGATTAATACTTTCATGGTTATTGATTAGATTTGAAAAATAAGGTTAATAATTTTAATAAGTTTTGAATTTCTATGACAACTAATTCACCCCCTCTAGTTGTCTTCCCTTGTCCACAATTGGTATCAAAGTAGGTTCCTTGAAGAAGTTTGATAGCTTGAGGTGATCTGGGATGGCAACATACAAGAAGGATAGTTCGAGATTTGATGGAACAAATTATTCTCTGTGGAAGGCTCGAATGGAGTGTCATCTGAGATGCATTGGTGAACCCTACTAGAAAATTACAAAGAATAGGTATATCATTCCACAGAATGGTCCTTCTACTGCAGATGAGATTAAGGAGCTGAGTACAATATCAGGGGCTAAGGAAGCATTGTTGAGTGATTTGATAACTCGAGATGACAAATGTTATGGATCTGATGATCGCTATGAGATCCTGGAAAATTTTGAAACTTTTATGAAGGTGATGCTAATGTGAAGATTGCTAAGTTGCAAATTCTGAAAGGGAAATATGAAATGTTGAGAATGGGTGATGATGAGAACATTACTTCTTTCATGCAAAGAGTGAATGAACTTGTGTGTATTATCAGATGTGCTGGTGGACAATTGGAAGAATCAGAGATTGTTGCTAAAGTGCTTAGATCCTTTCCTGTTGCATACAAAGTCAAAGCTACTGCTATTGAGGAGCTCTGAATTGTAACAAATGTAACCACAGACATGTTGATTGGTAAGCTTACAAATTTTGAGTTGAGTGAATTTGGTGATGCTCTTCCTAAGATAGAATCTGCATTCAAAGCTACAACTTCTAGAATAGATAAAAAGAGATATGATCTAGGAGAAAGTTCTTCTAGAAAGGTATTCAAGTATGAGGAGGAAATGGGAGAGATTAGAGAATAAGAGAGAAAACTAGAGGAGCTTGAAGCACTTATTGTCAAAAGGGAAGCCAGAGGAGAAGGTAAGTATAAAGGGAAATTGCCTATTAAATGTTTTTCTTGCAATAAGATAGGTCATTTTGAATCAAGGTGTCTGAAAAGAGTTCCTAAGCCAAGACCTAACAAGCCTAGATTTCAAAGAAAGTGCTATTATGTTGTTGATGAAGGTGTGACAGATGACGAATCTGATAAAGGGAATGTAAGTGAGGATGAATGGGTATTTATTTCTATCAAGGAAAATGATCTATCCCCTACTGAATTTGTTAGTTGCTTAAATGTGGAGAAACCTATAGTTGCCATAGTTGAAGAAAAGGATGAATGGGTGATTGGCAGTGGATGCTCTCATCACATGATAGGTCATAAAAGAAAATTTGTGAGCCTAGAAAAGTATGATGGTGTTGTAAGATTTGGTCATGACAAAGCTAGTGTAATCCGTGGTAGAGGATGTATTTCTCTTGATGGTAAGAATAATTCTTATGATGTTCTTTATGTGGAAGGTTTGAAGCATAATCTGTCAAGTGTTGGATAGATGGTTAACAAGGGATACAATCTTCAATTCAAGAAAGGAAAGTGTGGAATATTGGGGAGTTCCAAAAATGTGATTGCTTCAGGTACAAAAACAAAAGGTAACATCTTTCACCTGAATGCTACTAGTAAAAGTTGTCTGATTGCTCAAGTTAATGAAAGTTGGTTGTGGCATAGGAGAATGTGTCATGTAAAATTTGACAATATTATCAAGATAAGTTCTACTCAGGCAGTGAGAGATCTTCCTAAATTGGTAAAGCCTACTAATACTATATGCAATGAATGTCAGTTAGGGAAGCAAACTAGAATTTCATTTCAGAGCAAACAACATTGTTCAAATGAAGTGTTGGATCTTGTTCATACTGATTTGTGTGGTCCTTCTAGAGTTAGAAGTCTACAAGGAGACATGTACTTCATGTTACATATTGATAATTACTCTAGATTAATGTGGGTTACTTTTTAAGGGAAAAATCTAAGGCTCTAGAGAAATTCAATATTTTTAAGGCTATGGTTGAGATAGAGACAGGTTTGAAGATTAAATATTTGAGATCAGATAGAGGTGGTGAATTCACTTCCAATGAGTTTAATTCTTTCTATGAAGTGCATGGGATAAAGAGAGACCCCTCACCAAAATGGAGTTGTGGAAAGGAAGAATAGGACAATTCAAGATGTTGCTAGGACTATGATGTTGGAAGGAAATTTTCCTCATATCTATTGGAGATAAGCTGTGAGTATTGTTGTTTACATCCTCAATCGGGTACAAGTCAAAGGTGATATTGGTAAGAGCCCTTTTAAGCTATGGTCTAGTCATAAACCTATTGCTAGATATTTTGAAATCTTTGGGAGTAAATGATATATCAAAAGAGATGAAGAGATAGGAAAGTTTGATGCTAGAAGTGATGAAGGAATCTTTCTTGGTTATTCTACTAAGAGTAAGGCCTACCGGTGCTACAATAAGAGATTGAGGAAAGTAGTTGAAAGTGAAAATTTGAAGGTTAATGAAGACATAGATAGACCATCCAGAACCTATGGATATGATTCAGATGATCAAAATAACATTTCAATCAGACAAAAGAAATTCTAGACTCAAAATCAAGTTCATATCATTTTGGTGAATCAAGAAAATAAAGAGGAAGGAACTAGTGAAAGTGTAGAAGAGAGATCACAAGAGCTAGAAGTTCAAGAACATCCTAAGACTCCAAGGTATGTAAGACTTAATCATTCAAAAGGTCAGATTATAGGTGATAAGAACAAAGGTGTTTAGACTAGGAGAAAAATTGAAGAAGAATACTGTTTGATTTCAAAGACTAAGCCTAATAGTGTCAATGAAGCATGCAAAGATGAACATTGGGTGGAAGCAATGAAAGAAGAACTACAGAAAATTGAGAAGAATAATACATGGATTCTTGTTCCTAGACTTAAGGACAAAAATGTAATTGGAACTATATTGGTCTTTAGAAACAAGTTGAATGAGCAAGGTGAAGTTGTTAGAAAAAAATCAAGTTGTTGCTAGGATTGAAGCTGTGAGACTATTTCTTGCTTATGCTTCTTACAAAAACTATAAGGTTTATTGGATGGATGTCAAGTCAGTATTTCTAAATGGTGAATTTGAAGAAGAAGTGTATGTTGAGCAACCTAATGGATTTCAATTGACTGATCAAGGAGATATGGTTTGTCAGTTGAAAACAATTGTATGGACTTAAGAAAGCCCCAAGAACATGGTATGCCAGATTGGACAAGTATTTGTTGAAGCTTGGATTTAATAAAGGTACTGCTGATAGTAATTTGTATTTCAAGATTGATGATGAGAAAGATTTGATTGTTGAAGTCTTTGTTGATGATATCATTTTTGGAGGAGATGATACTTTATGCATGAAGTTTGCTGATGAGATGTAGAATGAGTTTGAGATGTCTATGATTGGATAGATGAAATTATTTTTTGGATTAAAAATTACTTAGTTAGATTAAGAGATCTTCATATCTTAGTCCAAGTATGTGAAAGAATTACTAAAGAAGTTTGGTATGGAAGATTCAAAGCTAGTTGGTACATCTATGGTGACCAAATGCAAGTTGACACAAAATGAGGATTCTTCGAAAGTAAATCAAACTCGATACAGATCGATGATTGGTGGATTGCTTTATTGGAATCAAAATAGATCAAATTGTTAGAAACCAAGATCAGACATGCAAACCAAAAAACCTTCCACAAAAGAAAAAAACAAAAAAAGAAAAGCTATTGCAAAAAGATGTGCAAATAATATTATTCAGGAATTCATAATTACATGAGATAATTTTCTTTATAAAAGAAAATTATGCATAACCATAATATTATCTTGAGCAACAAGATAGCTCAAAAAGATAAGGATGAAAATATGTAGAAGTTGAAAAACCAACTTCACAGTCCCCAAGAATCACCTACAAGCAATCACCTATCACATGCAATAGATATTCAGAACAATGGAAATCCTCAGAGAAAAAATGTGCAAGCAAAAACTAGAATAATAATTATTGAATACAAACTAAGTGATGAAAGATGGAGGACTCCATAAGACCCCCAAAGGAAACCATCCATCACAAAGATACATAAAAGAACCCCCTAGAAGAGAGGAAAGAAGAGACCATAGATCCCCCCAGAATGAAGTAGCTCCAAAAGAACTGAAGAAACTGCATCTCCTAAAAGAAATATCTGAAGGTGAAGTAGGTGAAGCCCAAGATGTCTCCACAAAATTAGGTGTGACCTCAACCAATGAAGAAGTCAAAGTAGGTGAAGACTAAACAAAAACCTCCAAAGATGAATGATCAACGGGATCTTGTTGCACTAAAATAGAAGAAGCCACATCGGTAGCCACAACAATAGCAATAGGAGGTGGAGGAGATGGAATGGAAGGCTTGAGAATGGGATCCCAAGTGAGAACACCAATGTTCAAGAAGCCAAATCTCTCCTCTGAATGATGATGCACACTAGAAGTGTGAGGAACAACTGTAGGAACAAAAGCACCATTAGTAGCAAAATCAGTAAAGGAATACAACACTTACATGAGTGTTACAGGGAAGGGGTATATTAGTTTTGCAGACAACTCCTTTTAGGATGTCTTGTGTGTCCCCCACTTGACAAAAAACCTTCCTTCCATCTATTAGATCACTCACGAAGTTTATGGTTAATGTTCTAGAGCCTTTATGGTACTTGGTCCTATGGAATAGTTTTAGTCACAGTTTGGCATCAACATCGAGATACACAGTTTCCAGATTTTGTCATCATCTCATCTACTATTGCTTCCTAGATTCCAAGGTTGTTCTAGTTTGGGAGTTTTCCAGTGTTCTGTGGCATCGGTTCTGCTGTCACATTATTATGATTCCACTTTGGTTTCTTGTAGACAAAAGTATCTTTCCTTGCTTGTCAGATTGTGGTTCCAATGTTACTCCATAGTGTTCTTCTAGTGCTTCTTTGCAGTAGTCATCTCGTTGTAGGGGGTTTTTGTCCCACTGGGTTTTCCTTCTCTACCTCATTATTGTATTTGTACATGGGTACTTGATTAGGCCTTGTTTCTAGGACCCATTCATGCTTTCTTGCATTCATCTTAGTTTTAGGTGCATACTTTGTTAGTCTCCCTAAGTTGCACTTATGGGGGGTGTTAGTGTAATTAATATTTAATTACACTTGCATAAGTTTACTTAGGTAATATTTTAATTCCTAGGTCAATTATTGTCATCCTTATCTTGTTGAGCTATCTTGTTGCTCAAGATAAGATTAGGGTTATGCATACTTTCCTTTTATAAATCAAATCATCTCATGTAATTATGAATTCCTGAATAATATTATTTGTACATCTTTTTGCAATAGCTTTTCTTTTTTCTATTTTTCTCTTATGTGGAAGGTTTTTTGGTTTGCATGTCTAATCACATGCTTCCCAAGAAAATAACTAAAAAGGAAAAGGCTGAGATCAAACATGAATATCTTAGACCCATTTTTTTATTTTTTGACCAGGTATCTGATATTCCTATTTGATCTCAGCCTTTACCATTTTAGTTATTTTCTTGGGAAGCATGCGATCAAACATGCAAACCAAAAAACCTTCCATAGAAGAGAAAAATAGAAAAAAGCAAAGCTATTGCAAAAAGATGTGTAAATAATATTATTCAGGAATTCATAATTACATGAGATCATTTGTTTTATAAAAGTAGAGTATGCATAACCCTAATCTTATCTTAAGCAACAATATAGCTCAACAAGATAAGGATGAAAATAATTAACCTAGGAATTAAAATATTACCTAAGTAAACTTATGCAAGTGTAATTAAATATTAATTACACTAACACCCCCCATATGTGCAACTTAGGGAGACAAACAAAGCATGGACCTAAAACTAAGATGACTGCAAGAAAGCATGAATGGGTCCTGACAACAAGGCTTGATCAGGTACCCATGTACAAATGCAATAATGAGGTAGAGAAGGAAAACCTAGTGGGATAAAATCCCCCTACAATGAGATGACTGTTGCAAAGAAGCACTAGAAGAACATTGTGGAGTAATACTGGAACCACAATCTAACAAGAAAGGAAAGATACTTCTATCTACAAGAAACCAAAGCAGAATCATAATAATGCAATAGTAGACCCGATGCCACAAAAAACTAGAAAACTCACAAACTATAACAACCCTAGAATCTGTGAAGCAACAGTAGATGAGATGAAAAAATATGGAAATTATGTATCTCGATGCCGATGCCAAACTGTGACTAAAAATATTCCATGGGAACAAGTACCATAAAGACTCTAAAACATTAACCATAAAAGCATGGCCCTCAAACTGAGATGGATCTGAACCAATGCAGATCAATAACCATAAAATCCCAATTTGAAGTGTGAACCGATGTGAATTTGATATGTGTCAAGCTAGAGCAAGAATGTGGCCAAAATAAACTAAGAAACTAGATATAACCCATGCGAGCTATCATCAATAACAAGATGGAGATCAAAGTGCTTGCACACTCTAATCAGATTATTATGCAAGAAACCCCACTAATGGAACTTTATCTCAGTTCACTTATTACAATAACCCAATGATTGTAAAAGGAGAGAATTATAATGTGCATAAATAGAAAATAAAAATAGACCTCAAATCTATGTAGAGGACTGAACTAGATTTCCAACACCTTAAGAATGGCAAAAAAAGGATAAGTGAGTCAAAAGATATGTCTCCCAGAGTGAAAACAACATCTAACTTTCAAGGCTAAAAAAGACATCAAAAAAGAAAAACCAAAAAATAAAACCTGCACCATTGCAAAGTTTGTCGAACCAGCTTTCTGACAATATCTTGTTTGCAAAAAATGCCTCTATTTTCCCAAGTTATGCCAAAAAGAAAAAAATCCCTGTAGAAGGGCACTTCTAGTACTAAATAGTGGCAAAAAATCAGCACTTCTAGTTCAGCCCTCAGTCCTCCATAAGACCGACTATTGCAGGGGCATAAAAATTTGCTAGTGGGTGCAAAAATGTGGCTCCTGGTTGGTAATAGAACCGACTGCTAAAGAAAATATGGCCGTGGGGGCTTAACTCGGGAGCTAGGTCACGGATGTGACCTTCGCTGTAGGGAATAGCCCTTGAGAACTGATGGTGGGAGTGGCAGCGGTAGAGGAGTGGTGGGTGCTCGATGGTGGACTGGTGGCCGCCACCTAAACTGGAGGCGAGATCCATATAAATAGGCCGAACAGATTTTTATAAAGATTTTTTATTTTTTAAAAAAAATTATTTAATTTTTTTCAGAAAAAGTACCTCAAAAAGCATGCCTTGAGGCCTTATGGCCCTCAGGAAATTGTTTTTTGTAAACCCAGTCAACAATGTCCAAACTGGACAAAATTTATATGAAAATAAGGGTTTTTGGGTGCTGTGAATCCAACGACGAGGTCCATTTTGGCCCAAAGTGCCCAAAAAATTAGGCGACCCCTAGATCTTGCAAAAAAATAATCGAACTTGAAACCCTCACATATTCCTTCAATGATGACCAAAATTAGCAAAACAAAAGCCAATCCTAACTTTTTCCAATGCTCTGAATCCAATGGAAATGCCTGATATGATCCAAAATGTTTCATAAATATGCTCAAGGAATGAAACCCTCGAGGAATCCTGAACAATCTCTATAATGATTTTCTCCAAAAAGGTTGAGAAGGGGCTACAAAGTCAAGGCTCTAATACTATGTTAGAAACCAAGATCAGAAATGCAAACCAAAAAACCTTCCTCAGAAGAGAAAAATAGAAAAAAACAAAGCTATTGCAAAAAGATGTGCAAATAATATTATTCAGGAATTCATAATTACATGAGATATCATATTAATTAACCTAAGAATTAAAATATTACATAAGTAAACTTATGCAAGTGTAATTAAATATTAATTACACTAACAAAGATATCATGAATGTTGTATGCATTGTTGCAAGATTTCAAGTTGATCCTAAGGAATCTCATGTAACTATTGTGAAGAGGATTTTCAGATACTTGAAGGGGACAATTGATTTTGGGCTGTGGTATCCTAAAGATGATTATCTTACTTTGAGTGCTTTTACTGATTCTAATTGGGAAGGTGATGTGAATGATAGAAAGAGTACTAGTGGTGGTGCATTTTTCTTGGCTAAGAAGTTGATTTCATGGTTAAGTAAGAAGAAGAATGCCATTTCTTTATCTATTGCAGAGGCAGAATACATTGTTGCTACTAATAATTGTACTCAAGTATTGTGGATGAGGCAGATGTTGAAAGATATCAAAGTTGTGTATGATGAACCTATTGTTATATTCTGTGATAATTCAAGTGCAATTAAAATTTCTAAGAATCTGGTGTTGCATTCAAATACCAAGCATATATCTATCAAGTTTCTCTTTTTGAGAGAGAAGGTGAGTTAAAAGGAAGTCGGATTGGAGTATGTACCTACTAAGGAACATATTGTAGACATCTTTACAAATCCTTTTCCTAAGGATACTTTTGAGTATCTCAGAGGGAATTTAGGGGTGATTAACCCTCCTAATCAAAACTAAGATGCATTGACTTGCATCAATCCATGCATTTCATAGTCATCTCTTGATCCAGATTGATGTTGTGGTGGCTACTTCTCAGGGGGAGTAGTCAGATGTTCAAATATGTGGTTCAGAGCTTCTGTGGAGAAAAGAGATCTTTGTAATTGATGTCAAAGGGGGAGAAGAGTCATGTGAAATTTTTGGAATTATCTAAGGAGAAGATTCATGTGGAGAGAAGAGTCACGTGAAAGAGTTGAGGAGAAAAGTGTCAAAACCTAAGGGGGAGTAAGTGCTAAAGATAGTTGTGTTAATGGTGTTTTTCATATCATGTGTTGCCAATGCCAAAGGGGGAGATTGTCAGATGTTGTGGTTGTGTTTTTGATATGTGGTTGTCATTTATGTCAACACTATTGGCATTAATGTCTTAGAAGTTGTATACGTCGAGGATATTGAGAAAATTATAATGAAATAAGTTGCAGGTTGATAGTGATGAAGTGAAGTTTAGTCCATTGGTTAGCTCAGTACATTGATGATCAAAGGTTGTGGATTAAAGGGTTTTTTTTTTAGTATATCTAGTTTATCAATGTCAAGTTTTAGAGATCCGTGTGAAGATTTGATCAAGTTATGAGTAGTTGTGTTCTGACAGTCATTATGTTGCTTTAATTGGTGTTCTTGAATGAAGATGGTGTGATTCTAGTTAGTTCAATTGTTGCAGATGCTTCTCTGGTGATTCATGATATTTGTGGATGTTTCTAGATCATGCTCTATCTTTGTTACATGTCCTCATTGATTGTTGTGCTCGTGATTGGATATTTTCTTTTGTGTGTTCATGTTTTTCATGTTCTTGGCTGACAGGGTGTTGTAGCGTGTTGTGGATCTTCGAGGAATAATTATTTGAAGTTTTTTGTGTTTGCAAATTTTATTTTGGGTCTTCACTATGTTGTGGCTGACCTTGGTTGATTTGCATTGAAAAATTATTTATTGTTTTGGGCCAACAGCTTGTATTCATTTTATTATTTTGTTGAGGCCAACATGTAGCAATGTAATCTCTTGTGGCAGATATATATAAGGGATTATATATTCCATTTGAAGGTGTGCTTGTGTATGATATGTGCACACAAATTCCTAATAATTTGAAGGCAGAAGTAGAGTGTGAAGAAGAGTGAGTGGAGTATGAAGAAGTGTTCATGTGCTTAACCAGAACTGTAATCAGGCATTAGCATATGCTATTTTCTCATTTCAAAATCCAGTGGATTTAATTTGAATATCTTTGTAAGATAGTGTGTCTTCTTTTGGGAAATAACCCTTTCTATAATTGAATAGTGAGCTCTAGGAAATGCACTTGAATACATGTGCATTCCCCATTCACATTTCTTTATACTTTTAACAAGGTATAATCTTGTGGACTAACCTCCATTGTGGTTTTTCCCCTAACAGGGTTTCCATGTAAAAAATATTGGTGTTATGTGGGTTTTTGATGTGTTTTTGATTCATACTTTCATGGTTATTGATCAGATCTTAAAATAAGGTTAATAATTTTAATAATTTTTGAATTTTTGTGACAATTGATTTAGCCCCCCTCTCAATTGTCTTCCCTTGTGTTTCCAACAAGGATGTGGCGTGAAGTTAAATGAAACTGGAGAAAGGATTCTAAAGATATGGACCTCAAGATTCAAGAAAGAGGATGGTGACCAAGCTATTGTAGGTCCAAGATAACAAACCCAAATGTCATTGACCTTTGTGATGACCAAGATGGAAAATTTGACAAGATGAGTCTAATCTAGGACATAATTTCGAGACTCAAGTTTTGACCAAGATGAAAATGACAAAGGTTGATAAATTTAAAAGATGAAGGTCAATGACAAGTTGGATAGATAACCATGGACTATCCAAAGGCTTGATAGGTATCCTATGTCTAAAATCTAAGAGGTATGTACAACCTAAGGTCTAAGGTTAATTATCACTACAAAAATTTCCTGTGATTTGTTCCATTTTTTGCTCTATTTTTTGCTTCAACCCACTATTTTAATGTATTTTTTGCCAATTTTTTTAAAATGTTGGCTCTATTTATTAGGATGGTGCTATTTTTGGTGTTTATTTGTGTCGATAAGGATAAGGCAATGCTAATTTTGGCACAATTTTTTGTCAAAATTAGCACCGCCTTTGGCATCGATATTAGCTTTGAGTGTGGTGCCACTATTGGCAATGGCTTTAGCTCTGAGTTTAGCTTTGAGTTGAGTAGCACTTTTAGCTCTAGCTTTAGCTTTGAGTTTAGCTTCAGGTTTAGCACTACTTTAGACACCCCTATGTCGAAGAGACTTATTTATATGTCTCATCGATGATGTGAAATAGTGAAATGTCAACAAGATACATACATATCGAGGAGAGAATCACTTACATCACATCAAAAAGGTATATCTACAAGTGCTTGGTGGAACACAACTCTTGGATATAATGAAGTAATGTCGATGAAAAAATGAGATATCAGTAAGATAAATAAGATTGTCTCATTGAAACTCTTCAAGTAATGATCAAAAGCATACACTGCTAGATTGCCGGGAAGGTGAGCAACATATGCGGTAGAGCGGTATACACTGCAACCCCACAACAAGAAGCCTTGAGCAAGGCTGTAGTGTGGTAAATAGTTGAAGGGAAGGGAAAAACACTGCCATACTTCAATGATAATCATGAGTCTCCCTGACATGGTAGAGTTACATCGATATGTAAAGAAATACCACCGAAGGAAAATATTGATGAGACAGTGGCATATCAGTAAGAGATATTAACTTGTCTCATTGACACTGGAAACCAACATCAGAGGAACATAAGATCTAATGTCAATGAGATATTGAGATATCGGTAAGACAAAGAAGATTGTTTCATCGACACTTTTCAAGTAATGGTTAAAAGCATACACTGCTATACCACCGGGAAGGTGAGCAACATATGTGGTATAGCGGTGTACACCGCAACGCCGAAACAAGAAGCTTTGAGCAAGGTGGTAGTGCGGTAAACAATAGAAGGGAAGGGAAAAACACCGCCATATCACAATAGGTATAATAAGAGATGACAATAGTACGATAATCATGGCATCATTGCAATTTACAACACTAAATGCAACAAATCATGTCAGTCACAATCCATTTGAATAAATCATTTGAATATAGCCTGCCAAAATACTCTAGAACTCTAATAAATATATTCTAAATTTTTTGTCAAAATCTTATTTTGAGCCATAGCCCACCAGAATGGAGTATTCATTTTAATAAACATACAATAAAACCTTTGTTGAAACCTTATTTTTAGGCGTAGCCCGCCAAAATGGAGGAGTGTTTTAGTAAAGAATGACAGAGAATGGTAAGGAGATGTGCATGATAGGAGGCATAGGATTCATTGTTGTTTATCTCATTCCTGCTCTAATCAACAAGGGTTACAATGTTCATGCTACTATTTGTAATCTAGGTATTTAATTGACATATGTTTTCATAATCTGAAATTCCTTCAGATTCTTTTTAAGTATCAATGTATCCTATAGGGTTTAGAATGAATTCTTTTAATTTAAAAAAATAAATCATATTCTTTTGAAGTATTAATGTTTCCTATACAGGGTTTAGAATAATTTCTTTTAATTTAAAAAAATAAATAAATGATGTATTTTCCTGTGATTAGATAATGTGGAGATCTCCTAAATCTTCCCTAACACACTATTCTCTTTCACACTGTGTTCATTACTCTAGCTACTAGGGTTTTGCATTTGACATCTTTAATATCTTCATGATAGTGGCTTTTAAATAGATCTCAGTATTTGCTTTAATATTTATCATGGTAACCCTTGAGTTCCATAATCCACCTTCAATCTCTTCTAAGAACATTGTCTTAATCTAGACTGCATAGTATGCATATAAAGCAAGTCCTTCATACCTGCCATTTTTCCAAACCACCACTCACTGCCTTGCTTAAAATGTTGCCTCCATAAGCACAATAGCATGTTTTAAAATCATGGTTTCCAATGATTTACCATTAAGGTCACTACTTTCATCAAGATAAAATGAGATTTTTGTCTTCAAACTTAAGGAATTATGCAAGATAACATTGTGAATTGTTGGTTGTGTACAATTTGATTTTCTTGCACATTTACTGCTTTGCTAACTGCATTTAAAACTAGATATTACACCATTAGCTGCAATCTCAAACAACTCACTCACTATCACTTGAAGATTCCTTTCATGAGAATCCTTGTATAAAATCAAACTATTTCCTATAGACTTCCTACTTACTAATATAGGGGACTTATTGTTTCATGGTATTTTAAGTTTTATTTAGAAGGGGTTAATATGTGGCATTTTTATGTGCAGGAAGAATAAATTGTAATGCAACGTTTGAGTATGGATGGTTTAGGAAAAATTGGAGTGCTATTAGTGTCATAACAAGGTTGGATTGTATCTTGAGTCGGTCTAAAACACTTCAGGGTGTTTTCACTTTGAAGTAGAACTTGTGTGTAGGAATTTCCAAATATCTGACAGAGGAAGTTCCTACATTCTAAAGATAAAATCATAAATATTCTTATCCAGTTTCTGATCCAACCTGACATCTTTAATATCTGATAGAGACAGTTTGTAGATTCTAATCATAAATCTTCTTTTCTTTGTACAATCGCTCATTTGAATTGTTTCTTTACCAGTTTTAGGTCCATGTCCACATACATATCTTCTTCTTTTTCTAGTTGAATGCTCAGGCTCTGCATTTGCTCCAATCTTCATCTATAATAATCAACATGCATTAATTTATGATTTACCTTAAGCTAGTGTGAAACACTTCTAGGTGTTTTCACTCTAAAGCAGAACTTGTGTCTAGGAGTTTCCAAATATGTGACATAGGAAGTTCTTACATTCTAAAGATATATTCTATGAATTTATGAAACATTCCTTATTTTCTATGAAACATTGTATATATTCTTGTACTTGTAAATATTCTTTTACTATTATGTCTATTAAAGAAAACAGAGTTTGAATAAAAAAGGCTTCACCCTTTTTTGTGAGTATGTGAATCATTTTTTAAGGAAAAATATTAAAGTGTTTACATTTTCAGTTTACTAGTTTCAAATCTTCATTTTCTATGTATATAAAATTGTATGTGCTCTTTTTCTCTAATGACATAAAACAATAATCTCATTAGAATCAGGGTTTTCAATTTCAGCACCATCATTGTCAACACTTTTCATATCCTATTCACATTTAAGTACAATCATCAAAAAAATATTTTTATTTCTCATCCTAGTTAATCTTGATTCCTTTTAGCACAACACAATAGGTTGCATGTTAAATTTCAAACATTTTCTTTGCATTTTTTTGTATATATTATTTTCTCAGTGCATCATTATGTAACAACAATTTCACTTCTGAGATTTACATTAAAAATAAATGAAAGCACATGTTTTCTTTTTCAAGGGAAATTTATGGTGAATACCCTATGTCTTTCAAATAAGTGTGCAAGAGAAATAAGACATAACTGATTGAATCTGATTTTCTACTGTACAATTGTGTTTTTATATGAAGGCTGCAAAAATTTATCATGGATTAGTTTTGGCTAAGAAACAAGGTGTTTCTAAACTATGGCTAGAGGGGGACTCTCTTAATGTGATTAATTGTCTCATGATGAAATTTCCTCCTTCATGTTCAATTGCCAATTTTATTAATGACTCGATATCTATTATTAACTCTTTTGAGGAGATCAAAATCACACATGTTTTTCGTGAAGCGAACATGATGGTTGATGGGGTTTCCAACATGTGAGTGGTTGAGAGATCTAAGTGGGATTCTTTTGAATCGCTACCTCTTAATCTGATGTGTATTTATAATGATGACCAATAGGCTTGTTTCTAGGCGAGATGTTCTTGGGGAAAGGTTTTGGTTTTGCATGTCGACAATTTTCTCTTTCAGTTTCATTATTCTTTCCTTGGTTTGCATAGAAGGATGGACTAGCAGTTTTGGTAGGGTTGTACTTGGAATGATAAGGCCACACATATTGTGGGTGTTTATTGTATTGTTTTGAGTAGCACCTGGTTCATTTTATTTTTTCATTTATTCTAGGTAATCTTGGGTTTTTCATTTGTTTCCTATCACTATGGGTGGTGACCATTGCAGAATTGAGCCAAGTTCCTATGAAGAGTTTCAAAAAAATGCTACTATGTGGGAGCACTTGGAATTGGGGGGTTACTCAATTTATGCAGAGAATTCAAGGCTCAAACCTTGATGTAATGGATTTCTTTGTGAAAGGATGGAATGGGAGGTCTTTGCATTACTAGGGCAATGAATTTTGAATTGATGAGGATTTTATTGCAGAGGTAACTGGTCTTTTAGTTGCTAGGAGAAAGTTTTTCAGAGACAAGGGAGCGACTAAGAAGGCTTTTGTGAATTTCTTTAAACATGACAAGAGGAAGAAGATTAAAGAAATTGGAAGTGGAGGTTATGCTAGGAAGTCCTTGAAGCTACTTTGGAGGGACCTTGTGTTTTCCATTATGCACTACTTCACCCTTGAACGTAGATTCTCTATGGTTTACACTCACCATTTTATGCTCTTAAATCATTTTAGGCATAATGTTTCAGTCTCATTTCCTTTTTACCTATTACATTATATGGGGAAAAGTATTGAAGACCACATACAGAACCCTAAGAAGGAAGTTCTTCATCAAGGGCTTATGTGTTTGATTTTTTCTCATATCAAGCTAAAGTTGATCTTGATCTCCCCTAGCACTCCTGGTAAGAAGGGAGTTAAAAATGCTGGGTATGAAATAGGGGACTCTGCTAGTGAATGCATCACTAGTTTGGAGGAGGAAGAGTCAGAATATGAGGATATGTTTTTTGATGAAGGAGGCTCTAAGGAAAGGGATGAGGAATCAAAAGAATGGGGTAAGGGCTATGAGACTAATGTGGAGTTGCAGGAAACTATGGATAATTCTGTTAGGAAATCTTCGAAGGGGAAAAACAAAGGCATGAAGAAAGTTAAAGCTTTGGCCAAAAGGAAAATTGAGATAGGCGCTGAGGTGGTTTCCCTTGGTTCGAATGTGAATCTTACATTGTCTTCTAGAAAAGATGGTTTGAAGGGTTGTCATCCTGTGGGTGATGTGGATCCTTCAAATTTTGATTGTGTTCACAATGCTTCATTGGGGAACCCTGGTCTTGGTAAGGATGGTCTGCTAGAGAGCTCCCCAGTATAAGGGCTTAAGGTGTCAGTTAATTTGGGTGGTTAGTTGAGTGGCCTTGCTAATATGGGTAACTCTAAGATGGAGGTGAAGCCTAATGAGACTAGCCTTGTGGATATGTAGGGGATTGATATGATTAATTGTTCTCATGATTTTTCTACTATGGAGAAGGAAGTGAAGAAGGAACATCTGGAGGCATTAGCTGATTTGGAGAATTTTCCAGATAAGGAGAGGATAAAGGATGATGCTGTGGAGGTCGAGGATTCCCCAGCTAAAGAAGAGGATGAATAGAATAGGGATTGTTTTGATTCCCTTGTTGAATTGGAGTAGAAGGGTCAGCCTCTAGTTAATTGGGATGAAATTGTCATGAATATGTTTTGTAGAATGGCCAAAGATGGGACAATAAACCTGCTTTCCATAGTTTTAGTGGTTATTTTTTGAGGTTAAGGAGCACAATCTTTAGATGAAAAATTGGTAGGATATTTGTGTTTCCATGATAAGCGGTAACTGAAAGGAGTGGAAAATAAAAGGAAAAGTGAAATCAATGCATATTAAGCTTGATAAGCTACTGGTTGATGTTGATCATTTGGGGGTTTCTCATGAGGAAATGATTTCCTCTTTAAAAGTTATTGTTAATAAAATGTTAGAGGACAGGGTGGAAAGTCTGGAGGATAAAATGGGAAAGATGGCAGAGGACTTGAAAATAGTGGTCAATATCAACAATAACTCTTTGAAGACCATTGCTATGGGTCTTTATGTTCTGAATGAGAAAGTGTTGAATTGGACTAGAAAACTACTTGACTTGGGTAATATGGAGGAAAGGATTGAATAGATTGGGCTCTTACTTAGTGGAGAAAGCAGAAGCTTCTACTCCTATGCTGGAGAAGGACATGCAGCGGGTCTATGCCTTAGAACGATGAGCAAGATGAAAAAAAGGGTTGTTGTTGATGTTGAGGAGTTGAAGGATGTTATCAGTATGCATGAGGAGGTCATCAAGGAGAACATGGCCCTGGATAATGTTTTAGATAATTTGTTGTAGTTGGTGCTTCCTTTTTTGGTTCAGCAGGTTTGCTAATGTTTTTTTCTTTTGGGTTTGCTGATAGGTAACTAATGTTCCATCTTATGTTAGCTTTTTGGCTTTTTGGGCTGTTGGGCTTAGTGGTTTAATTTCTCTTGTAGCTTGGTGTCATTGTAAAGGGTTTTGGGGCCCCTTCAAAACCTATTTTTCTTTATCAAAAACTGATTGAATTTGATTTTCTACAGCAAATTTTTTTTTTATATGCTTTTTACTTTTTGCATGTGGATTACCCTTAGAAAGAGACTACTTATCTTTTCTTAAATGCATCCTTTACATTTTCTATCTACAAAAGGAATTTACTCCTTGACAATAGGTTCTTGAAATTCATACAAATTAAGATTGGTGTGAAAGGCCATCCCCGCAAATGTTGTTTGGTCTAGAATTATAATGGAAAATAAAAAAGCTTGCTAGGAGAATAAAACAAGTTTTCAATTGTCCAAGTACAGCATAATATTATTGAAGCATTTCAAATTTTAGGGACTTCAGATTCATGGATCTCCTTGGAGGTCACCCACATAATATAAGAATAGTAAATTACTATGAACCTTTAGTCATAAATTAAAATGCAATATAATATCTCTATGTCTCTCACACATGAACATTTTATATAACCACATACCTTGTAAATGCTAAAAATTGACTTATGGAATTCCTTAAGTCAACTGTAAGACATGAATCCCCCCTAATTTCCAATGGCATGATATGCTATCAAACACATTTATGAAAAGGTCATTAGTAATTTTTTCTCACACAACAAAATATCAAAATAAATTTAGTGCTTAATCAATGTTGTCTCATCTATTTCCACCCACTTTCCTCTCAATGATTTAGTATTTCTACACCATCCGCGTCCTCTCTCCACGTCCTCCTCTGTGATAAAAATGCTGCCACAGAAGCTTTCACCAAACTACCACCAAGAAGGAAGAAGCAACTTGCGGGACCATGGTAAGAACTTCTCTACTGCATCGAGCCAATGAAGGAGCTGCGCGACAATGGTGGTCACCACACTACCACACTCCAATGGTAGAAGACTTGTGGGAGTCACCGCAACATTGCTAGGAATACAAGGAAGACTCACGTGCCACCATAGAAGCTTTCACCACACTACCGTCGAGAAGGATGAAGCACCTTGTGGGACCGTGGTAAAAACTGCTCTACCACACCGAGTTGATGAAGGAGCCATGAGATAGTGGTGGTCAAAAAAACAAGGCAGGAGTTGGAATTATTTCCAACACTCTAGATCCTGTGATACACAACAATGAAAATAGTCTGATAGGCACTCAATTAGGAACAATTTGTGTCACCTTAGATGCCCTAAACTGATTACATTAATGGCCAAAAGTTGGCACTAAAGTTGGCATCAACTAACACCGACTATTGAATCAAAATCAAAATTTTAAAAATTTCCCACATGAAGGAAGAAATCAGATGACAAGAAAGGGAAAAATGCCGTGCAAAGGAAGAGAGCAGGGCGCTAATAGCAACTGATGAGAAATTTGATTTAGTTTGTGACACCATAGGTAAGGTTACATTTTTTTTTTGGTTGAATTCGTGATTGTTTACTGCTCTTTGTATTTCATTTGAATTCATGATTGTTTACTGGTTCGTGGCCTAAATTGTCCCATCATTATAAATTTTAAAACCTTTGAGAAACCAGCAAAAAAATTTAACCTACCCATTTGGGCTTTGGCTCAAAATATTATAGCACGAAGCCAAGATGCACGGAGGAAGTCTGGTGGGGAGAGTATGTAGGTATTTAAATTTTCTCATAAGATTATATCAAATTATTAAATGATATTTAATTCTTTTTTTGATTGGTGATAATATTTTTATTTTATTTAAGATAAATCAAAATATACAAAGCTCAAAATAAGAAGTTCTTCCAGCACCATCACATCATGTTTGTTAAAATAGAATAAAAACCTACAAATCAAAAAGCCCTACCACAACCACCTATTATAGTATTGAAACCAAAAATAGGGCTTAACCCCTTAAGCTTATACATCAACATCTAGCTTAAACATAGTAAACTATACAAAAAATGAGTATTGAGTTTACACAGAAGTTCTAGAAGCACCACCTAGATGTAATGGGAACAATTTCATGAGCGGCTTCACCTTCTTTCTCAGACACAAACTCTTCTTCTTGCATAGCTCCTCTCTAGCGATGGCTTTGATTCCTGCTATTATCTCCTCAATCTCCATTAATTCGATGCATAGTTTCAAAGCTTCCCACCCCCATTCTGCACCCTCTCTCCACATGGCTTTGGTTCTTCCTTCTATCCACCTAATGAAAGGTAAATTTATCTCTGCTACTTTTGGGTCCACACTTTCCATGCCTTTGCTCTCATTAAAGCCTTGTCTTGGTATAACCCATTCCAGGATACTTTCCATGTTCACTAAGAAATCCCTATGCACCAACGCTTTCATCACTTTCCTTACAACCTCCACTGACTCTCCTAAGTCCAGTCCCCACACCATGATCAGAGAGTATATATCCATATTAGTCTAATAATTGTGCTTCAAATCTTTGAAGCCATTACCAAGAATGATTTGCATAGATTTTGCCACCTTCACATCCTTGTACAGGAACAAGCCATATAGTCTCTTCATGGTTAATTTTCTAACAAAAGGATCCAATTTTCTCCTTGATTTCTTAGTGAAGTTGGCCTCCATTTCTTCTCTAGTATTTTAGCCACTAGAATACTTCACAACACCATCCTAACACTCTCCTTACTCCCGCAAAAGAAGAAGTATCGAAGGAAATGCAAGGAAAAACTTCATTACATAGCAAATTGTCAGCCACCACCATTAATGTTGAACATACGTCTAATGCATATAGCAAAACCTTCATCAATTCTTCATGTCCTTCAAGAATTTCAAAAAAAATTCCTCTACTTACTAACTAACACCACCTTGCATTAAATGCAACATACAAAAATTACTCCAAAGAAACTCCTCTAAAATCCTCAATTATAAATTCAGCCACCTCTGCAAACGTTAAAGCCCATTTCGAGAGGGTACTTGCTTTCATATTCCCTGTTCTCCTAACTTGAATAATCTTATAATCCTCAAAAAGAGCTAATTCTTCAATAATTTTCCTAATCACACCCTACAAATTCCAAGCATCAATTCCTCCTTTTATTATTACTTGGAGGATTATCAAGGAATCACCCTCCACATGAATCCTTATGGCCCCTAACTTCCTGACTAACTTAATTGCCATTAAATTTGCTACTTCTTCAACCACATTATTGGATCCTTCCTTCAATCTCATTTCCCCAACATCCAACACATTCACATCCCAATCTCGAACAATGCTAGCAGCCCCTAATGGACCCAAATTACCTTTTGATGCAATGTCAAAGATTACCTTCCACCATCCTTCCATTGGTTTCTCCCATTTTTCCACCTTTGATGATGAATTAGTCAGATTAACCCAACCAAGCCCCTTAATGGGCCTAATGATATTTAAATTTTATTTGTGCATAGTTAAATTGAATTAGTATATGTTTCAAGACAAGGCCTCTAAGGCTAGGCTTGAAAAAAATTGTGCCATGCATCGCAGTGGCCAAAAAGGTTTACAGGCCTTGATCTATAAATTTGTAAGTATACTTAATATGTTAAATGATATTTTTTTTATTTCCTTGGAAAAATTAAATGATTGCATATTAATTAGTTTAACTAGTCCATGTGCCATGTTTTGATAGGAGGAGAAATATGGCTGCCATCCAAAGAAATTTTAAAATAATATGTTACAAAACAAAAAGTAGAACGATTTTGTAATCTAGATGGAGAACTAGGTATCAATAGTTGAGTTTCAATAACTTAGTTGGACATTCTTGTGTTAATATCTCAATTTGCATCTCTTGTGTTGAGTTGTTTATTGATATGTAGGATGAGTAAATAGAGCTCAAATCTTATGATTACAAGATGATTGTTTATGTGCATGAATAAATAGTAGAAGGATGTAGATGAACTCAATTCATATGAATTTTTGCCTCTTGATAGGCATTCATCTTGAATCTATAATATCAGGTGGCTAAGACTTCCCTGTAGCTTTTACCTTTTGTTTCCGCCTTTCCTCTTCACTGTCAGACTCGTCTCTTTTTTCCTTATCTACATTTCTAGCTTTGACTTCTAATTCATCCCATGTTTTATCTTCCTCCTCTTTAGAATCTTCTTCTTCTTCATCCTCCTTTGACTACATAAGAGATTCATCTTCTGAATCTTCCTCATCTAATTTTGATTCCTCTTCTACATTAGAGGGTTTGTATCCTTGATCTGACTCTTTGAAATTATCAGAATTAGAATCACTAGCTTCCATATTCAAAAATTCCCAACCACCGTCTTCAATAAATTTATGTGGATCATCAGTAATAGTCTTCAAAATTGGCCGCCAGTTCAAGTTCATTCTTCTTTCATAATACTTTGTATCCATGGAGTTTAGCCATTCCTTGATGCCATCAAGTGAAGATTGAGGAATGGAGTACATGCAGAGTACATCCCACTTGAACTCTTTGAAAACAATAGCCATATAAAATTCCTTTTGCCCAAGTCCTACTCTCTCAAGGTTAACAATTCTCAATCTCACTAATAGTGATTACTAAGAAAGGTAATTCCACCAACTCTACCAAATAGTTTACCATAGGAACAATAAAAGCAAAGGCTTTGAAAGGAACTCCATGAAAACCAAACTCTCTAAATGGTATATCAAACTCTAGTTCAAAATATTTTAGATGAGATTGCTCCCATAGCTCTCTTACTCGCTTGACAAATCCTTGAAACTCTTACTTCTTAACATTCAAAAGATAAATAGAATGTCCTCAACACCTAGTAGAACTATCCAATAAAGCTAACTAAAAACACAAATGTGCTCCTGCACACAATGGCCTAATGGCTAGTTGTGATAGAAGCCAAACTACCAAAGTAACTACACTGATTGAGTTAACATATATGCATCATTTGCATAAACAACTAAAATGCGTAACAAATGTTAATCAATACATTGAATTTTTAGATGCATTGAAATATTACAAAAAAACATGTTTTGTGGAAAATATCGATAGCGTGGGGAAAGAAAGAATTAACCCTAATAAAATAATTTCTTGTTGTTCTTGATACACCATCTGTAAGCTTTCCTTGGATGACAGTACTAAATTTCTATATTTTGTACCCCTTAAATGTCCTACATGTTACAAAAATGGAATAACAATGCACAAATTTGTATCGAGTCCAAAGGCCAAGGCATTCTGAATAAGGGTAGCCAAACTTGATAAGGATGCAATCACTATTACACGTATTGACAATCTAGGATAGTCATGTAAAGAAAACTGCCTATGAAAACCATAATCAATCAAATTATGCACATTCAAATCTAAGTTTGAAAACTTTCATTTCAGTCCATGCATCTAAGTCCTTGTTGAAGATTGAGGGTGTCAACAACAAAGCTAGAATAGCTCTCCTTAAACAATAGCTAGTTTTAAAGTGCAGTATTTCCAAATTCAAATCCACTTCTCAGCTAAGGAAAGGAGGTAGGTTTGTCAAGTGCTACCTCAAACAGAGAAGGCCATAGAAAACATTGAAATAGAAGATCCAATAAGTGAGATGGCATAGCTGTAGACCATAGATAATCAGAATTCTTGCAATTCACAAATGCTTGTGATACAAAAAAAAGGTGCTTACACATTCACTGAATATATCTTCATCAAAATGACCAGAAAGAAATTTCAAATTTGTAAGTAAACTCTGACAGTCAAGAAAAATAGTCATAAAAATTGGAATTAAACTTTGGCAGACATGTAGGTGAACTTAATTCATCTAGCTTTATGCCTCTTGGCAGACATCAAGATTTCCCCTCCTAAATTTTGGACCACATCCATTACCTTCACATAAAATTGTACATCCTTGGTCTTCTTGGTTCCCATGCCATGATATGGTTATGCAAATGAAAATGAAGCAAAGTAATCATCTCATTCTTTGCTGCCTGGAAGAATGCATGCTTAATTTTTTGATACATGATATCAATTCTCTCTTTTGCTCTCATGGTTGAATACTAAAATCCATTATGGTGGGCGTCCAGAGTTCCAATCATATTTCACCCTCTTCCACCAAATTTTGGCCTAATCCACACATCTATCAGCTTAATTGGCTTTGTTTTTGAAAGTTGAAGTTTCTCTTGAGTCACTAATGTAGCTTTCTTCCTTTTAAGACTCTTTCATTGCTACATATCATCTCTAGGATTTGATCATTTATATCACATGGTTGATGTGCTTTGAATCCTTGCATCTAAAGGAAATTTCCTTAACATAAATACTGCTAGGGAATTTCAGTGTTTCCATTGTAGTTGGCATTAAAGCTGGTACTTGCAACATTGAAAATTATCCAAGTTATATAAGAATTCCCTCCATCTTGTTGGCTTGTAACACTCTTGATGGTGGCTACACGAAATATGATTATGATTCCTCTTCTACATTAGAGGGTTCATATCCTTGATCTGACTCTTCTGAATTATCATAATCAGAATCACTAGCTTCTGTATTCAAAAATTCCCAACCACCATCTTCAATAAATTTATCTGGATCATTAGTAATACTTTTCAAAATTGGCCACCAATTCAAGTTCATTCTAGTTTCATAATACTTTATATCCATGGAGTTCAATCATTCCTTGATGCCATCAAGTGAAGATTGAGGAATGTTGTCAATGCGGAGTACATCCCGCTTGAAGTATTTGAAAACAATAGCCATATCAAATGACTTTTTCCCAAGTCCTACTCTCTCATGTTTAACAATCTCAATCTCACTAATAGTGATTACTAAGAAAGGTAATTCCACCAAATCTACCAAATAGTTTACCGTAGGGACAATAAAAGTAGAGGCTTTGAAAGGAACTCCATGAAAACCAAGCTCTCTAAATGGTATATCAAACTCTAGTTCAAAACATTTTAGATGAGGCTACTCCCATAACTCTCTTACTTGCTTAACAAATCCTTGAAACTATGTATTGATTTAATTTTTCCTATCCCTCCCTTGTTGTTCTTCCTCAATTTCATCAGGATCATACATTGACCTTCTTTCCCCCTCCTAAAGTTTGGACCACATCCATTACCTACACATAAAATAGAACATCCTTGGTCTTCTTGGTTCCCATGCTTATATATGTAAAATGAAATCTCTTCTCTGTTGGCTAGAAGAATGCATGCTTAATGTTTTGATACATGATATTAGCTCTCTCTTCTGCTCTCATGGTTGAATACTAAAATCCATTATGATGGGCCTCTAGAGTTCCAGTATCTTTCTTCCACCAAATGTTGGCCTGATCCTCAAGTCTTCTAGCCTAATTAGCTTTGTTTTTTAAAGTTGAAGTTTCTACTGACTCACCAGTATTAGCTATAACTTTTTGAAATTTTATTATGGTATGTGCACTTTGATATGATGTAATATGATTACATGGTTTCATCTCATATATTGTAATATTAGATATATAATAGAAAAATAAATTATTGCATGAAATAAATAATAAATTTTCATTTTAAATATTTGTTTTGCAAAACACGGGTCTTCTAGAAGATCAAGATGATCCTCAACATGATATAGATCCACAAAATATTGGTTCTACCAGTACAAATCACATGGTAGAGGATGATAATGACATAGATAAGGAAGACACCGAGGCCGATGACAATGATGATGATGACAATGACGACGACGACAAAAATGATGACAATGACGATGACGATGATGACGATGACAACAATGATGACAACGATGACAACGATGATGATGATGACAACGAAGATGACGATGATGACGATGATGATGACGACGATGACGACAACGACGACGACGATGATGATGATGATGATGATGGTGATGATGATGATGATGATGATGATGATGATGATGATGACGACGACAATGATCATGATGGTGATGATGATGATAAGATAGTTGGTGATAGTAACTAGTGACATTCATGATCATATAGACTACATCATGGATCATTGTTGATATATCATTATAATGACTCTTTTCATGGTTACTATCATATGTATCATTTTCACGGCCTACACTACTATATTTCTGAGTTGTATCATATTGACATGTATCATTTTCACTATATCATTTGGACATGTATCATCTTGACTTGTATCAATTTGAGTTACATAATTTATCAATTTTATTTATATCATTTGTACATGTATCATTTTCACTTATGTCAATTGGACATGTATCATTTTGACATGTTTTTGGTGTACTAGAATATTTGAGTTTCACTTGTTTTAGTTATATATGATGATGATCTTATTAGTATTGACTTGTTAATTTATATATATTAAAAGTGGTCGATGATTTTTGGATGAATATTTATTAAGTATGATGATTTTAATTTACTGCTCATGATGGATGTTGTCAAATTCAATTAAATTATAGATATTTGACTCACTTGTTTTAATTATAGATGATGATCATAGTACAATAATTATATTGTTATTTAATCATATGAGTTAAATAATTAAATTACTTACTCTATAATCATGAGTTATTTAAGAGGCACGATATATTTAACTAATTAAATTGAAATAAAACATATTAGATTAATAAATGGAAGCAAAAAAAGAAGCATTTTTAGAAGCAACAATGGAAGCCAAACAAGAAGCAAACCAGAAGCAATCTTGGAAGCAAAACTGGAAGTAAAACTAGAAGAAAACCTGGAAGCAAACTTGGAAGCTAAAACTAGAAGCAAAGATGGAAGCAAATCTGGAAGCAAAACTAAAAGCAAATCTAGAAGCAAAACTAGAAGCAGCCACCGAAGCAACACTAAGAAAAAAGAAGAAAAATGGAAGCAAAGTAAGAAGAAAAACTAGAAGCAAAATGGAAGCAAAACCAAAAGCAAAACTAGAAGCAAACCTAGAAGCAAAATCAGAAGCAAACCTAGAAGCAAAATTGAGAATGGAAGAAAAATTAGAAGAAAAACTAGAAGCAAAACTAGAAGCAAACTTGGAAGCAAAACTAGAAGAAAAACTAGAAGCAAAACTAGAAGCAAAACTAGAAGCAAAACTGGAAGGAAAAATAGAAGCAAAACCTGAAGCAAACCTAGAAGCAAACTTGGAAGCAAACTTGGAAGAAAACCTGGAGGCAAAACTGGAAGCAAAACTAGAAGCAAAAATGGGAGTAGACATGGAAGCAAAACCGAAAGCCAAATTGGGCACCAATTTTGGTGCAATTTCCATTGCTACTTCCCAGCGCTATTTTAGGTGCTGACAGAGGTGCTAGGATTTTCTGGTACTAAAACCAATATTAAATCTGGTGGAAAGGTTGGTGCCAAATCTGATGCTGAGCTGAACATGCCTATTTGCATCGAGTTTAGCACCAGCCAAATTGTTCAATTCATGTACTCAAAATACACTAAAATTTGGCTCAAAATTCGGTGCTAATTTCTTGTTGTGTTGTTGTGTATGCAAGGAAAAGAATGAGGAAAGTAACCTATAATGTAATGCAATCCTAAATGAAAATGATGGAATGGATTGGTAAGGCTTTGCAAGTCTAAGGTTTGGATAACAAGTTCACTATCAAGATAAGGTGGATCAGTTTTGGACAAGGATTTTGTGAAATTGTGGTTATCAGGCAATTACAACACTTTTTTTCTCAAATGCATCGTTTTAGTTGTGGGTTTCTAATGAGTAGTTGCGGTTCACTATAATAGTTGTGGCTTTGTTTTAAGTAGTTTTTCAGGGTATCAATTGCAATTTTTTGGTTAATAGTTGTGATACAAAATGCAGTTGTAGGCCTTCTTTGATCAATTGTGGTTCATAGAGTGTTTGTTTTGTAAATTGATGGTTTTCTGATGGATTTTTTATTGGTTTTTATGAGATTTTGTGAAATGAAATTTGGTAAACACAAAATATCAATAAACACTTGTTTGTTATAATTTTGAGTGTGAAAATGTTTGATTTCAATGTGAATAAAGAAACTCATACACAATGCACAACTTAGGCCAAAAAAAATACTACCTATTGGATACCTACTTGGATTGCTCCAAAAACCTAAACAAAGTGGAAAAATAGAGATCTTGGTGGTGTTGGCTCCCCCTTACACAGAACGAGCTCACCAAAATCTCTTAATCCCTAAGATCAGAAAACTTTGAGGAATTTCTTGTCTCTACAATGAATGGTGGAATGTAGGGCAACTTTAGAATGATCGTTTGTACACCAACAAGTAAATGTGGTTTTGGCCACTAAACAATTGGTTCTTATTTTGTGTTTCAAGGAAATACTAGTGCCTATGCATAAGGCAAGATTAGCTCAATTAAGATGCCTCCCTATCCCTTCCTAAGAAATGATTTTGATGTGTCATGTGGACACTAGGGGTGGCACTTTTCTGCATAGGACATCCTCACTAGGTGATTGAAGACTTTCCCAATGATCACAACAATTTATATAGTAGACCAAAATAGTGCCACTTGTTCGTTCCCTCTTTTGAGGAAAGCTCTCTAAGGGTAAGGAAGTACATTATTTTTTATCTCCTATATCACACGAAGCGCAAGGAGAGAGCATACACAATTCCTTTTCCTCACATTCAAATAGAGTTCATTTTAAATCCAAATCAAAATGTATGGGTGATTATACAAGTTCCAAATGAATGCTTTTTATTCTCAAGATCACCAAGTGACATGAGAGAAGAGAATACACATCCAATGGTGAAATGAAAACCAAAATGCAGGTATGTGCAGGATCATCATGGAAAAAATAGACCCTTAAGTGGCAATGAAAATTCAAAAAAATTAGAGTTAGGCAACTTGATGTAAAAATTTGAATAAATTATCTATATTATTTCAAAAATATGTAAGAATAGAATTTGTATCAAATTAAATGTAGTTTCTAAACTACTAGGTTTATTTTTAAAGAAATCTATTCAAGGTGAAAATTTGAAATTTCAATGCAGTAGTACTTAAATTTTAGGGAAAAAATAAGAAGTAGGTGTCTGTTTGACCACTCTAACCACAATAAAATGATAATATTTTTTTATAAGATTTTAGATATAATTAGAGGACTCATGCCCTAATGTGATACATATTTTTTTGTAATTTTTCTGAATTAGTTATGAATTTTTTTTATTAACACTTTTAAAAAATATAAAAAATCATATGTCTGACCACCTTAACTTGGTCAAAAATTCATGAAATTCAATTTTTTTTATAATCCTATAGTATGTGAAGCATAGAATGTGACACATGTTTTGGATTCAAAAAATGTGATACCATTTGAAAGCTATAAATATTTTTCAATCAACCTATCAATTAGGACTTTAGTCACAATTCAAATAGAAAATGAATAATAATAATTTATTAAATTCAAAGTAAAGCATAATTTATATTGGTGGAAAGTTGAGTATCTCCTTTAAAAACCCTTTCCATTTCATAAATTTTGGGTAAAAAAACGTCGTCAGCCACATACCCTACACATACCCATCATATCACCACTTTTTGGCCCATCATGATCTTGCACATACACATACACAGAAGAAACACATTAATTTTAACCTATCTTATGATGACAAACAAACACTTATGTTCTTTTTAAACGAATGATATGTGATGCAAGTTCATTTTAAAACTCATGAGTGAGAGTATGCATTTTGTTGTTCATGTTAACTTTATAGTACATGAATGATAATGCATGTTTGTTTTAACCTTATGAGTGATGCAAATTTGTAGTTGTTGTAAGAAAACAAACAAAATTGATTAACTGAAATGAAAGGGTATGTAAGATCGATTGTTTCTAAAGAAATAGTTTGTAAACTCCTTAAAACCAATGCCACATGTTGAAAAGAGATGATTAGCGCACCAAAAACCCTATTCTAATGAAATCCCAAAAGGAAAATTCAAATAAAACTAAAAAAAAAAAGAAAAAACCCTTGAAAAATAGATGCATCATTCAGGTCCATAGTTGTAGCACTATATTGCAGCCCACTCTAGATCAATTGTGTCATTTTAGTTGCATCTCAGGGGCTTGTAGTTGCATCACGATTTTCAATTTGAAACTCCTTCCTTCAATTGCATCACTATTTTTGGAAGTTGCATCATTTTTCTTCAGTTGTGTCATTGTGTGTCCCAATTGTGGCTCACAAACTTGTTACATGAAAAAAAAACAAAAAAAACATGGATTTTCTTGCAAAAAAAACCATACTTTCATGTCAGGTTCACCAATGTAAGATAGGAAAATCAAGTAGCATAGATTAAGTGACAACCACAACACTATCTAAGCTAAAAATACCAATCCAAAAACAAGAGAGAACAAACAATTATGAGGAATAAAATGAAAGCATTCAAACAAAAGCACTCCACGTGTTGAAGTTGAATCACCTCCCTTGTCTCTCCTCAAATAGCCTTTGCAATTTTTCCCTCAAATCGAACATATGTGTGTATGCAAGTACCTGCTAACAATAAACATGAAAGTTAAAGATAAGTGGTTGTTAAATCAAAAATGGAGGAGAGTATCTTCTTTTGTAGACAACCATTTGAATGGACAAATGAGATTGAGCTTCTAGAAAGATTCCAAGATTGATAGTTGAGGAGACATGCACCACATAGTAGTGGGCTAGGGACAACTATGACATGAATGGCTGAGATCGAAAAGAGACTAGAGACAATCAATGACTAAGATTCGAAAATGAGAAAGTAGAGGGAGATAATGGAGAAATTAAAAATTAAAATTAATTAATTCATGAGAAGGAATCTTTGACCAAGTGGATTATAAATAATTTATTTAAATTATTCATTTGCGGAAGCAAGAGAAACTAGGAATTTAATTAAAATGATTTATGCAACCAATTTAATTAAACAAGAGGAAATAGAGAAGAGGAATTAAATAATGAATTTAGATTATTTATTTAATAAAGGAGAAATGACAATAGATAATTAGATATTTTTTGATAATTATTTAACTATAGAAGAGTTGAAAGATTAATGAATAGATAAATAATTAATAATTATTATTTAACTATAGACGAATAATGAAAGGTAAATAATTAAATAAATTCTAATTTATTTAATTATTGAAGAAAGGGTAGTGACACAATTAGATTTATTTAATTGATCATAGTAGAATAAAGGTTAAGAGATGAATTAATTAAATAATTAAAAATGTTTAATTAATAGAGGAACATGATCATAGATAATTAAATAATTAATATTATTTAATTACATAGGGAAGAAGACAAAGAAAAATGATGCTCACAGACCAATCTACATTTTTCAGTGTCTACACCTACTATAAATATAATATCGAAAGATTTATGTTTTTATACCACTTTTATTCACAAAGAGATATTTCATGATCATACATCATTACTATCACACTTCAACATCATGGCATCATAAATGATAATTTAGTAGAGATAATTAATTTATATGACACAATTTGTGGCTTGCTTAAGGATTACCCATTACCACTTGAGTACACTAACATTATTAGTTAACATCCTCTTTATATATATCACATATTTTTCATTATTATAGTATTATATTGCATATGTTAAGATCATATTTTCTCACTACTTTCACTTGATATTTTTACTTGGAGGGAAGCACGTAGTTCACTTTTACATGTTCTATTTGTTGATTATTGCTCCCATTAGGGAAAAAAATGAGGGCATCTTCCATACATATCCATTGTACACATAAGTACGCACTAGGTACATATTCTCTACTCAATTTCTAATCATGCTCAATTTTTAAATGGAAATCCATATTTCTTTTTACTTTTGGCACTCACTCAATTTGAAATAAATTTTATGTAGTACACACAATTAGAGGTGCATATTATTACTACTTGTATTCACATCTTGTGGATGGTGAAAATCTGCAAATGGCTTAAAACTAACACACACACCTTAGCATGATTAGCACTTTAAAATATAGCAAATTATCAAGCATCCATATGAGATATTGAATCATGCTAAATAAGCAAAGTGATAAAATACCAAAAAGACTAAACATGCTCAAACCTATCCCATAGTGGATTGGTGCTTCTATGGAAAGAAGCCCTTTCCCAATCCTTTGCTAAGCTAAATGATAAAACTGCCTTGAAGTTGATATGGATTAAAATGATAATGATGCATTTGTGCATGAGATTGTGGAGTTGTGAAGGATTTGATGAAGGATGAAGCCTTTCATTTATAGATTATTTTGATGAGAGAAATATCCAAATGGATGAATGTGGGACAAAGATTTAGCCAATGAGATGGAGCCACTTGTCAACTTCTGATAGGATGAGGAATGAGCACATTTTGGTTAATGTGCCAAAGAGGGGGAGATTCAAATTTGAATTTGAGAGTTAAATGCTGAGAGGGGGACATGAAAGAGAGAATTTATTGCAATGTTGGAAGGGACAAGTCAACTTGTCTTCATTTTCAAACTTGAGGGAATATTCCACAAAGATGCCATGTTGATGGAAAATGATGAATTTATAAATGAATTAAAATGATTTATTGGTGCAAGTGGGAAAAGCTAGAGGATGTGATGGGTGGTTAGGTTAGGTTAATCAGGATTAGCTTAGATGATGTTTAGGTGATTTTGACCCTTTTGACTTAAATATTTTGATTTATTTAAATAAAAAAGGGATGTCCAAGGTGATTTCTAACTTAATTAAATAAAGGTTTGATTTATTTAATCAAGGAGGGTGATGTTAGGATCAAGTTGATTTATTTAATTTAAATTGATGACTTTAGGAGATTGATAAATAAACTTTATTTATTTGATGAATGGATGAATATGACCTAATCAAATGCATGATGTCAATTTCATGTGTCTACACATCTTATGCTTCATATTTCTTCAATGATATGACATACCCAATGGTGCTACATATTAGAGACAAAGGTAGGAAAAAATTATCCCAATTTACTCAAATTCTATAATACAAAAAATATATATCCTTTTTATGGATGGTTTTTTATTTTGATTCTAATTGGGAATACCTTTTCATAGAGATTTACATGAATACCAAATTTGGAGAAAAATGTGATGGATAAAAGTGTATACCTTGCATCCTGTTGGTTAACAGATTTGTCATATTCGCACGCCCATGGAGGTGAAAAATGTATCAAATTTGAATTGGTTATAATGGTATTTCACACCTATTCTCTACTTATTTTACAAGGTGGCAGCTACCTTCTAAAGAAATGCAATGAATATTTTTTTTTCATCTTATATTGCTTTTAACCAAAAAGAAAAGAAAAAGGTAATGCTTTTAACCAGAAAGCTTAGAAAGGTATACCCACATTTCTGAATAATCAAATCATGAAAGTTCAAAGACTTAAAAAAAAAATCTACACTGAATAAAATATTTTCACTATCATCACATATCCACAACTATAAAATATTTATTCAAAGATAAGCATTTCACAATGAGGAAGCAAATTAAACATTCATTACTCTAATAAAGATAAAGATAATGACTAGCAATGTATTCAACACAAGAAAAATAATATTTAGACACCATAACACAAAGTTTATGCCTACCCAAACTTCACCATATGTATTCTCTATATTGAAGTAATTGCAAATCAAAGCATAACATAGGTTTGTTTTGGTCTTAATGAGAAAAACAAAGTTCACCCAAAAAAGATCCTACTTCCTATCTCCAAACCCATATAAATAGATTACATATCAAAACTTTCTTAGAATGGTTTCTTGAAGACAACCTTTTTCAAAATAATAGAAATAAAAGTCTTTTAAAACAAGTTAAGAGCTAAATTAAGAAAATAACATAAACAAGAAAAACAACTATGCAATGACCCCTTCTCCTGCCTCTTGGTCTTCAACACATTCAATATCCTGCTCCTCCAATATGGCCTCCCGTATCTTTCATCTTGGCCCTGTATTCTCCATATCTGGTGACAACAATAGTAATACTTTTGCTCCCAGGCATAGTGGTGATCTGTAACCTGGTTCTCCATTTAGTCAGTGCTTTTTCTACCTCAACTAATTCTTTGTGCATGTTGTTGCTCCTAGACCTGAATGAATTTAAATACATTTGTAAATGGAAAAGTTTTCCCAATGAGTTCCCAGTGATTTTTTCAAGATCAACTATATTTTTTTAAAGACCTCTTTAAATTTCAGAGATATTTCCTTGATTTCTAATAGTTTCTCTGCAAATTCATATGTGATGTCCACTTCTAAGAGGCTACAATTCTTTTTTATTCCTAACAACATTTCAAAATATTGTTCGAATATTTTATTGATCTCCATGATAAAATTATCATACATTGATAATTTCCAATCTAGAGAATCAAACCAAGAGGGATCAATTTCCTTAGGATCACTTACCAATTTTTCTTTAATTAATAGCATTGGCTCCATGGTGATAAGTGGTGTAGGGGCACCTAGCTCCATCATGTAAATAGGGGTCTAAAGGTGGTTTTGTTTAATGTTGAGTCATTTTTTGGTGGAATAAGGTCTATTGAGACCATTTCTAAGGTCTTTACATGATTAGAGACTTATGAGGTCAATCTTGCAAATGTTGTAAATTCTTGAAAATGTTGTCATAGTGCAAAAATGCAAAAAAATGCAAAAGTGGGAAGTCCAAAGGTCAAGTAGTTCAAAAGGTTGTTAGAGTCAGTTGTGTGAGTTGGTTTTTCATGTTTAAGGTTTAAATACTATATGTATGGGTCGAAGAAAGGTTTTGGATTTTATTTTTGTTGAAAAGCAATAAGAAACCTTCAATTTTGTGTCTTTTCTGGTAAATTTGTTACTACAGGCTATTGTACAGATTTGTACTGATTGATTTTGATATAAAGTGCATTATATTTGATGGATATATGAATTAAATTTTTTATGGTTTTGATTTAGAGTGATTTCATCAAGTTAGGAGGATTTTAGAGCCAAAATACTGAAGATGGGTTGAAAATCCTATTTTGAGGGTTTGAGAACAAGAAAATGGCATAATTGACCATTCCACCAATGGAAACCTCTACAAATCAGTCGAATGGTGTTAGATAGGTTTATTTTCATGTTTGTTGAGTTGTAATGAGCGGGAATGAGGGTTTTGGGTTAATATGATCATGCCCTAGGGTGAAATGCACATAGTTTCATGCAAATGAGAGGTGGAGATGGTAGGGTTTGTCAAAAATACTTTGGGATTGGTCTTGTAATGGTGGAAGAAGTTTATGTAGGTTATATTAGATTTTTTTGAGGTGTTGGGTTATAAAGTGGTGGCTTGGAGTTTGTAGACTCATTAAACCCCTTGTAAACAAGCCTAAATGGGCCTAGGTAGGGTTATGAAGTTTGATGAGTTTGTGGGAATTTCACGTGTAAAAAGTTGTTGATTTAGACCATTTGTGACCTAAAAAGAATACTAGAATAAATATTTGTGATTGGGGAAGTGTTTAGAGGGAAGTTGCTTTGTAAAACAGGGCTAATTGAGCCTCATTCCAACATAGCAGTAGTTTTTAGAGGGTGTTGTTGCAAAACAACCCTATCTCATTTTGGGATATGTCAAAGAAGAGAATAAAAGGTATTTGAAATAATGAGTGGTTTGTGGTTTTTCAATTTCCTTTAAAATTTATGTTGAATTTTTATTGTTTGGAATGCTACAAGCAAAGTTGATAAAACTGTGAGGAAGTACCAAGTTAGGGTCTTCAAGGTGAAAGGATCATTCAAAGTTGATTGAATTATGTTTGTTTAAACAACCTCCTCCCTTATCTACATCAAATTGGTATCAGAGCATATATTTTGATCATTTCAAGGAGAGAGGTTGAAGTTTGAAGAAGGACAAGTTACAAATTGAAGGACAAGATGCCTCCTAAAGAAAGTGGAGTTATCGTTAGAGAGATAAGGATGATGAAAGAGTCTCAAGAAGCTGTGTTAGCTACACTTACAACATTGGAAACAAATCAAAGAAGAGGAAAGGCCAATAAAGAGGAAAGTCACTGAGAGGAAGAGGATGAGAATGAAAGCCCTCCAACAGGAGCCCAAGGTGATGATGAGTTGGACCTTGATGAAAGAAGGATGGTTAATATGTTGAAGGATACTAGAGGAGATGCTTTTGAGGTGAAAATATATTTTCCAATGTATAGTGGAAAGTTGGATGCAGAAGAAGTGTTAGATTGGATTAATGCAATGGACAACTATTTTGAATACAAGGAGGTAGTAGATGAAAAAAAGATAAAGTTTTCTAAAACCAAATTGAAAATCCCTGCCCTAACCTAGTGGAAATATGTATAAGAAGAGAGAGTGAAAATGGAAAAAACAAAAATAAGTTCATGGGATAGGATGGTGTCAAAGATTAAGAGTCAATTCTTGCCATGTGATCATGCAATTCAGACATTTAGGAAGTTGCAAAAATTAAAGAAAAATGAAATGGATGTCATGGCTCAGACCGAGGAGTTTCACAAATTGAGCCTTAGATCAGGTCATGTTGAAGATGAAGTTGAGAAGATAGCAATGTATATGAATGGATTGAGATTTCAAATTCAAGATGAAATGAGTATGGCTACTCATAGGACAGTTGAAGAATGTTTTCAGTTGGTTGCTAGGGAAAAAGAGAAGATAAGAAGAAGGAAAGAAAGGAAAGGAAGAGGCAAAGCAAGAACTAATAGAGTAAGAGGTTCAAGGAAGTCCTATGAAGACCAAGAAGATGCAAGTAAACACAAAGTCCAAGTTGTTTATCAAAGAGGTGGATTTAGAGGCAATGGATCAAGTTTTAGAGGAAGATTTGGTGGACAAGGTAGAGGTTCAAACACATTTTCAGGGAGATGTTATCATTGCAATCAATTTGGCCATCAAGCATGGAAGTGTCTAGAGAAACAACCTTTTACTTCAACTGGTGGCGATAAGAGAGTTCAATTGGTGCAAGAGGAAGATTGTGAGAGTGTTAACTCTCCTAATCAACTTGTTGCTCTAGAAATTGGAGAATCTCTAATGGTTAGAAGAACACTCCTCAAAGCATCCAAGAAGAAGGAACCACAACAAAGAACACTTTTCAAGACAACTTGAAAATGCATGGAAAAGTTATGTAAATTTGTAATAGATTTTGGAAGCATAGATAATATGGTGTCCATTGAAATGGTTAACAAACTTAAGTTGGAAAAGAGGTGACATGATACATCTTATAAAGTTTCTTGGTCAAATGAGGTTCAGTATGTTTTGTTTAATGAGTAAGCTTGAGTGGATTTCAATATAGGAGGGTACAAGGATAGGATTTTATGTGATTTTTTGTCTATGGATGTGTGTCATTTGTTGCTAGGAAGACCATGGTAGTTTGATAGACATGCAATATATGATGGTAGGAACAATACTTATGAGATTGAGAAAGATGAAATCTCTTTTACATTGACTCCATTGATAGAAGAAAATAAAGGATGACCTAAGGCAGCTAAAGTGATAATGTCAGGAAGAAAGGAATTCCTCAAGGTAGAGAAAGGAGAGAAAATGACACTTGTAGCCACTACCAAGCATGGGGATACTACAACATAAGATTTGAAGAATGATTCAATTTTAGAGGGACAACAATTCATAAAAGGAGAACAAGAAGACAAGAACCTTGTAACAATTTCAAAGCATGGGAATGCTAAGACAATAGGTATGAAGCATGATTTTCCATTGGAAAGAAATGATAATGAGTTAATGAAAAAATCTGATATTGAGAAGGTCAAGGATGAATTGATTTTAGCAGTTCAAGATTGTCTTAAGGAGCACATTGATACAAAGGTAAAAGAGGTGTTGCATTCATTATTTGTACAAGGAGGTTTGGGTCATTTTTTTATATCAAAAGTTGGTTTTTATGGAGAGGTAGCAGTTGTAGGTACATCACAGCAAAGGGAAGGAATGAAAGATAAAGGTGGAGGAGTTAAGGAAGGATTACAAGAGAAAATGGGAAAATTCAAGCATGCATCAAAGGTAAAGAAGAAGATAGTTAATAATAGGGATGGAAAAGGTATATTTGTAGGAATAAAAGAAGGTTCAACATCAGTTATAGGTGAAAAAGGAGTCAAAGCACATCTATCAAGTGGGCTATTGAAGTTGGAGCAATTTTTTGGGTGACAAAGAGTTCACTAATGCAAAGAACAATGCAAATCTTCAATACTTGGTTCAATGGAAGGGATTACCAGATGGAAGGAAATTTAGAGATCAAAGGAATGATGTGATCAAGTATGGTTTGTTGCATCACAGACCTCAAGGGGCTTGAGTCCCTTTTTTTTCTGGGTGTACATGGTGTAGGGGTACCTAGCTCCATCATGTAAATAGGGGTCTAAAGGTGGTTTTGTTTAAAATTGAGTCATTTTTTAGTGTAATAAGGTCTATTGTGACCATTTCTAAGGTCTTTAGGTGATTAAAGTCTTATGAGGTCAATCTTGCAAATGTTGTAAAATCTTGACAATGTTGTCATAGTGCAAAAATGCAAAAAATGCAAAAGTGGGAAGTCCAACAGTCAAGTAGTTGAAAAGGTTGTTAGAGTCAGTTATGTGATTTTTTTTTGGGATGTAAGGTTTAAATACAATATGTATGGGTCAAAGAAAGGTTTTGGAGTTGATTTTTGTTGAAAATCAATAAGAAACATTCAATTTTCTTTTTTTTTTGATAAATTTACTGGTACAGGCTACTATATAGCTGTGTAATGATTGGTTTTGATCTAAAGTGCATTATATTTAATGGATATATGAATTAAATTTTTTATGGTTTTGATTTGGAGTGATTTCATCAAGTTAGGAGGATTTTAGAGAAAAAATATTGAAGACCGATTGAAAACCTTATTTTGAGGGCTTGAGAGAAAGAAAATGGTATAATTGAACATTCCACCAATGGAAACCTCTACAAATCAATGGAATGGTTTTAGATAGGTTTATTTTAATTTTTGTTGAGTCGAAATGAGCAGGGATGAGGGTTTTGGGTTAATATGATGATGCCCTAGGGTGAAATGCAAATAGTTTCATGCAAATGAGAGGTGTAGATGCTAGGGTTTGTCAAAAACCTTTTGGGATTGGTCTTATAATGGTGGAAAATGTTTATGTAGGTTATATTATATGTGTTTGAGGTGATGGGTTATAGAGTGGTGGCTTGGAGTTTTTAGATTCATTAAACCCCTTATGAACAAGCCTAAATGGGCCTAGGTAAGGTTATGAAGTTTGATGAGTTTTTGGGAATTTCACTTATCAAAATTTGTTTATTTAGACCATTTGTGACCTAAGAAGAACACTGGAATAAAGATTTGTGATTGGGGAAATTCTTAGAGGGAATTTGTTTGTTAAACAGGGCTAATTGAGCCTCATTCCAATGTAGTAACAGTTTTTAGAGGGTGTTGTTACAAAAAAACTATCTCCTTTTGGGATATGTCAAAGAAGAGCATAAAGGGTATTTGAAATGATGAGTGGTTTGTGGGTTTTCAACTTCCTTTGAAATTTATGTGGAATTTTCATTGTCTGGAATGCTACATGCAAAGTTGATGAAAGTATGAGAAAGTACCAAGTTAGGGTCTTCAAGGTGAAAATATTATTTGAAATTGATTGAATTGTGTCTTTGTAAACAACCTCCTCCCTGATCTGCATCAATAAGTTATGAGACTTCTTTAGAGATCATATATGTGCTACCTTGATCTTTTCTAACTTGTTGAAGCTCAGCTACTAGGTATGTGTAGGATAATCATGGAAAAAATAGGCCCTTAAGTGGCAAAAAAATCAAAAAAATCAGAGTTAGGCAACTTGACTTAAAAATTTGAATAAGTTGTCTATATTATTTCAAAAATATGTAAGAATAGAATATGTAGAAAATTGAATGAGGTTTCTAAACTACTAGGTTTGTTTAAAAAAATTTGGTGAAATTTGAAATCCAATCAGATAGTACTTAAATTCAGGAAAAATAAAGTAAAATTCTGTATACGACCACCTACTAAAATGATAATATTTTTGTATAATATTTTATATATAAGTAGGGACGTGTGTCCCAATGTGATGCATATTTTTTTATGAATTTTTTTTTTAAATAAATAATTAATTATATTTTTTATTACAGCTTAAAAAAATGTAAAAACTCGTAATGTCCCGACCACCTTGCTTAGTCAAAAATTCATGAAATTCAATTTTATTTTTTTTTTAATCCTATAGTATACAAAGCATAGAATGTGACACATGTTTTGGATTCAAAAATGTGATACCATTTGAAAGTTATAGATGTTTTCAATCAAATTCCAACGATTAGGATTTTAGTCATAATTTGAATAGAAAATGAATAATAATTACTTATTTAATTCAAAGTAAAGTATAATTTATATTGGTGGAAGCTAGGAATCTCCTTTAAAACCCTTTTCATTTCATCAATTTTGGGTAAAAAAAAAAGTCGTCGGCCACATACCCATCATATTGCCACTTTTTGGCCCATCATGATCCTGCACATACCCTACTAACTCTTTCATTTTATTGGATATCTAAGTGTAAAAATGTAAAGGTTTGTTAAGGAAGAAAAGAGCTTCTTGATAAATTTTCTCTATCCATTCATTCATAGCCTTTGCAAAACTCAAATTCTTCACAATTTGTTGCATTGTATTAGAATCAATGCCTTCAACATGAGAGATTGAGGCTTCTTTAGGTGCAAGAGTTATAATGGATGAAATAAAATTACTCAATGAAAGAACATGAGACTGTAACTTTAAGTTCTCTTTCCTCTCCTCTTTCTCTCTTTTAAACAATGTGCCAACAAAATAATTTGCATGATAAACATCACCTTCAAGAGTAGAGGGTCTAATATCTACATGGGTTATTTTATAATTAGCCTCATTTATTTCATTTTCGTTCAAATATTTAACTGGGTCAAAAATCTCCAACATTTGGTGGCCAAAGGTAGTATCAGTCACCATTCTTGACATTCTCTTAGCCTTCTTAGGCTTCGAGGTGGTTTGTAGCTGTTTAGCAACTATGTCAACTTCCACTGCCATTTTTGGGATGCTCTTTCTTTTCTTTTCCACTACTTTTTTTAACCACTCAAGGGAGGATGTCACTAGGCTGGTATCTCTATTTTCAATAGCAATTTCATTTTTCTCACCATAAGAAACATAAATAGGTAACTTCAAATAATGGGGGAAGCAAGCTATCATCAACAGTATGTTGAAAAATAGCTTCAAATTATACAAGCATTGACTTCTCCTAGTTGGTCTTCTCCTTTGGAGTAGACGGGGGAAACTGTCTTGTTCATAGACTGATTTCAATTTAACCACCTCCTCTGTCCTTTTGCTAGCTCCTCTTGATTGTGAACTTGCACTAGATAGTTTTGTTTCATTTCTTCCTGAAGAAGTACGCACACCAGAACCTTGTGTAGACCCTTGTTCATTGGTTCTTGATGCTCTCTACTCATGAGGAGATCCTGCATTTCCATGCCACTTTTCACCCAACCAATTGTCAGTCATTTTTAACACTGTAGTAGAGTGAGCCTTCAAATCTGAAACCTCCTTTTCTAACCAATTGATTCAAGGAAGAGGTTTTGAAATTGGAGCATGATATTTGAGGTCAACGACCTCCAAATTGTCTTCAACCCCTTCTAGGATGTGAAAAGGGAGACCAAAAGCCTAGATTTTCCCCAGAGTAAGTCTCATACAATCTCTTCTTTGCACTTCTCTTTCATCTATGCAATCTTCCCAGAAATCTTCTAAATTTGAATGGTGCTCATAAGAACTGGACCCATACAAGTTTTTCTTTACATAATTTTTACTACCAAAATTAGCTCTCATTGACAAATAATGGAAATTAAATTCATTGAGAACCTTTTATATCCCTTTAGCAACATCATTATTTTTGTAAGTATATGAGGATAGCGTTAATGGGAATGCATATCCTTTCTTCCTCATGTTAAGGTACTTCACATTCACGACAGCCATTTGTCTACAAATTTCAAGGAAAATAAGAAAATCACTGGAATAATGAGGCAACTTAGTCAAGGCTTTTCATAACCTCCTATATGTAGATAGGTGAACCTATCAAACTGAATATAAAAAATTCCAAATCTCATGATCAAAGAGGCAGCTTCAGGAGAAATTTAGAGCTTAGGATTTTTGTCAAGTCTTCTCACAACCACCATTAAGAGAGCATCATTGATGTGGTGGTGATCCTCCATCCAGTTTGCTTAGTAAGTTGAGGGAAATAACTATACACATCTGTTTGGTGTTAAAGACCCTTTAGGTCTCAAACTAGCCTTAAAAAGCTCTTGATTGGCTAAGATATACACTAGATATGAGCACATATGGAAGGTAACAGTTTGTTGAAAATTAACCAATTGCTCATTCAAATGATAGCTTATAGCTTATAATCTTAGACTAGTTAATGAATTGATTTTCACTACAAATTCAAAGAATAAACTAACACATCCAATTCTCAAAAGAGTCGGTACTTGCACTCTCAACCACACGATGCAATAAAGTGATGATATCAAAAATTTCATCTTTAAAATGAGCTCTTTTCAACTTTGAAGCCAATTGAGACTTACCTCTCTTCTCATATTTCAACCAACTCCTTGCAATAGAATTCTTGCACCAATATTTGTTCACTATAAAAAATTCCACACCTATTACAATAGACATTTCTTCAAAATTATCCCTCTCTGGAATCCTCAAGGTACGGGAAATAGTTTCAGGGGTAATTCTCACCACTACTAACCCATTTGCAGCTTTGATTTCATGGGCTTCCAAAATATATCTTTTTGCACATGCAACCACTAAGTCTATATTCTGCACAGAATTTGGGAAACCTTCTACTCATGCCAAACCACTTTATAAAATATTCTCCTCAAATGGTGTCCTATCACTTCATTCCAAGCATGTCCAAAATTCCCCCAAGTTGATGTGTCCTAGTTTAGTATCCTTTACATCAGACTAGCTGCTCTCAATGCCAAAAAAATGAGGGGCTCCTTGGTATTGAAATTTCATCCCAGACTGCATGAGCGTGAATACACAAAGAAAGATCACCTATGCCTTGAAGAATAACTACAAAGAATAGAAATGAATGCAGTTGAATAACTTAGAGAAAATCTCGCCACCCAAGCCATGCCGTCATTTAGACTTGATTCATGCTTTAAGTGTTGCATCAATGTTTCATTCAATTTATTCCACAAAAAAAGAACCTCACAATTTCACTTTCCTTTCAAAAATATTGAAAAGACAACATTAAGATGTGTCATACATATCCTTAAATGAGAAGGCGGTGCCTAGAAAATTGGGAAATCTACTGCAATATCGTGAGATCACAGAAGACTAAAACATTAGAAACACAAGTTGGGGGCTATGAAGTTTTAGAAACCTTCAACTTTCCAACCACAAAGATAGTTGGATGAGGGTTGAAAAATCAATGGAAGGAATGGCAAGTCGAGGGATCGAGGTGATAAGAAACTTAAAAACTTTGTGACTTGGTTAAGGAACTTGAAGAACCAACGACTAGGTTGTAAGACTTTTGAAACCTGCAACTTCTAAACAAATTTTAAAGGTAGCAAGGACAAAAAAAAGTCTAAAACAAATGAATTGAAGACTCAATAGACCCAAGAGGGGAAACCTAAAATTTACATAACTCGAATTGGAAGGGGTAACACATCCTTACCCCTCCTTGTTATTTCACTTCATATGGACCACAAATACATAGTCTTAGCACTCAATTTGACTTGTGTGCTAGTTAACCCTAATGATAAAGTCAATGATTTAGTTTTCTCTATATCCTTCACTATAATGTAGGACCGGTTCACTTCCCAATATTTTTACCTCCCTAAACTAGTGTAGACTATGAGGTTTTTTACCTTGGGAATGATTGTGCTTACAATATAATCCTCTAGTTTTAAGCTCAAAATCTCTTTCTTCTCAAGCTAATATTCTAATAACTATCCATTAGCTTGTGTACCAAATATCTTGATTTGTGAGTCTAGTGATTGTATTTAATGTCATCATCCTAGGTCATTTAGATCAAGACAAAATCAACTCATAGCACACTATTATCTACTTTTAGTTGCATTAGTTCAAGTGTCAGTCTACTATTAGTCTTAGTTTACTCAATCATAGTTGCATCAAAATTCACATTCTCTATTTAACATGATTGCAATATTATTACATCATTCATAGGAATATAGTGTTATCAAAGAAGTTAATGGTCTCCCCTTTACCTATAGAAAACTCTTAAATGTATTTTTCAAACACCACCAATTTATTAGATACAAGTACTAACATATGTTAGAATATTTTAGAGATCAATAGAAACATAACCAGATCTATATTAGAATGTCTTAGTAACTAGGGGAGAAAACCCAGTATCTGCCACCCATTGAAAAACCGCCACCTCCATGCTCACTCCACCCCCCAATTTTTTTTAACTTTGATCCATTAATTTTTTTTTTATGAACAAATAAAAAATTACAACACCAATAGCTACTCATAACACAATGAGTAGGTCACCAATCATAATAGACAACTAAACATGCTTTTGCATTTATAAAAAAAGTCAACTTGCACATAAAAAAGCTCATTTACAATTTAATTTAAAATATTTACTGTTACAAATACCCCCACTTGCAAATGTTTATCCCTCATTACATTTTATATTTACAACTACACATGCAAAATTAATGGTGCTTTACATGACAAAATCACAATCTCCTTGTAACTCTATGGGATTTGAAATGCACAGTCTTTCACACATTCCCTGACAGCTATATGTATTTATTTCATTTCCTGTAGGTACCTACACAATTAAATATAGGTGTAAGGCTCCCCAAATAAACATCAAATCCAAATGTAATGTAGAATTCAGTCATATCATCTTTAAAAACCTACATAATTTGCAGCTTCAAATTCAAATGCTCAAACAAATTCAAATTTGAAACACAACAACCAAATTGAATGCATTCAATTGTCAGATTCAAATTCCTAAATAAGAGGGGGAAAGCAGCCAACGACATTCACAATTGCATGTTATTCTCTACAAAATTGAAAGCAACGACAAGCATCCTCTGCACATTCCTCTAATATCCCAAGTCTCAGGTACTTACTTATAGTTATTTTCATTTATGCAATGTCTTCTTACTTTATACATTCTAGTTATAGTTATTTTTCATGAACTGTGCATTTAACATTTCTATTTATGCAGTGTCTTCTTACTTTGCTTTATAAGTAAATGAAAGGTCTTTTTAGTGACGGGTTTTTACTTTGCTTTGTGTTCATTTTCTATTATTTTTCATTTATTTCTACAAATAGGTACATGTATTTATATTTGTATGTTTTTGGTCATTTGTCATTTATTTCAGTGTTTATATCAGGGTTTATATTTGTCATTTATTTTTGCTTATATGTGTATTTATATTTGTTTATTTTTGGTCATTTGTCAGGGTTGGTCATTTATCAGGGTTTAATATGTATGTGTGTATATATCTATATATATGCATTTAATATATGTGTATTATGTATTTAAAAACATATACACATATATACAAATACATATAGTTACTTACATATAAATACATATATACATGTATATAGATACGTATATACATACACAAACACACGTATATATATGTCTATAACTCTATTTAAATATGTTTCATTTGGTTGTCCAATACAATAGAATAGCATTTGTTTATTTTTGGTCATTTCTCAGGGTTGGTCATTTATAAATATTTAATATGTATATGTGTGTGTGTGTATATATATATACATGCATTTAATATATGTGTATATATGTGTATATATGTGTATTATGTATTTAAAAACATATACACATATATAAAAATACATACAATTAGTTACATATAAATACATATATACATGTATATATATATGTATATACATACACAAACACACATATATATACATCTATAACTCTATTTAAATACGTTTCATTTGGTTATCCAATACAATAGACTAGCATTTGTTTATATTTTTCTACTTTCCAGTGCACATACAATAGGCTAGCATACATATATTTTTCATTTTACATTCTGTGTCTCTTGTTCATTCAGCAAATCATTGTATATGTGTCTATCCTTTGCCTATCCTTTTAAAATGCAAACAATGGTACTGGTTGATCATTTATTTCTGCATCATATTGAATTTAAAAATGAATGTGTATAATGATATATAACACAACTTATTGAATTTGCAAATGAATTTGTACAATGCTATATATATAACATTGTACGCATTCATTTACAAATTCAGTAAGTTGTGTGTTTGAATTTGTAAATGAATGTGTGCAATGTTTTATGTATAACATTCTACGCATTCCTTTGAATAGATTCAATACGTTGTGTGTTTGAATTTGTAAATGAATGTGTACAATGTATTATACATTCATTTACAAATTATGTGTCTGTTGTCTCTTCTTCATTGAGCAGATTGATATCTATGTTTGTATCCTTTAACTATCCTTTCAAAATGAAAACAATGGTACCGGTTAATCATTTTATTCTGCATCTTTCATGGTGCAGGAGCACCCAGGGCCTTCAAGGAGCACTTCAAGAACCAGGAGAGTGCAAGGGTTAGGAGGACCTTCCAAGCAAGTCAAAACATTAATTATAACCTTTTGGAGCCTATAATGGCATTTGAGATGAATAAATGTAATGAGAATGTTAAGAGTTCTAAGGTTCCTGATAAGGAATCTAGGTTAAAAATGCAATGTAAAGGGAAAATCATGTTCTAGGGGTTTGATTAGTGATATTAGGCTTTAATTAGGTCAAATAAACTTGGATATTGGAGATCCAATAGTTTTTAGGTGATAGATTTTAATAAAATGTAAGTTTGCAATTTCAAATTTTTGAATTTTAGTTTAAGCGGGAAAGGGAGTTTTGAGAGTTTTAGAGTAAATTAAGCAATGTGATTAATCCAAATCAGTTGGATCAATTTGAGAATGGGTTTATAACCATAAAATTTTCATTTGTATGGAGGTTAGGTGATTGGAGAAAGAATTGTATGGACTGTTCTCAGAAAATACAACAAAATTTCTGTTTTCTTGCAATTTTCTATGTTTTTTTGATGAACCATTGAATCTTATTGAAGTTATCTGCATTTGGATGCTTTGGTAATTTTTATTTACATGTTTTAACACCATTCACATGTTCTGATAAAGGAAATAGATCAATTCTTGCACGTGTTTGCTGACTGTCCACAGGAAAAGTGCAGATTTTGCCCTATTTTGAGAGTTTTAATGATGGAATGATCCATTTCATGGAGTATAATGACTGAAAATACATGAAGTGGATCACATATGACATGTACCATACTTTAATAACAATATAAAGTGCAGGAAAGAAGAATCAAATAGTGTACACCAAGATTTCATTGTGAAAAATGCTTGAAGATGGAGGCTAGGGTGTAGCAGCAGAAGATCTACCTTAATGAGGGGAATTTTTTTGAGTTTGGATCGACTAAATATGTTTTCCTAATGGTTTAGAGTCAATGAGAAAGTTCTGGAAATGATTGGAAGGTTAGTTTTCAAGAAGCCCTAGTTTTTGAGGCAAGTTGAGGAGGGGTTTGTGTTGGAGCATGTTAGAGGTGTCATAGAGGTCTAAAAACTTGGATTACTTGGTTTTGAGTCATTTTAGGAGACTTATGAAAGTTTCATGGTCAGGGGTTGAGTTTAAAGAGGGGTTGCTTTGAAAAAGAGGGCTAATTAGGCCTAATTTTGAGGAAACAACAGGGTTTGAAGAGAAGTTGTTTGAAACAAGTGATACCTTGGAGTTGATATGATGTTTTTCATAACTAAACAAATCTGATACAACCATTATATTGGAGGTTCATTTGCAAATTTTGAGGAAAAAGTCAAGAATCCATCGCCAAAGGCCTAATAGGGCTAGAAGGCTAGTTGAGCAGCAAAAGTGAGTTTTGTTTAAAATAGAGGGTTAGGGCTTGAGAACCTTTTGAGTCAAGTTTGGTTAAGTCCTTTGAGGTCATTTAAATGGTTTGGAACCATAAGGGAAACAATTAAGTCTTGAGTGCAAAGTTGAGGCTTTATCTCTAGGTTGGTGCCTAGTTGAGAGATTGAGAAGTGAAACCTTGTTATTGTTGTTATCTGGTGTTTCTTGCAAAGATCCCTGACCCTTTGCATCATTTCATGACCCATGAAGGGTTTATTTTATGATTGAGAAATTATTACTGCTTGTTTCTGAAATAAATCATTCCTCTTACACTCCTTTTTTCCATGTGTTTGATTTTATTGAGTCATGGTGCTGGTTTCTTTTTCCCACATTGAATTTATGTATGTATGTATGTATGTATGTATGCACATACGTACATACATACATACATACATATATATATATATATATGTATATATGTATGTATGTATGTATGTATGTATGTATGTATGTATGCATACATACATACATACCCTATACCCTAAAAAAACAATGTGAATTTGGGTTTTTCTGTGGTTAAATGATTAAGTACAACCCGATAAAGTTGATTGTCTCATGATTTTGTCTCAAAAAATGATCAAGAATTTTGTGGGTTTGAACACGTCTGCAAAATAATATTTTTTTGGTCTGCTTCAACCTTTTTATAAAAAGCCCATGTCACTTTGGGCATAAATTGACAAACCCATTTAAAATAAATATGTATTTGTGAAAGCCCTTGCTTGGTTTTTTCCAAATTCATGTGCTTAAGGAATTAATCTCATGAAACCCTTGCCTGGAATATTCTGCATCTATCTGAAAACACACTTTTGTATTCCTATGAGTGAGGAATTATTATTATGAAACCCTTGGTTACTTTTTTGTGCACATTTCTGAAAACTGAAGTATATAATCGATCTACCTCTGTTCAAAATAATACCCTATCATTGTTGAATACAAAAAAACTTCTTTCATTTTCTGTACAATGTGCTTTGAATATTGATATATATACATACTTATATCTATGTATATATAGATATATATATGTATATGTACAAATATATGCATACATGTAACTATGTAATTATATGTATCCACATATACATGTATACATATATTTATACAAATACATATAAATACATCTATATCTACATATATATATGTAAACCCAAATTAAATGATGCAAAATAATCAAATACCAAAAAAAAAAAAACATTAGTCATATGCTTTAATTAGACCCTAATTGGGGTGTAATGTGTTTGCTATCCAGTTCTAATGTAAGGAGATTAATATGTAGGAGTGATTTTTAATGGGAACCAAAATGATTTTATAAGGTGCTAATCTGAATTAGACCCATTAACTTTTGAGCAGATTTGAATGATAAAATGGATCTAATTTCATGTTAATAGTGACACAATTAGCACTTTTTTTTGTTTTGCAATGTTTATCAATGATTTTTTTTTTGTAATTATATATTTTTTTTTCAATGTTTATACATTGTTTTTCTGACACTTGATCACTTACAATGTACAGGATCATTGAAAATCATGGCACCAAGGCAGAAGAGGAAAAGATTGGGTGGGAGGTGCTTGAATAGAGTACCTCATGGAGTGACATTCAATGTTCCAGATGTTGATGAAGATCCAGTAGTGAACATGGATGAGGAAGTTATTTCTAAAAAATGCATAATAGACTAATGAAAATGATGGTTTTGAACCTGTTGTTCATAATATTGATGCAGAAATGGAACCGCCATCTACTACCCATGTGACAACCCTAGATCTATGCATGAAAACTTGGTCTATACATGACATGGAAAAAGCCATTGTAGATGTTGAGGACAATCGAATGTCAATCAAAGGTTCAATGATCAAATAGGGAATCGTTTGTGGGCATGGCTCAATGGTGTGACATCCAAAAAAAGGAAGGGGCCATGCATAGTCCTAACTGACAAAGAAGAAGCTAAAATTGTGCAATGGTGTAAAGATATGGCTAATATTGGCCATGGCCTTCAAGTGTCAGAACTTAAGTCAATGGTGGCCCACATGGTTGGAGTGAGGCCTAACCCATTCACAAATGGGATACCAGGGAGGTCATGGTGGGTTGGATTTCATCAAAGGCATCCTGATCTGACAATTCAAACACCCGAAGGAGTGGACACAGATCAAGTTATAATGTTGTGCCCTGAAATAGTTTCTTCATTCTATGATAACTTGGAGGATTTGTACATCAAACATAATTATTGGCCCAACAAAATATGGAACTACAATGAAATAGGTGTGCAGGCTGGCAAAAATTGTGCAATGAGAGTTATTGCAAAAACATGGATGAAATGTGTTCCATAATTAATTGCTAAAAGCAGAGAATGGATCACTGTTCTAGCTTATGTTAGTGCAATAGGTCAAGCTATACATGGTTACTATTTGTTCAAGTCCAAAAGGAACATTAGAAACTATATTGTTAACTATGAGCCAAGGGAATGCATGGCAATCAAGTTCAACATATTAAAAGATCCATATGGAATAGATAAATATATGTAAAAACATATAAATGTTAATAGAATTGTATACCAAGATTTAATCAACTTATAATCATTGTTTCTTATCAATCTTGGATATATGAAGAATGTGCAAAGGATGCCATTCAATGGTCTGTAGCATGGAGAGGATATTAGTAGAGGAGAATAATTGTGAATGTCACTGGCTGATGCCCCTCTTCTTTAGAAATTTGAATCTGACAATTGAATGCATTCAATTTGATTGTTGTGTTTCAAATATGAATTTGTTATAGCATTTGAATTTGTATCTACCACTTACGTAGGTTTTTAGAGATGATATGACTGAATTCTACACTATATTTGGATTCAATGTTTATTTGGGGAGCCTTATATATCTGTGATTTTTTGCAAGTTTGCATGCATGCATATAGTCATACAAACATAAGCATACATGCAAACATTCATAGAAACATAAGCATACATGCATGTATTCATATAAACACATACATACATATACATTGTAGAAAATTAGTAATATACATTACAAAGTAGAAAAAACACCTAAATGTGTCACTATTAACATTTAATTAAAACTATTTTATCATTCAAATCCACTCAAAATTCAATGGGTCTAATTCATGTTAGCACCTTATAAAATCATTTTGGCACCCATTAAAAATCACTCCTACATATTAATCTCTTTACTAAAGCACTATACACCAAATACATTGCACCCCAATTAATCTTCATTTGGGGTCCGATTGATGCATATGACTAATGTTTTTTTTGTGGGTATCCCATTATGTTCACTCATTTTACCATGCACTCTCTTTGGAAGGTACATACATACATACATACATACATACATACATACATACATAAATACAATGTGGGAAAAAGAAACCAACAACATGACTCAACAAATGCAAACAACACATGGTAAAAAGGAGTGTAAGAGAAATGATTTATTTCATAAACAAGCAGTAATAATTTTTCAATCATCGAATAAACCCTTCATGGGTCATGAAAGATGCAAAAGAAAATGATTAACTAGTACCATTGTTTGAATTTTGAAAGGATAGTTAATGGATACAAACATAGATATCAATATGCTCAATGAAGAAGAGACAACAAACACATAATTTGTAAATGAATGTATAATACATTGTACACATTCATTTACAAATTTAAAAACACAGCATATTGAATCTATTCAAATAAATGCGTAGAATGTTATATATAAAACATTGCACACATTCATTTATAAATTCAAACACACAACTTACTGAATTTGTAAATGAATGTGTACAATCTTATACATAACATTGTACAAATTCATTTGCAAATTCAATAAGTTGTGTTATATATCATTATACACATTCATTTACAAATTCAATAAGATGTAGAAGTAAATGATCAACTAGTACCATTTTTTGCATTTTCAAAGGATAGGAAAAGGATACACACATATACATCGATTTGTTGAATGAACAAGAGACACAAAATACAAAATGACAAATATATGTATGCTAGCCTGCTGTATGTGCAATGGAAAGTAGAAAAATATAAACAAATGCTAGAATGCATAAAGTAAGAAGACACTGCATAAATGAAAATAACTATAAGTACCTACCTGAGACTTGGGATATTAGAGGAATGTGCAAAGGATGCTTGTCATTGCTTTCAATACATACATACATACATACATACATACGTACATACATACATATGTATGTATGTATATACGTACATACATACATACATACATACATACATACATACATACATACATACATACATACATACAGACATACATACATACATAGTTGGGTTTTCAGAAATGTACACAAGAAATTAACCAAGGGTTTCATAATAATAATTCCTCACTAGTAGGAATACAAAAGTGTGTTTTCAGATAGATGCAGAATATTCCAAGCAAGGGTTTCATGAGATTAATTCCTTAAGCACACGAATTTGGAAAAAAACAAGCAAGGGTTTTCACAAATTCATATTTATTTTAAATGGATTTGTCGATTTATGCCCAAAGTGACATGGGTTTTTTATAAAAAGGTCGAAGCAGACCAAAAAATATTATTTTGTAGACATGTGTTCAAACCCACGAAATTCCTGATCATTTCTAGAAACAAAATCATGAGACAATTGACTTTACTAGGTCGTATTTAATCATTTAACCACAATAAAACCTGTATTTGGAAAAATAAAGTAAGGGTTTTCACAAAAATGGCCTATACTAAATGGGCTTGCCAATTTATGCCCATATTCACATGGGTTTTTTATAAAAAGGTCAATGCAGAACAAAAAATCATTTTTTGCAGACATGTGGTCAAACCCACAAAATTCGTCATCATTTATGTAGACAAAATCATGATACAATCGACTTTACCAAGTTGTGAGAGCACGGTAAAATGAGGAGAGGAAATCATTTAACCCCAAAAAAAATCCGTGTGTAAAACGCTAGTACCATGACCTGACAAAATAAAACAGCACATGGTGAAAAGGCGTGTAAGAGGAATGATTTATTTCATAGACAAGCAGTAATAATTTTTCAATAATCAAATAAACTCTTCACAGGTCATGAAAGATGCAAAAGAAAATGATTAACCAATACCATTGTTTGCATATTCAAAGGAGAACGATGTTTGATGTTACATGAAGCTGTGCACACGAGCAGGAGCCGTGGAGAGTCATCGCCATCCATATTCGCTTCCAATGCCTAGAAGCTTCCAGACAAAGCACGCGGTAAAATGAATGAATAGGATGGGATACCCACAAAAAAACATTAGTCATATGCATCAATCAGACCCCAAATGAAGATTAATTGGGGTGTAATGTGTTTGGTGTACGATGCTTTAGTAAGGAGATTAATATGTAGGAGTGATTTTTAATGAGTGCCAAAATGATTTTATAAGGTGCTAACGTGAATTAGAACCATTGACTTTTGAGCGGATTTGAATGATAAAAGAGTTTTAATTAGATGCTAAAAGTGACACATTTAGGTGTTTTTTAAAAAAAAAATCGGTGGTTATAGTTAGCGGGTACTGGGATGTTAGGTGACGGCAAGCGGATGACACCTCTAAAAGGTTTCTTTTTTACCTCTGTACACATATCGGACACTACCGCACTCTACCGAATTGCCAAGAAGCCAAAACCTTAGTTATAAGATCTTAACTCATGTGTGAAAAAAACCCATAAAAATTTATTCTGATTCAACATACGGTTTGAATTCTATGGTTGCGCAAAGTTAGCCCTTGCAGATACTCAGTCTTCTCCCCTAGAAAAATAAAAAAATAAAAAAAACATTATAAAATAGATAATACTTATTTCTCTTTTAATATCTCATTTACTCTATCTCAATTACTCAAATATATATTATTTTAATTCTAATTATTTAAATCTAGTTTCACTTCAATAAATATTTAAACTTAAACCTTCAGATTTATTTCTTTGCATATAGAAACAAATATTTTAAAACATTATAAATACATTTATAGTGTGAGATGCACTAATTACAAAGTGTTTATTGTTACAAACAAGGTTAACTAGATACTCTTATAAGGATAAACTTCCATCTTCTTGCAAGCTTTTGACAATTGGAATTATATAAAACTGATTACACAACATCAGCCAATCTGCAATGAAGAATAGAATGTAGATTATTGTAAAGGGATGAGAATATGACAAGAAGAAAAACTGGGACAACATATGTGGAAAATTTCACTTGAAATAAAAGCGAACTCATCTCATTACAATTGTCTTATGTCTCACTTTATCAAAAGAATGAAAAAAAAAAGTGATTTTTTCATTGGAATTAGGGTTTGATTCTATAAAAAAATTGCTGTCTCTCTTTTCGAGCAATTCTTCCAACATATTTATGGCAAAGAGAGAAGCCAAAAACTGTCTTTTAGTATGAAGGCCCCCATACATATAATCTAAAAGTGTATGCATGAGGGAGATAATCTACATCGTTTAACAGTTGATATGATATCTCTGATCCCTTCAAAGCCTGCAAAAGATAAACTAGATCTCATTGTTTATCGAATTTCGAGATCTGCTAGTTTCAATAAAGTATATTACTTTATGAATCATCTAATTCATGCTTTAAAATGAGAAACAATAAGTTATTTTAAAGTAGAAAATAATTACCATTAATTATGGAATCAGTAGTAAATGAGAAAATATAGAAGAATATAAATCAAACATTACTAGTCTTTGCAGTCTTTGGCTAAGTAGATTGGGTTTGGCAAAATGTAGATGTTGTCATTGAAATTGGGTTGTTTTGTTTATGGTCTGGTTTGCAGTTGTTTTGTTTTGTCTAATATTTCATGTGACTCTCATCTTGTTGTATCGAAGTTTGGGTTCTCTGCTTATAACGCGGTTTGCAGTTGTTTTATTTTACTTTGTCTCATATCTCATGTGTCTCATCATTTTTGTTGTGACTGATTTTATAAAAAGATTCAAACCCTTTTGAAAACCCTCCTTTTACTTTAAAAAAATATTTAACCATAACACATCACACTCAAACACTGTAGATACAGACAAATGAATGAAAGGCCAAACAGTAATAATAGAAAATAAGGTCTTTAAAAGTACTGTTACAAAATGTAGTAGGTAAAAAAATTACAATTAACCATTGAGACCAGCAAGCATTATGAAAGGCCGTGTACAAGTACAGGGGTGATTGAAAGGCCAAATGATATTAGAAAATAAAGTCTAAAAAGAAAGTTTTTAACTCTTGGGAAAAGTGGGCATACCCCCTTCTGCCTGGTTATTCGAATCAAAAGGCTGAAGAAAGCCACTTTACGAAATAATTTTGCTACCCAAATTCCAAACCATATACTCTTTCATTCAGCTTTTGAAGAGTATGAGCTTCATAATCATGACAAATATGCTTTCTGTCAGATAACGAGATTTGCTTTTCTTCTGCATAAGGTCCATTTTTTCTATTCTTTTCACCTACTTGTCAGTTCAGTGGGCATCCATCTCGTTTATCTGTGTACATGATTTAATTTATTAGGTCTCGGAATCTCCTTTGTCCTTTGATTGCATATTTTATATTTCCAGATATCCATGGGACGTTCATGACACTGATTAAGAGATGATCACCTCATTCTAAGGTCGAATTTATGCAGTTTGCAAATTTCACACAAATAACAGGCATATTCTGGAGCTGGCTATCTAATAATATTACTTTTCTCAACTAAACTACTGTCTTAAATTGTTGGTGTGTTCTGTTGTTTATGTGAGGGGCTGTGTTTACGTAAACAGTTTCCGGGTTGAGTATTGATTATATAAGTTCTTCCTATTTAAATAGTGTGTACTTTATTAATAATAAATAGTGTATTTTTATATTAAATTATATAAAAATATAATACATCATTTTGTTTTAAATATAAGTAAGAAGATTTTTGGGTAAGTTGGGATTGGTGGAGTTGGGAGAGACAATATTAGGAATGTCATTTTCTTCTTTTTCATTTATAAGAGGCAATAATCTTATGGAGGTTTTGGCTATTCTTATGGCTCTTGAAAGAGTCTCCCTGCTATGGGTTGACATAACATTTTTTGTGAATCTACAAATAACAAAAGCAATAATACTACTATATAGTTAAATCTATATCAACAAGAGGAAGAAAGGGATTCCCTAGCCATCAAGGATGGGATCCTAACCCATGATTTTATCCTCTATGTTTATCTTCTTCATGGTCAATGGGAGTTGTGCGAACAAGATAAATAACAAGGTCCATTAGACGGAACTTCCCCCTATAATGCAAGTCAAGGATGTTGTGATCACGTTGAGAGAAAAGGTTTTCTAAATGGTGGATGGGACCAACCATGTTGTCAACACTAAGGGGATATATGGAATCCTTGGGCACCACTCTTGAGAGAAGTCTATGGCAAGGGCTATGGCAATGCCCTATGGAGGGGAATCATTCCTACTAGTAGGAGGAGGTAGCACAAAAGCAACATTGTGTGAGGCAATGTAATGCAATCAAGATAAGAGAGTCCAATTAAGGATAATCTAAACATGTAACTAATAAAACTCACATCTAAACATTATTTAAAAATAATTAAAATTTAACAAAATATATATGTTAAAACAACTTAATATTATTTATTTAATTCATATAAGAACTAGATTATATTCTCAAGCACTAACTTTTAGTTTCAAACTAGATCTTGTGATCTCACTTAATGCATTTCTTTCCTTTTCACTTTCTATGTCAACTTCTCTCATGTAGCTCCTTCTTTATAAAAATTTCCTAGAATGTTTATGATTTCTTCTATTTTATGTTAGTATTTTCTATAGATAGGTATTTTTTTTCTATACTTCTATCTAGATTTTGTTCTAATTATGCATGTCCTCAAATCATATCAAACTTCCTTGTATGGAGTGTTATAGTTGGTAACATATTACATGTCCATAGATTAGTATAATAGGGATCTTCAAACCCAAAATTGATTTATTTTCCCATTAGCCAACCTTAGAAGCTAGTATATCATCTAAGTGTAGTGTTCAAGTTCACTATTAATGTGCAACAATATCATTTCCAATATGCTTTGAGCTAGGATTCTTCAAATTTAATTTGGTTCCATACATGACCACTCTTATGACATAAAATAAAGTAGGTGGCATTAAGAATTTGAAAAATAGCTAACTAATATTGTTCCATTCAAATATGATACAATTATATAGTAAATAATACAATATAGGTCCTAGATAACTCTTTGGATGGAAAACATACATGTATTGACTAACAACAGATGAAAATAGAATGGATATTCTAGATACTAGGTGGAATGTATGATCCAAAGTGCAACTAATGATGATTAATTATGGTGCCTTGCAATACCATTAATGTCTTGATAGTGTGCATACTTATAGATACGAAGCTCTAAAATTTATGAAACATGCATCGTGGCATAAAGCATCTAAAATTGACTCACACTAGGCTACTATAAATATAGAAAACTAGTAGAATACCTACAAAATCAAGAAATGTTAAAGAAAATTATTTCTTGAATTCTCTTATACCGTGGATGCTCCTACTCCTCATTAACCCAATTCTCTAATAGTTTATATAAGCTAGACACCTCTAGAGTTGTAACATAAAATTAGATCATATAATATTTGTAGTATATAGAGAGAAGTAAGCATTCACAATAGCTCTTAGAGATAAATTTGAATTCCTATCTTTTTATAAGTTGAATATAATTTTCACTTTGTAAGTATGAAAAAATTGGGTATATTTATAGGCATATTAGGCCAATTGGTTAGAATAATTTTATTCTAGGAGATCTCTAGTTGAAATGGCTTGATCAAACACTTTACCTTTATTTGAGGAGGTCCAAATAAAATCCTTAAGAAGTATCTCCCAATTCTGATAAAATTATTTTGAAGGACTCTAATGGGAGAAATATTAAACATGTGTGGCTATAAGAACTTTTGAAAAAATTGAAAAAAATGTTGGCAAGGGAAAGAGTCTCAACAATATAAAAGTGTAGGTTTTCCTCAATGAGAGAAATAGTAGATTGCTAAAGAGATATAGAAGAGGATTGAAAGAAAAATACAATACCCAAAAAAAATAAAAATTCACATGCTCAATTTATTTCCAACCAAAAGACTTAAGCCAAGGAGACTTGGAAAGGATGGATTGACAATAACATTTAGTCTTTTTTCATTGTATACTAGATTTGAAAGAACAAAATTATTTAAACACTAAAGGAATGACTAAAATTATCTCTTTCTTCCAAAAGAATGAGGAAGGATTCATCAATGAAATGACCATAAAGATATAAATTAGAGTTGGGAAGAGAAATACCCAAGTAACCCTTTACTAGGAAACCACATTACCAAACAAATAGCCAAAACTTTTGGCCATTAGATGAAAATGGTTCAAAGAAGAGCACATCCATGGTGCATGGATATAAAAACAATGAAATAATAGGATAGTGGGTCATTCATTGTGACACATGGTAAAGCATCCATAAAGAGAATCTAGATGAAATAGAGAAAATGAGGTTTGAATCCAAGATCTTGTTCAACATGGTTAGAATGAATTGACATTCAATGGAGTCGTAGGATTTAGAAAATTCAATCTAGATGAAAATAATCTATTATTGAGGATTATGGGCCCATTCCATATCTTCCTAAACAAAAAATAATATTATTCAATATATGTAATCCTACTAGAACTAGTCTACTCTTGCTAGATAATTAGTAGAAGCAAGTGACATGTATGAAGTACAAAGGATTTGGTGATGATCTTATAGGAATTATTTAGTAAATTTATTAGCCACCAATTACAAATTTATTTAATAAAATTCAACATAGGTATGAATTTAATAGTTTTTATATTTGTTATAGTACATAAGAAACTTGTATCAAAAGCTCCTAGATAAACCTAAAAGATTGGTGAGAACGAAATAGGTTCTTATGTACTAATTGTTAGAAAAATAAATCTCTATCCAAATATGACTTCAATGGATGAGATTTAATCCTTGGACTACAACAAAATGAAAATATGAAACTTTTATGAAAATCAAAAAATTAAGTTTCCTTAAAATATGTAATTACCATGATTAGATTCATTTACTTCGTTATGCTAAAAAAAAAACCAACATAACATGTGTAATAACACCATCTTATGTGAACTTATAACAACAATATATAAATAATATCACCATAAGGTAGCAACTTTGAGGTGTAAATCAACAACACAATATCATCACATAATACAATATTTGCATGGAGAAACCCTTGCAGAAAAAACTCCACCAAGAAGAGAGACCAAGTATGCATTATCTTCAAAAAAATGAGATTACAATACAATCACTTCCACTCTCCTCTTTTCCTCCATCATGGAAGAACCTATGCACCTTTGAACAACCTTTTTATGCCTCTATCTATCCTTTTACTTGCAATTAAACTCTACATTCAACCGTTGCTTATATTTTCTACATCCAAGAGGCTGAATTTATAGACTTGTGAAGACATCTTAAGCCCCCAAAAAAGCTCCCAAAGATGAATCTTCACTCCAAATATCTCCAAGCCTTGGAATACCTCCCTAGAATGTGAAAGGACACTAATTTAGGATCCAATACTTTCCCTCCAACATGGGTTCCCAAACATGGTGTTAGTTTTAGATTAGAAATGTAAGCAATAAATAATGCAATACGTAAGACAAATGAACAGAACAATTTACCCTGGGAAAACCCTCCTTCTCGAGGGAGAAAAACCCAACAAAATATCTCTTATATATAGGATGAATAAGAGTAGAAATCTTCTTTACAAATCAGACCCAAATTCTTAAGGGTGAACTTGATACAATAAATGATGAAAATCTCTTCTTGATACAACTAAATATAAATCTTCTTGAAATTTGATATGCTTTTAAAGATTTTGATCTACTACTAGGTGTAAACTCCTCCTTGAGAAAATGTAAATGAAAATGAGAATGAATTGATGATTGAATGAATGATCATCATCTTGTATATATACAAAACTAGGTGACTCTTCATCTAGGTGGCCTCTTTGATAAATAAAAAATAAAAAATATAATTTGTAATAGGAAGGCTGACCTACCTTAAACAAGGGGAAAATAGCTCCCAAAGCTATAAAACACTAACACTCCCTCTTAGCTAAGGAGGTATTATCCAGATATCATGTTCATGGAGTCTCTTAATATGACGCTCATAATGGCTACACCCACATCTTAGTCTTAGAGAAGTACAAGAGTCCATCACGGAGTCTCTCAACATGATGTTGTCATGGAGTCTCTCAACATGATGTTGTCATGGAGTCTCTCAACATGACGTCTCATGTCAGTGTCAGGGATGTGTATTAGATTGAATTTGCACCCCAAATGAAAATTCCCTTTTTACCTTTACCCACCTTAGAAAACCAAGTTCAGAGGCTTAATTCCACCTAAGCCCACTGCATGCATCCCACTTAGCGCCTGTTTTGAGTGTCGGTGGAGGTGTTTCTATCGGCAATGCCTGCACAGTGCACAAATGTCCACACAGCGCGCTTACGTCCCTGGTAGATTCCTGCAGTTGGACTTGCAAAGGCATTACACTTCTCATTGGGGGTCAAGTTGCATGGCCCCTTCGATCGACTGACCCAAATATGGTCGGTTTCTTCCATTCTTTCTTCAAATTCATCTCTTCCACATGGGTATGTGCAGGATCATCATGGAAAAAGTAGGCCCTTAAGTGGCAAAAAGTTCAAAAAAATCAGAGTTAGTAAACTTGATGTAAAAATTTGAATAAGTTATCTATATTATTTCAAAAATATGTAAGAATAGAATCTATATCAAATTGAATGTAGTTTCTAAACTACTAGGTTTATTTTTTAAAAAAGAAATCTATTGGGTCAAAATTTGAAATTTCAACATAGTTGAACTTAAATTTTAGGGAAGAAATAAGAAGCAGGTCTTTGTCTAACCACCCTAACCACAATAAAATGATAATATGTTTTTATAATATTTTAGGTATAAGTAGAGGACTCATTTCCCAATGTGATGCCCATTTTTTTGTAATTTTTTTCCAAGTAAATAATTAATTATGATTTTTTATTACAACTTTTTAAACATATAAAAACTCGTATGTCTGACCACCTTAACTTGGTCAAAACTTCATGAAATTCATTTTTTTTTAAACTTATAGTATGTAAAGCATAGAATGTGACACATATTTTGGATTCAAAAAATGTGATACTGTTTGAAAGCTATATATCTTTTTCAATCAGCCTATCAATCAGGACTTTAGTCATAATTCAAATAGAAAATGAATAATAATTATTTATTAAATTCAAAGTAAATCATAATTTATATTGGTGGAAAGCTGAGAATCTCCTTTAAAAACCATTTGTGTTTTATCAATTTTGAGTAAAACAAAAGTCATCAGCCACATACCCTACACATACCCATCATATCGCCACTTTTTGGCCCATCATGATCCTGCACATACCCACATTCAATCCAACTTCTTTTGAACTCTTCACCACTTTAGGATTCCATTCTTGCACTCTCACATTCACTTTCACTCACTCCAAGCACTCAAGCATTCCATTGCAGCTAAAGCCACACTCCATCACTTCGATAGAGCAAGTTTGGGACAACACCATTGTAGCAGAGGTTTGAGTACTCTCATTTTCTCCCCCAAGCAACCTTGAGTGCTCTTACTAGAGGTGGTAAGCTTCCCTCTCCTCTCCTCTATCACTTGGTTGAGTAGCATAACACTATTTTGTAGTGCTTCTTTGCTCTTTACTATATTATTTACTTTATCTCATTTCCTCGGCTATCCGTGGAGGTGGAAACAACTAAATAGGGGGTTTGACTAAGGTAGGCCCCTATATAGCCACCCAACATTTTCCATTTCTTGTTGTGTGTAGGAGTACATGCTCTTCAAGGTGTCAATTGGTGAACAAATTCCTTGGTGAGATTCTCCTTGTTCTCTTCACATATTTGCTTTATAATATTAGAGAGTACTTCATTTATTTAATCACCATTCTAGCCCTTTAGTTGGTCTATTGGGCTATGAGCTTGTTTCATTGGTTTGACCTTGTCTCCACTATTGTCTGGTTGTACAGACGATGTCACACTTTTCAGACTCCAACACATCGCGCTAACGTCTAGAGACCATGCTTCTATCCTTAGATAGAGAGCTTTTTGAGATGTAGTGTTAGACCTAGAAATCGGCTTGCCTAACCTTTCCCTATGTTTCAGGTTTGCAGAGTTACTAAGTGGCCTCACGGTCCTCGTTACTTTTTCCTTGCATTCCTTCACATTACACTTAGATGAGGTAAGTTAGGGAAGCCTCTCACATCTTGACCCTCCATGACGTGGGGTCTTGCATGTGGTGGTCCCCCTCTCTTACATTTTTGGTGAACCTAATGTGAACCAATGTTTGTTCATCTATTGGTGTTGAAGCTTCCCTTGGGTACTCTGTGATTGTTGTGCTCTTGAGTGTTTTTAAGGTTTATAAGCATCACAACCCAGTCCACAACTTCTAGGTATATTGTTAGGAGAAGTATACAACACCTCCTGATGGATAAGGCGAAGGTCTCTATTGGGCTATCTACAAGACTTTTCTTTAGTCTCGTCATTGGTCTAGCCGCTTAGGAGTAGTTGTCGAGGAATGAGATGGGATTTTTTGATGAAACCAATCATGTTCCCACTCCCCTTGTGTCTCCTACACCATCATCGGTGGATGAGCATGAGGTCATTCAGATCCCTACAGAATATGTGTCTTCCCTCTATAAAGGACTAGGAAACTTAGAAAACCACTTAGAAAGAAATCAAAAAATGGCTAGAGCTGCTCAGGTTGTTAGTGAATTAAAACATATGATGGGTAAGGATCAAACAGGAATAAAGCTTCTAAGTAGTCTCCTTGGTCTTGTAGAAGTGTGTGCTCCTTTGAGAAACCCTAGTTTTGCACAAGGAATCACTTTCGAGGAGCGTGTAGGATAGTTAGGGGTATCAATGCCTCCCACTTCCGTTTACATGGCTGAAACAATCCCTTCTATCAGCATTCCTTTTGCCTTTGAGCAGCCTAAAAATATCAAAGTAAACAAGGTCCCTTTAGGCTTTAACTTCACCCCTCCTTTCACCTCTAGTGATGGAGGCTTCGGTGGGCTCAGTGGTGGAGGCATTGGTAGTGGCGGTGGATTCAACAGTGGAGGCAGCTCTGGTGGAGGTCATGGTGGTGGTTTTGGCAAAGGCGCTACTGGCAGTAGTGGCTCTATTGGTGGCTCTGGTGGAAGTCATATCGGTGGTTGTTCAAGAGGTGGCCTCAGTGGTGGTTCTGGGGGAAGTTCCTCTAGCCCTCTATCTTGTAATGACCCTATTCTAAATAATCTTCTTCAAAATATGGGTAAGATGCAAAGCCAATTGGCGAGCCTTTCCCAAGCTCTGCTCAGCCTATCTTCCATCCTTTCTTCTAACATAGCCCATTGTCGGTGGCCATCTTGAACAATCCCTTCCCTCAAGGAATGGAGATCCCTAAATTTGACAAGTATGGTGGTAAGGGAGATCCACAGACACATGTTTTTTCCTTTAACTCCCTGTGCACCATCTTCTTCCATCACGATGCTCTTATGGCTAAAATGTTTCCCCGATCCCTTAAGGACACAATGCTCAACTGGTACTATTCCTTTCCTGACAACTCTATTTTCTCATTTGATCAACTCATAAACCAATTCCTTAGGAATTTCCAAGCAAACATCAAGCCGAAGATGACCTTTTTAGATCTCGTCTAATGTAAATAAGGAGATAATGAAAAAATCATTGATTTCATAGTGTGTTACCAAGTGCTCCTCTTGCAAATATCGTATTAGCTACCCAATTCTAACGTGTAGGAGGTATTCATAGGAAATTTACAAAGGCCTTGACAAGAAAGTTTTCCCTCATGAAATACCCTTCTTTCATGCACTTGTGTGTAGCGTTACGAGAATACCAGTAGATGGTTTTTTAGTTCAAGGGATCATCCTCTCGCTCCCATTCTGAGGGGAAGTCTATCATATAAATCTCTGGGAAAGGTAAAGCTGTTACGAATGTAGTAGCCACCGCTGATGACAACAACCTCAAACACAACCAAAAATTCACAAATTTATCAAAATCTTATACTTTTGTCTTGTAGAAATTGTTGAAGGATAAGATCATAAATTTGTTGACCCCTAAGGGTATTAAGAAACCCTACCCTAATTGGTATGATGAGAACACTTATTGCCAGTACCATCATGTTAATGGAAATAATATTGAATGTTGCATGCAGCTGTGTCATGAAATACAAGACCACATCAAGGATGGTACCATTCATCTCAATGGAAATAAACAAAATGCTAAACAATCAGTGGTGAAAGCTAGTAGTGAGCTACAAATATACATTGACCCATTTCCATCACACTCTGCTAACATGATTATTGATCCCATTGATTCTATTACCCAACTCAAGGCCTATGTCAATATGGTCACAGTAACTTCCATTGTTCCACCTGCACCTGGTTCATTGGATATTACATTTACATCACAGGATTTATCCTTAAACAACAAACCTTCGCCTCTCTACATTCTCGGTCTGCCTCATCCTCTCTCCATTCTTGGGAAGAGTATTGGATGAGTAAACCTGGTGGCTACCCACTAAATCTGATGATTCCTCCTTGGTGTAGGACCAAGCTCAGGATTGCAGACCTTCCTAATGAATACCTTGGACCATGGTATCATTTATATGGTAGAAATAAAGGTTCTCATCAAGAATTTGATCCATGGCCTCCTACTGCTCCTGCTCCCAATGAAACAAGAGGAAAGAGGCCTCCTACCAAGGCTCTTGAGTTGAGTCCTCCTGTTGCTCCTCAACCCGCTTCTCCTGCTCCTATGTAAGAACTTGTCCCTTCACCAAAAATGGTCATGGTGGACATTCCTATAGTTGAGTAGGAACCTTTTACCCATTCGTAGCCTTCGACCCCTAACTCCAAGAGCTGAAGAAACTGCCTTGTGTGTGAATGTAAGTGCCAGCGAAAGGCCCTCTTGGTTGAGTAGGCTGCCTCACAAATGAAGGAGGAAGAAATGACCACCCCTACATTAGGGCTTCCTATAGTTTCTTCTTCCTCCTTTTTGCTTCCCTCCAGTCTGGTCCTATACTACTGGCTTCTTTTGTGAGTACGAATGCACCTAACCCTAAATGGGTACAGGTGTTCGTTTCTCCTTTGGTGGAGCCGCCTTTGCTGATGTCTATTTCAGATATCTAGCCTTTCTTGAAGCCCGTGGACATGGTTAAAAACTCAGTTGTGTCTGCTACGGTTCTATCCCCTTCTTCCTTTTCCCGTCTAGCCTTGTCTGTGGGGAGTTCATCTCCTCTGACAAAACAAGAGGTGAAGGATGGTCCTTCTGGCAATGAAAGACATCAGAAAAGCCTGCCTCACTCACAAGGTAGCCCAACATTGACTTGTTCTATCTTAGTGATGGAACTAGTTGCGACTTCCCCTAATTTTTTCACCATTCCCGAGTTGTTCAGTGAGCTTAGTAGTGAATCTCAGACACGGCCTATTTTGTCTGCTAAAGCTAGACATGGCACCCCTGTGGAGTGCATTTTTAATTTCATGGTTGAATTCCTAGCCTTATCGATGATCTTCCCTAAGTCGTTGACCTTGACTCCACAAGAGCTCAATGGAGAGGACCTCGAGGGGCCCTCTTCCTTGGCCCTTGTTGTGAGAGGACTAAATGCTCCTTCTCTTAACATCCCACCATTGTAGGCTCGTCCTCCTTCCTCTTATGAGGATTTAGATTGGGAAGTGGATGACCTCTTGGCTGATAAATGTTAGGAGGCCCCTTTCTTGATATTTTGTGTGTGTTTTTTATCATGTGTTCCCCCGTAGTAGTGCTATGTGTGCCTAGATGACCCTCATCACCCTTGTTGGTGCTTGGATATAGGCATGATTTTTGTTTCATAAACCTTCTTCTATTTATATCATCATTCTTCCATGTTTGTGCTTGTTTTTTGATAAATTGGGGACGATGCAATGCGTTGGGAGCATTTAGGCTTCCCTTCCATGTTGACCCAATTTTTCTTTTAATTTTTTTTTCGTGCATTCTTCCTGATCTGGTTGGGGATTGATGATATTTTTCCTTGTGTTGTAGTTACCCATTATTATAAGCTTGGACAGATCTAACCCTGCTAAACCAGATCCCCTTTTTCCCTTTGTTTATATTTTTCTCTTTCTTTTTTTTCTCTCTTCTTTGCTTAAGTTGTCCCTTTCATGTGTGACAATTCCCTCTCTTTAACATACAATTTTCAGAAAACACATTCTTTGCTAACAAATATTTTCTTGAAATTCTCCACAAACTTTTCTTTGGAATCACATTCTCAACTTGGAACCCTAATGGGATGTGTTTCCTTCATCACGGGTTTGTAAAGAGAGGACTTGAAGACCTTCCTCCAAATTAGGAATGACTTTAATCTTCCCCGCGTGTGGGAGCACATCCTTCCTTTCGAGTTCCTTCATGAAGTGAACATATTTCAAAAAGATTCCTTGATGATGGATCATTCTGAGAAGAGAAGAGTATTTTCTTTTGAACTATGTGTCCCTTGAGTGGACCCCTTTTTTTTCACAGTGGGTTCCCAAGGGACCCTTATTTGAAATTATTTACCTTGAATGGATCTCTTCATGTCTAGCCTAGGGGCAACCTAACTAGACTTATTCCATTCCCCTCTTCATGTCTAGCTCAGGGGTAGACTGACTAGACCTGTTTCATATCTTCACATCTAGCTTGGGGGTAGCCTAACTAGACCTCACCTTTCAAACAACACATCCCTTGAGTGGACCCCTCTCCTTTTGAAGGGTTCCCAAGGGATCCCTTTGAAAGAGTTTCGAATCATTGACATTCTGTGTGACTATCTGCATATTTTCTTATTTGGCCACTTCTTGACTCTGCGGAGTCTGCTTCCTTGGGGTTTCCTTCATGCTAGAGTTTTTGGAAGTTACCTTCCTTGTAGGTCCATTGGACTGTAAAGTTCTCACTTCATGGGCTTGCTTCATGCGAGAGATCTTGGGGGTTTCCTCCTTGCAAGTCCGCGGACCTGTAAGATGCTTTCCAACTTCATAGTTTCGAGTAGCTATGGAGTCCTTTGTTTTTCTTGCACCTTCAAGTATGCCAAACTGAGTAATACTTCCTTGATAGTTCAGGTATACGTTTCTAACCCTACACTCTTCTTAATCTACTTTACAGAGCACTCATCAATCTTTGTGCTCACTAAAGTGGGGGAAAAATGTATAAAAAGTGAATTTGTACCCCATGTGTAATTCCCTTTTTTCCTTTACCCACCCTAGAAAACAAAGTTCAGAGGCTTAATTCCACCTAAGCCCACTGCTTGCATCAACCTTGGCACTTGTTTTGAGCGTCAATGGATGTTTTTTTTTGGAGATTCCTGCACTGCGCACAGAAATCCGTTCAACACACTTACATCCCTGGAAAATTCCTACGGCTAAACCTATAGAGGCATTACACTTCTCATTGGGGGTCAAGTTGTAATTCCCCCTTCAGCCGACTGACCTGAATATGGTTATTTTCTTCTATTCTTTCTTCAAATTCATCCCTTCAACATTCAATCCAACTTCTTCTAAACTCTTCACTACTTCGGTCTTCCATTCTTACACTCTCACATTCACTTTCAAGCTCACTTTCACTCACTCCAAGCATTCAAGCATTCCATTATAGCTATAGCCACACTCCATCACTTCGATAGAGAAATTTTGGGACCACACAATTGTAGCAGAGGCTCGAGTACTCTCATTTTCTCCCCCAAGTATCCTTGAGTGCTCTTAGTGGAGGTGGTAAGCTTCCCTCTCCTCTCCTCTATCACTTGGTTGAGTAGCATAACACTAATTTGTAGTGCTTCTTTGCTTCTACTATATTATTTCCTTTATCTCATTTCCTTGGCTATCTGTGGAGGTGGAAACACTTAAATAGGGGTCTGACTGAGGCAGACCCCTATGAAACCACCTAACATTTTCCCTTTCTTGTTGTATGTAGGAGTACTTGCTCTTCAATGGGTCAGCTAGCGAATGAATTCCTTGGTGAGATTCTCTTTGTTCTATTCACTCTTTCATATTTGCTTTATAATATTAGAGAGTACTTCATTTATTTAATCATATCATTCTGTCCCTTTAGTTAGTCCATTGGACTGTGAGCTTGTTTCACTAGTTTGACCTCATCTCCACCGTTGTCTAGTCGTACGGACAACAACACAGTTTTGAGATGCTTGCATGTCGTGCTAATGTCAAGAGATCATGCTTCTGTCCTCAGAAAAAGAGCTTTCTAAGATGTAGTGTTAAAATTCAAAACTGGCTCGTCTAGCCTCTCCCTATGTTTTGGATCTATAGAGTAATTGAGTGGCCTCACGGTCCTTGTTACATTTTCCTCGCATTCATTCACATTACACCTAGTTGAGGTAAGTTAGGGAAACCTCTTGTGCCTTGACCCTTCGTGACCTGGGTCTTGCACGTGGTGGTTTCCCTCTCTTTCAAGATGAACAAGGGCTCACACCTCATATTTCTCCATCTCATAGAAATATACACTAGAAGGGCTTTCACCACATATTTCTCTATCTTAGAGAAATATACACTACAAATAATTTCACCTCATATTTCCCCATCTCAGAGAAATATGTGCTACAAGGGCTTTCACTTCATATTTCTTCATCTCTGAGAAATATATGCTACAAGGGATTTCACCTCATATTTCTCCATCTCATAGAAATATACACTATAAGGGCTTTCACCTCATATTTCTCCATCTCAGAGAAATATACACTACAAGGGCTTTCACCTCATGTTTCCTCATCTTAGAGAAATATACATTACAACAAGTCTTCATGATGATGTGACTCCCTTTGAAGCTCTAATTATGGCATCAACCTCTTGACTTCCTCATCCACGGTTGCCTCTGTTGGTTTGTCATACTCCCTCTCAATGTTAATTCCTCCTCTTGATCAACTTTAGAATAAGAAACCTTCTGAATTGACTTTAGAGCTTGGATCCTTCTGAATTGTCCCTATGTCAATTTTTGTACAATAAAAATGTTGTGTAGACCTTAATTTTCAATCTTAAGCAAAGTAACCGTACTTGTCACACCTAAACCATTGAATGTGAGAGAGATCCTTCTTCTTTGGTTTTGGGGTAGAAACTGATTATCTATCTCTATTCCTCTTTCTCTAGAAGTATGTGTAGCAAGAACTTGATTTTCTACATCATGATAGTTTCACCCAATCCCTCTTACTACCAACCTAGACTCTTCTTGAATACAATCAGTTCGAAGATGATCAAACTTGGGCAACTTGGATCTCCTAAAAATGCTCTAAATAAAGGGTTCCCAAGATTGAGGAAGACCATTTAGTGCCAACATAGCAAGATCTCTTTTTGCAATTATATCCCTAATAGCACTCAACTGATCTCTCAAATCAGCAATCTTCATAAAGAATGAGATGACTGAATCATCTTTAACCATTTTTACATTGTGAAGTTGTTGTCTCAAAGCAAGGGCTCTGATGTTGTTGTTGATCTCATACAATCATTTTAGAATATCAAACATTTCTTTAGTTGTCTTCAACTTGGATATGATCAATACTAGGTGATTCATCATAGAGTCTATCATGATCTTTCTAGTCTTCATGTCATTTTTCTTCCACTGGATTTTCTCAATATCATCGAAAGGCTTAGGAATATCATTTCCCATGAAATAAAGAAGATCATTCTCCTCTAATGCAATGAGTACCCTAGGTTTCCAAGAGTTAAAGTTTGAAGCTCCATCAAGCCTATCTTCTACCTTAACACTGCTCACCATCTTCTTTTTCCGCACAAATTCACCTTCAAAGATCTACCCTTAGATCTGTAATAATTTGCAACCTTAGATTTGGAATACTTCAAGTTCTACCCTAGATGAAAGGTTCACTTGACTGCTTAAGAAAATTTGATCAAATCTTTTATTAGACCTGCTCTGATACCATGTTAGTTTTAGATCATAAATGTAATTAATAAATAATTCAACAAATAAGACAAATGAACATAGAATTTTACCCTGAGAAATCCCTCCTCGAGGGAGAAAAACCCAACAAAATATATCTCTTATATATAGGACAAATAAGAGCATAAATATGCTTTACAAATTAAAACCTTCTCAAGGGCGAACTTGATACAATAAATGATGAAAATATCTTCTTGATACAACTGAATATAAATCTTCTTGAAATATGACCTACTTCTAAAGATGGCAATCTACTACTAAGTGTGAACTCTTCCTTGAGAAAATGTGAATGAAAATGAGAATGAATTGATGATTGAATGAATGATCATCATATTGTATATATACCAAACTAGGTGACTCTTCATCTAGGTTGGCCTCTTTGATAAATAAAAAATAAAAAATATAAGTTGTAATAGGAAGGCTAACCTACCTTAAACAAGGGGAAAATAGCTCCCAAAGCTATAAAATACTAACACATGAAAGATTAAAAAAAATGATGGAATACCAAGAGACACATGTTGCCTCTTTCCAATCTCCCACTTGGATATCCCAACATAAATTGATTTATCCTTTCCTAATCTTTTATTATCCCATTCTAGGCATCCACATGTGGAGAAAACAATATTAAATATTTATGTCAACTCACCTTTACCACTACTAGTAGACCCATAACCCCTTATGAATATATTATAAACAATGGTGAGAATCAATATTACAAAAAAATTTACCACTACACCCTAAATGCCTTTTGCGTGGAGGCACTTTCCAAGGATTTTGAAACCATAACATAGTATTTACAAGGTGGATGAAATCTGAATCATAACAATTTAGATTTAATGTCCAACATTTTCATAAATGGATTTATAAAACTCAAAAGGAAAACTACCATAGCTAGGAGCTTTCTCACTAGCCATAAAAAATTCTAGAAAATATAAGGAAGCTTGATGAAGATCTATTGGATTCTTTTGATATGCTAAATTTTCAAGGAAATTTACTAAAATCAAAGAACTAAAATTAGAATTGTGTCAACAATTTTATTGACTCATTCATAAATATATTAATATGATAGATATATAAAATATTTTACAAATATATCGACAAGTATAAAATATTTTAGTTGTTAAATAGTTTTTTTTTTTTAATTAAATTTAAATTTATAATATATCCACTATTTAAAAAAATATCTATTTTTTATAATTTATTTTAAAACATAAAGATTAATAAAAAAAAATTAACTAATGTGAAATTGGGGTTTTGAAAGGGTCCAAATTCTTTTACAAAAAATATAGCCAAAGACATACAAGATGAGTTCCATGGGAGATATATCACCCTAAATGTATAGATATATCACAACTATAACCAAGCTAAGGAGAAAGGGGGAAACCACCATAATTGGCATGCCGATGGGAATCAAGTGGGGAGAAGAATGCTTCAACAAAGAAGCTAATTGTTAATGGCCCTTAGTAGGGACAAATGAGAGCCATGTCAACATTGATCGAAGCTAAGGAGAAATAGGATTGGCTAAAAAATTGATCAAGTTAGGGGACATGACTTAGGGAGTTGGAGGATCCAAGTAGACTCAAGGAGTTTCTAAAGGAGTTAGAGCCATTTAGATAGGTGAAAATTAAGAGTTAGAGCTCTTAAAAAGCATTGTAAGGTTGTGGGGAAGGGAATTCCACCACCTTGTAGGCAGGTCAACTTAGGTAAAGCACAAGCATAATCCAAAGCTAGATTCCCTATGGAAAAGTAATGTCTTATTCAAAAGGGGATACTCTTGTAGTTGATAGACTAATTCCAAGGATGATCTTCCACCTATAAGATAATCTCCTTAGAGAGATCCTTTTCTATGTCAATGTAAACCAATATGTGAGGGAAGGAGGTATGAGGATAGTTTTAATTGGCTATGTTGACTTTCAAAATGTTACCCAAACTAGCAAAATATTAGTATATTCTATTAGAGGGAATAATTAAGGAGATCTAAGCTAAGTTGGAAGAGAATGGTGGCTCCACATTTAAACAATTTTATTCAAAATAGTATTTATATCACTATAAGAATCAAATTCCACCAAAGAGAACCCCTTGGCATAGGGATAAATCTCCAAGATAGCGTCTAGATTAGGAAGATAATGTTAAAGAATACTATTGTCACCTAGAAATTGCACCCTACACATAGTGATGGAGACTAAACTTTCTAGAGCAACATGGGATCATTTCAAGGTTGTGGGTCACCTATAGTTGAAATGAACTTCTGGAGAAGGCCAACTTCCTTTGGGTATCACCTAAACTAATGATCTTATAAAGGGAAAAGGGAGAAGGAGTACATAAATGAAACTAAAATATGGTGATACAACGAGTATGATGAGGTCAATGGAATACTTAGAATGCACTTGAAATTTGTCAATGATTAGAAAGATACATATCAAATTCTATGAGCTACACATTAATATGTCACAAAGAGGTTTGATACACACACTTTTTCAATAAAGGAAAATACATTCACATAATAGAATCTATGTGTGATTATGTAAACACAGCTTTGTGATTCATATAATGGTGCTTTTTACAAAGGAAGGCATAAAACACCAGATAAAGTCATAAAGGAATGAATGAATTTACAAGATAAATTGATCATTAACCTGAAATGCACAACACTTTGCAAGAATAGTGATAGAAAATTGAAGCATCAACAAAGGCCAAGGTAACTCTATTCTTTATATTCCAAAATCCAGTTGAGTTACAAAACATACATTAGTTGAGAAAGGATTGATAAAAATCACTAACTCTTCAAAGTATATAATCCAAACTCCTTACAAAAAAGGAAGAAATTCCTTATATATCAAAATGTGTCGGCCCCTTAGGGCTTACAAAATATCAGACCTCAGGATAGATCTTTCCTTAGATCTTTTCATGTAGTTAATGTTGTGTTCGATTGGATCCCTTACTGTCCGTGTCGGTGTGAAGAGTTGCCTCCAGGAGTGGTCTTCTTCAAATATTTTTGCAACCACTGCATTTACTTCCTGGTATCGTGTCTGCCTTGCACCTCTTTAGTCGAGCGCTTTGAATGCTCCTGAGCTCAAAACAGATACACGTTGCTTTGTTTTGTTGATCTTCTTTGCCGAGGTATCAATCAATCAAAATGTCAATGGTTCATCTTTAGCTCCTTCTGATTGGTTGGTTCATTCCACATGGATCCCTCGGATGGTCAAAAACTCCTATGATCAGAATCACATCTCAGCGAGACATTGGAAGTGTCTCACCGATGTGATTAAATCCTCGTGGAACCATCAGCATAACATCAAATTGTCAATGAGAGCTCTTTGCAAGCCCAAAAAGTCATGCTGATATCCCCTTTGTGGTCACCAAGAAAATCACTATCGGGAAGACCCTCTGCCAAAGGAAATATCTCTCGAGGAACTCATCTCATTATCACCCATATCTACAAGACCCCATCCATTCGCCGAGACGTTAGGATAACTCCTCCATCCCTCGCTGACCATCATCTCCTATCGGCTAGACCCTCATCCTTTAGCAAGACATTATGCCGAAGGCAATATGTTTTCCTCCCCACCGATGGCCTTGTGAATGATTGTTGGCGAGGCCTTGGTCTTCAGTAAGACCTCCTACCGAAGCCCCCAACGATATGCCGAAGACATCCTCCCTTTCACCAAGACTCCACTCTGTCAGCCAGACCTCACATCGATATGACTTTCCTTGGCGGGACCCTTAGCCTTCGTCGAGACATCGTTTGGTCACCGAGACTTCATGGCGAAGGCTTTAACTATTGGTGAGTTCATTTCATTGTCACCCGTATCAGCAAGACCCCATATCCTTCTACAGGAGTCAAAGCGAGGCACAACTTCGGCAAGACCTTGGCCCATTGGCGAGACCTCTTGTCGATGGAAATCTTCTTTTACTGAGACGTTAGCCTTTCGACAAGATGTTATACTGATGTCCCTCACATTACGTCGAAGGCATCCCATTTTGGCGAGACTTCATTCGGTCGCTGAGACATTACAACAAGGTCCCTTCCCTCCTAGTGATGACATTTTTTTTCATTGAGACCACATTCGGTTAGTGAGACCACATGCCAAAGGCATCCATGCTCTGGTGAAAGCTCATTTCAGTCGGGGAGACATCACAATCTTGGCAAGACCCCTCATTGATACTTGCATCCTTTGGCCGAGACAACCTTCTTCGACGAGAGTCAATCTGATCGGTAAGATCCTTGACCGAAGAGGAATCTCTTGGTGATGATGGCCTCACTCAGTGAGAGCCCCTTTAGTTGGCAAGACATCTGAGTGATCTTAGCGACTCTCCTTTTAGAGGGTTTTCATGTCGAGCTTGATCTAGGTAGGCCTTCCAATTGTGTTCTTCATGACCTAGCCCATAGGTGAAAATTGGGCAACATTTATGGTGACCTTAGTCGGATGTTTGCCTGATAAACATAGAAACCAGTAGCCAAAACCTTGTCCATTGGGCATGGAGTCATTAGGAGGCTCAGAAAAAAATAAAAATATCAATTTCACACATGGCTGCAACTCGCTTGAGACTCACAAGACACAACAGGTTGCCAATAGAAAAAACAAAACAGGGGAAAACAAAAGAGAATATTTATTGTGCCATCACAACACCTAGGAAATAGAAAATAATAACCCAAGGCGCAGAGGCACTTATGGAAACATAACCCAACCTAATATGTACAATAGAGGAAGTCCCTCAAACTTGAAAATAGGGCTTAAGGTGTATCCTGGCATTGACTGGGATAGGGAGCACTTCCCCTTCTGTTGTAGCCATTTGATAAGCATTGTGCTCCTTACAGTCTCTAATAATGAATGGGCCTGTCCACATATCAAACTTGGTGTGATGGCCTGGCCTGCTTTTCAGAACATCCCATTTGAGCATGAGGTCTCCCGCCTTAAAATATTTTGCTATAGCCCTTCTGCCAAATGTTTTCTTTCTTTGGAGCTGATGATACTCCAAATCCTTCATTGCTTTGTCCCTTAATTCTTCGAGTTCCATGAGCTTTGCATATCTCACAAACATTGGGTCATGTTCCTCAAACATCTCCAACTAATGCATAATGTCAAGAGATGGGAGCTCCATAGACAAGGGCAATCTTGCATCTCTACCATAGACTAACATGTATGGTGAGTTAACAATAGACCTCTTAGGAGTCACCCTGTCTGCCCATAGTGAATACTTTAATTTGATGTGTCAGGTTCTTTGATTATCCTCCATTGTTCTCTTGATAATCCTAATGAGATTCTTATTTGTGCTTTTAGCTAAGCCATTACCTTGAGGGTAATAATTTGAAGATGTATTCAAATGAATACCCTGATTAATAGCCCAATTAGTTAGTCTTAATCCCACAAATGTGAGAGCATTATCAGATATGATAGAGTCGGGAACTCCAATTCTGGTGACTATATCTTCATAGAAGCTCAAAATTGAAGATTCTTTTGCTTCTTTCAATGCAACTACTTATGTGGACCTTGTAAAATAGTCAGTGGCTATAAGTACCCACTTGTGACTAGCACTGGAAGGTGGATTTATTGGCCCAATGAAATCAATGCCCCATCTCATGAAGGGCTGCTCCACTTGAATTAGATGCAGAGGCATAGCAGGGAACTTTTCCTTTGCTGAAAATAGAGCACATTTGATACACTTTCTTGACGAGGCATATGCATCTTTGAACAAGCTAGGCTAGTAGTAACTAGCTCTCATGATTTTCCAAGCAGTAGTTCTTGGGGCAAAGTGACCTCCCACAGCTCTATCATGAAACTCATGAAGTACCTTCTCAATTTGATGACTGTGAATGCATCTTAATAGGACACCATTGAGATCCTTCTTGTAAAGAACATTGTTTACCAACACATACAGTATGGACTGCAATCTGAAGTATCTTCTCTTAGCTCTGTTTAATCCTAATGGGCATTCACCAGTTTGTAGAAATTGGGTCATATCTTGAACCCAATTAGTTATCCCCATAGGCACATCATCTTGAGCATTCTGAAACTCATTTTTATTAGTAAACACAACATCCTTTTCTAATTCATTTTTACTGTTTGACCTTGTAGCAAGCTTCTCACAAAGACCTTTACCTCTAAATAGTTTGGTGATCCTAATATCTACATCATACTCCATGACCTTGGTGATCCATCCTACTCTTTTTTCATTCAAATCTTTATTCAATAAAAATTCTTTCACACTTGAGTGTGCAACCAGAATATGAATCTTGTTGTTCGAAATTAAAGGCTTAAATTTCTTTAGGCTTCTAATCATAGAGAGAACATGCTTCTCAACAAATGTATACCTCTCTTCGTAATCAACAAGTATTTGACTAAAGAAGGCTATTGGCTACTCTAAGTTGTCACTATTTTTCTGTACCAACATAGCAGAGATTGAACCAGTGCTACCAAAAGCATACAAAAATAAATCTTTAGAGAAATCTAGATTTACCAATGTTAGGGCAGAGGCTAAAGCCTCCTTGATTTCTTCAAAACTACGCCTTGCCTCTTTTGTCCAACTGAAAACCATGCTCTTTTTGAGCATGGCAGTCAAGGGCTGTAGCAAATTTGCAACATCAGGGATAAATCTTCTTAGAAAGTTAATCCTCCCCAAAAATCTTTGCAATCCCTTCTTATGATTGGGCAATGGTAGCTCTTGTATAGCCTTCACTCTTTTAGGATCAATGGCAACTCCATCTTTTGATACTATATGGCCTAAAATTTTACCTTCATGAACTGCAAAAATATTTTTTGTAGGATTGAGGGAGATACCAAACTCTCTACATTTTTCAAAAACTTGCTTAAGATGTGACAAATGTTCTGTAATTTTTGAATACACTGTTATGTCATCTAAATAAATCAACATAATATTGTTGATCAAACTTTGAAACGCCATGTCCATGGCCCTCTGAAACATGGCACCAGCATTAGATAAACCAAAAGACATCCTTTTGTATGCCATGGTGCCCCACTTAGTGGTAAAAGCAATTTTGAACTAATCTTCCTCTTTAACCAGTACCTAATTATACCCTGCAAAACCATCTAATAAGGAAAATCTTTCAAAACCAGCAACTACTTGCAAGATTTGTTCCATGGAGGGCAGCGGGTAGTGATCTTTCAAAAATGCTCGGTTAAGATCCCTAAAGTCTACACAAATCCTTATTTCACCATTTTTCTTCCTAACCAGAACAAGGTTAGAAACCCATGAAGTATGTTTAATAGGAAAGACGATACCCCCCTCAACCAATTTGGTTAGCTCTTTAATCATTAAGGGCTCAAGCTTAAGATTCAAGGGCCTTTGTTTCTGCCTTACTGGCTTAGCATTAGGTTCTAACTCAATTGTGTGTTGAGCAATATGGGGATCAAACCCTTTCAAATCTGAGTACTCCCAAGCAAAGACATCATGAAACTCTTGGCATAAGGCAACAAAATCTTGTTTATCTTCATGTGAACAAATTTTTCCTATCTTAAGGAGTTTACCTTTGAGAATCTCCAGTTCTTCATAATGCTCTTATTTGACTTGCAAACTAGCTTTACCCTTTCTAAGCTGATCGTCAGTGTTGAAAATTGATTCTAAGGTAACAAGACCTTTGAGTAACTTATTTGTCTTCAGTTGTATGACCTGATCATCATACTGCTACTTGAGTTTTACTTGATTAACCATGGAGAACTGATCTTCTTTGAGCAAAAAAGAAAGAATCTATTCATCACTGTCAAAAACTTGCTAGTGAATGTTGTTATTAGGAATTGATGGCATGAATACAACCTTTACATACTGTTGTACTTTCTCTTTTCTAATGTCACCTGGGATTTCAAACTGTGCCCCAATAGTTGCAAGCCTATCAGCATGTTTGTTCTGGTTCCTTGGAATAGACACTAAGTTAAAGGCATCAAAATTCTCAAGCATATCCCACACTCTATTTCTATAAAACTTTAGTGTGTCATTTTTAGCAACATTTAGGCCTCTTATTTGATTAACAATTAATTCATTGTCACCATAGACTTTCAAGCGGGTTATTCCTCTCTTCCTTGCCCATTCGAGACCTTGAACAAGGCCCTCATATTCAGCAGTGTTATTGGAGCATGCAAAAGCAAAACAGAAAGCATAGTAATACCTATCACCCTATGGAGAAATCAACAATGCACCTCCTCCTACTCCATTCTTGCTCCTGGAACCATCGAAGAACATCTCCCAAAGTCCACCTAGTGGTTTCAGTAACTGGTCTGCATCAGGTTCAAGCATGACATAGTTACCCATACCAACGTCTTGAATAAGGTCTTCCAGATTGTCCAACACATTTTCAACTACCCATTCATGCAATAGCACATCAGGAGTAGTTTTGCTTGAAGTTCTTGAGCAGCAGCTAGCTCACTGTTAGTAAAAATGATACAATTTGTGTCTGCAGTAACAGGAGCAATATTAATAGGACTTGGACTATATGGCTCAATGTGATCTTTAGCCAACCTTTCAAATTTGATGGTAACCTTAGTCCCATATCTTGTTCTAAACAACATATGTGAGCAATCAGCTGACACATAACCACCTATCTTGGTTGTAAAGTCTCTTGCGAGGCACAAGGAAAAGAAGGGTAGGAGATCTATGATGCATATGTCTTGGGGAACTGAAAAATTAGGACAAGCATGAAGGGTGAGGCTCAAATATTTAATGATACCCAATGTATTAACATAAGTACCATCCAATTGAATACTCCTTTCTCTAAAGGCTGATACTTTAGTCCAAGCTTGTCAGCAATCTACTTTGGCATCACAGAACTACTAGCTCCACTTTCTACCATACAGTTATGGACTAACTCATCACCTATGATTACCAAGACATAAAATGGGGGTGGTTTAACTTCTTTTCCTACATCCTTGCTAGGCTACTTATCATTTCCCTATGTATTATTTGTCAACATAGTCCTAACTTGACCTATTGGGGATTTAGACTCAACGAACACTTTAAAGTTTGACAAAGCTGAGCGTAGAATATCCTTTTGACCTGGGATGACTAATGAATCCCACATAGACATCATTACATTTGTCCTTTTCATACTATCAAGAATATTAAAGGGTATAGTTGGGTTTACTTTATGATATACCTTTATGACAGCATGATCAGCTTGCAAGTGTGGTTGATCTTTAACTAGGAGTCGCTGACCTTTTTGCCAAATAGGAGTCACTTGAGATGTAGATGGTTCTGTAGCCGCTACTCCTCCTTTATCAGCTACTTGGTCAGGCTCCAAAGCTCTTTTCTTTTCTCTTGTATTAGTTGCAACTAAATAATTGTCCACATTCAATCCACAAAATTCCTCACCTTTCCAGTTAAGTAGAGTAGTGTCATTAGTAGGCTAATCTTGGCATTGTGGAGATGCATCATTGAATTCATTGTGTTGTGAACTTGAGGCATTTTGTACAATCAGTGTTTGATTAATATGTTCAAATTTAACAAGTGACTTGATTGTGGGGTTGGTTGCAAGGGTAACACTACTCATAATCTACTGTCAAGTTGTTTTGAATAGAAACCAGGTCTTTGACTGCACTAACAAGTGTTGGAGCATAGGCCTGAAAAAGTCTTGTGTTCACATTTTGTCTTGGACCCTAATAATTGCCTTGGTAATTTTGTCTATTTCCTTGATAGGCTTGTTGCTGTCCTAAATTCTACTGTTGATAGGGCCTACTATATGATTGCTACTTCTCTAAGCTTACAAGCTTGTTACCAAAATATTGCAATAGACTTTTGATTTCCTATAAATCATTTGGAAGACCCAAAGCAACATTTTCTTATGTTGCAGCAGCTGAAACAAGTGGCAAAGGTGCAAAAGGTGGTATCTACAAAGGGATATTTGCATGAATCTCTAGAAATATGGGCATTGGTGTCCTAGGAGCAAGTTTACTAGCCTAGATTAGGCTATTTTCAGCTCTGATTGCTACTTCAAATGCGTCTAGAAGAGAAACACCCCCCATTGATTGTATCATAACTGAAATATCATTGTTTATAGCCATAAGATAATATAGGAAGGCGTACTTAGGTGAAGGCCTCACCATTGTAGGGATTCTATCCCAGGTTCTTTGAAATCTGAAATTGAAGTCATTCATCTGCTCCCAAGGGGCCCTCTTTATCGTAGTCAATTGTTCCAATAGAGACAAGTTATCAGACCTGTCTTGAAATTGTTTATGCAACTTGTCTCTAAATTCATCCCAGGTTGCAATTGAACTAACTGGTAGGCTCCTATGCCATTGTATAGCTCTTCCTTTCAGTGAAGCAGCCAATAATCTCACAGCAACATCCTCTTGGGTTATGTGATGGACTCTGCATAATGAAGCCACATCTCGCATGTGTTCAATCAGGGTAGTTTGATATTCTCCCGTGAAAGTTGGCAGACTCTTCGAGGCTACCATTGGAATATCATTGTGCTATGACAAATTTAAGGGGCTCCCTCCATTAAAAGAAACAAAGGGTTGATTCCTTGGAGCGTCCATTGGAGGTGGCTAAGGTGGATTTACTAGTACTGCAAAATGAAATCCCACGGATGGAGGGGTAGACTGAGTTCTTCTAGAATAGATAACTATTGTTCCTTGCCTTTATGTTGCTCTGCCTTGTCTTCTTGGTGGTGACAACTACAAATATTCAAAAGGACCTGAGCTACTTCTTGTCTGAACTCTTCTCATAAACTATAGAAGGCGTTGATTTCTAGAGTTCTTCCACTTTATGGAGTCACCAAGTATGCCAAATGATTTCTATAAAGTCTGTTGTCTCGCTGGTTGCATACTAAACTAGCAATTCAATATATTTTTTGTCTCACTAGGTGTGCCAGAAACTGTTGTCACCTAGAAATTACACCCTACGCATAGTGATGGAGATTGAGCTTTCTAGAGCAACATGGGATCATTTGAAGGTTGTGGGTCACCTGTAGTTGAAATGAACCTCTAGAGAAGGTCAGCTTCCTTTGGGTATCACCTAAACTAATGATCTTAGAAAGGGAAAAGGGAGAAGGAGTACATAAATGAAACTAAACTATGGTGATACACCGAGTCTGATGAGGTCAATGGAATACTTATAATGCACTTGAAATTTTTCAATGATCAAAAAGATGCATATCAAATTTTGTGAGCTACACATTAATATGTCACAAAGAGGTTTGATACACAAACTTTTTCAATAAAGGAAAATACTTTCACATAATAGAATCTATGTGTGATTATGTAAACACAGCTTTGTGATTCATACAATGGTGCTTTTTACAAAGGAAGGCATAAAACACCAAATAAAGTCATAAAGGAATGAAATAATTCACAAGATAACTTTATCATTAACCTGAAATGCACAACACTTTGCAAGAATAGTGATAGAAAATTGAAGCATCAACAAAGGCCAAAGTAACTCTATTCTTTATATTCCAAAATCCAGTTGAGTTACAAAACATACATTAGTTGAGAAAGGATTGATAAAAATCACTAACTCTTCAAAGTGTATAATCCAAACTCTTCTCATAAACTATAGAAGGCATTGATCTCTGGAGTTCTTCCTCTTTATGGAGTTGCCAAGTATGCCAAATGATTTCTATAAAGTCTGTTGTCTCGCTGGTTGCATACTAAACTAGTAGTTTAATCTATTTTCTGTCCCACCAGGCGTGCCAGAAACTGTTGTCACTTAGAAATTGCACCCTACACATAGTGATGGAGACTAAGCTTTCTAGAGCAACATGGGATCATTTCAAGGCTGTGGGTCACCTGTAGTTGAAATGAACCTTCGGAGAAGGCTGGATTCCTTTGGGTATCACCTAAACTAATGATCTTATAAAGGGAAAAGGGAGAAGGAGTACATAAATGAAACTAAACTATGGTGATACACTGTGTCTGATGAGGTCAATGGAATACTTAGAATGCACTTGAAATTTGTCAATGATCAGAAAGATACATATCAAATTCTGTGAGCTACGCATTAATATATCACAAAGAGGTTCGATACACACACTTTTTCAATAAAGGAAAGTACTTTCACATAATAGAATCTATGTGTGATTATGTAAACATAGCTTTGTGATTCATAAAATGGTGCTTTTTACAAAGGCATAAAACACCAGATAAAGTCATAAAGGAATGAAAGAATTCACAAGATAACTTGATCATTAACCTAAAATGCACAACACTTTGCAAGAATAGTGACAGAAAACTGAAGCATTAACAAAGGCCAAGGTAACTCTGTTCTCTATATTCCAAAATCTAGCTGAGTTACAAAACATACATTAGTTGAGAAAGGATTGATAAAAATCACTAACTCTTCAAAGTGTATAATCCGAACTCCTTACAAAAAAGCCAGAAATGCCTTATATATCAAAATGTGTCAGCCCCTTAGGGCTTACAAAATGTCAGACCTCGGGATAGATCTTTCCTTAGATCTTTTCATGTAGTTAATGTTGTGTTCAATTGGATCCCTTGCTGTCTATGTCGGTGTGAAGAGTCACCTCCAGGAGTGGTCTTCTTCAGATCTTTCTGCAACCACTGCATTTACTTCCTGGTATCGTGTCCACCTTGAACCTCTTCGGTCGAGCACTTTGAATGCTCCTGAGCTTAAAATAGATGCACATTGCTTTGTTTTATTGATCTTCTTTGCCAAGGTATCAATCAGTCAAAACGTAAATGGTTCATCTTTGGCTCCTTCTGATTGGTTGGTTCATTCCACGTGGATCCCTTGGATGGTCAAAAACTCCTATGATCAGAATCACATCTCAGCGAGACACTAGAAGTGTCTCATCGATGTAATTAAATCCTCCTGGAACCATCGACATAACATGGAACTATCGATGAGAACTCTTAGCGAGCCCAAAAAGTCATGCTGATATCGCCTCTGTGGTTGCTAAGAAAATATCTATCGAGAAGATCCTTTGCAAAAGGAAATATCTCTTGATGAACTCATCTCATTGTCACCCATATTGGCAAGACCCCATTCATTCGTCGAGACGTCACGATGACTCCTCCATCCTTCGCTGACCATCATCTCCTATCAGCGATACCCTCATTGTTTGGCAAGACGTTATGCCGAAGGTAATATGTTTTCCTCCCCATCGACAGCCTTGTGAACGATTGTTGGCGAGACCTTGGTCTTCAGTAAGACCTCCTATCTAAGCCCCCACCGATATGCCGAAGACATCTTCCCTTTCGCCAAGACTCCACTTTGTCAGCCAGACCTCACATCAATATGACTTTCCTTGGTGGGACCCCCAGCCTTCGGCGAGACATCATTTGGTCATCGAGACTTCATGGTCAAGGCTTTAACTCTTGGTGAGTTCATTTCATTTCCAACCATATCGGCAAGACCCCATATCCTTCAGCAGGAGTCAAAGCGAGGCACAACTTCGGCAAGACCTTGGTCCATCAGCGAGACCTCTTGTCGATGGAATCTTCTTTCACTGAGATGTCAGCCTTTCGGCAAGACATTATACTGAAGTCCCTCACATTACATCGAAGGCATCCCGTTTCGGCAAGACTTCGTTCAGTCACCGAGACATTACAGCGAGGTACCTTCCCTCCTGGCGATGACATTCTTTTTCGTTGAGACCACATGCCGAAGGAATCCATGCTTTGGTGAAATCTCATTTTAGTTGGGGAGACATCACCATCTCGATAAGACCCCTCACTGATACTTGCATCCTTTAGCCGAGACAGCCTTCTTCGATGAGACTCGACTCGATCAGTAAGACCCTTGACAAAAGACGGATCTCTTAGCGATGATGCCCTCACTCAGCGAGAGCCCCTTTAGTCGGCAATACATCTGAGTGATCTTGGCAACTCTCCTTTGAGAGGGTTTTCAAGCCGAGCTTGATCTAGGTAGGCCTTCCAACTGTGTTCTTCATGATCTAGCCTATAGGTGAAAATTGGTCAACAAATACAATGATGCAAGTCTAGGAGGTAAGCATTGTTGGTGTAATTAATTATTAATTACACTTTGCATAAGTTTACTTAGGCATTATTTAATTCCTAAGTTTTAGGCTTTATCTTTATCTTATCGAGCTATCTTGTTGCTCAAGATAAGATTAGGGTTTGCATCTTTGCTTTTATAAAGCAAATCATATCTTGTAATTAATTGAATTCTCGAATAATATTATGTTGCACATCTTTTTGCAACCTCTCTGCTTTTTTTATTTTCTCTTATGTGGAAGGCTTTTCTGGCTTGCAAATCTGATCATGGGTTTCTAACATGGTATCAGAGCCTTGATTTGCAGCCCCTTCTTAGATTTTTGATAAAATCATTGTAGAGTTCTTTCGGGGTTCCTCGAGGGTTTCATGCCTTGAGCTTATTTATGAAGCATTTTGGATCAGATCTGAGCATTCCATTGAATCCAGAGCTACCGAAATAGTCAGTTTTGCCTTTTGTTTCGTCGAAAAAGGCCTTCGTTTGTCAGATCTACGAGGATTTGAAGTTTGAGGGTTTCCAGATCCAGAGCGTACCTAAATTTTTGGAGCATTTTCAGCCCAAACGGACCTCACCATCATGTTTAGAGCACCCAAAAACCCCAATATTGATTGTCAAATCATCAAAATCGAAGAAAGTGACTCCGGGAGGAAAAATTTTTCATTTCTGGGTCGTACGGCTTGGTACGGCACGCAATTCAAGAAAAAAATTTAAAAAAACAAGAGTTAATGGGCGTCGCCGTCAGTTAACTGCTAGCAGTTAATTGCTAGAGGTTAATGCTAGCGGTTAGCCTAGCCGCCAGGCTTAACTCCAAACCCTTTTGGAGGAGTTTTGGTATTTTGGGCATAACTTTTGCGTCCGAACTCCGATTTTCGAAAAAAAATATTGCCGAAAAGCTGCTTCTGGGAACTTTCCAATGGTGTAGTTTATTTTATAGTATTTTTCTGTTTAGCTGCCGGTTTTTCTATTTGAAGTTAGATGTGTATTTTGGGCTTCCGAGCTCATAACTCTTTGCCACAATCTCCATTTTTTGTCTTCTTTATGGGATTGGAAAGGCATTGAGGAGATCTATCTTTCTGTCTATTCAATTTTTTCTATATCTGTCCCAAGTTTTTCGTTATTCCAGATTTGTCCCGATGGGTGTTTTGGAGATTACTTGGATATTTTGGTAGTTGGAAAGGTGAAACTTGCACATTTGTACTTCATTTTAGTACCACATCATGTTATTTTATGTTTATACATGTTTAGGATTCTCTCCTTTTACAATCATTGGGTTATTGTAATAAACGAACTGAGATAAAGTTCCTTCAGGGGGGTTTCTTGCATAATAATCTGATTAGAGTGTGCATGCACTTTGATCTTCATCTTGATTTGTTGGCAACTCGCATGGGTTATCTGGTCTCCTTGTTCTTTTGGCCACATTCTTGTCTTAGCTTGACACATATCAAATTCATTGGTTCACACTTCAGTTGGGAGATTACGTTTCTTGATCCTCATTGGTTCAGATTCTTCTCAGTTTGAGGGCCATGTTTTTGTGGTTATTGTTCCAGAGTCTATTTTTGGTACTCCTTCCCATGGAAGAGTTTCAGTCACAATTTGGCATCGGCATCGAGATACATGGTTTTCAGATTATGTCATCATCTCATCTCCTGTTGCTTCATAGATTCCAGGGTTGTTCCAGTTTGTGAGTTTTCGAGTGTTTCGTGGCATCGGGTCTGCTATCACATTATCATGATTCCGGTTTTGGTTTCAGTTGTAGACAGAGGTATCTTTCCTTGCTTGTCAGATTGCAGTTCCAGTGTTACTCCATAGTGTTCTTCCAGTGCTTCTTGCAGCAATCATCTCATTGTAGGGGGGTTTTGTCCCACTGGGTTTTCCTTCTCTACTTCATTATTGCATTTGTACTTGGGTACCTGATCAGGCCTTTGTTACCGGGACCCATTCATGATTTCTTGCATTCATCTTAGTTTTAGGTGCATGCTTTATTTGCTTCTCCCTAAGTTGCACTTATGGGGGGGTGTTGGTGTAATTAATTATTAATTACACTTTGCATAAGTTTACTTAGGAATTATTTAATTCCTAAGTTTTAGGCTTTATCTTTATTTTATCGAGCTATCTTGTTGCTCGAGATAAGATTAGGGTTTGCATCTTTGCTTTTATAAAGCAAATCATATCTTGTAATTAATTGAATTCTCGAATAATATTATGTTGCACATCTTTTTGCAACCTCTTTGCTTTTTTGATTTTAATTTATGTGGAAGGCTTTTCTGGCTTGCAAATCTGATCATGGGTTTCTAACAAGCATAAGCTTTCAAATCAAACCCTTATTAGACAAAAAATTCCCATTCTTTATCATATCTTTCCCAAGAACCACTATATGATTAGATAGAGTGCAAGGAAGTGATATTGTTTTAATCAGAGGATGAGGGTAAGAGGTGGCCATGAAAGGATATTCCTCATAGTTTCAATGTATGAAGAAGGTGAATGTGCACCCTAGATGCCAAAAAGACCACCTCCAATATGAGTTCCACTTTATAGAAAAATATAAGAAATGGAGTAGATCCATCAAGCAATGCCCCCAAAAATATTATTACTAACAAGAGTACATCAACCTTATTAATAGTTGGTGATTATAGATTCACTACTAGTTCACCGTTCAACACGACACAAGAGCATGAACCCACCCTGGAATCAATATTAGGGGCCACAAGGAGTAAGAGAAATGGATCTCTAGGGAGCAATGCAAAGGTTTAAAAATTGAGTGTGGCATTCAAAGTTTTAAGATGTTTAATAAGTTTATCAAATTAAAACCTTAATAATTAATTTATTTACATTTAATATTATTTTATTAATAATTTATAATATTTCAATTAAAATTAAAAACTTATTTCTCCGTTTGAATTTTTAGAATTGAGACTACAATAATCATTTTAAAACTTTCAACTAATATATGACTATTTTGGACAATGTGTGAGACTAGTTATATGATATTATTATTTCCATTAGTATTAATAAATACATAATTTTAAGAAGAGATTAAATAATTATAATTTTTTAAAAGTTTAAGAAAATTCTTTGTTAAAATTATTTAATATTATTATTTTCATATATATATATATATATATATATATATATATATATATATACAATTTATTCATAATGGTGAAAGGAAGAGCTTAAACAACTGACACATTATCTACAACATGTTGATTCTTTAAATTGAAGATGGATTCTTATGTAAAAAATTGTTACATTACCTACAATGTATAATCTATACTTGAGTGAGCAATATATTAACATCCATAATTTCCCATAGAAAAAATATATTAATTTAAATTATTTACAGCCAACAATCTTCTACATAAATGTATAACATTCCTTAATCTAAATATTTTTGAAAGATCAAATCTATGTCAATTATGTTACTACATTTAAACATACACAAATATTTTAGTATCAAAATACCAATTAATTTTATTATTCCCTTGTTTTTTAATTATGTTACTATATTTAAACATACATAAATATTTTAGTATCAAAATACCAATTAATTTTATCATTCCCTTGTTTTTTTTCTAATTAATCTCTAACTATCCATACTGTCCAATTAAATAATTTTTCTAGATAGTTCATCTTTTTTTTATATCCCATTTAAAAAAAAGGACCTTATTGCTTTTAAATTCTCCAACCCAACTATTATAGCAAGTCACTTTCTTATCCAATCATCATGTATCTTGTACTTCTTATATATATATATTACATTATTTATTTCATTAAATTGAATGACTTGCATGCTTATCTTCTTATGTGTGTATGTGTATGTATATATAAAAAATGTTTAAAATAGGCATGCTTTCAGGGTGAAGATTTTATTTTCCTTATGAAAGGACATAAATAGTATTATTTTTTCTCACAACTTAGTTGGTACTCTATCTTGCTTTTCACTAAAGCTTCTATTTGTTCCAATGTGATGCTTCAGATTCAAGTTCAATCCAACAAGGTGGCACTGAAGGTTTCCCACCTTTAGGAGTTGCTAGATCATTGGGGTAAGGCCTTGTGCACTATGGCCAAGTCCCCCTAGATAGTTTGCTTCCCACAACCATTCTCTGCCTCATGGTCGATGGCATGACTAGA
>VDFB02047230.1:250929361-251112912 GCA_007258455.2 Sequoia sempervirens | reverse complement strand
ATGCACCCAGTTAAGGGGAGAGCATAAACCTATCACCCAATCACAGCAAATAAGTTGTTCTTTTTAAAACCCAAAAGACAAATGATCTAATCTATATGGAGATATTGCTCCATAACAGCATGATGTTCAATTTTAATCCCACAAGAAAATGTAAAGTTACTATCCTAGGATTGATCAATTTTTATCCATTTCTATCCTAGGATTGATAAATTTTATCCATTTTTATCCTAGGATTGGTAGATTTTAATTAAAAAAATAGACAAAACAAGATCTGGCCGCGGATGCGTCGGATCCGCATAAAAAATGATTTATGACAATGGCCCTACACAATAAACAAAGTGACTCCCACACACAGAATAAACCGCGCCAACAACAAAGGACGCGGCGCTACCGGTGAAAGAACCTCACAGGCCGGAATGTTGGACGCATACCGTATCAAACCTGCATACTGAACAGTGACGCATGCTTATAATAAACCCTACACACGAATGGTTGACGCATGCTACTAATGTAAAACCCTACAAGATCAGGTGACGCTAAGGCTAAAATAGTGACACGACGCGCTGTAAAAAGTCACGGTTCCGCGAAAACTATCACGCCGATTCCTGTAAGACACTTTTCACAAAATTTTATTAGAATATGGGGTTAAGCCCCATGGTGGGCGCCAATTTGTAAGCGTAGGAATGAGGAAAACAATCTAAACATGCTTCTACACCTCTAAATAAGACATTGCATCTAAGATTTAAAGAAATTAAACTAATTTAAACTAAAAATCTTCAGAAATCTATCCTATTGCTCTCTAACTCTAAAGGATCTCTCTAATTTACTTTGCTCTCAGATTTAGAAGCTAATTAAACTATTGAAATGACATTTAGAGAATGAGAAATGAACTATTCTATTTCCTATGTGATTAAATATGCAAATCTATTGTAATGGCAGCCATGACTGCAAATGCTGGATGCTTGATTGCTGCTTGATGGATGCTGGATGAATGCTTGATGCTTGATTGCTTGAATGTGTGGATGCTTGGAAAACCTGCAGAGTAAGATTGCACAAGTTAGGATCCATTTCCTATAGCCAAAGAGCTGTATTTATAGCTTTCACAGTAGCACATTTGCACAGGGATACATGATAAGGGGCTGTGATTCAATCTGGAGAATTGAATGGCATGGGATGAGAAGATGGAGCTGATCATGGAGGATTGTTTCTCCCCATGAAAACACCAGGCAAGATGAGAGGGAAGATTGGAGGAAGGAGATTGAGAGGACTTCTTGCAGGTTTGTCCCCGAAGCTCTTCCCGTGAATGAAAGTTGCATTAATTAAATTTTGAAAATTTAATTTTATTGGTGAGTGAATAGTGGTAGATAATTTATGCATAAATTTAAATAAATTTAATTTATTTAATTTTAGCAAAAAGAGGATTGAATAATTTAATAAATCAAACTATAGGGTTTGTTTATTAAATTAAAATAAAAAGGAAAAGTGATAATTAAATAAAAGATTTTTAGAATATCTTTATTTAATTAAGAAGCAATGTGATGAGGTAATTAAATAACACAAATTATATCAAGTTGTGTATTTAATTTTTAAGATAGAAGTATAAAAGAAGTAATAATGATAATAATTAAATAAAACAAAGTTTTTAATTTTGTTTATTTAATTAAGAGAGAAGTAGAAGAATTAATAATGAACTTAATATAAATAAATATTTCTATTTATTTACTAAGTAGATGAATTTAAGATTAATTAATCAAATAAGTCGTATTTAATTAATTAGATTCTCCAGACCATTTTTAGGTGTCTACAAAGGTAAGGGAAGGGATTGCAATAAAATTTAATACTTTTTTGACAATTTAGTAGGTTTTACTTTTGAAGCCAATGACCATATCTCAGTTATAACTATAGTCAATAAAAATATTGAGTGTAATGTTACTATATGATGAGGAAAAGTTACAATTTAGGGAGCGACACCACAAACTAAATATTTACCTAAGCCTCCATAAGTTGAGTATAACCTTATTGACCATTTGACAAAGACTCCCACACATATTTCCATCCTTGAAATTCTCAAAATATCCCCAATTCATAAAGAAGTTTTGGATAAATCCATAGTAGAGTCTTTTGTACCCAACAACATTGATACATAGAAGTTTTGAGTCATTGTAGGGCACATTGCTTCTACCCATCATCTTGTCTTCTTTGAAAGAGATCTTCCCTTACATGCATATCATAAACAAGATTTATACCTAGAAGTTTGCATCCTTAAACATAAAATCAATAGAGTATTGATAGGTGATGGCACGGGCTTAAACATTTGTACCTTAAAGCTTGTATAACAACTAGAATATTCTTATGAGGTTATTAAAAAGAAAAAGAACATTACTATTAGAGCCTATGATGACAATGAGAGATTTTTAAGGAACTATCAAACTTCTTGTTCAAGTGGGGCCAACAATAGTGGAAATAACTTGTCAGGTATTGGATCTTGAGCTACCATATAACCTTCTCTTGGGACACCCTTGGATTCATGCAATGCGAGCCATCACTTAGACCTATCACCAATTATTTAAGTTCCCCTATAATGACAAATAGGTCAGCAATTATGTTGATCTAGAACCTTTCCATTATTGTAAGAACTTAGAAGAGAAATATGCAAAGATATTCCAAGTTCCTAGCAATGATATCTCTTTTCATTCATTTGACTATGTTGATCCATCATCATTAGCCTCATCATCTCAAGCTTCATCTTCCCTTGATCCATCATCCTCAACAAACCTACTTAAGTCCAATATCAAGATCCAAGTACTACACAATGGTTGCAAGGATTATCCCATGAAACAATTCCTTTGAATTGGAAAGCTTCCACTATCTCCGAGATCATATGGGAAACCACAAGAAATTAAGGAAGTTCATACTACTACCATTGAATTTAAACCCATAGTCTTCTCTAAATAGGGAGACTTGAGCAGGGAAATAATAGAAGAAGATTTTTCCACTTGGTTATACAAGGAAGAAGAATAATAATAGCTAGAACCTATCTCCTTTGATCTCAACAATAAGGGTTTTTAGATTGTTAAAAGCATGGGATTCACAAGAAAAGGTGGCCTTGGCATACATGAGAAAGGTATGAGGGAACATATTATCCCTAAAAAGCGTAAGAAGAATCAAGGACTAGGATATGGTTTGTTGGACAATGTTACTCCTAACACTGGAAGTATCATTTGTGAGGAAGGTCCTTCATTTTTGTGGTTAAGACATCTGAAGATGATGATTCCATTGAAGACTCTTTTAGGTACATCACTAACCTATTTGAGAATGCTTTCATTAATACCATCATTACCCTATCATTTATCCAACCATCTCAGAAACATGAACTTCAACTTATCTATCCTCAATTAATTGATTGGGACGAATAATGAGTGTTGGTTTTAGATGTATTCCAAAAAGAAAAAGCTATTGTTGAGTTTATGGTACTAAGAGACAGTATACCACCTAAAGATCATAAGGTGGGATTTGACATAGAACTTGGTGAAGATGCATACTTTGGAGGAGAGATTGGGTCCTTTAGTCACAAAACTAAACATCTAAAAATCAAAAAGAGATCCCTAGTGAAAACCATAATATGGCGCTATCAGATTGAGGAAAGGAAAAAATAAAGGACGTATCTAAGGGTGAAAACATCTTTGAGGCACTCGAAGATGGAGGATTCAATCTCCCCGACATTATTCAATGCCAAGAGAGATAAATAGTACTAGTAGAAGACTCTGAGTAGATAAATGTGGGAACATCAAATGTGCCTAGAAGATCACCTTCTTTGTAGCTTCTTTGCATCTTGAAGAGAAACAAAATTTCACATCTTTCTTAGGAAATCATATGATAAAATTTGCTTGGTCTTTTGTTAATATGCCTAGATTGGACCCATCCTTGGCAGTTCATCACTTGACAGTCTTTCCTGGAGAAAAATCGATGAAACAAAAGCTTCACAAGATGCATCCACAAATAGTACTGTTGGTTAAGGTGGAGCTATAGAAACTCCTGTACGTTAGTTTCATTAGAATAATAGATTATCTTAAGTGGGTATCAAATATTGTACCTATTTCTAATCCCACTAGGGGCATAAGGATTTGTATTGACTTTAGAGATCTTAACAACACTTGTTTGGAGGATGAATTTCCATTTCAAAATATAGACATCATAGTAGATTTAATAGTAGGTCACAAAAAAATTTCCCTCATGGATGGTTTTTTAGGATACAACCAAATCAAAATAATAAGTGAAGACTTGCACAAGACAACATTCACTTGTCCCTGGGGAACTTATTCTTGGAATGTTATGTCATTTGGGGTTAATAATGTGGGAGCTACCTTTCAAAGGGTGATGATCACTATCTTTCATGATATGTTTCAAATTACTATGGAGGATTACATAGATGATCTTCTAGAAAAATACCTAACAAGAAAAAGTCACTTAGATATCCTGGCACACATATTTGACAGGTTAAAAGAGTATAGTCTATGCCTCAATCTAAAGAAGTGTGTTTTCAACATCACATTAATGAAGCTCCTAGGATACATTGTATCCCTAAGAGGTATAGAAGTGGATCCTGCTAAGGTTGAGGCCATCATGTAAATGCCTCCACCGAGGACTTTGAAACAACTGCGTAGCCTTCAAGGTAAACTTCAGTCCATTAGAAGATTCATAGCTCAGTTAGCAGATAAATGTCATCCTTTCACACATTTTCTCCATAAGGATGTTTCCTTTAAATGGGAAGAGAAGTACCAACAAGATTTTCAATAGATTAAAGACTATTTGGCATCACCACTTGCTTTGATGCCTCTTCTACTAGACAAACCTTTTATCCTTTATGTAATAGTAACATCAGTAGCCCTAGGTGCCTTATTGGCACAACATGATAAGAATGTTAAGGCTATGAACTAAACTACACACTTGTGGAGTAGACATTTTTAGTTGTTTTATTTACATCACAAAAGCTTAGACATTACATGCTTAATCGAAAAAATCAAACTCATCTCTAAGGTGGACCCCTTGTAATATCTTTTGGCTAAGGTGGCCTTAACTGGCCGAATGGTGAAGTGGGTTATGATCCTTACTGAATTTGACATAGAATTTGTTGAAAAAAAATCAATTAAGGGACAAGTGATAGCCAATTAGTTGGTTGAATTTCCTCTTGATGACCACTGCCCTTTGATATCAGAATTCCTTGATGAAGAAATACTTGTGGAAACTTAAGTAAACTGATGGAAATTGTAATTTGATAGATCTCACACCCAACATGGATTAGGAGTTGGCATTCTCTTTGTTATAAACCAAGAAGACAACATACCCAAAGCATATAGGATCGATTTTCCCTTACCAATAATATAGCAGAGTGTGAAGCACTAATCACTGGATTAAGAATGTTAGTTGAATGGCAGATCAAGGAACTACAGGTCTATGGAGATTTCATTTGTAAGTGGGATTTGATCATTTATTGATTTGGGTATTGTGAATTCTAACCCTTTTATTGATAATTATTGTTTCATTTCCATTTTCCACATCCCTATTTCAATTTCATTTGTTTGGATTATCGACTGAACTCAATTTGGTAGGAGGTCGTTTCAACACTTTTTCGGGGCCAAATTCTTTCATTTGGGCCTTCAAAATAAGCTTTAGTGTTTTTTTAATAATTTGGAATTAGTGTTTCCAATTTGGATTGTAAGTTTACATTTAGAGTCACCATAGTTGTAAAAATATTTTTTGAAAAATCCAAGCTCAAAGGGATAAGCATGCAAAATTACCAAAAATGGAAAATTATGACAATGGTCAAAAACTACCAAAAATGGTAATTTTCAATTTTTTTAGATTATTGGTTTTTCCTATATAAAGAGTTTTTTTCTTTCATTGTAGAGCCAAGAGGAATAATGAAAAAATGTGGTTTGCAATTCTCAGTTTACTGGATTTATTTCAACAATAATGGAAAAATATTGTTAATGGTTTGTTTGATTGCATTATGCCTTCATCATGAGATGTATCATCTAAAGAAACAAAAGGTGTAAGCATATCATGTGTGTCATTTTTAATGTATCATGTATATCACTCACGATAAGAGATATATAATCAGTACAAGGTTCATCACTTGCATAGTCATCATAAATGGATATTGCCAAACTAAGAACCATATGTCTAGTCATGGAAGAAGGTGCATCACATATTTATCATATATGAGATGGGACATGTCATATAAAATGCATGGCTTTATGGATGTAAGATCATCACGATGTATGAAAGAAAGTAAATCTTGAAATGTAACAATATCATGAAAAGGTGAAACTACATCATCTATGTCCATCTTATAAGATATATAGGTATATCCGCATTGATCATTATGAAGCTCATCAATAAATGAAATAACCCTATTTATTAGTTATGGATGAGCATTAGTCATCTATATAAAAAGAAAAAAAATGAGACACAATAATAAAGAACCTTAAAAACATATCCTCATTCTTATAAAAATGTCTTGAAAATATCAAAAATAGAGAGATGGTGTAATAAAAAAAAAGAATATATTAAAATTTGAAATGGATACGTAAATTCAGCTAAAGTACAAAACCTAAGTGGAGTCATCGTTGTAGAGTAATCCTATTGCATATCACACCCTATGAAATAACAAGAGATGCATTGTGTTGGGTTCCTGCCAATAGTTATTGCTAGATAGAGTAGGTGTTGCATGATTTGATTTCAAACAATTACATGCGTCTATTATAATGTATATTGTCCTATTTGTGGGCATAGATTGAGATTAAAGGTATGAATACACCATAGGTAAATTAGATATGTTTCTTAGAATTTTGGTTTACAAAAAACATTACAAACAAAGTATTGTTTCATATTATTTAAAACAATTATTGAGTTCTTCTAGAAGCTATGCGACAAGATTTTTCTATATTTTAAGATAAGATTGTATATATCTTAACAATGAATTAATATTTTGTTGAATTTTTTAGGCGACATATCTCACCATAGATTTGCACATATTTTTAGATTTACACGTATTTTCAATATCATGATATATACAACATTATTCAAGACATTAGTACGATTGAAATTCAACCATAAAAAATAATGTATTCTAAATCCAATGGAAATATTTTGTCACCTATCATGTCTATAAACTAATTCTAAATATTTTTCATTGTAAGTAGAAATACCTTTCAAATTAATTCATTATGTCACCTATCCTACCTATATAACACTATTCATTGTCACTCAAAGCATTAATAGGATTGACAATTTAACCAAAAAATTTAATGCATTAAAATTACTTTCCAAAAATTGAATGATAATTTATTTTCATTGTAAGTAAAAATACCTTTCAAAATTTACTTTTTTGCAACCTATCATATCTATTGCAGTATTCCTTGTCACTCAAAACATTAATAGGGTTGACAATTTAGCCAAAAAAATTAATGCATTACAATTTTTTTTTAATTAAACAAAAAATTATTTTTGCAATTGTTGCTTCTAAAATCAACCAATAAAAAATACACAATAATATCAAAATGCATGACATATACAATAGTGCTCATGTCATTCAAGCAATTAATATAGTTGATATTTGATTCAATGAGTTAGGTAAATATAGATATATTTAAAAAAAAAAAAGAATTTTGTACTGATTGTTCTCAATATGAATCAATAAAAAAAAGATAAATGAAATTTTTACAATTATTTAAAATAGAAAATTAAATACAGACTATAGAATTTTTGCTCAATTTTTTTTAATTCTATGTGATGATTGGCTAAGCTGATGATAGAAATTGAATGCAATGGATGCATAAGTATTCTTCCTTTGACATGAACTAATAAACTTATTTTGAAATACGTGTCATTGAGAGACTAATAATGCCAACATTCCTTTACACAAGAAGCTAAAATCAAACTAGCCTAAAACCTAAACTATTATTTTTTGATTGGTAGGAGTGGAGAGAGCCCTTACTGATGTAGGAGCATTTGAGCAAATTGGAAATCAACATCAACAAAAAACAAGCTTTAGGTTTGAATTTAGTTTTGGTGTGTTTTTGGGTTCATTTGACATCTTTTGGCTTTGGAAAGCTCTTAGTGTGTTCAAATTTGAATAAAATCATTTTTTATCAAATCGTGTTTTAAGGCTCTGCAGGTAGTTTTCAAAAATTATTTTTGGAAAAACTTATAAGGATTGGAGTAGAATACTTTGGTAGGGGCATTCATGGAGGTGGCATGTAGAATTTGCAAAAAAAAATCAAAGTCATACATTTTCTAGTTTGAGAGATTTTAATGCCAGAAGTTGGTTAAAATAATGTGAGAAATTTTTAAAAAGTTTAAAATTTTAAAATCTATGAAGGTTTGGGTGAAATCCTTTTCCAGAGGTCAATTGGGGTACCATTCCAAGCTTGCATGCCAATTTTCTTGCGAATCGAAGAATTTTCATTTTTTTTCTCCTGTCAGCACCCAATTCAACACTTCCAAAGTACCAATTTGATCAATTTTATTGTGGAAGAGTATTATGAGGGTCATGAAAATTAAATACTAGTTTTTATTCTTTCAAATTAACTATTTATCTATTGTATAAATATTGTGGGGGGCATTTGGAGCATAAAAAAGACAAAAAATAAAAAATTTAGAGCTTTTAAAATTCCCATAATAGAGAAAAACGCCCCTTGAGTAAAGACAACATTTGGAGGAGTTTCTGGAAGTTTAAATGCCTCATTTAAGGTTGAATAAACACAACATATGCAAAGCTATTGTTGGGGGAGAGTTGGGAGTCCATTATGGGGCAATAATTGATGATTTTCAATGCATTTTGGGGGTTTTTTGAGAAAAAATGTGGTAAGGAGTTTGTGGGGGAAAGGAAGGAGAAAAATGTCTTTGTAGAGGTATCTTTGGGAGTTTTGTGTTGCAGGGTTGAGCAGCACCACTGAAGAGAAAATAAGACACTAGTGTGTGAGAGGTGAAGAGAAAGATAAGAGCCGTATGAAGGTTTGAACAACAACAAAGAGAGCTTGGGGCAGGGATAAAAAACTACAAGAAGAGCCATGGTTCATTAATCTTGTTTGCAGATTTTTGTTTGCTCTATGGTGGCATTTCATTTTTTCAATTTGATGTAATTGTCATGAGTTGATATAATGCAATAAAAATTTAGACTTTGTTTGCATTTGTTTTTGTATTGTGGGTGTTCTTTGTTGCAACAAAGTCTACATTGCATTGTGGGTTTTTGTGAGCAGCTGGTTATTTGCATTAGTGGTATCAAAGCCAGAGGTTCTGAGTGCATAGAAAAAGTGCCAAACGTGAGGCAGTCTATGACAAGATCTGCGGCTGGAGAATGAAGTTATAGGTTTAGAGTGTGTAGACAGATCATCAAGCATGAGGCAGTCTATACCTGAGAGGATGGGATGGGTCATGAGGAGGCTTGTAAGAATTTTGTTCTAGGAATAATATTGGAAAGAAATGGAAAATAAGAAGCATTGTAAAAAGTTTGAAAAGCTTCATGCTAAAGTGAATATATTAGAAAAGAAGTTTAAAGAGGAAATGAAAATGTGGAAAGAGAGATATGAGAAGAAGAATGTTCTCCTAGAAGAGGACAATGAAAAGAAGAGCAAGAAGAAATAGTGTTGTAGCCCTTTGGTAGGGGTTGAATGTAAGAAAGAATATGTGGGGGTAGCCCACACAAGTGAAGAATATGATAAGGTACAAGTTGCAGAGATAACATGGGAATGGAGTTCATTGTGTGAAGTGGATGAAGAAGGTTTGCAATCAGAAATTGTAAACATGGATGGTCCTAAATTTTTCAAGTGGGTTGGTGAGGAAGAGGACAATCTCTTGTTGAAAGAAGAAATGAGGATGATAGATAGGCTATTTGAGAGGAAAATGTTGGATGAAGTTATCTTCAGTGCAAACAATAAAGAAGGAGATGTAACAAAGAATGGTCCTTTGGAGGACATGACTACATGGGAGAAATTCAAACAACCTTATGAAGATGCATACATGAAAGGTTTTGAGGATGAAGAAAATGATGTTGGGGCAGCAAAAAAGGTGATTTCTCATTTTACATTTAAAAATGTTGATTGTTTACCCTTTAAGGAAGAAATTGTAGTAGTAGAAGATAAAGTTGTAGTTGAAAATGGGTATGTGAATGTTGCATATTTGTGTATAGAGGTTGTAGATGATGGTGCAGGAGGAAATTGGTGGAGGCCGACAAGAATCCCAACTAAGTGCTAGAAGAGGTAGAGGAAGAAATTATTTTTGTCTAAATCAGTGATGGAATTTGTTGTAGGTTGTCTACAACTTGAAAGAGTAGTTCTACTACTCCACCCCATTTTGTGATTTCTATTCACAAAATTTGTCCTACTCAACGTGTCTAATGCAGGAGCATTTGGGAAAATTGGCAATCAGCATCAACAAAAATAAGCTTCAGGTTTGAATTCAGTTTTCGTGTGTTTTCAGGTTCATTTGTCATCTCTTAGCTTTGGAAAGCTCTTGGTGTGTTCAAATTTGAATAAAGTCAATTTTTATCAAATCGTGTTTTAAGGCTCTTCAAATAGTTTTCAAAAATTATTTCTGGAAAACTCATAAGGATTGGAGTAGAATACTTTGGTAGGGGAATTCATGGAGGTGCCATGTAGAATTTTCAAAAAGAATCAAAATCATACATCTTCTAGTTTGGGAGATTTTAATGCCAAAAGTTGGTTAAAATAATTTAAGCAATTTTTTAAAATTTTAAAATTTTAAAATCTATGAAGGTTTGGGCAAAATCCTTTTGTGGGGGTCCATTGGGGTACAATTCCAAGCTTGCATGCCAATTTTTGTGTGAATTGAAGAACTTTCATTTTTTTTGCTTGTCAGCACCTAATTCGGCACTTCCAGAGTAACAATTTGATTAATTTTATTGTGGAAGATTATTATGAGGGTCATGGAAATTAAACACCAATTTTTATTCTTTCATTAACTATTTATCTATTGCATAAATAATGTGGGGGGCATTTGGAGCATAAAAGGGACAAAAAATCAAGATTTTAGAGCTTTTAAAATTCCCATAACAGAGAAAAACGCCCCTTGAGTAAAGGAAACATTTGGAGGAGTTTCTAGAAGTTTAAATGTCTTATTTAAGGCCAAATAAACATAACATATGCAGATCTATTCTTGGGGGAGAGTTGGGAACCCATTCTGGGGCAATAATTGATGATTTTCAATACATTTTTGGGGTTTTTTGAGGAAAAACGTAGTAAGGAGTTTGTGGGGGAAGGGGAAGGAGAAAAATGCCTCTATAGAGGTATCATTGGGAGTTTTGTGTTACAGGGTTGAACAGCACCAGTGAAGATAAAATAAGACACCAGAGTGTGAGAGGTGAAGAGAAAGATAAGAGCCATATGAAGGTTTGAACATCAACAAAGAGAGCTTGGGGCAACGAGAAGAAGCTACAGGAAGAGCCACGGTTCATGAATCTTGTGTGCAGATTTTTGTTTGCTCTATGGTGGAATTTCATTTTTCCATTTGATGTAGTTGTCATGAGTTGATTTGACGTAATAAAAATTCAGAATTTGTTTGCATTTATTTTTGTATTGTGGGTGTTCTTTGTTGCAGCAGAGTCTACATTACATTGTGGGTTTTTGTGAGTAGCTGGTTGTTTGTATCACTTGCCCAAGGAGAGATGTTTTGATGTACTCCATTATTGGAGAAATTTCAATTTTCTTGTCTAAGGAAGAGAGAGGGAGGAAGTCCCATGAGATTACACCAAGGGACCCATGGTTACCACCTTTTTCTTAGGATATTTTGTGTTCCTCCATCAAACCCCAAATATTGAAATGCTATGTAAAGGCATTTTTCCACCATAAGCCCTGATTTTCTGATTTGGATTTGGAGATAGGTCGTCAATTTTCTACCATACACCTTGTATCATAACAATTTATGCACATGTAGGGGAACCATTCATAGTCTAGGAGTTGTTTTTATTTGTATTCTTTTACCTTTAGAATCATATCAGCTACAAGGTCTTTCAAGATATTGATTTCAACCATAATGATAACATAGTTGGTGTGAATGAAGGTTAAGGTTGGAGTTTGTGGGCAAGAATCTCCCCAAAGAATTTTCCAATAGTTGAAAAACAAGAATCAATGAAAAATTGAAAGGGAAGGTTAAGAAGCCTACCTAGACCAACATAACAATGAGATATTTTGTGGGTTTAGACTGAATTCGAATGTGCCATTCTTTCAATAGAGGAAAGTGTTTCCCCCATTACTAGGATTTTGATTTATTTAGGATGTAAGTTTGATTTTGGAGGATTGGAGGGAAGCTATAAAAAATTGTATGCACAAGGATATATTTCAAGCTCACAGGTCAATAGCCACTTGTGCAGATCAATGATACTCAACTAGAGATGGGCGAATCTTCTAATTAAGCCAACTTTTGAGAAGAATTATTTACATTCAATCACTCCTTCCTTGAAAACCAGAGCACAGGATGAGAGTGTATAGTTTAAGGGTCTTACCAACTATGTGCTTATGCTTTATCCATCTCCACTATGATGTGTGCCATCCCCACTATGATCTATGCCATCCCCATCCAAGCACACAAAATTCACAAAGGATTTGATGGATCTAGGGGAGGGGATCTAGTAGTGGAGCATATTAATTTTGCGCTTCTCAAAATCTTACGTGGAAATTTCAAATCACTCAATTTCTTACAACAGTTTATTCGAAAAGTCCCCTACTTATAACTAAGGTTTCAAGGCAACATCGTCAAATATGATGCCACATCAACATTTTTTTTTTCAAGGTGTCCAAAAAGACCCCAAAATAAAAGAGATTGATAGTTGTGCACTAAGTCATGTTTTATTGGTGCATTGATGTGGCATCACATGATTTGTTACTTTTTAGATCTAAGGAATACATTTCATTCAATTATGGGTAGTCATCATCAACACTGACAACTTTAAAGTCACAAACATTGGTCCAATATTGTTGACAATATTGGGCATTAAATCAAAAAATGATATAACAACTATTGGAGCATGCTCAGGTACTGGGTCCTCTCCCCTATTCTTTATGATTTTATCATCCTTGGTTTGGACAATACTCTATTCCTCACTTTTCATGCTAGACATTTAAGAGAAATGACCTCCAAATCAAGGGGAGAAACCCTAATTTAGACATGGGAAAAGGAAGTCGTTGTACTACCAATTGTTGAAATCCCTAAATCCAATGACCAATTTGGAGCAACTGACCATGTTACTCATGAGTAATAGGGGAGAGGATCCATAGTTAAGCATGTATCAATAGTTGTGAGGGTACTTGTTATAGTTATATCTATCAATGGAATACTATTCTCATTATTGTTTGATTATAAAAATATCAATAAATATTTAAAAAAGTATCAATCATAATTTATCCTCACACTTGTCATTAAACCAAAATTTGTACAACTACTTATCATCTCTTAAAAAATACAAAGAATAGTAGTCAAAGTCTAGCTACACATAGAAGCTAAGTCAATCAAATTTATAATAAAGATTTGGTATTGTGTTCATGTCCTCACATTTAATAGTTTGGCCTTATACAAATTTGTAAAACTTTTGTCTAAAGAAATAATATTATTGTTATATTAATTACATACTTGATAATTTAAAATGCACACAAGTGTACAACTTCTCATCCTCAACCAAACAAAAATAAGATGTAAAGTACAATCTTTAGTCTAAATACACACAATTGTCAAATATTTCTCTTCCAGATAATGTATAATTAATGCCCATTTTGGAGACTTGCACCAATATTAAAGTATCTACAAGAAAAAAAAAGGGAAACTACTAGGCTCACCATTTGATGAGCAATAAATTATTATATTAATAGATTTCAAATATAAAATTTAATTATTAAAACCCAAGTTTCAAATTGAACTTATTTTATTTGCAATGTTCATATTTGAACCTAGAGCCTCATGTGAACTAGTGGCAATATCTTAAACCAATTTCCTTAAATTGTGCAGATATTTTGAGTTCAAATTGATCTTGATCCATCATCTTCCTTTATTCACTCTGCTTCATGGGTCTTTGAGGCTTAATCTCAATCATTGATCATAATCTTTGAAATCTTTAAAACAAACATCATTCCCTCATTATCATACACCTAAATCATTTGAAAAAATTTGAATTCTTGAGCAGAGTTGGTTGGGACTTGGGGTTTGCATTCCTCAAGGTTACAAGTTCGACTCCGCTTCGTAGTGGGCAAAGGAAAGGGTCAGTTATATTGTGTGTCAGTTCCTGTTCTGTTGACCCACGGTATAAGAATGGACTTTGCCCCTAACCTCCTTAAGGTTAGATTAATTTTTTTAGAGTTAGTTGTCCAGTGAAGTCGTGGGAACGTCCTTTTAAGGATAATCTCACCCATGAAAATTTGGCGACGATCTTTCAAATTGAATGCCCTAGGGTTGAGGAATCGGTACGTTCAGTTCTTGTTTTGAGTTAACAAGCCCTAGAGCTAGACGCCTAATTTTCCCTTCTCAGGTTCTTTTTGTGTTTTTATCAAACATCTCGAATCTCTTCCAATCTCTATTAGAACTAGAATTAATCATCACTAAGTTTTTCAAACCCCAAATGCTTGATGTTGATGCATTATTGCAAGTTGTTCAAGGGTATAATATCTTTGTTGGTGATGGGTATCTGGGTGGCTTATTTCCTAGAGAATGTGTTAAAACTAGGTTGGGTTTTGATGAAATCTTTGAAGCAATGAGGTTAGCCCTGTAGTACATAAATGATAATATTCTTCTCAAAGCATTAAGGAGGAACTTCAAACGATTGTGTGTCACAATGAGTTTCAACATCAAGGAGAAATACTATGCAATATCTTTTCTCCATGAACACAATTCTCACCCACCTCAAAATTTAGGTTCTGCTGGATTAGAGAAAGGTGCTCCAACGTCTACACTAGGTATTGAAGAGTTAGAGCCATTACCAGTTGGAAATTTTGCTCTAGAGGGAAATGTTGTTGGTTCTTCAATTGGTCAACAATATGCAGCTGTGGCAAGGGCACAAATTCTCCAAGTAGAAAGTAATGGAAAGGAGCCTCATTTTGGTTTTGAATTCTTTGTTCAAGAAAGGCATTTGTAGGAGACATTTGAAGGCCAAGATGAGAAATCAATTCATGGGGATGACTGTATGGAGGAGTAGATGTCCGACCTTTGCAAGTTACCAGCTTTTTGCTCACAATGAATTTTTTTTTTTTCTCTAGTTAGTTTTCTATTATGATATAGTAGAATCATAAAGTTGATAAAATTTATATGCAAGGGTAATTATGATGCAATTTAATACAGATAATTGGTATGGTTATTGGCAGCTGGTAGAAAAATAGTCTAAGATAGTTTGAAGTCTTAGAACTCATCTAGCAATTTTTCCTATATTTGTTGATACAAATGTAATTCTCTTTTTCTATAAAATATATAAATATATAGGCCTTTGTGCCTTTTATCTAATTTTTTTTATTATCATTGAGCATTGAACAATTATCATGTATCTAGGCCATCATTTCATGCTTTTGCAATCATGGGAGCTTCTTAATTGAGCAATCCAACATACCATCACCATTAAAATGGAATGCAAGGTTTGCACATGGTTTATTTTCATGTTTTGATCTATTTTTTCATTACTATATGTTGATTTCTAATCATGTATGCACTCAATTTCATTTGTAGTGGAATTTGATCATTTCTTGATTTGGGTATTGTGAATTCGAGCCCTTTTATTGATAATTCATGTTTCATTTTCATTTTCCACTAACTCCATTTCAATTTCATTTGTTTGGGTTGTTGATTGAACTCAATTTGGTAGGTGGTCGTTTCAACACTTTTTTGGGGCCAAATTCTTTCATTTGGGCCCTCAAAATAAGCTTTTAGTGTTTTTTCAAGTTTTTAGAAAGTTTCTTTTTTAATAATTTGGTACTCATGTTTCCAAATTGGAGATTAAGTTGACATTTAGTGTCACCATAGCTGTAGGAATATTTTTGGAAAAAATCCAAGCTCAAAGGGATAATCATGCGAAATTACCAAAAATGGAAAATTATGGCAATTGTCAAAACGGCCAAAAATGGTAATGTTGTGCAGTTTTCGCACACACGCCCCGCTGAAAGCAGGGACCCTCTTTCATTTCGGTTTTGGTTTCTTGTCCCTTTCTTTTTGAGGTTTTTTCTGATTTAGGCATATGCTTTAAGGTTTATTTTGATTGCTTAAGTGTTTCCCCAGGTTATTCAGTGGAAATCCTAAGTTCTGGGTCAAGTTTCGGGTTTTTTCCCTGATTCAGGATTTTCCACCCTGGTCGGATTTTCCCAGATCCCACTTGGATTCTGGTTGGACCCTGTTGTTCGGGGATTTTCAATTTTTTCGGATTTCTGCGTGGACCGGATTTTCCTGGATTCTGCCCTGTCGTCGGCTTCCCAGGTTTCCTGACTATCTTATCGATTGCATCAATGGCTTCGTACGCGCTTTGAAGGCTAGATCTTACTTGATTTCTGAGATCTTTTGTGCCATCATGCTTACTTGATTATTTCATGCTAGGGTTGTTCAGTATTGCATCATTTGTCATCTCACAAGCGAGTTTTGAGCTCATTTGTCTATTTGCATTTCGATGAATCTTACCTAAGAGTAATTAGTAAACCCTAGTGATGACTTAACAGTTGAAACAACTAAATTCTAAACTTTCCTATGCGCTAATGGTGGATGAGTGGGGTTTTAGACCTAGGGCAGTTCCATATCAGGTGATTTCATCTTAAAACGGGCCTAAAACACAAGGAAAATCTATGAAAGGTCCATCCCTGACTGGTCTTGAGTTAAACCTTTTGAAATTCTGTATTGGTTCAGTGTCTGGATGAAATCCAGACTCTTTGTCCCTTCTGAAATTTCTTTGCTGTGACCCTTCAAAATCGGGGAGATGTCATACCGATCACCTTGTAGTTCACCTAAGAGGTCTTCCTAAGTTCATATTGGATCGTCGTGACAATGTCATTTCTCACACCGATAGGGTCTCCTATGTCATTCGGTGAGACATAGAGGATTCGCCGAGACCTCACCCCGTAAGAGAATCTCTTATCGACGTGCATTTTTCATGTTCGCCATCGACAAGACAAGCCCTAGTCGGCAAGAGGTCATAGTGGGCTTTATTGGTCTTACTGATACCCATTTTCAGTTGTTGAGACCCTGCCAAGTCGGTAAGACCTTTCGGCGAGCTCAAAACTCTTGCCGAGGCCTTCACTTTCGGCGAGACTACCGGCGGTCGCCAAGACCTTACGGTGACCCCTTCCTTTCTTGGCGAGCTCAGATCTTCCTTTGCTGAGACCACGTATTGTTGGCAAGAGGTTATGCAGATGGCACTTCATATCGCTGAAACAATGCGCTATCGGTGAGACCTCTGGTTGAATTCAAACCAAGCCCTAGTCGACAGGACATTGCAACTTTGCTGAGACGTCATATCAAAAACTTTAGTCTGGCCGAAGTGTTTGCTTGGACCCCGAAAGTCGGTGAAACATGAAGCATTCTCCAAGACCTTACCCTGGCTACCCTTTGATCATTTTGATATTGTTTTCTATATTGCCGTTCGGTGAGACGTTACACTAGAACCACTGAGTCTTAGCGAAACCCATTCTGATGACATCTTTTAGTGTGACCTCCCGGAAGTCACCCAGAATTCTCGGCGAAATGACTGACTCTTGCTGAAGCCTTCGTTCTGGAATCTCCATTGGTCCATAATTTTTCCTTAACCACGGATGTCCGTTAGGTCCGGATTTCTCCGAAATCTGCTGTCTCCTAGATTTCCCAAAAATCCTCTTTGGCTCGTTCTTCGTGGGAATCCGTCTCTAGTGGATTTTCCCTAAAGTTGATGAAATGTAAAGGAATATGGAATAGCATGATGTGTTAGTGATTTTCAATACATTTTATGATTTATTCATGCTATCTTATGATCTCCCATGTGGTTTATTGATAAAAAAATGATCAGGTTTAATGGTTAAGTAGGTGTTTCTTGCTCATTCCGTTGGAATCCGAGCGGTCTGGAATTTCCTGAAATTCCTCTCTGGCCCAGATTCCGCGAATGGTCTTGAAACCCGAAATTTGTTGTGATCATTTCATATGGGATTTAATAACACCTTGACTATATGAGATGCATTCTAACGATGTATTGATGAATTAACCTTGCTTTCCTGTGGTTTTTACTATGATTTCCATGTTGAGTACAGGCTGAATCTAGCAAGGCAGCAGTTGGGTCTTCATTGTCTGATGCAGAGAGGATTAAGCTGGACATTAAGAGCAAGGTCCCTAAGAGTAAGATCACATCAGTCTGTTCAAAAGTGACTGATACAAATGTTGGCCTCTGGGATTATGAGGAATTTAAGGAAAGAATGGCAACGGAGGATTCTCCTTTGGTGGCTAGAAGAATGATGGAATCAGGCTTATCACACGTTGCTGGTTTCTCTTCTATGGTGCAGTGTTATGAGCTAGTCCTGGAGTGTGCAAGGCATTATGACAATGATATGCAGAGGATTATTGGTCCTTAAGGGAGAGTTGTTGCAAATCTCAACCCTGTCTCGATTTCCCAAAAATTTGATATGCCAGACAAGTCTAATGTGATGGGATTCTTCCTTCCTCTAGAGCTGTCGAACCATGGGAGTGGTATGAAGCATTGCAGATTAGGTAGAGGGTGTTGAAGAAGATTTAAAAACAAAGGAGGCCAATTGATGATACCCTGGGTAGTGTATATAATGGATCCATGGCCTTTTTTGAGATCATGGTTGGGCGAAGGAAGATTGCTCCCAAATATTTGAATCTGGAACAACTGAGGAAGTGGTGGCATGATGTCTATGCACCACTTGATGATGGTTCTGTTTCTGAGCTAGTTGGATGATACAACCACCTACCTTGCCATTATTGATAAGTACCTAACGTATAAGGTGGATTGGGATAAGTTAGTCAAACAGTCAAGAGAAGAGATTGCATCCATTGGGAATCGACTTAGGGTTTTTCCTTTGCCACTTGTGGCCAACTTGGATGGGACACTTTTGAGGGTACATGAAGAGCCAGATCGGAACGGGGATAATAGGGAAGGGGGCTAATGATAGGCCGCGGCATGATTTGTGCTTCCCTATTATCTTCTCGCGCATTGGTCTGAACTGCATGGTGGATCCCAGGCCGACTTGGATGGAACGTGCATTTAATGCTTATTTGACTGATTGTAGTTTTCTCTTGGCGGAGTTGTGTTGCCATTAATGTTGCGAGGTTCTTGCTGAGCTGATGGGTTTTCTGGGGGATTCTATATATTGGGCATGTCGCCTCATTTGTAAAGGGTTAGAAAAGTTAGAGATAACAGTTGGATAGTAGAATAGAGAAGAATAGTTAGAAGTAGAGTAAGTTAGCAAGTAGTTATTCTCAAGCAAATGTTGTAACTAAAAATTGGAATTGTTGCTACAGTGGATAATTTGAATACAAGAAATGACATTGTGATTTGGTGCCATACTTTTTTTCTCTTGTCTTGCATTGTTCTTGTTATTCCATCTTTAAAATTGCTTTGAGAAGGTTAATATTTAGGTTAGATTTGATTCAATAATGTTTGTGATTCAATACTTGAATGTTGCAGCAATCCTTCAGTCCATACTTTTCGCAACCAACTGATTGTTAGTTGCTTTGCAAAGTTAGCCTGGACTTCATATTTAGTGTGCTTAGTTTGATTGTGAGGATTTGTTTATTTCAACTACAATAGGGTTGTTGAATGAATGCTCATGATTTGAAAATATTAACACCTCAGAAGATTGCACTATTTTCTATGAGATTGTAGATTTATCTTGGTCAAGCAGGGATCAGTTTTGAGGGAATTGTCCATTTCGGGTGTTGGTTACTTTCATTGTTAATCTTAGGAGTAGTATTAGATTTAGAAATCTCTTTAAAACCCTTATCTTTTTCTATTTCTTTGATTATTGGGTTAGATCCAGGATTGAAGTATCATTAGATTGTTAGATCTGATAAAATCGATTTAGTATTTTGCTTGTAGTAAGGTGTCATTGTGATTACCAACATTTTCACATTTCATTACTGAGTTGTTTATGCACTGTCAAGACCTAACATTAGAGACCTTGGGGTTATCTCTTGAGGCTTGCCAATAGAGATTTACCTTTCAAGAGAGATAGGATATCATATTCTGTGTAGGTTGTTGCTGTGCAGAAAACATAATCAACAGGAACTAGTGCTAGAAGGAGGGCCCGAATAAGCAAGATGGATCAATTTTTGAACGCCATATCTCCTGAGAGATTTAGAAGAAGAACAAGATCTGCTCTAGGAGAGGAAGAGTTTCATGAATTACCAGACCCTACTAGGTCAAGAAGGACCAAAAGAAGGGGAGAATCATCATCATCATCATCCCATCCACCTCCCACGTCTCCATCATGCCCATCTTCATTAGGTTCATCTGAGTCTGAGGAAATTTTCATTCCACAACCTCAGCCATTACCACCCCCACCTCCACCAATGGCTTTCCTAGCAACCAACCGATCTCCATTGAGTTTTTCCAATTGCAATCCTATGCCTAAGAACCCCGAGCTTTTTTGCTCAAAATTCCATGTCAATGATCCAAAAGGGATTGCAGAGGAGCATATTAGGATTTTTAAGACTACCCTTAAGGATAGGGGAATTAATCATGAGGATGTTGCATGCAGACTTTTCCCATTTTCCCTTTGGGATGAAGCATTTTGTTGGTATAACCATCTTCCTATTGGATCTATCACTACTTGGCTTCAGTTGGAGACTGGGTTTTTACAGAAATTTAAGATCCCAATCAGTGCTAATGAGTTACTTTTGCAGTTTACTAGAATCAAGAGGGAGGCAAATGAACCAATAGTGGCTTTTAATAATAAATTTCATAATACTTATGCTAGGTTGCAACCCCCTTATGTTATAGATGATGCATCTGCCAGGGAGGTTTATTACGAAGCTTTGGATAGTTTAACATCTACTTTCATCAAATGGAAAGTGAACCCTCCTAGTAGCTTATTTGGAGCTTAAGATGTGGCTAGTAAGGTGAGTACAGATTTAAAACAACACTTGTCTGGACCCTTGGCTAACCAAACACCTATGATGAGTTTAGTCCCTCAATCACCCTTGGTTTCGCACCTAGGTCATCCCTGTTAAGTTGTATTCATGCCAAATTACCATCCAAATATGAACCAGCCTGCATACTTTCACCAGCAAGCTAATATACCTAGTTATTTGCAGAACTCTGAGATATTTAATCAACCCTTGAACCATGGATCACATACTTTTTATATGTAGAATTCAACTGGTATTGTTCCTCCATCAAGCAGTGTAGACAAGGAGAGGTTAGATGCACTCACAGAGTTGGTTGAAAAGCTGAACACTGAAGTCACCTACCTAAGGAACCAAAATAGTCAATCTCGGGCGGCCCAAAGGGAGATCCAGTTCAATTATGATCAAAGCAACATGGGTATGATGTAGGCTCAAAGGTAGAACTTTGATAAAGAACAATATCTTGATAGAGATCATGGAAGGCAGCCACCACTTCAGAATAATGGAGGAGCCTTAATCTTCTGGATCATCCAAACAATCAGGAGAAATCTAGTGAAGTTTATCTAGAAAAAACGGCTCTTTCAGGATGGTGTAGGCTTCATAACACTACTCAACATTCTGAATCAGACTGTCAAGAATTCCAGACTGCTGCATCTATTTTCCAATAGAAGGTTTGACATGCCAGTAATAGTTCAAGTGGGCTGGAGATAATACCATCTAATCCTTATGACATATCAATTATGGTGGTGAATCATGTCCCATTTCCAAGAAGTGAAGAGAATGAACCAAAAGAAGAACAGGATAAAGGTGTTGAAACATGGTATGTACACAATGGAGAATCTATAGTTCAACCTTTTGGAGGTAATGAGGAGAATGATAATGGCCCACTAGATGAAGAAGGGTATACAACTGAAGAATTTCAAGCATTCCATCATGTGTCTACTCAGTATTTCATAAATGGAGGATAGTCTGATGCTAATAAAGGAGGAAGCATTGAAAGTAGCAGGGATGAATTGATAGTTAGCTCTAAGGAAAATTGTTCTACCATGACTATAGAGCAAATAGGAGAGTATGTGATCAAAGAACTCAAGAAAGTCAAAGTAAGTCTCTCTACTAATTAGTTGTTAAAGGATCCTACCATTATGGGTGTAGTACTAGGATCTCTTGAAAAGGATAGGCTTATTGAACAAAAGGGTACTTTAGGCCATGTTGATGTGAATACTGTTAAGGAGGTATTCCTGTCTGAAACAAGATTGGGAAATCATGTACTGACAATTGACCCTCAAGGATGGGAGACTGAGGAAATCCTCGTGTTATATGATATGCCTATCCATAAATCTGACAGTGTTGAAGCTTTGGCAGAATCAACAGAGGAGGTAATAGAGCAAGTATGGTTGTCGGATCATACGGAGGATATACATCAAATTACAGAGAGTAGGCTTCCTCCAATGAAGGAATTTCAACAAGCTACTGGTGAACGTCTAGTAGAAGAGTCAACTAGAATTGGATCAGAGAAGGTCATGGCAGTTAATGCTGAGGCAGTCCTGGAGGAGGTTGAGCTTTTGATTGAGGAGCCTCAACAGATTACTAATGAATGTCCCCTGGAGCAAATTATGGGATTTGATATTATGAGTAAAGAAGCTACTTTTCCTCAGGGTTACAGTTGCAATCCAGAGCCAAAACAAATGCCAATAGGAGAGGAATTCAGGGAGTCCCTTCGCTCATCACATTCTGTTGATGAATTCAGTAAAGAAAATTCACATATTTCGTGTATTAATGACAAGGTGGCTATGGATGTGCAGGAAAACCCAAATGATGTTGAGAATAACAATGATGTAGCCATCACTAATGATCTTGATCATCCTACTTTAGGTAAAGATGTACTTGAAGATCAGTCTGTGAGGCCTCCTGACAAACATCATGATGGGGAAGTTACTATGCATGATGAGGCTTTTACATTTTCAACATTGTTCCCTCATGAAGAAGGAGGGATATTTCATCATCAGTTGAGACCTCCTAATGACATAGATATAAACCTTTTACCAGTGCAGGATGTTGGATACCACATTCAGTCTACAACAGTATAAAAATCAGGTTGTTTCTCTCCTTGCTATGAATTCTGAATCTTATCGATTTGATTATGGGAATTAGGAAAGGCAGCTTGCATATGGATTAATCATGGTCCTAATGAGTCACCTCAGTTATTGATTATTCCTGATTGTGAGGTTGAGTTTGAATGCTATATTTTTGAGGTTTATTTTTCTGAGTATAAAGATAAATTTGCATTTTTGAGGACTGCTACCATCACCTTGTTGCTTATTCATGCCTTGAAGAGTCTAGTAGGGGTGGGTCTCAGTTCGCCTTGTCTGGTGATGAGTGGTTATGAGTCTTTTGAACATAGTTAGGATAGATTGCTTTAGAATTAGTTTGTTGTGGTTAGTTTAGGTTTGCTTTTGGTTTGTTTTGTTGTTTTTCTCGGCCCTTGCTTTGGGGGTTTCTCTGTTTTCGCCTGGATGTGTTGCACCTGCATGGAAACTCTTTCTTTTTTGGAATTATTCTAAGTATTTCTTTGGGTGAACTTTAGTCTTGCATCTTGAAAGGATGGTTGAAATCTTCACTATTGCCAACAGTCTTAATGTCAGATCTATAGAAGATTGATCACTGGCTTTGATTTGAATTTGAAGTACTCTAAAATCTTATATCTCTCATATATCTTAAGAATCCTGATGTCACTATAGGAATCCTCGTGAAGTCTTGTCAAGTGAAAAAATCCTATTTCTACTTCAGTGCCACTGTGGTTCTCAACCCTGAGTGTGAGCTTCATTGTTCACAAGTTGAAATGAAAGAGACATACATTGAATATCAAGGGAAAGAAAAACAAAATATTGAAAATCAAAAGAATAAATTCAACTTATCAGGGGTGCCTGAATATCTCTACCGAGGCTATGGATGCCTGGCTGGCAGTAGAGCTATGTTCAGGGGAATCACAGCGATAACCTCATCGGGGCTATGGACGCCTGACTGGCAACGAGGCCCTATCTAGGTTGCTTTTGAAGTTAGAATCCTTATGTAGCCTGACTTGACTGAACTTGGTTTCTGTAGTAACTTAAGGAGGGAAATGAACTCATGAGAACACACTTGGATTTTCAGTTTATGGAGGGTTTGATCTATCCTTTGGTTCTAATTCTTTAAATCTTTGCATTCTAACTTGTTTGTTTGATGGTGAGATTGAAACTAGAAATTATGGGTTCTCGATTCTTGTTCGTCATCAAATGCTTTGGAACATTTTCCCAGCAGAAGTTGCCATTTGTTGTGTAGTTTTCGCACACACACCCCGCTGAAAGCAGGGACCCTCTTTCATTTTGGTTTTGGTTTCTTTTCCCTTTATTTTTGAGGTTTTGTCTGATTTAGACATGTGCTTTAAGGTTTATTTTGATTGCCTAAGTGTTTCCCCAGGTTATTCATCGAAAGTCCTAAGTTTTGGATCAAGTTTCGAGTTTTTTCCCTGATTCGGGATTTTCCACCCTAGTCGGATTTTCTTGGATTCTGGCTGGACCCTATTGTTCGAGGATTTTCGGTTTTCGTGGATTTCCGCGTGGGCCAGATTTTCCCGGATTCCACCCTGTCGTCGGCTTCCTAGGTTTCCTGACTGTCTTATCGATTGCATCAATGGCTTCATGCACGCTTTGAAGGCTGGATTTTACTTGATTTCTGAGATCTTTTGTGCCATCATGCTTACTTGATTATTTCATGCTAGGGTTGTTCAATATTGCATCATTCATCATCTCCCAGGAAAGTTTTGAGCTCATTTGTCTGTTTGCATTTCAATGAATCTTACCTGAGAGTAATTAGTAAACCCTAGTGATGACTTAACAGTTGAAACAACTAAATTCTAAACTTGCATGTGCGCTAATGGTAGATGAGTGGGGTTTTAGACCTAGGGCAGTGCCATATCAGGTGATTTCATCTTAAAACGGGGCCTGAAACACAAGGAAAATCTATAAAAGGTCCATCCCTGACTGGTCCTGAGTTAAACCTTTTGAAATTTTGCATTAGTTTAGTGTCTGGATGAAATCGGGACTCTCCATCCCTTCTGAAATTTCTTTACTGTGACCCTTCAAAATTGGGGAGATGTCATACTGATCACCCTGTAGTTCACCTAAGAGGTCTTCTTAAGTTCATATTGGATCGCCGTGACAATGTCATTTCTCACATCGATAGGGTCTCCTGTGTCAGTTGGTGAGACATAGAGGATTCGCCGAGACCTCACCCTGTAAGAGAATCTCTTATCGACATGCATTTTCACGTTCGCCATCGGCAAGACAAGCCCTAGTTGACAAGAGATCATAGCGGGCTTTATTGGTCTTATTGATACCCATTTTCAGTCACTGAGACCCTTCCAAGTTGGTAAGACCTTTCGGCGAGCTCAAAACTCTTGCCGAGGCCTTCGCTTTCGGCGAGACTACTGATGGTTGCCAAGACCTTACGGCGACCCCTTCCTTTCTTAGCGAGCTCAGATCTTCCTTCGTTGAGACCACGTATTGTCAGCAAGAGGTTATGTAGATGGAACTTGATATCGCCAAAATAATGTGCTATCAGCGAGACCTCTGGCTGAATTCAAACCAAGCCCTAGTCGGCATGACATCGCAACTTCACTGAGATGTCATATCGAAAACTTTAGTCTGGCCAAAGTGTTTGCTTGGACCCCGAAAGTTGGTGAAACATGAAGCATTCTCCAAGACCTTACCCCGACTACCCTTTGATCATTTCGATACTGTTTTCTATACCGTCGTTTGGTGAGACGTTACACCGGAACCACTGAGTCTTAGCGAAACCCATTCTGATGACATCTTTCGGTGTGACCTCCCGGAAGTCCCCCAGACTTCTCGGCAAAATGACTGACTCTTGTTGAAGCCTTCGTTCCAGAATCTCCATTGGTCTGAAATTTTTCCTTAACCGCGGATGTTCGTCAGGTCCAGATTTCTCTAAAATCCGCCGTCTCCCAAATTTCCCAAAAATCCTCTTTGGCTCATTCTTCACGGGAATCCGTCTCTGGTGGATTTTCCCGAAAGTTGATGAAATGTAAAGGAATATGGAATAGCATGATGTGTTAGTGATTTTCAATACATTTTATGATTTATTCATGCTATCTTATGATCTCCCATGTGGTTTATTGATAAAAAAATGATCAGGTTTAATGGTTAAGTAGGTGTTTCTTGGTCATTCCGTTGGAATCTGAGCAGTCTGGAATTTCCTGAAATTCCTCTCTGGCCCAGATTTCGTGAATGGTCTTGAAACCCAAAATTTGTTGTGATCATTTCATATGGGATTTAATAAAAAATTAACTATATGAGATGCATTCTAACAATGTATAGATGAATTAACCTTGCTTTCCTGTGGTTTTTACTATGATTTCCATGTTGAGTGCAGGCTGAATCTAGCAAGGCAGTAGCTAGGTCTTCATTGTTTGATGCAGAGAGGATTAAGCTAGACATTAAGAGCAAGGTCCCTTAGAGTAAGATCACATCAGTATGGTTAGAAGTGACTGATACAAATGTTGGCCTCTGGGAATTTAAGGAAAGAATGGCAATGAAGGATTCTCCTTTGGTGGCTAGAAGAATGATGGAATCAGGCTTATCACATGTTGTTGGTTTCTCTTCTACGGTGCAGTGTTATGAGCTAGTCCTGGAGTGTGCAAGGCACTATGATAGTGATACACAGAGGATTATTGATCCTCAAGAGAGAGTTGTTGCAAATCTCAACCCTGTCTCGATTGCCCAAACATTTGATATGCCAGAAAGGTCTCATGTGATGGGATTATTCCTTCCTCTAGAGCTGCCGAGCCATGGGAGTGGTATGAAGCATTGCAGATTAGGCAGAGGGTGTTGAAGAAGATTTACAAACAAAGGAGGCCGATTGATGATACCCTGGGTGGTGTATATAATGGCTCCATGGCCTTTGTTGAGATCATGGTTGGGCGAAGGAATATTGCTCCCAAATATTTGAGTCTAGAACAACTGAGGAAGTGGTGGCATGATGTCTATGCACCACTTGACGATGGTTCTGTTTCTGAGCCAGTTTGATGATGTAGCCACCTACCTTGCCGTTATTGATAAGTACCTAACGTATAAGGTGGATTGGGATAAGTCGGTCAAACATTCAAGAGAAGAGATTGCATCCATTGGGAATCGACTTAGGGTTTTGCCTCTACCACTTGTGGCCAACTTGGATGGGACGCTTTTGAGGGTACATGAAGAGCCAGATCGGAATAGGGATAATAGGGAAGGGGGCTAATGATAGGCTGCGGCGCGATTTGTGCTTCCTTATTATCTTCCCGTGCATTGGTCCGAACTGCATGGCGGATCCCAGGCCAACTTGGATGGAACATGCATTTAATGCTTATTTGACCGATCGTAGTGTTCTCTTGGCTGAGTTGTTGTGCCATTAATGCTGTGAGGTTCTTGTTGAGCTGATGGGTTTTCTGGGGGGATTCTATATATTGGGCATGTCGCCTCATTTGTAAAGGGTTAGAACAGTTAGAGATAAAAATCGGATAGTAGAATAGAGAAGAATAGTTAGAAGTAGAGTAAGTTAGCAAGTAGTTATTCTCAAGCAAATGTTGTAACTGAAAACTGGAATTGCTGCTATAGTGGATAATTTGAATACAAGAAATGACATTGTGATTTGGTGCCATACTTGATTTCTCCTGTCTTGCATGGTTCTTGTTATTCCATCTTTAAAATTGCTTTGAGAAGGTTAATATTTAGGTTAGATTTGATTCGATAATGTTTGAGATTCAATACTTGAATGTTACAGCAATCCTTCAGTCCATACTTTTCACAACCAACTGATTGTTATTTGCTTTGCAAAGTTATCCTAGACTTCATATTCAATGTGCCTAGTTCGATTGTGAGGATTTGTTTATTTCAACTACAATAGGGTTGTTGAATGAATGTTCATGATTTGAAAATCTTAACACCTCAGAAGATTGCACTGTTTTCTGTGAGATTGTAGATTTATCTTGGTCAAGCAGGGATCAATTTTGAGGGATTGGTCCATTTCGGGTGTTGATTAGTTTCATTGTTAATCTTAGGAGTAGTATTAGATTTAGAAATCTCTTTAAAACCCTTATCTTTTTCTATTTCTTTAATTATTGGGTTAGATCCAGGATTGAAGTATCATCAGATTATTAGATTTGATGAAATCGATTCAGCATTTTGCTTGTAGTAAGGTCCCATTGTGATTACCAACATTTTCACATTTCGTTACTGAGTTGTTTATGCTCTGTCAAGACCTGACATTATAGACCTTGGGGTTATCTCTTGAGGCTTGCCAATAGAGATTTACCTTTCAAGAGAGATAGGATATCATATTCTGTCTAGGCTGTTGTTGTGCAAAAAACACAATCAACAGGTAATTTTTAGATTTTTTAGATTTTTGGTTTTTTTAATATAAAGAGGTTTTTTCTTTCATTGTAGAGCAGAGAGGAATAATGAAACATTGTGGTTTGAAGCAATTCTCAATAATAAGAAGGTGCAAGCATATCATGGAAAAATATTGTTAATGGTTTGTTTGGTTGCATCATGCCTTCATCAATAGAAGATGCAAGCATATCATGTGTGTCATTTTTAATGTATCATGTAGATGACTCATGATAAGAGATATATAATCAATATATGGTTCATCTCTTGCATAGTCATCATAAATAGGTATTACCAAACTAACAACCTTATGTCTAGTCATGGAAGAAGGTGTATCACATATTTATCATATATGAGAGGGGACTTGTCATATAAAATGCATGACTCTATGGATGTAAGATCATCATGATGTATGAAAGAAAGAAAATCTTGAAATGTAACAATATCATGAAAAGATGAAACTATATCATCTATGTCCATCCTATAAGATATATAGGTATATCATCATTGATCATTATGAAGCTCGTCAATAAGTGACATAACCCTATTTATTAGTTATGGATGAGCATTAATCATCTATATAAAAAGAAAAAAAATGAGACACAATAATAAAGAACCTTACTAAAAACATATCCTCATTCTTATAAAAATGTCTTGAAAATATCAAAAATAGATAGATGGTGTAATAAAAAATAAGAATCTATTAAAATTTGAAATGGATGCATAAATCCAACTAAAGTACAAAACCTAAGCGAATTCGTAGTTGTAGAATAGTCATATTTCATATCACACCCTATGAAATAAAAAAAGACAAATTGCCTCAGGTTCCTACCAATAGTTATTGCTAGATAGAGTAGTTGAATTGCATGATTTTATTTCAAATAATTATGCCGAAGGTGTTCCCTCTATGAAGTCTTTCTAGTTGAATCTTTAAATCAATGCCTCATTTTTCTATAGAGGGTATGCAAGACTATTCAAATCATCTTATTTGTTTGATATGTCGGTCTTTGACAACAGAGCGAGCTCCTGTACGATGGGACAAGTACTGATGGAACTAGCATTCAAATGATCATACCTGTTAACATCAAATCGCGCTAGAGTTGTTGCATCATGCTCGCTAACATCATATCATAGTAACACTCTTGCAACCGAAGCAACGTAAACTCCACTAATTTTTTTTGTTCAAGCATTGTGTTCATATGTTGTCTTAAGCAGGGTGTAATAATTGTATTTCATCATACACTGCAACCAAACTCAATGTACTCTGAGACCAATGCTACCTGCTATTTTAGATGACTTGATTTATTTTGATATGTCACTTCATTACGTCGATAGACGTAACCCTATAATGACAACATAGTTTCTATAGGAGGTCAACACAATCCGTCACAAAAAAAGCATAAAAATAAACACATCGTAGAAATAAAACCAAAAAACCAAAAAATATTTTAAAATAAACAAAAAAAAAATCATTTAACAAAGTATATTTTTTATAATATAATATTGTAAACATATAAAAAAGACCTAACATATATCACACATCCTGAATGGAATTTTTTCATCATCAACATCATTATCACTAATATCATTGCATTTCACATCATTTACATCAAAAACCGTATTTTCCTCTATTAATTGAATAATTTTTAAATTATTTAGTTAAATCACCATTTTATTATTTATCTTTTATTCCTCCTGATTAATTAAATAAAATTAATTATTTAATTATGTCACTAATATATCCTATTCTCCTAAATCAACTAAATTGTTAGCACTTAATAATTTAATTAAATCACTTCCCCCTTTCTAAACTTGAATAATTAAATTAATTACTCAACATCATTCAACACAATCAACAAACAAATATAACTTTATTTTTTAAATTAAAACATGACTTGCACATTCAACTCAAATATTAATTAATTATTCAATTAATTCATTATCTTCACCCCTTTTATGATTGAGCAAATCACAACCATTGATTTCTCACTCTAAACAGTTGACTAACTCATCTATTCTTCAATCCCACTAACCTTTCAATCTATTCCTCAATCCCACTAACTACTCAACTTGATTTCTTCAATCCCATAGACTATGTAATCTAAATCCTCTAATTATGCAATTAACATCCTTAATTGGATCAATAATAGAAGCTAACTGAGCAATCTATTTCCTCTCAACGGTTCTCAACCATTGATCATGATCTTTTACAACTACATCTCAATTTTTCATCTTGAAATAGGAAATCTATAAAACATTTTCTACCTTCTCACAAACCATTTAGAATTTACATAGTGAAGTGTTGCACAACTGATTCGTGACCACATTTGAGAATTGTTATCCTCACATTCTAGTTCACTCTTATCAACACAAATCGAAGCTTTTGCAACAACAAAAATGGAGGCTTTGTATTGAATCAAGCAATCTAACATCCAAACATCAATACAAACACAACTCCAACATGGGATGGTAAGATTTGTTTGTTTTGGATTCATTTAAGGTTCTTAATTTCTTATTTGGTTGAATTCATGGCTTTCATTTCACAATTCATGAGTATGGTTTGAATTAATTTTCTTTTGAATTAAGTTTTTTTAATTCATTTGCTTACTTTTCCTATTGCATTTATTCCCCCCTTATCACATTTGGCACGCGCAGTGTGACCTAGGTCCTTAACTTTAATGTTTTCTTTGAGTTTGATAAGCAGTTGCAGGTTCTCGGTCGTGTACACCTTTCTAAAGAATTGCTTTTGCTAAACTAGAACGTTTTCACTCCAAACTTGAACACATTTTTTTCTTATATTTTGTCGCTATTGACCTAAACATGGCCGCTATCGACCTAAACTTGATTGTTGTTGAGATTCTTATGTTGCACATTTCTAAACAGAGGTATTTGAACTGACATTTACATGGGTGCTATTGACCTAAACCTGGTCACTATTGACTTAAATAGGGTCACTATTGCTAAGAAAAGAGTCGCTATTGTTGTAAACAGGGTCGCTATTGTTTGGAAAACATGACTTTTATACCCTATCTTCAAACAACCATATCTTGGTCATACAAAAGTATTTTTCAGTTATTTTTTTAAAAATGGGGTATAATTTCATGCTCTTTGCAGTGGTCTAGGTGTTTTCTATTTTTGTATAGTTAAATATTCCATTGGTGCACCTAAAGTTAACTTACATTGAAATTTGTTCTAGGTTGTAGGGTTTTGATGCTTAATCAATTTCCTAACACTAGAGTTTGGCTGTTTGGTGTGTTTGGGAAGTTTCTAACATTGTTGGTGCCACCCTTGTAGGAATATGGCACATTTTTTCATGAGAATGAATAACGGTTTGATTGTAGGGTTGGCGAACGGTCCAAAGCCATTTTAGTTTTTAAAAGATTTCTTAGTTAAGACACATTTCAATTGGTGTTTAAAATTGAACAAGGCAACTCTCACATTTCAATTGGCATTTAAAACTAGACCCACAACTTTCACATTTCAATTGGTGTTTAAAGCTAGACTCACAACTTTCACATTTTAATTGGTGTTTAAAATTGAACAAGGAAAATTTCACATTTCAATTGGTTTTTAAAATTGAACGAGGAAACTTTCATATTTCACTTTGGTGCTTTTAAAAATGAACAAGGCAATCCTCATATTTCACTTTGGTGCTTAAGAATTGAACAAGGCAACTCACACATTTCAATTGGTGTTCCTAAAAATTGAATGTTTTTCATTTTTGATGTTGTTAAAAACAAACATAGTTTCATTTGTTGACCCTTTAAGACAAACAACACAATAAGAAACATTTCTTTTGGTGTTAAAAAATTGAACATATCAATTTTGATTTACACATTACTATATCCTACTTGAAGTCTAAAATGTTTTGAAATTGGTGTACTTAAAAATCAAATTGATATCTTCACACATTTCAAATTTTTGGACTTAAAAAGAAACTACAATGAATTGTATACTATGTTCACCGTGATGGGTGATCCAAGTGTGTATCCTCTCCCCCTATGTCTTTTGATGATCCTAGGTGATGAGAAACACTTTGGGATTTTGCATTTTTTTTTGTCACCCGATTTTTAGGATAAGGGCATGCTAATGAGACACATCTCACAATGGAGAACTCATATAAGAGACTCTTAAACAAGCACATTTACCAGCGAGCTATATAAAGGTTGTGAAATCTAAAAAAAGTAGGTTCAATCTACAATGGGAATAACATACCATGCCTCATCCTAATTTGAACATATGGGTTGGGGAGGAATGGCTAAAGTCTTAAGTTGCTTACATTTGATCTATATATCTTAGTGTTCATGGTTGTCACTAAATACCTTGTTTTAGAAGCCTACCCAATTTTCCAAAACATCCTTTAAAGTAGTGCATGGGAATAACACCATTCCCAGAAGTTACTTACCATGTGAGATCTATAGTTGAGGCAATAAAGCATTAATGGAATGGAATATTTTGCTTGGAGTGTCAAGACGGTACATTTCCTTGAAATATCCTAATTTTTCCCTCTATAGATTCTATTAGAACCCTTTCGGGGGGGAGGTAAGCCTACAAAGAAATCTTACCTTTTATTCCTTAGGATGTGTTGATTGACAAAATTTGCAAGCTATCAAATTCATTCTCAAATTTTCATTCTATGCATCACTTGCCAAATCTCATAAAACATCCTCAAAACAATCAAATCCATCAAACATCTCAAAATTATAAACTTATCCAAATTGTTTTTAAAATGAAAACTGGAAACAAATTGAACAGAGTTGCTATTGCAAAATTTTTTACCACTATTGACCTAAACTTGGTAGGTATTGACCTAAAATTTGTAGTTATTGAAAAATATTGGTGCTATTGCAAAATATGAGCGCTATTGCAAAATATGCATTCTATTGAAAAATATTAGCGATATTGCAAAATATGAGCACTATTGAAAGAATCCCTTAAGGTGATTATGCACAAACTAGTCCAAAAGAACCTCATCAAGATTAATGATAGAGAAAACTATGAAGAACCCAACATCAAACCCCCTTGGTATAATGAGAACAACTAATGTGAATTTCACAAAATCAAGGGGCATACTACCAACAATTGCATGAGACTCAATAACATCGTGCAAGATTTAATCAAAAAGGGAGAGGTTGACATGGAACATTGGCCTAGAAATAAAGACCTAAAGATTTACAAGGATCCAGTCCTTGACCATTCTAGGGGAAACAACAAAGGAAAAGAACAAGATTATAGAAAGGCCAACTTCTCTTATGGTGAGGATAATATCCTAGGAAATATCTCTTATGATGATCATACCATTCATGTGGTAGCCATACTAGGTAGTAGAGATCCTGAATGTAATGTTACTACTCGAAGGGGAAGAGTAACAATCCAAGGAGAACCAACCCAAGTAAAAGCCACAAGTAAGCCATCAATTGACTATATCATTGTGGAACAACTCAAGAAAATTCCTTCCTTAATCTCCATCCTTGATCTCTTAAAATTGTCGCCAACAAAAGGAAATATTGGAGAAAGAACTTGTTGAAATGTCATTCCCAAACAACATTAATGCTAATCAGTTTCAAGCCATGGTTGGAAATATCACATCCACCCATCATTTAGTATTTTCTAAGAAATACCTTCCACAAAAATATTTCCACAATCAAGCTCTTTATTTAGAACTGTGTCCACAAACACAAAGTCAAGAGAGTACTAGTAGATAATAGTGCAGGTCTAAACATTTGTACCTTAAAATTTGTGAAACAACTAGGATATTTTGATGATGTCATAGATAAAAACAAGAGCGTCACCACCAAAGCTTATAATGACATGGAGAAAAATTCAGAAAGAATGATCAGGCTACCCATTCAAATAGGACCAACAATAATAGAAACTACATCTCAAGTACTGGTTCTCAAGCTTCCATACAACCTTCTCTTAGGTCGACCATGGATCCATGCTTTAAAATCAATCCAATCTACATTCCATCAATGCCTAAAATTTCCTTATGACAATAAATAAGTTACCATATATATCAACCCCGAACCTTTCCATTACTGTGCCAAATTGGAGAAGAAGTACAAAAAGATCCAATAAATACCTAGCAACAATATATATTTCCACTCCTTTTCATATGTTGACCCATCATCACTAGCTTCATCCTCCACTACACCTTCATCAACTAAGCCCCCTAAAACTAACCTTAAGATCCAAGTGCTTGACAAGGAATGTGAGGAATATCACTTCAATCAATTATTTTGCATTGGGATGCTTCCCTTAACACCGAAGACTTATGGAGGATTGAAAGAGATCACACATGTACAAATTGTCATAATGGTGGTCAAACCCACCATCTTCACCAAGTGGGGAGACATGTAAGATGAAAAAATATGTGAAGAATACCTATCTTTGTGGATCTATAATGAAGAAGGATGGGAACAACCACTACCTCCCCTTCCTATTGATGAAAAGAGTAAAGGGTATCAGATAGCCAAGAGCATGGGGTTCATTGGACAAGATGGCCTTGGTTTACATGGACAAGGAAGAAGAGAACTGATTATTATGGAAAAGCACTCAAAGAATCTTGGATTGGGTTATGGTTCATCTAACGTGATTACCCTAATTACTGAAAGCACCTCTTATGAGGAAGGAGCTACTTCTACCATGGATGAGACATCAAATAATTGCGAACATCTAGATGACTATCTATATATCCAAAACATGTTTGAAAACCTCAACGTAAATACCCTCACTATCGAATCTACATCTGACGACAACCATATCGAGATGGATTCTCATGAATACGAATGGGATTCCTATGAATCTAGTGAATATAACCTAGATACCTTATGGAGCTTTGAAAAAACTAAAATATCCTTGCATTATCCACAGTTGATAGATTGGGACCAACAACATCATACACTGGTTTTGGACACATTCTAGAATGATGAGGCTATTGCGGAGTTCATGGGACTTAAAACCAATATACCACAAGGAGATCATAAAGCAGGTTTTGTAATGGAGTTAGATCAAGGAGCATATTTTGGAGGGGAGATTGCATCTTCCAGTCACAAAAATAAACTACAAAATTTAAAAATAAAAAAGAGGTCCCCCTAAAGAAAACCACAATGTGGCTTATCAAATCAAGAAAAGAGAAAAGAAAAGGACACATCTGAGGGTGAAAATCTCTCTAAGTCACCTGAAGATGTAGGATTCAATCTCCCCACTACAAAATATCTAGGCAAATCAACACTCCTAGTTGAAGATGTTGAACCTATCAATGTTGGCATAGCATAAACACCAAATATAACATACCATGCAGCATCACTGGATCCTGAGGAAAAGATAAACTTCTTAGCATTTATCAATGAAAGAAAAATCAACTTTGCATGGACATATGCATACATGCCAGGACAAGATCCCGCCTTGGTCATACATCACCTAGTAGTATTCCCCAAAGCTAAACCCATCAAACAAAAGCTACATAAAATGCATCCACAGATAGCACTGTTGGCCAAAGTGGAACTTCACAAATTGTTAGATGTGGGATTCATCAAAACCAATGACTATCTTGAATGGGTATTTAATCTAGTACTAGTATCAAATCCCACTAGGGGCATAAGGATCTACATATACTTTTGGGATCTAAACAAGGATTTTCCAAAGGATGAATTCCCTCTACCCAGCATTGACATGATTATAGATCTAATGGCAAGGCATGAAATGCTGTCACTAATGGATGGATTCTCTAGATACAATCAGATCAAAATATCTCTTGAGGACCAACATAAAGCAACTTTCACTTGTGCGTGGGGAACCTTTTGCTGGAACGTCATGTTGTTCAATCTAAAGAATGTAGGGGCAACCTATCAACGAGCAATAACCACCATTTTCCATGATATGTTGCATATCACTATGGAGGATTATGTGGAAGGAATACTAGAAAAATTCATCAAAAAATAAGATCACTTGACCAACCTAGAAAAAGTATTTGACAAGCTAGAACAATACAACTTAAGGCTCAATCCAAAGAAGTGTGTATTCAAAGTAACATCTGGAAAACTATCAAGTTACATAGTATCAAGAAGAGGCATCAAGGATGATCCCGCCAAGATAAAAGCTATATTAGAAATGCCTCCTCCAAAGAAATTAATGAAGTTGAGAAATCTGCAAGGTAAACTACAATCCATTAGGTAGTTCATTCCACAGTTGGCAGACAAGTGCCATCATTTCACCCTTTTTTTACACAAAGAAATAACATTCAAATGGGATGGAAGATTTGATTAGGCATTCTAATAGGTCAAGGATTATTTGCTCACTCCTCTAGTATTAATGCCACCAATTCAAGATAAGGAAATGATCCTATATGTATCTACAACACAAGCAGTGTTAGGAGCTATGTTAGCACAACTAGATGACAATAACAAAGAAAGAGCAGTATGTTATATCAGTTGCACATTGGTGGGCTATGAATTGAACTATTCACCCATAGAAAGAGTGTGTCTATCTATCAACTTTGTGGAATAGAAGTTGAGACACTACATCTTAAATAGACAAGTAAAGTTGATATCAAAAGTAGATCCCCTAAAGTATCTATTGGCAAAAGCAACTCTAACAGGGAGGATCACTAAGTGGGTAATGATACTTAGTAAGTTTGATATAGATTACATTGACAGAAAAGCTATCAAAGGATAAATCATATCAGATCAATTAGTAGATGCACCGATGGAAGATCATCAACCTCTAACAACATAATTTCTAGGTGAAAGCATCCTTCTAGGTAATCAGTCTAACCGTTGGACCTTGTAATTTGATGGGTCTCACACTCAACACGGTTCAAGAGTTGGTATCTTATTTCTCACACCACAAGGAGATAGTATACCCAAGGCTTTCAGGATTTATTTTTCGTGTACCAATAATATTTTTGAGTATGAAGCACTAATCACAAGACTAAAGATGGTCGTAGAATGGAGGATAAAGGGACTACAAGTCTATGGAGATCCCTAGCTAGTCATCAGGTAGGTAAACAATGCATATCAAACAAAGTATGATAAGCTAATTCCATATAAAAGAATGGAGGACAGTTTCAAACAACACTTTTTTGTCATCACTTTTGAACTGGTTCCAAGGATCAACAACATAGCAACTGATGCTATGGAAACAATAGGTTCACTCCTCAACATTCCTCAAAATATTCTCAAATATGAACTCCTCGTGGAGCAACTACTTATACCTACATTCAATATCCCAGAATAAGAACTTGTTTATGTTGTTGGTCCTAAATCACCTTGGTACCAAGATACATTTGACTATATCCAGCATGGTATCATACCTCCTAACTTAACAAAAAACTAAAAGAAAAACTTTGTTCGTAGAACATCACGATTCACCATCTCAGGAGATACCCTATATCGACAAAGTCTAGATGGAACATTACTTTGATGTCTCAACATGGAAGAAGCACAAACTACTTTACAAGAAGTGCACGAAGGTATTTGTGTGTCTCACTCTAGTGGACCTAATCTAGTACAAAAATTGCTAACAACGGGGCATGATTGGCCCTAAACGGAACAAGAATCCATCCATTTCTTAAGGAGATTCCACCAATGTCAACAACATTGTGATCTTGTTCAGGCACCAACACAAGAACTACAACCTATAACAACACCATGGCCTTTCTCGCAGTGGGGACTAGACTTGATAGGAAAGATATCTCTCACTTCATCCAATGGGAATAAGTTCATTATCACCACAATTGAATACTTCACAAAGTGGATATCCAAGTTTATCTTGAATTATCTAATCTATCAATATGAAATTCCCCAAACTATCATAACGGACAATGGAACCCGATTCAGGAACCAAGATGTTCATGGGATTTGTTCAAATTTTTCTATCCAACATCGATTCTCAACACCATACTATCCCCAAGGAAATGGTCAGGTTGAAGCATCCAATAAAACAATTCTAAAAATACTTAAAAAGACTATTAATGACATCGATCATGATTGGAATTTGCAACTAAATCTAGCCTTATGGGCTTATCAAGCCAACATTTGTACACCTACAAGTGCCACACCCTTTTCCTTGGTCTACGTATCTAAAGCAATCTTACCTATTGAAGTTGAAATCCCCTCACTGCAAGTATCCTTGAAAGGCATGGTTAGCAATGAGCAATATCGGGTGTCCAAATTGAATTTGGAACTCCTAGACAAAAGGTGTTTGAGTGTGTTAAACCATCTCCAGGTTTATCAGAATTAGCTCAAATGAAGCTACAACAAAAAGATCAAAAATGGAACCTTTCAAGTTGGTGACCTAGTACTAAAGAGAATCAAAAAATCCAACTAAATCAAGATGGGAAGGGGAAGTTTGAACCAAACTAGTTAGGTCCTTTCATCATAACAACAAGCTATGGCTTGAGGGCATATCAGTTGGCTACTCCTAAAGGAGAAACTTTGCTCGAACCTCTAAACAACATCCATCTTAAAAGGTTTTATACTTAAGCACATCAAAGTATCCCAGGAAAAAAATATAGAAAAGAAAAAAAATTAAAAAGCAAGAAAAATAGTAAAGAGAAATAAAATGTTCTTTAAGTGAAAACCACTTTGTGGCACTTCTAGAATAGGTACCATAATGAAAACTTGGTGAACAGGCACTACATTTGAATAAGACTTGCATCTTTATTTATCAGTACTATCTAAACTATCCACCCAACCATCCCATAATAAAATGTGCAACCAACCATGGATCGATGACTAATCAAGTGTTGAACCTTGCTGCATCATCAAATTATGTCTCCCCTAATGAATGTAATCTTGTCTCGTACTGGGTGCAACTTCCTAAAAATAGTAGTTGATTAAATCCTTGTAAATCCCATCAAGGTCAAAAACTATCAACAAAAATTAAAAACATCTTGAAAACAAAAAAAAATCAAAATAAAGTAAAAAACATCAAAATCCCAAAGACATTTTTATGCTTTGAGTCAACACCAGTCAAACTGTGTGGTCTCTATGTGTATAACTTAGGAAAGGCTCATCTTTGATCAACCCTCGAGGCCCTAGGTCAGTCCCCTTAGTTATTTGTCATGGTCTTTAAACTTAATAAAAAATCCAAAAATATTCAAAAAATTGGAAAAGGTCAAAAAAATACTCCTATCAAACAAGAAAACTACGAGCCTCTGCATGGATAATCTAGGAAAAGCCATCATTGATGAGCCCCCGAGGCCCTAGGTTAGTCCCCCAAAAAAACAAAAAAGAAAGAAAACATTCAAATCTCTTATTAAAATCTAAAATGTTCATGAAATACAGAAAACTTCAAAAAATAGTGTCAGTCCAAATGGTTGAACTATGAGCCTCTGCGTTCGTCACGTAGGACAATCCATCATTGATGAGCCCTCGAGGTACTAGGTCAATCCCTTTAGGTCCCCCTATTGGTCTCTAAATTTCTTGAAAACAACAAAAAACAACATCAAATAACTCAGAAAATTAGAAAAAGTCATATCCCCATTGTCACCTATCTATGATAAACTTTCCATTCATAATAAACACTCATCACCCTCACCCTTTGACAAAGCAATCAATAAGTGAAACAAAAATCAAAATCAATAATTTCAAAGAAAAGATCGAAATGAGTGGATTGCTATAAAATTTAAAACAATGCCTAAAGTATCGACTACCATACATTTTTGAAAATCATTATCAACAATCCTAAAACATGAGTCTTAACGGATACATCATTCCTACAATAAACATCATCAAATGGATTTCATCATGAAACATCAAAACAACTATGGCAAGTGATACTGCAACATTGTTTATCTTTTTTTTAGTCTTATCTTTTTTACTTATCTTAATGCCACATTCCCAAGATCTCTTAAGGATGTCCATAAGGATTTAGAGAAGAAGGAATGGGGGAATTAACTGTTGATTTCAATTTGTTCTGTTTGTTAGATGTTTTTGTGATACTACCATGGCAAATACTTGCTTTGTTCTATGTATGGAAGTTTTTTTGAGACAATTCATGTAGCAGTTACATGTTAGGTACTCCATACCTATCTATGTGACTGGTCCAAAATATTTTAACACAACTCAACCATACACTCTAACATGGGTTTTGTATGTATGGCATGAGCAAGAATATTCTTTGTTTGTAGAGTCAAAATCCATGAAAAAGATACAAAGCCACCTTGGTTATCAATACCCATGTGCATCGTGTCTGTTTACTACATCATTAAGGATTGCTAAAAGATACAAAGCCTCTATGAAAGAAAAATCAAACTCATTAGTAACTAACAACATCAAATTTCTATCCATCTCTGAATCATACTAACACTTCTTCTAACTAATTACTCCAACCTGCATCACAATATCATTAGTACCACATGCATCTTGCATCTACAAAATAATACATAATATATTGTTAGAAAATGTTGCATTCAACCCACAATATTATTCCATTTCCTACATAACCCATGAGAGATAAACATGCATACAAGTAACCACAATGTAACGATCAAATAGACAAGCCACAAGATAACACAAGATATACCCTAGGAAAACCCTCAAGATGGAAAAACCCAACGTCCAAAAGCATTCATACTCCATCATATTATTCAGCAATAAATAAATACAAGAGTTACGATGAATACATCTAAAACATCAAGCCTATCAATGCATCCTCATGTGTCCAAGCATGAATCCACACATCTCATGTCATGCTTCACATATGCTGATCCGGTGGATATTTTTAGTGAAAATTGAAGTGTCTCATTTCTCTCCAGAATCTACACCATTAGAAAGAGCTCGACGTCCTGATTCCAACGCAACTTGAATGGAGCGAAAAGGAGTCCGTTTGTGCAAGTTATGGCCAGTCAAACCTTGGGTCAAACTGGGATCGGGGGCGTCCAGAAGGCAGAAAAAATGATCATCTCAAAAATCAACGGAACTAGCATCATCGCGAAGAGCTCGTCGAGACGATTCCGATGGTGTTCATTTCGTTGAAATTCGACATCGTATGCTCAAGATACAGCTGGTCAAAGTTTCAGGTTAACTTGTGGACTTGAAGGTACAGTGATGAAATCATCATCCGTACAGATGACATCAGCATGTGGTACGAAATCTGAAATGGACCAATCAAAATTTGACACGTGGCAGTCCGTACGGTCCGTACATGTCGACGTGGCACGATGATGTGGCAGGAACAGTCAGCATCCGAGTTGGCAGGACACGTCATCATCTAGTCAGCAGGCCACATCATCAACACGGTCAGCAGTCCACGTCAACGTATGAGTGATCATCCCCATCAGCGCATAGTGAGCGGCCACCTTGGCAGTCTAGTCAGCAGGCACGTCGGCTTCCCAGTCAACAGTATTGGCAAATCATTCTTTGACACGTGGCACCTCCTCGGCATGCCACGTGGCCTGCCTTTCATGTTCGGCGGATGGGTTAAGTCTGGAGGTTGTTGTGTTTGTTAAAAGGAGTAGAAGGAATCAAACCCCCACCACCATCACCAAAACGTCCGCGCTCGCCGTTGCACCGAAGCCAACGCTTTCAACTGTTATGGGTGACGGTTTTTGTTTGTTATGTTATTATCAACAATTGGTTATAAAATGCCGATGGCCGGGAGTTGAACCCGGAACCACCGGGCTCTCAAAAGGTATAGGCACCGCTAGCCCATGCGAGCCGTTAGGAGTATGAACGACATTGAATGGTTTTGTATATTATTTTAAAACCGAATACCTTAAAATAAAAGAAACTCCCTATAATTATAAAACAAACAACTTTTTATAAAAGTGTAATCTCCCAAAAATCAAAAGCCCGATGGGAAAATATTATTGAAGGGCTTAAATATTTTTGTTAAGAGATTATTAAGGATATTGTAAGATTTTTATGGGACATTAAGTTATTTTAGGGAGATTGTTAAAGATTATTATGTAATTTGGAGAGATAAGGAATATTTTGCAAATCAATTGGTTAAAGGCCAATTTGAGAAAATTTTATGTATTTAAAGGGGAGAGAGTGAGTGAGTTGGGTACTCATAATTTTCAAGGAAACTGGTGCTAGGTGATACAGAGAGGAGTTCTAGGAGATTCTTGGAGCCATTTTCGTACATCGGAGTATGGTTATGCTACCGAAGTGCTAGAAGAAATGGTTTTGGTGCAATTGTAATTCTAATTTTGGAGATTAATCGGATCGGTCTTACTCCATTGGAGCGGACCCGGAGACGTAGTCACATTTGTGGCGAACTCCGTAATCAAACTTTGTTTGCATCTCTCTCTTTCTTTCTCTCACTTTCTTTCATTCTGTTGTTATCACCTTGTCATTTTAATTATTGTAATTATTTCCATGAGTTAATTTTGTTCTAATTAACTTGGAATAATCATTGTAAAAGTTAAGCATTCAATTCTGCAAATAGTCTAGATCCTATATAGATCAAGTTGGTATCAGAGCTCAGTTGACTATTATTGCAGTTGTTTTCTTGAATGCTAACAAGATCCAGGATTCAAAAAGGTGAAGGCAAGCTTGAAGACTTTAATCCTGAGATCGAGAAGCGAAGAACTTTTCCGAAGATGTCCTTGTCTCGAATGGAGGTTCCTGAAGAAATCAGTGAGCAGGAATTTCAAAGAGCATTCCTTGAGATGAAGGCTAAGGTGGACATTCTTTTTCAAGAGAGACAAGAGTGGAAGGATCGTGAAGGAGGTTCATCGAAGCAAGAAGATATCAAAGACAAGAAAGAGAAGCAACATGGAGATGGTGGCAAGCAACCAGATCCACCCTCTTCTTCTTCTCCTCCCTCTTCTCCTTCTTCTCCATCTTCTTCTCATTCTACTTCTTTTAATCCTTTCAAGGGTGGGTATAAGCCTAAGATCAAACTGGATGTAAAATTTGACTTGCCTAAAAATTGTGAACTTAATGTTGAAAAATTGGATGATTGGATTAAGCAAGTAGAAGTCTACTGTAGAGTCCAAAACCTATTAGATGATGTTGATAGGATCCAATTAGCTACTCTTCGGTTAGGAGGTACAGCTTTAACCTTGTGGGAGAGTAAGACTAAGGCAGAAGTTTCACAACATGGTAGAGTCAGTTTAACTTGGGCAGAGTTTGTTAATGCTCTTAAGAAACAATTTTATCCCCTAGGACATATGCAACATTTAATAATGGACAGGCAAATGTTTAGGCAAGGGAAGGGTCAATTTGTCCAAGAGTACACCCATGAATTCAGGAAAAGGGCTATTGCTTTGAATGTTCCTTTGTACACCTAGGAAACTTTGTTGAAGTACATAGGAGGTCTACATTCCTACCTTAGGCATTCTATTTTGGTTTTGAACCCTTGTAATTTGGATGAAGTGTCTGTTCAAGAAACACACTTAGAGTCAAGGGGTAAAGGATATTTCATTGATAATGATAACTCTGTTAAGAAATCTTCTAAGGTTGCAGAGACATGGAAAGGAAAGAAGGCAGCTATAGTTAAGAAGGATGAGAAACTTTCTTGCACTCATTGTGACAGGAAGGGTCATGATGAAGAACATTGTTGGCAGTTGCATCCTGAACTGAAGCCTAAGTGGGCTCAGAAACGTAATCAGAAACAAAAAGGTAAGGAGAAAGCTGCAAATGTTGTTTTGGATCTTGGTTCAGATTCAGATGATGAGACTAAGATAACAACTATGGGATTGAAAGGTAAAGCTCTTATTTCTGGTGTTTCTGTTGCTAGTTGTGCTTCTACTTCTAAAGTTAATGATGTCTCTGAAGATGTGAAAAGGAATGAGCTGTTTCATTTAATGGTTGTTGCTAAGAACAGTAAAATTGATGCACTCATAGATAGTGGTTCTCAAGTTAACTTAATTTCAGAAAGTGTTGTAAAGAACTTGGGGTTAAAAACTACACAACATAAGAAACCTTATCCATTAGGCTAGATTTGTGAAAATGATAAGTTGCAAGTAACAAGACAATGCACCTTAAGATTCGCAATCACTAGTAAATTTGTGGATGAAGTACAGTTTGATGTGGTTCCACTGGATATTTGTGGGATAGTGCTTGGTAGCCCTTATCTTTATGATAGAAAAGCAATTTTCTACAGGGAAAAGAATCATTATCACTTGTTTAAAGATGGCATTCAGTATATTGTACATTCTCACAGGATTAAGACTGATCGTTCTTTTGCAAACATAGGGCAGTTAAAGAGGGTAATTAATGCAAGTAAGGAGTTAACTCTTATGTCTGTCAGTACAGGTGGTTCTAAAATTGAACTTGGAGTAGCTAACCAAGGTTAGATGTTGCAGGATGCACCCACAGTACAACATGAGGGAATGATGATTGAAAGCATTGATGGTTCCTTGGGTAAAAATGTTCTTGTTGTAAAGGATCGATATGTTGTTGACTTATTCTCTTTCATTTTTGCATTATTGTTCAACTTGATGCTAGTCAATTTTTGTTGGTTAGTGGCTACCACATTTGATGTAGATGCTTATGGAAGTGATAAAGTCATGTTTATGATCAACAATATTGTTGCAGTCTTCATTGTGCTTGTGAGCCAGGTGTTCAGATGTACAGAGGATACAGGACAAGTGGGGGAGGCCAAGTCCTCACTTAATGTCAGAGTAAATGTCACTTTTGGAGGTCCAAAAGGTCTTCAGTGGGGAGGCCTGATCTGGTGGATATTTTTAGTGAAAATTGAAGTGTCTCATTTCTCTCCAGAATTTGCACCATCAGAAAGAGCTCGACGTCCTGATTCCAATGCAACTTGAACGGAGTGAAAAGGAGTTCGTTTGTGCAAGTTATGGCCAATCAAACCTTAGGTCAAACTGGGATCAGGGGGCGTCCAGAAGGCGGAAAAAATGATCATCTCGAAAATCAACGGAACTAGCGTCATCGCGAAGAGCTCGTCGAGACGATTTCGACGGTGTTCATTTCGTCAAAATCCGACATCGTATGCTCAAGATACAGCTGTTCAAAGTTTCAGGTTGACTTGTGGACTTGAAGGTACAGTGATGACGTCATCATCTGTATAGATGACGTCAACATGTGGTACGAAATCTGAAATGGACCAATCAGAAGTTGACACGTGGCAGTCCGTATGGTCCGTACATGTCGACGTGGCACGATGATGTGGCAGGAACAGTCAGCATCTGAGTTGGCAGGACACGTCATCGTCTAGTCAGCAGGCGACGTCATCAACACGGTCAGCAGTCCACTTCAGCGTATGAGTCATCATCCCCGTCAGCGCATAGTGAGCGGCCACCTTAGCAGTCTAGTCAGCAGGCACGTCGGCTTCCCAGTCAGCAGTATTGGCGAATCATTCTCTGACACGTGGCACCTCCTCGGCATGCCACGTGGCCTGCCTTTCACGTCCGGCGGATGGGTTAAGTCTAGAGGTTGTTGTGTTTGTTAAAAGGAGTAGAAGGAATCGAACCCCCACCACTCATCACTGAAACGTCCGCGCTCGCCGTTGCACTGAAGCCAACACTTTCAACTGTTATGGGCGACGGTTTTTGTTTGTTATGTTATTATCAACAATTGGTTATAAAATGCCGACGGCCGGGAGTTGAACCCGGAACCGCCAGGCTCTCAAAAGGTATAGGCAGCGCTAGCCCATGCAAGCCATTAGGAGTACGAATGGCATCGAATGGTTTTGTTTATTATTTTAAAACCGAATACCTTAAAATAAAAAAAAACTCCCTATAATTATAAAACAAACAACTTTTTATAAAAGTGTAATCTCCCAAAAATCAAAAGCCCAATGGGAAAATATTATTGAAGGGCTTTAAATAGATTTTAAGGATATTGTAAGATTTTTATGGGAGATTAAGTTATTTTAGGGAGATTGTTAAAGATTATTATGTAATTTGGAGAGATAAGGAATATTTTGCAAATCAATTGGTTAAAGGCCAATTTGAGCAAATTTTATGTATTTAAAGGGGAGAGAGTGAGTGAGTTGGGTACTCATAATTTTCAAGGAAACTGGTGCTAGGTGATACAGAGAGGAGTTCTAGGAGATTCTTGGAGCCATTTTCGTACATTGGAGTATGGTTATGCTGCCGAAGTGCTAGAAGAAATGGTTTTGGTGCAATTGTAATTCTAATTTTGGAGATTAATCGGATCGGTCTTACTCCATTGGAGCGGACCCGGAGACGTAGTCACGTTTGTGGCGAATTCCGTAATCAAACTTTGTTTGCATCTCTCTCTTTCTTTCTCTCACTTTCTTTCATTCTGTTGTTATCACCTTGTCATTTTAATTATTGTAATTATTTCCATGAGTTAATTTTGTTCTAATTAACTTGGAATAATCATTGTAAAAGTTAAGCATTCAATTCTGCAAATAGTCTAGATCCTATACAGATCAAGTTGGTATCAGAGCTCAATTGACTATTATTGCAGTTGTTTTCTTGAATGCTAACAAGATCCAGGATTCAAAAAGGTGAAGGCAAGCTTGAAGACTTTAATCCTGAGATCGGGAAGCGAAGAACTTTTCCAAAGATGTCCTTGTCTCGAATGGAGGTTCCTGAAGAAATCAGTGAGCAGGAATTTTGAAGAGCATTCCTTGAGATGAAGGCTAAGTTGGACATTCTTTTTCAAGAGAAAGAAGAGTGGAAGGATCGTGAAGGAGGTTCGTCAAAGCAAGAAGATATCAAAGACAAGAAAGAGAAGCAACATGGAGATGGTGGCAAGCAACCAGATCCACCCTCTTCTTCTTCTCCTCCCTCTTCTCCTTCTTCTCCATCTTCTTCTCATTCTACTTCTTTTAATCCTTTCAAGGGTGGGTATAAGCCTAAGATCAAACTGGATGTAAAATTTGACTTGCCTAAATATTGTGGTGAACTTAATGCTGAAAAATTGGATGATTGGATTCAGCAAGTAGAAGTCTACTGTAGAGTCTAGAACCTATTAGATGATGTTGATAGGATCCAATTAGCTACTCTTCGGTTAGGAGGTACAACTTTAACCTGGTGGGAGAGTAAGACTAAGGTAGAAGTTTCACAACATGGTAGAGTCAGTTTAACTTGGGCAGAGTTTGTTAATGCTCTTAAGAAACAATTTTATCCCCTAGGACATATGCAACAGTTAATAATGGACTGGAAAATGTTTAGGCAAGGGAAGGGTCAATTTGTCCAAGAGTACACCCATGAATTTAGGAAAAGGGCTATTGCTTTGAATGTTCCTTTGTACACCTAGGACACTTTGTTGAAGTACATAGGAGGTCTACATTCCTACCTTAGGCATTCTATTTTGGTTTTGAACCCTTGTAATTTGGATGAAGTGTCTGTTCAAGCAACACACTTAGAGTCAAGGGGTAAAGGATATTTCATTGATAATGATAACTCTGTTAAGAAATCTTCTAAGGTTGCAGAGATATGGAAAGGAAAGAAGGCAGCTATAGTTAAGAAGGATGAGAAAATTTCTTGCACTCATTGTGACAGGAAGGGTCATGATGAAGAACATTGTTGGCAGTTGCATCCTGAACTGAAGCCTAAGTGGGCTCAGAAACGTAATCAGAAACAAAAAGGTAAGGAGAAAGCTGCAAATGTTGTTTTGGATCTTGGTTCAGATTCAGATGATGAGACTAAGATAACAACTATGGGATTGAAAGGTAAAGCTCTTATTTCTGGTGTTTCTGTTGCTAGTTGTGCTTCTACTTCTAAAGTTAATGATGTCTCTGAAGATGTGAAAAGGAATGAGCTGTTTCATTTAATGGTTGTTGCTAAGAACAGTAAAATTGATGCACTCATAGATAGTGGTTCTCAAGTTAACTTAATTTCAGAAAGTGTTGTAAAGAACTTGGGGTTAAAAACTACACAACATAAGAAACCTTATCCATTAGGCTAGATTTGTGAAAATGATAAGTTGCAAGTAACAAGACAATGCACCTTAAGATTCGCAATCACTAGTAAATTTGTGGATGAAGTACAGTTTGATGTGGTTCCACTGGATATTTGTGGGATAGTGCTTGGTAGCCCTTATCTTTATGATAGAAAAGCAATTTTCTACAGGGAAAAGAATCATTATCACTTGTTTAAAGATGGCATTCAGTATATTGTACATTCTCACAGGATTAAGACTGATCGTTCTTTTGCAAACATAGGGCAGTTAAAGAGGGTAATTAATGCAAGTAAAGAGTTAACTCTTATGTCTGTCAGTACAGGTGGTTCTAAAATTGAACTTGGAGTAGCTAACCAGGGTCAGATGTTGCAGGATGCACCCACAGTACAGCATGAGGAATGATGATTGAAAGCATTGATGGTTCCTTGGGTAAAAATGTTCCTGTTGTAAAGGATCGATATGTTGTTGACTTATTCTCTTTCATTTCTGCATTATTGTTCAGCTTGATGCTAGTCAATTTTTGTTGGTTAGTGGCTACGACATTTGATGTAGATGCTTATGGAAGTGATAAAGTCATGTTTATGATCAACAATATTGTTGCAGTCTTCATTGTGCTTGTGAGCCAGGTATTCAGATGTACAGAGGATACAGGACAAGTGGGGAGGCCAAGTCCTCACTTAATGTCAGAGTAAATGTCACTTTTGGAGGTCCAAAAGGTCTTCAGTGGGGAGGCCTGATCTGGTGGATATTTTTAGTGAAAATTGAAGTGTCTCATTTCTCTCCAGAATTTGCACCATCAGAAAGAGCTCGACGTCCTGATTCCAATGCAACTTGAACGGAGTGAAAAGGAGTTCGTTTGTGCAAGTTATGGCCAATCAAACCTTAGGTCAAACTGGGATCAGGGGGCGTCCAGAAGGCGGAAAAAATGATCATCTCAAAAATCAACGAACTGGCGTCATCGCGAAGAGCTCGTCGAGACGATTTCGACGGTGTTCATTTCGTCGAAATCCGACATCGTATGCTCAAGATACAGCTGGTCAAAGTTTCAGGTTGACTTGTGGACTTGAAGGTACAGTGTTGACGTCAGCATGTGGTACGAAATCTGAAATGGACCAATCGTAAGTTGACATGTGGCAGTCCGTACGGTCCGTACATGTCGACGTGGCACGATGATGTGGCAAGAACAGTCAGCATCCGAGTTGGCAGGACACGTCATCGTCTAGTCAGTAGGCCACGTCATCAACACGGTCAGCGGTCCACGTCAGCGTATGAGTCATCATCCCTGTCAGCGCATAGTGAGCGGCCACCTTGGCAGTCTAGTCAGCAGGCACGTCGGCTTCCCAGTCAGCAGTATTGGCGAATCATTCTCTGACACGTGGCACCTCCTCGGCATGCCACGTGGCCTGCCTTTCACGTCCGGCAGATGGGTTAAGTCTTGAGGTTGTTGTGTTTGTTAAAAGGAGTAGAAGGAATCAAACCCCCACCACTCATCACCGAAACGTCCGCGCTCGCCGTTGCACCGAAGCCAACACTTTCAACTGTTATGGGCGACGGTTTTTGTTTGTTATGTTATTATCAACAATTGGTTATAAAATGCCGACGACCGGGAGTTGAACCCGGAACCGCCGGGTTCTCAAAAGGTATAGGCACCGCTAGCCCATGCGAGCCGTTAGGAGTATGAACGACATCGAATGGTTTTGTTTATTATTTTAAAACCGAATACCTTAAAATAAAAGAAACTCCCTATAATTATAAAACAAACAACTTTTTATAAAAGTGTAATCTCCCAAAAATCAAAAGCCCGATGGGAAAATATTATTGAAGGGCTTAAATATTTTTGTTAAGAGATTATTAAGGATATTGTAAGATTTTTATGGGAGATTAAGTTATTTTAGGGAGATTGTTAAAGATTATTATGTAATTTGGAGAGATAAGGAATATTTTGCAAATCAATTGGTTAAAGGCCAATTTGAGCAAATTTTATGTATTTAAAGGGGAGAGAGTGAGTGAGTTGGGTACTCATAATTTTCAAGGAAACTGGTGCTAGGTGATACAGAGAGGAGTTCTAGGAGATTCTTGGAGCCATTTTCGTACATTGGAGTATGGTTATGCTGCCGAAGTGCTAGAAGAAATGGTTTTGGTGCAATTGTAATTCTAATTTTGGAGATTAATCGGATCGGTCTTACTACATTGGAGCGGACCCGGAGACGTAGTCACATTTGTGGCGAACTCCGTAATAAAACTTTGTTTGCATCTCTCTCTTTCTTTCTCTCACTTTCTTTCATTCTGTTGTTATCACCTTGTCATTTTAATTATTGTAATTATTTCCATGAGTTAATTTTGTTCTAATTAACTTGGAATAATCGTTGTACAAGTTAAGCATTCAATTCTGCAAATAGTCTAGATCCTATACAGATCATATGCACTCCTCAGAAAGACTCAATAATGACAACCAAACCACTCAGCCAACCTAAACCACTACACATTTGTTTACTTTTATAGATACAAGTTGACACAAAATACAACTAGTGGTAAGGTGAAACCATGTGAATACAAAAACACGAATCCCTTATTTAATATTGGGTACTAAGTCTTCACTTTATTTAATATTTCCCCAATATCAAATTATTATCACATGTCTCCCACACATTAAATAATGATACAATGTTACAATACACCATAAAGTTCCCTCAAATAATTACCTAGTGTGATTAACCACACCAACAAGGTGCATCACAATGAAATAATTATTTAATTACAACATTATAATAAATCAACTTATGCAATGGTTTAAAAAACCATATCCTAACATGCTCCCACTTGTTGTATACATTGCATAAGGGATCAATACATGAAATACATCATCATAGCCATACATGAAACCACATGAATCTCCACAATGCTATCGTGTTCCATCAATATACCTACAATAAAAACAAAGTGACCACCAACTCAATCAAGAACTCCTCTCATCCTCCAATGTGCCACCTATGGAAGAAAAGGACCATTTCAAGGTGAAGATGCACCAATCCAAGAACACAAGCATCAAATCCAATTGATAAAAAAGGCTCTAACTAAGCTAATATCATGAAGAAAAACCCACATGATTTAAAATAGCATCCACAACACATGCTAATACATCAACCCATCCATACCTCCAAGGTATCAATACATCAATAAACTCATGCAAAGAACATATGTAACCCAAAACTACAATCAAGCTCCCTGTATCAAACCTGTCAATGAAGAACATACATATTCAGGAACTCCCACTACATAGGTAATATCAAGGCATATCAAGTCTACAATTCAACACTATATCAAGGTGTGATAATTAAATCAAAGCATGAAGTACCAAGAACAATAACAATGATCCACACATGCAACCCAAAAAGTTGCATAATATTTCACAACATGTTGCCACCATCCTCCCAAAAGCATGAACATCAAGGAAGGAACCATGAAGAGAGAAAACCTACAAACCATAATGTCCTTCTACCAACACCTCAAAATTTAATATTGTGTCAGGTACGATCTCCTAACAACCCCAAATGAGAAGCCACAACAACATCCATAACACCCAATCTCATAGATCAAGTACAACATATGAATCAATATAACAATGCCAACATGGATGTAAGCTTCTCTAATCAAGAAGATCAAACTCAAAGTAGCCATTCCAAAATCTGGAAATCAGCCCATGAACCATCTCCTAAATTCCTCATCAAATAATGATATCATAAACTCAAATGCACAAGGAGATAACCATGCCATAACATCCCTAAAAAATGAATCCTCTAGAACTAACTATCCATAGCTCAAGATCCATATCTATGAAAGATAAAGCATATAAACACATGCTAAAAAATACTCAAATGAGTCTCCATAACCAATCACCATGAATCAACTCAATCCCATGAGAAAACAAAGCACAAAACATAACACATCTAAAAGATATAATGGGAAAATACCTCTTAAATGATAAACTTTCGAGTAGACCAAGAGTGGGGAATGAGAATTCTCTTCCAAGATAACCAAGTCATTATGAATCACTCCAAGAACAATCTCCTCTATCGGTCCATCATGAACTCATGTCCATACCCAGGTGAAAGCTCCTCGTTCTTCCTACTGAAACCTCCAAAGAATATCCATCTCAAGCAAATTTCTCTAATCACAAGATAACTCCAAGCATCACCTATGTCTCCAAGTATCCACGAGCACCTATAACTGATCAATACATTCCAAACTCCAAATGCAACATAGTAACATCATGAATTAATCAAGAAAATAATCAATGTACTCAAAACAAAGAGAACCACTAAGATCAATGTCAAAGCTCCAACCATAGAATCATGAATCTATCTGACAACATGATCTCCATCTCCTCCTAGGAGATAACATGCATTAAAACATACATCCTAGTCTCAAGAGAACATGTAATATTCCAAATCTAATCTAGAATCAAGAGTATATCATGACATCATAACAAATACACTCTAAACCAAGAAACCATATCTCCAATCTCATGAAGATAACCATCACTAATGATGCATCCACGTCACTACCAACAACTCCCACTGAACCATGATACTGAGCTACACATGGAAGATCATGACAACCATCTCCTCCATGAAGATCATCCAGATCTACACACACTCAACTGCAATGTCAATAACATACAAGTAAACCAAGATCTCCAAGCCAAGAAGATACATACAACTACCATCAAAATATCACAAAGCAAACCAATCCAACACCGCCAAATCATCACTATCAAAAGCTCCCACTGAAAGTGTAAAACCAATGAATGTAACAAGCTATCATGACATCATAATCAAAACACCTGCTACAAGTCCCAAACACTGAATAATCAGGTACTCTAACCATCCATCCTCTCAATATCAAAGCAACATACCAATGTATAAATGGCCACAGACAAGGCCAACTAATGAAGTCTACAAAAACAATGAATCAAACTTGGTGGATATAGACATTCCAAATCTGAGTCATCCCAATGCAATCAATAGGCTGAACATTCCTACTAATCACATAAGTCGTAGATCCAACCACTGAAACATGCAAACTCAATATCACATTAGTAACCTACAAATTGAAATATCAAAGAAGATAATCATGTAGACATTGAGACTCAAACACCAAATCAACCACAGATTTGATTTTCTAACCATGTCCACAAATGAGTAATCATAGTCAAGAAACTAAGTAAGCATCAAGAAGATAAGAACAATCTCCTAACATCAAACCATATCACCACCAAACAACCACATATATGATCATGTTGTGCAAATGCATAAATGTACCTACATACCCATGACACTATAGCCATAGCCAATGTTATACCTACACTCAACTATCACCCATACAAAACTCCAAGTCTCAAACCATGTCCAACCATGTCCTCAGAACTGAAGACAATTTGTGTACTTGTCACCATCAAAGTACAACTCTGAAAAACACTTGTAAACCTATACTAGGAAGCATTAAACTGATAATCAATTGTACCATCATAAATATCATATAAAAATATGTACTCCCTCAAGGTTTCACCTCTTGACTCATCTGGATGCTCACACAAACACACCCCGAATCTCAAGCTCCTACAAGTGATCAAACAAGTACCAAACTCATTCTACTCCTAAAATTGATAAACAATGTGAACCACCATGTAGTACACTGCAAATACTCTCCAACGCCTCTTTAAAATTGAAAATCCGATTCTGTATGCAAAATTTATGCTCAAAATAGTGAAAAAAGAACATATAACTTACATGCTCCAAAAACATGTCAAAATGAGAAACTCAAGAAACCAAACTAACTCCATAAAGAAGAGCATGGAAATATCTTTCTGACGACTACAAGAAGTTGAAAAATGAACATACTAGGAAAAATTTATGCCTCTCGAAGTAGAAGTTGTCCAATCTGCCTATGAGGTGGTGCAGGGGTGGCCCCTAGGCAGCCCACCAACAATAATGGCTAGCCGGTGGCACTTAGTCAGTGTACGGGTGGAGGAGCGACGAAGAAATTCAAAAGTATTTTAAATATAATTTAATTTTTAACTTCAAGAATTTTTGCTCCCCTTCTTGTACTGGGCCCGACGCCATTTAAAATCTACTTTATAATATTTGGGGAATGACAGGTTTAATTATAACTAGCAAAAATTTTCAATATTAAAAATTTCATTTAATAAAAATGTGTTTTAAATTTTTTTGAAGGGGCAGTTTATTTCTCCCATCAGACGGGCTAACCTAGTGGCCGACCAGGTTTCGGCTATTGGATTGACAGTATCGACCAACTATTAGCTGACTAGACTATCAATCAATAGTTAGCAGTTGTCAGCCGCTAGTTGCAAGCCATTGGGGGGTCTGCGGACCCCCCCACAAAACTTTATTTTATTTTATTTTTTTAATAAAAAATTTCTAACCAATTTTTATTCTTTTGTAGGTATTAATAATTATTTTTCAAAAATCCAAACGCAATAAATTTTTCTGCAGATTTTTCTTAACACGGGTTTTTTTTATTTTCTAATATTTTTCTACACATGGCAAACTAGGTGGTCAAAATGGCCATACGATTAAATTTTTTTTCCTTTTTTTCAACTTTTTCAAAATAGGTCAAATTTTATGTCAATCTTCATCTCTTAACCAACCTAAATCCAACCATGAGAACCATTTTGTCTCAAGAGGTCATCTACGAAATTTCTCCTACAAAACCCTCATATGAAAACTCAAACCAAGAAACCCTCTTTCATCCAAATTTGGAAAACTTCAAATCTGCAACAAACCCAACAAATCTTGACAAGCCAAAAGCCCAAATCTGCATACAAACACCTATACCATGTGTTCCATATCTTGTAATGCCTCAAACCCTACATGCATGTCCATCACTTCAACTTTGCAAAAAACTCTCAAAATAGGATTATAATAAAAAATTATTCAACCATGAAAGCTCTGATACCACTTATTAGAAAATATTGCATTCAACCCACAATCTTATTCCATTTCCTACATAACCCATAAGAGATAAACACGCATACAAGTAACCACAATGCAAAGATCAAATAGACAAGCCATAAGATAACACAAGATATACCCTGGGAAAATCCTCAAGAGGGAAAAACCAAGCCTCCAAAAGCATTCATATTCCATCATATTATTCAGCAATAAATCAATAAAAGAGTTACAATGAATACCTCTGAAGCATCAAGCCTCTCAATGCATCCTCATGTGTCCAAGCATGAATCCACATATCCCATGCCATGCTTCACATATGCACTCCTCATAAAGACTCAATAATGATAGCCAAACCACTCAGCCAACCTAAACTACTACACATGTGTTTAATTTTATAGATACAAGCTCACACAAACTACAACTAGTGGTAAGGTAAAACCATGTACCAAAAAACCATGTGAATACAAAACCACTAACCCCTTATTTAATATTTTCCCAATATTAAATTATTATCACATGTATCCCACACATTAAATAATAATACAATGTTACAATACAACATAAAGTGGCCCCCAAATAATTACCTAGTGTGATTAACCACACCACCAAGGTGCATCACAACTAAATAATTATTTAATTACAACATTACAATAAATCAATTTATGCAATGGTGTACAACACCATATCCTAACATATATCATCACCCATAACAGCATAATATATCATCATCCATCACATACATAACATAAATCATACATCCATCCATATTATATAATTAGAAAAGTACAAAAACATGAGTATGTATAAATTTTCACCCATAATCATCTATAATCATTTATAATTATCTCATAACACATAATAAAAGTTGAATAGAAACATGGTATATCATATATCATAAAAAATGAGAATGTCAGATACATCATCAAATAACATATGTGATATCATATACAAAGAATGCATATATACGAGGCCTTAGTTGGGCCAATGAATGTATATATAAAAATAATGTCTACATAAAGTCTTTGATATAATAAACATCATAAAAGATCAAGGAAGAATCAACCCTGCTAGTCGTCCCGAGGTGGAGATATTGGCTACTCCTAGCTCTGATGGGGAGATGGTTGTGGTATGACTAGAGACTGATGTGGTTGCCTAACTAACTGACCACATGACTACGCACCTGTCTGGGTAATTAGTTCTCCAAACAGAGGTCGTCTCTATGATCTAGGACAAAGGCCTCATAGAGCATCCAATAATATGGACATCTCTATAATAACTAATCCCTCTCAGCCTGGTACTGAATGAGGGGAATAGAAGAGGCTACAAATATCTCATTTGTAAGTCTATGTTGTCTCTCAATAGCCAACTCCTATCTCAATGAGTCTCTCTCCTAACGAAGAGTATCTCGTTCTACTCTGAATGTGTCCCTCTCTCCAGTCACGATCAAAGCTCGTGCCTCAGTGGCCTATCACGAAATAATCCTAGCATCCCACTTTTCTCTAACTACATCCCTCTCTGCTATCATCTGAGCTAGCTAAGCTATCATATCCCCCTGTGGGGGAGGACCCTGAGGAGCTTGTGGTCCCTGATGCTGCTACTGGCCATCATGTTATTTTTGTCATTTCCCATCATGTTGTTGATCCTATTGATCCTATACATGATGCATCTACTCATGAGAAATCCTAAGTCATTTCCAATCCTATCAGCGCCCAACAAAACCTCCTCTACAAACACCCAAAACTGGACCTCCAGGAGGCATAGCCAATCTCAAAGGCCTATGGTGGGCCCACCAACCATCAAAATCACATGTCACTATAGGATCTATGGGACCAACTACCCAACCCCATGGAAAAGCTCCCAATGCTCTAATGTTGCCACTACCACACCAGAATCAACACAAGCCCTCCAAGTGGTCTCCTCCTGAGTAGTGCATCCAAAAATGGTAATATAATCATCGACGGGTTGAGTCTGACGCTCATCAAAATGTCTCAGTACTCTATTTGGTAAATATCTCTCAAGAAATAGATTAGAATGACCAATCAAAAACTGAGTCTGCCTATAGTAGACCAGCTACTCCTGATCATCTAGCCATGCCTTGCAAGCCCTGTATGGCCGCCATGTGAAATTTGTCACATCATCAAAAATTACCCTCTAATAAGATAGTCTCCCAAGCTAAGTATAATGGAGATAGTTGTGATTCTCATAATCCTAGGGATCATAAGCATTCATGTTTCACACACCCTCTGGTCGAGTAATCACTATCCTCTCATAGCCCCAAAAATGAAAAAAATGGCTCCAGTGGATATACTACTACCACCTTTGTAAATAACCTTGTGCATATCTTTGTAAAGGTGGGCTAGTACACACTGACCCCAAGAATAAACTATGGAATCCTCCAGCATCTACTCAATAACGATGCCTCAAATAATGGGGAACCTCTTAGCCCTCTTATTGGGCATCTGAGGTCGAGTGATAATACCTACAAAAATGGGAACATAGGATCGACACCATCAACAAGAGAGCCCAAGTCGATCTCAAAATCAATGACCTGCAACTGCTCCACACCAAGTAATCTTTGTATCACTAAGGTACCAAAATGAACGTCATATTGAATCATTTGACCATGAATGGGGATCTTGAGAATCCTCCAAATGTCCTCCAAGGTCACAATGTACTCTCTAGTGGGAAAATAAATGAAGAGGTCTCAGAATGCCACCTCTCCACCAAAGCGATCATCATGGCTTGATGAGCCTTGAGCAATGTCAAGTGAGCAATATAATGAAAACCCATGGCATCGAGAAAATCTGTGTATCATCAAAATCAGTCAACCCATCCATCAACCAAGGATGTCACTATCACATGGATAAAGGCTTAAGGACAACCCGCAACCACTCAATGCAAAGCGTCAAGATTTTTGGGAACTTCAAACTAAAACTAAACATTACAAATCAATTGTTTTGAAGCAAATGTGAACTTTTTCTAGGAAATAGCAAGCATGTTTATCAATAGCGCTCACATTTTTTGCAAAAGCACCAATATTTCTCAAAAGTGCCCAATTTTTTTAATAGTGCCAATATTTGGTAATAACACCAATTTTTGGCAAAAGCACTAATATTTTGCAAATTGGCATAGCGCACCTATTTTAGCAATAGCGCTAATATTTTTCAATAACAACTGTTTTTGTCAAAAGCAACCTTATTAAAAGGTCAATAGTGTTAAAATCGGGGAAAAAGAAAAAATTTCCCTAAATGTTCGTTATTGCCTAGAAAAAGTTTCTGCATTAATTACAAGTACCAAAAAAAAGATTAAAGTGAAAATTAAAGACATACGTGTACTAGAGCCCCTACGCTAGCTGGTCGTCAATATACTCTGATTGCTTCCACCCTATGTGGAACTCCCAGAACTTGAGGCATCATGAATTGTTGTCTATAGAAGAAAATCTCACAAAAGGTCTAGATGCAAGAAATTTTCAAATCAAGGAGTGCAAATGAGGGTTAATTTCAATGTAATTTACCATTTAAACTCCCCCAAACCTCAAATTTTGACCTTGGAAACCATCCTAGGGTAAAATTAGGAGCACCTTGGAACATCTAACCCGTAAACAAGGGTGCTATAGCCTATTTTTTTGTACTCTACACATCTGAACTATAATGAAACATTGTCATGAGACTGACCCAAAAAATATTTTTTTTCTGGCCAACCTCTCGAGAGGGTAGCCCAGTGTTGTATTATCTTTCCATTGACCATCAGGGTACAGTGCGACATATAAATTCTTTGAAACAAAGCAAGTAGTACTTTGTCTCAAAGAGGAGCAAGATGTAGACATGTAAAAATGAGTTAACGCATATCACACATCCTGAATGACATTTTTTCATCATTGACATCATTATCACTAATATCATTGCATTTCACATCATTTACATCAAAAAGCGTATTTTCCTCTATTAATTGAATAATCTTTATTTTTTTTAATTAATTCACCATTTGATCATTTATCTAACTTTATGCCTCTTGATTAATTAAATTACATTAATTATTTAATTATGTCATTAATATACTATATTCTCCTAAATTAATTAAATTGTTATCACTTAATAATTTAATTGAATCGGGGCAGGGGGCCTAGCTCGATTGGCTAAAGCATCCTTTTGCAGGAAAGAGGTCACGAGGTCTAGTCTCCCCCCAAACCCATGGTACTGGAGGGCATGTCGCGCCAGCGCCATCGGTCACGTGAAATTTTTTTACCAGGCGCACTGCAGTTTATAGGGGGAAGATACCTGACCGATTCCTGCAGTCTTTAAAAAAAAATAAAAATTAATTGAATCACTTTCTCCTTTCTAAACCTGAATAATTAAATCAATTATTCAACATCATTCAACATAGTCAATAAACAAATATAACTTTATTTGTTAAAGTCAAACATGACTTGCACGTTCAACTCAAATATTAATTAATTATTCAATTAATTAATTATCTTCACCCCTTTTATGATTAAGCAAATCACGACCACTAATTTCTCACTCTAAATAGTTAAATAACTCATTTATTCTTCAATCCCACTAACCTCTCAATCTATTCCTCAATTCCACTAACTACTCAACTGGATTTCTTCAATCCTGTAGATTATGTAATCTAAATCCTCTAATTATGCAATTAATATCCTTAATTTGGATCAATCACAAAAGCTAACTGAGCAATCTATTTCCTCTCAACGGTTTTCAACTGTTGATCATGATATTTTATAACTGCATCTCGATCATTCATCTCGAAATAGGAAATCTATAAAACAATCTTCTACCTTCTCACAAATCATCTAGAATTTACATTGTGAAGTGTTGCACAACCGATAATCAACATGAATCGAAGCTTTTGCAAAAAAAAACAATGGAGGATTTGTATTGAATCGAGCAATCTAACATCCAAACATCAATACAATCACAACTCCGACATGGGATGGTAAGATTTGTTTGCTTTAGATTCATTTAAGGTTCTTAATTTCTTATTTGGTTGAATTCATGACTTTCATTTTGCATTTCATGAGTATGGTTGGAATTAATCTTCTTTTGAATTAATTTTTTTTAATTCATTTGCTTACTTTTTCGTATTGCATTTATTTCCTCCTTATGAAAAATATAATACTACTTAGCCAAAACACAAAAAACAAACACATTTTAAAAACAAAATAAAAAAAACGTAATATAATAATAACATACATATCAACATATTTTATATAGATTATATTTAAGATATATATACTAGTTTATCTAATATTATGAGAGTTGCATGCTAGGAAAAACTATTCTTTGATTGAGAAAAGGAATTGACTAATACTACTTATTTAATTTCAACCTAATTTTAAAGGGATAAACTTTATTTCAGATGCATGGAAATTTTGAGCAATTTGATATTATGTTAAGGGTACTAGGGATTTTTCCTCAACATATGATTCTTAGAGTAGAGTGAATAGCTTACTTGAAAGTTATGTTTCTTTTCCCTATACCAAAATTTTCATTTGGAAGCTCATAGTTAAATTCTAATAGCTGACTTATCCTATCATTCTGCAAAATATTTGACATGGAATGAGATTAAATTATCCTCAAGGATCATTTTCAAAGCAAAGCATTAGAGTTGTCAAAAATATTACCTTGACTTAGGGTATACACTATAATCTTATACCATATATGGTTGGTTAGGCAAGTACTTTCTGATCAATCAAAACTCTACATATTTTTGGAGTATCTTGTAATGTAACATATTGATCACCCTACTTGTTTGCTCATAGACTTGCTTGGAGGACTTTTAAATTTTATTCATTAAGTGCTTGAAAGTTGAAGCAACTTTGAATCATCCAGTATTTTCTCAAAAACATAGGAGATTTTGAGTGTCATTCAACTCACAATGCAATAACCATTCACTTGTAATGTACTTGTAAAATAAATCAAGTTATCCTAAAATAGCATACCCAATAAGTACAAGTAATTGTGAGACCAGCTAAGCTTTCCATTTCTCCTATTTTGAAAGGGATTTATATGCACTAATTCTTATTTTATTTTCATTCTTCTTCTGAATTTCAGTCAACAAATGCTTCTATCAATGTTGGATCAATATCACATGAGCTACACAAAGCCAATCATAGACCCCAACGAGCCGCTATCTACATACAACATTGTATAATTTCCTATCAATTTCAAGTGAAGGGGTGGCCCAGACGAAAAACATTAAATTAAATCTCAAGCATTCAACTTTTCTCTTTAATTCTTGTTATCAATTGTAAAAAGTAAACAGAATTTTGGTAATGTAAATGGTTTAAAAAACAAGTGCAATATGGGATATGCATTTGTTTCTCTCATCTCTCTCCCTCTCTATACATTTGTTTCTTTCATCTCTATCTATCTCTCTCCTCTCTCTCTCTTTATCTCTCTATCTCTTTCTATGTATTTCTCCCTCTCCATTTCACTATCTCTCTCTATTTGTATCTCCCCCTCTACCTCTCTTTATCTATTTATATAATTTTCTCTCTTCCTCTCTCCCACTATCTCTCTCTCCCTCTCTATATATTTTTCTCTTCCATCTCTATCTCTATCTATCCTCTCTCTCTTTATCTCCCTATCTCTCTCTTTCTCTCCATATACCTATCCTTCTCCATTTCCATTTCCATCTCCATCTCTATCTCCTTATCCTCCCCCCTCTATCTCTCTACCCCTCTCTCCCTCTCCCTCTCCTTGTTCCAAACATTACATGAGTCTATTGATAATGGAACCTTTCAAATAAGTCATGTTTGGATAACTTTTTATTTGAAGCTATCATTTCTCAATTAATACCTTTTTTGCACAAACACCATTTTCTAAATGTCCTATCAATTGGACTCACATAGTGAACAAATCCATACAAAATATAGAAAGTTCACATAAGTGCCTAGGAAATTAAGATAGAGAATGTGAAGCACTATTTTGGCATGATCATGTGTGCTACAATAGAAAGCCTCTATCTATCTATCTATCTATCTCTCCCTTTCTATCTATTGAGTTATCTTTGTCTCTATCTCTGTCTCTGTCTCTCTCTATATATATATATCACACTCCTCTATCTTCTTTAATCCATGTATTTATCTACCTCTCTCTCCCTATCTCTTAATCTATTTATATATCCCTCTCTATCTCCCTCTCTACCTATCTCTCTCCCTTTCTCCCCCTCTTCTCTCTCCCTCCTCTACCTATCTGTTCCCTCTCCTCTTTCTCCATCTCCATCTTCCTCCCTATCTCTATCTTCTTACCCCTCTCTCGCACTCACTCTTCCCCCTATCTCTCCTTATTTCTATCCCTATATCTCCCTCTCTCTTCTCTCCCTATTGTAAACATAACATGACTATCTCCATCCCTTTCTCCCCCTCTTCTCTCTCACTCCTCTACATATCTCTTTCTCCACTCCATCTTCCTCTCTATTTCTATCTTTTCACCGCTCTCTCACACTCACTCTTCCCCCTATCTCTCCTTGTTTCTGTCCCTATATCTCCCTCTCTCTCCTTCTCTTCCTATTGCAAACATAACATGACCATGTTTATAATGGAACTTGATTATCTTCTTGATTTATAAGTTTAGTTTCAGTCATGTTTGGATCCATGTAAGTGGACGCATAGTTGATTTGAAGCTACCACTTCTCTATGTAGACCTTTGTTGCACCGTCACAATAAATTTCTTAATTCCCTACTAATTGAAATCATGTATTTCACAACTATATACAAAAAATAGACCCAAAGTATCCCTAATTGACCTTCCACACCTCTTTGATGTACCCATTTCACACCAAGGTGTGATTGCTAGTTATGTATCTATTATAATGTATGTTGTCCTATTTGTGAGTACAGATTGAGATTAAAGGTATGAATACACCACAAGTAAATGAGATATATTTCTTAAAATTTTGGTTTACAAAAAATATTACAAACAAAGTATTTTTTCATATTATTTAAAACAATTATTGAGCTCTTCTAAAAGCTATGTGACAAGATTTTCTATATTTCGTTTAAGATAAGATGATATATATCTTATCAATGAAGTTAATATTAATTGAATTTGTTGGGTGACATATCTCACCATAGATTTGCACATATTTTTAGATTTATATTTCTTTTCAATATCATATATATACAACATTATTCAATATTATTCAAGACATTAATATGATTGAAATTCAACCATAAAAAAAATGTATTTTTCCACCTATCATGTCTATAAACTAATTCCAAATATTTTTCATTGTAAGTAGAAATACCTTTCAAATTAATTTATTTTTCCACCTATCCTACCTATATAACACTATTCCTTGTCACACAAAGCATTAATATGATTGACAATTTAACCAAAAAAATTAATGCATTACAATTACTTTTCAAAAATTGAATGATAATTTATTTTCATTGTAAGTAAAAATACCTTTTAGATTTTATTTTTTTGTAACCTATCATATCTACTACAGTATTCCTTGTCACTTTAAACATTAATAGTTTTGACAATTTAACCAAAAAATTTAATGCATTACATTTTTTTTAATTAAACAACAATTTATTTTTGCAATGGTTGCTTCTAAAATCAACCAATAAAAAATACACAATAATGCCAAAATGTATGACATAATACAATAGTGCTCATTGATGGGTTTAGTTATTAGATTATTTTATGTTACTTTTATGCAAACTTTCAGACACCTTTAGAGATACCTTCCATACAATACTCCTATATATTTTATCTTTTCATACTTATCATACATACTTGGACCTAAATCATAGTAATGGAAATATGGTTATGACATAATAAGTATTGCATGATTTATATGTAAGTGTGCATGAAATGTGGATGGAATTCTATGTTTTAATTATGGTAGTTAGTATTGTGCACATGCTTTGTGAGTTAACCTTTTTGCATCCAAAGAAGAACTATAGCACTTAGTAGTTGGAAGATGAACCCACAACAAAAGGAAAATTGGGACAACAAAACAAGGGAGTTCCAGATTAAGCTGGAATGCAGGCATGGTGCTATCTTCATAGACTTATTTTCTAAAGCTTTTGTAGTTACATTTTGTTTTCAATATTAGGATTGATATAGATTTATTTTAAGTTTAATTTTTTATTATGCCCGATGATACCATTGATGATAAGAGATTTAGAAAATTTGTGTTCATGTGATTGAGTTTGATTATGACTATGCATACATCTAGTACTTGGATTATTTTGAGTTTGGTTGTTGTCTATCTTTATTGTACTACCACTGATGACAAGATATTTGAACATTTAAGTTACTATGATTATTTGATTTTGATTATGCGACACGTTGCTAACTATGATGATTGATCTAATTTTATGTTGGTTATTGAGTTTGTTTAATTTGAATTTGAAAATGTAATGATGAATGAATGAAACAAGTGGTGTGAACCAATCATGTTGCAATTAGATGAGTATGAAAATTAAGGTTAATGAAAATGAGATAAGATAGGTGGTTAATGATATTTCAATTATGTTATAGGATCTTTATGCTATACAGATTATGAAACTTGTGTGAATGCAATTGTGATTCAAATGGTTTGATTATTATATGAATATGATTTACTTGAATGGATTAACGTGTGTATTGAGTGTGTAGGTACATTTTCCATGGCCAATGGAAATTGGAGGCAACTCTTAGGAACCCTAAGTAAATTAATCAGTGAAACCAAGCTAAAGTCCATATGGAGGGACTATAGTTCCATCATGTAATGTATTTTATTCTTGATGTTATTTGTGGATGTTTTTAATTTGGTTTTTATTGCCATGTCAGTCCATCTAGGAGATGAGTTGTCCATCCAAGTGGAAAAACTCGGATTTGAACTTTTAGGCACTTTTGGGGATTGAAAAGTGATATTTTTTAAGTGTTTTTATGGATTTGAGGTCCCTAGGGCAGGTACCTATGGGTTAGGTGTCTTTTTAGCTCAAAATATTGGGCCAGTCTCAAGATTGGACACTCTTTTTGAGGCCTTTAAGATCTTTGACGAAATTAAGGTTTTGGGAAGTGGGATGGGACTAGTCTTTTTCCATTCCCACTTCTCCAAGTTGCCTTGGAAGGATCCCAAGATCTCACACATGTGTGAGAACACATGGGTGAGTGTGCTTGGGAGAGTGAATGGGAGGTTGACAAATGTCAGCTCCCTATTCAAAGGAATTCAAACTTGAGTTCCTATAAAACAAACTCAAAAAAAGGGTTATGGGATTCTTTTTGCATTCTTGATTTTTGGTTAAATTTTGGAGGTTGAGGAGTTTGAAGAAAAAAAAGCTTGGAAGAAGAGGAGTTGTGTGGATTCTCAACCCATCCTTCCCTAAGCTTGGTTTTGAGGTAGATTCACCACTCTTTCTATTTCCCTATGTTTTTATTTGAAAGATTACATATGTATGTGAAAATGTGTTTGATATTTTATCTCTTGAGTTGCTTGTATGCTTATTTTCAAAATGCTTTTGGTGCTTGTATTCTTGTGTTGTTGAATGTTGTTTATGTGATGGGAAAAGGGTTGTATTGGGATAGGGTCACCCAAAATTTGGGAAGAGCATCCCTCGTTGGGGATGGTATGGAGAAGGAACCTCCACGGGGAAATTTAATCCCTCCTTAAGAGGAGAGACTCAAAAAGGGTATGAGTACCCATATGTAATTATGAAATGGTAGAAATGGTTTTGGTGGTATAGGTTTTGGAGAAAGAGAAGTTATTAAAGAAGGGTTGCATGTGAAATGATGGGAGTATGATATTGACTTGTTCTTGTTGCTATTATTATAAGTCCCCATATGGAGTGCGTAGTCCACTCTTCATTCCCCACTTTGGATTCTTGATAGAATCCTAAAGTTATGTGAAAATCCCTTGGGTGGGTGTGAAAATAATCTTGTGTATCATGTGTGTAAATATTGTTTTGCTTGGCTTTGTTTGTCCCCGGTTCCCTCGGTTGCCTCCTAGCTCGGGGGTGGTTGGTTTTCCAACCAAAGGTTGGGAGGTGAGCATCCCATTGGCCTCTAGAGAAAATTTTATGTGTATTTTGTAGGTTGGAGCTAAGTATGAAAGTTGCAGATTGGAAGGAGATAAAAAGATCTTGAAATAGCTATGCTTCTTATGGATAATGTTGGTGTTAATATGCCAAAAAGTAGCCTGCCATTTTTGACTAAATATTATAGTCTTGAAAAGTTGTAAACCATATTGGTTGGGTGTGCGTTGTGATATAGATTTAGAGCAAGGAAAGGAAAGAGAAACTCTTGTGAAATTATGCATATTGTTGATTTCCTAGCCTTAATGTTGTATACAAAAAGCTTATCTATTTTATCCATGAGAAAATAAATTTATTTATTTTTATTTTTACATATGCAAGAGAGACGAATATGTTTTCATAAGGTTGACAGAGGAATGCAATATTCTGTTTTCTTTTAATCTTCATATACATGTTTTCTTTTACTATTAAGGGAAATATGATGGCTTTAGCTTAAAGTTTTCCTTTCTCTTTAAAATAAATGACAACAACGAAAGGTTTTATTTATGCACTGTTTCTATTCAATCTTTTGTTAACACAGAAAGTAATGGTTTTATAATAGGATTCTGAATCATAAAATTTTACACAGAAGGATAAATAAAAAAAAGATAAATAAAGATAAAATTGTTTCATCTCTCAAGCAAGGGTTCAACCAGTAAAGGAATTAGAGATGACAATAATGTGAGGCTTGTTGAATATATATCACTATTTTATTTTGTAGAGTTACCAAATAGTAAACTACCATTTTATTTCTTTATATGTAGATACAGACATAGTAGAAGTTAGGAAGAAGTTATAGTTCTGATCACAATCCCTCTCTCTACTCAAAATGGTCTACAATGCTGGAAGTACTACTTGCATAACTACAGTTAGACATTTATGTAAACACCAATACAATGAACTATTGGAAGTATATAATGCTCCATCCATTGGAGGAACTAGTAGTAGATGCGAGCTTGATATAAGGAAAACACCCTCAACTTTATATTTGGTCAATTTATAGAGCAACTTCAGCATAATGACTACGTTAAAAGGAGAGAGGCTTCCCCATGTCTGAAAACACCACTAGGATTCCAGTATTTAGATGTAAGTTATTCCATCGCCATCCTTTCAGATCACCCTTCTACCTTTTGGATTTTATCTTCATGCAAACTCAGCAATCCCTTGAATATATAAAAAAGGGGGCCTCATCTTGCAGTCGGCTAGAGCATCCAAGTGAACCATATGTAAACATAGCTTGAACAAGAGAACCGCAAATGCATGAAGGACCACTAGTTCTAACAGATTAGTGTGATCCTTGTAGGTAGAGCCAAAGGGTCTATAGTACACGCGTCAAACTATCCTATCCAGATAACTGTAGACTGAAGTGTACGTTTTAAAGATGGTAGAATGGCAAAGAAAACAAATCACAGAAAAAATTGCAAGTTTCAGAGCAAAATGCTATGTAGAATGCGTACCATGTTAGGGAACGAGCTCACAGGGAAATAGCCCAAACCCCTCCCAGTAACGTCTTAAGAGAAAATCACAAAATAGTGAAAAAAGAGAGAAGGGAGCGTTGTTGCAGAGAGTTACAAACATAGGAGAGGGTAGAAAATAGTGTGAATTAAAAGCAACAATGGATTTTGGAAACCAAACAGACCTCGGGTGTAGCGTTTAGCTTTAGCACTCTCCATTTTTAGTATTTGAGTCAGTGATGCCCATCGTAATGCCTTGTTTAGATAATATATAGCTTGGCTGGTACGTTATACTCGCTGGCCTGACAAGGGAATGGTTGACTGCCCGATAGTCACAGTCACCTTGGACAGAGAGTGGAGCGAGTTATAGGCATCGTAAGCCTCTTCATAAATAAAATATATATATATAGGGTGTTAATAACAGACCAATATTTTCCTGTGTGCTAAAGACCAGTCCTTACGTCGCTCTAGTGCTTGTTTTCTTTTTCACAACAGTCACCACCACTATATCTACCCGTATCGCCCGTGAGGGAGAATGCACTTGGGATGGCATCTATTATTTTAGGGTTCAATGATCTTTGAAACAAAAAAAAGCTATAGTTAATAGGCACTCTTCCCATCGTGGATTTGAAATGTAAAATAAACTATACTAAACTTGGCTGGCAATTTTAGCGCTCAAAATTTTTAAAGAATAGACAGCCACGAGAGATATAACTACTTGTGTTGTATGGAATTTCTATCTAAATGCAGCTGTGGGATCATAAGAAGGTACCCACCATAAAAACATTGCCTCGAAATCATGAGAAATAATACCATTTGAGACAGAGTGAATGTTGCCTCTTATAATAAGGTGGAGCTTGGACTGTAATAATAAAGTTAGAAAATAAAAAGATATGTCGCATTAACATTACAAACAAAAATTTCCTAACCTTAGCTTTTAAGATTTCCACGTAATCCTTTTTAGTTTCAAGGTTTCCTTAATAAAAGAGAGTATACCCCACATAAAGGACATCCTAATTTAAAGCAAACTTATGAAACGAAAAAGAAGTAAAGATTAAGTATTTGAATAAGTATTTATATCATCATTCTTCTTTAAAATACCAAAAAAAAATATCTTTCTTATTTTAGATTCTTTTAAAAGTAACTTTAACATATATAAGAAATAATTCATTTAATTATAAGGGATAATTATTAGTATTATAATTTTAAATTATTTCTTAAAGTAAATAGAATATTGGTGTGTAGATATATGTATATGTGGAAAAATGGAATTCAATAATTGACAATTCAATATGTGGCTAAAATAATAATAAGTTATTTTATCCTCCGAATTTAGATAAGGAGCAATATAAATATTGAGAGTTATTACACTAGCTTAATATCATTATTAATAATAGAAAATATGATTTAACATTAAGATAAATATTTGTATAATAATATTATCAAGTAAAAGAGTGATAATACACAAAGGGACATTGGTATTGTAGTCGTCATTAATATTGATATCAAAGGAAAATATTAATATTATTAATAGACAAGAATACTAAGTTAAATTGAGTAATTAAAGCTTTGGTAGCAATATTATCGTTGTAGGTGTTGTTATTATTGTGGTTGCTAAAAAGCATATTAAAGGAAACTTTAAATACCAGTAACAATAGAATTCTTGTTATAATTCATATGTCATTAACAATAATCATGCTTGTAGACATTGTAATAATAATGTTAGTATTAGTAATATTCTATGGATGCCCTTTAATAGTGATAACATTGATGAACCCATTAAATCCTTAATGATGGTAATGGTAATGTGTATGTAATTTTGAATATTACAATGGAAAACCACATTCATGATGCAACGTTTCTAAATATAATAATAAAGGAAATATTACTATCAAGGGTGATATTAATGTTGGTGCTACCTTTTTCATATAAGATAACGTGAACAATTAAATTTGGCTATTATGATGACATCTAAGTATGACCTTAAGCTACAGGGAACCATAATAGGAGTTGTAATAAAATCATGGTATCATTATTAACTGTGGATTAGAATTACAAAGCTATAGGATAATGTCTTCTGTGTAAACATCAATATCAATAATCCCCAATAAGATAATGTCAAGCAATCTTACGTTACTTTCAACTGGGGACTTTCTCATCATGACTTGAGGGTGCACATAGTGGTCTCTGCACACCCCACTCCTTTATCAGTCCCATTCCCTACTCTCGAGAGACGTGTCACTAATGATAAATTACGAGCTTTTTATTTGATATGTATAGTTTGGTATTCATGTAAAACGGGGTTAAGTCTTTATCTAATGTTAAGTGTCAATATAAAAATAAAATAAAAAATTGTTAGTTGTGTTTTTAGCATAAGGGTAAAATATGGGCATTACAATGTTCATGAACATGAATGTAATGGTTAACAAGTAGTACTTCAGAGGTTAAATGAGTTGAGTTATTAGTTTTGATCAATTTTGAATTGATACAATCATATTTCATCCTGGTAGTAGTTCAGTTACAGTTTCAGTTGTAGGTACCCATAGCCATTAGTTTTGGCTTGTTATTTTACTGCTATGCAATTATGTAATTTCCAGCAAGTAGAACATCTTGAATAAGATAACTTAGGTAGTTCTAAGTCTCTAAAAGCATATACAATGTTGCACCATCACAAGTTTATAAACCCTGGGTTGATATTTTAATGTAGTATTCCAATGTTGAGTGGGTTGTTCAGTTAGATAAACCTCTAAATTGTGTAGATACTACCAAGTTTGCAATACATTAGTTTAGACTCTACATTTTTGGTGCCATTTCTAGGCATGGTGCTATCTTCATAGACTTATTTTCTAAAGCTTTCATAGTTACATTTTGTTTTCAATATTAGGATTGTTAGATTTTTTTTTTCCAACACTAGAAGATACACTAACATTGTGTAGGACCGCTACATTAAAAATCCATATTTCATGTATGCAGAGGTAGAGAGATCCTTTCAGAATATTTATTCCATCTACACACCAAGAATCCATGGTAGAAATTGGTGAATCTAGTACTCAGGACGAAGATAACACTAAAGAAGAAACTTCCTTCTCACCAACATCTAGCATAGAGACAAAGGGAACATACCACACTATGGGGGATGTAGTGGATGATGATCCTGAATGTGCAACATTTGAGTTCCCAATCACTAACTAGGAAAGAGATAAAGTGCCAAATAACATTCCTCCTTCAACCTTACCATTCTTTTATGGGTTAATGCTAAATAACATTCCTCCTTCAGCCTTACCAATCTTTTATGGGTTAATGACTGAGGACCTAGATACATTTCTATTTTAATTTGATGTCCTATGTAGAAGTTATGACTATAATTTTGATGCTCATAGGCTCAAACTCTTCCCTGCAACTCTAAAAGATGTAACCCTAAGATGGTTCATGGGATTAGGCAGGGATGTTGTTTCTGATTGGGACACCATAAAGACATTGTTTTTAGAGAAGTATCAGGACTATTGTAGGGGACCTAATAGGAGGAAAGATGACATTTTTGGAATGCCACAAAAGGATGATGAACCACTAGAAGATTATGTGGATATATTTTATTTTTCCTTGAAGAAAAACCCACAGAAAAAGTTTTCTAAAGGGTCCCTCAAGTTAGTATTTTTGAGGGGAGTCAATGATGACTGTATAGATGCCCTAAACCTCATTGGACAAGGAGATATCTCTTAGATACCATTTCAAGAAATATATAAGTTCGGAAAGAATTATTTTAGGACCTTTACTAAAAGGCCAAGAGGAGATAGGACATCCACTATTGGAAAAACATCTACAGGGGCTTAAAAAATAGAGTTAAGCAACCTGTTGTCAATCATGAAGAACATTATCAACCACTTAGAAACTTAGTTGGATACTCTCCACATCAATAAGAAACAAGAGGAAGCAGAGGAAATGCTCACTGAATACTACACAAGTTGTAGGAAAAGGAAAGTAAACTATAAATGCAAGAGGGCGGCTAGTATCCAACAAGATAAAGTTGAGAGACTTAATTTTCAGCCATTGGAAGGAGAGGATGGACATATCTTTTATATATCTCAAAGGAAGTTGTGGAAATAAAGGAAAGGTAAACCACAAGACCCTCTTAGCTTTAATTTCCATTCCCATTGGCAATTAGAACTTTTCTACTCGGAATACTTAGCCCTGTCCAACAAATCAAAATTAGTGGGAAAACCCTCAATAATGGCCAGAATTCTTGCAAAATTGGAACCAACAACAATCCAATTCATGGTCACAACAAAATTTCTAGTGTTCCAATTATAATCCACAATGGCCAATGCAACAAAATCAGTGGCAGCCTCAATGGCAAATAGGTCAGCAATGGTAGCAGCAAAACATAAACTATTAGTAGCCTATGCTTCCTCCTCCTCAACCCCAATAGCAAGCCATCATTCCACCATCAAATCCTACATCCTAGCCACCTAAGCCATCACAAATACCTACCCAACCTGCACCTACCCTAACATTAAGCCTATTCAACAGGCTTATACTAATGAATCTATGCAATACCCCACATATGGGGTAGAGGTGAGTGATGTCCACCTTAGATTAGGAAAAAAAAATTGTTGGGACTTCATCCCCTCAAAATATTGAGATGGAGGATGAGGAACCTACAGTTGCAACTTCATAAAAAACCATCTTTGGAACCTGAGTCAAATTAGGTACACCAAACTACCACAAGTCCAAAGCCAACTTTTCCTAAATGCTTAGCCATTCAAAAGAATCATACATAGGTTGAGATAGACCTCTTAGGTCAATTGAAATATGTGAGCATCATGATTCCACTAATCCATGCTATCAAAGACATCCCTATTTATACTAAAATTTTCAAGGACCTATGTCTTAAAAAAACATGAAGGAAAAAGAAGGATCCTCAAACAATCCATGTCCTAGGAAACCTTACAGCTATCATGTTAGGGAACATAACTATCCCTAAGTACACAGACCCTGGTAGTCTAGTAGTGGATGTTAAGATTAATGGGACCCTCATCAAGAATACTTTGATAGACTTATGGGAAACAATCAATGTTATGACTAAAGAAACCATGCAATTACTTCAATTAGCCAACCTTAGACCTACCCAAACTATTTTATAGTTAGCTAATAGGTCAACAATCAAGCCTAAAGGAATCATTGAATATTTAGTTATTGCATTGGATTCTTGGGAATATCCTATTGATTTCATAGTTTATAGCCAAATGTTAATCTTTCAAAATACCCACTCATCCTAGGTAGACCTTGGTTAGCTACAACTAATGCATTCATAGGCTGTCGGTCTAGAAATATGATAATATCCAATAGAAAAATAACCAAGAAATTGGTCCTCTATCCTCCAGCCCAACCTTATGTTGACCTCGAGAAAACTATTTGGACCACTTTGGATGAGGAAGATAACTATTCTTTGCAAACATTGATGACCATAGAACATAGTCCTTTATTAGATGACCAAGATAAAGATGAGCTCATTGCTCACATAATCCAAAATGACTATGGTAGGAGCCTACAGCAACATAATTGTCTCACATTTCTACAAGACCCCTTGCAAAGTATCATACCCACCAATTTCTCAAAAGAAGTATCTTAGATATTTCATTCGTTACTACCACAACAGTGTGTACCAATTATTCCAAGCCTTTACCTCTCATCTATGCAAGAATCATCCAAGGCATTAGAGATCATGCCAAGAAAAATGTTGAACATAAACAATGCCTTGACTAAAGAACAACAAAATTCCCTACACACAGTGTTGCAGGCAGACTCAATAGCATATCCATGGGATTACCATGATATGAAAGGCATAGATCTTGAATTATGTATGAACATGATTTATATCAATGATGGTTATAGACTTATTCAACAGCCTCAGAGACGTATGAACCCTACTTTGAGAGACATAGTCAAAGTTGAACTCCAAAAGCTTCTTGATGTAGGTTTTATCTATCTTATATTTGATAGTGAATGGATCTCACCTTTGGTAATTGTTTCCCATTTATGCATTTTTACCCTTCAAAATAGGCCCCTAATTCCCTTTATTATGCATCCCTAGGCCTATTTTTATAATTTTTTGACACCACAACATGCATTGAACAAATGCATTTAATAAATTAAAGGCCCCAAAACAAATGAGTCTTGGAAATTTAGGTTAGGATCCATTCACTTAGTCATAAATGTTCGTAGGAATGAAAGGAATCATATCTAAGAAAGGTGGAAAATGGAGAGTTTGTGTAGATTATAGAGAATTGAATACAACCACCAAGAAATATCACTTTCATTTCCCTTCATAGATCTAGTACTTGATTCCTTAGTTGGGAAAAAGCATTTTTCATTCCTGGCTGGTTTCGGTGGCTACAATTAGATAAAAATTGCTCCAAAAGATTAGGACAAAAATAAATTCACATGTCCTTGGGGTACTTATTCCTACTTTGTCCTACCATTTGGATTATGCAATGCTCCAGCTACTTTTCAAAGGGCAGTGCTCAACATCTTTTCTGATTATTCTCATGAATGTATGAAGATATATATGGATGATTTCACCACATATGGGGAGACTTATGAGGAAGCTCTTAGTAATTTGGAAAAGGTATTGAAAATATGTAAAGAACACAACCTGTCACTCAGAAATGAAAAGTGTTTTATGATGATGACACAATGCATTATATTAGGGCACTTTATATCCAGTGTAGGGATTCAAGTTGATCCACATAAATGAATTCTTTCTACATTAACTATTCCACAAAAGCAAAGAGATATCAAAAGTTTCCTCGTCCATGCAAGTTACTATAGGAGGTTTATTAAATATTTCAGTAAGATTGTTGTACCACTATTTGTTTTGTTGAGAAAAGATATTGAATTTGAATGGAAATTGCAATGCCAACACTCATGTCAAGAGTTGAAGAAAGCCTTGACTCAAGAACCTATTTTGAGGGAACCTAATTGGACTTTACCCTTTCATATATATATACAAATGCTTTATATTTTGAAATTGGAGTAGTCTTGGGTCAAAAAGAGGGTAATAAAGAGTATGCAATTTACTATATCAGCAAGAATCTTCAAGGAGCAAAGTTGAATTATACTGTTACAAAAAAGGAGATGTTGGCAGTAGTATATGCCATCAATAAGTTCAGACATTATATTACTGGTTATTAAGTATTTTTCCACACAGATCACACTACTATAAGATATCTTATGAAAAAACCAGTAGTATGAGGTAGATTGGTCAGATGGCTACTCCTACAAGAGTTTGACATCACCATAGTGGAAAAACCTAGTAAAGCTAATGTAGTGACATATTTTCTATCAAAATTACCAACAAAAATAGTTGAAGGAGTGGTGGATGATTCATTCCCAGATGACCACTTATTTTCTCTCAATGTGCACATTCCATAGTGTGCTGATATTGCCAATTATTTAGTAATAGGGAAAATTTCACCACACTTTTCTCCTTGAGAAAAGAGACAGTTGGTACATAAATGTTTTCCATACTCTTGGATATTAGGTTTTCTATTTTACAATGGCCCAAACAACATCATGAGAAGATGCATAAGGGAAGATGAAATATTTGACATTATGAAGGCTTGTCATGATGAACCATGTGGAGGCCATTTTGTAGCAAAACGAATAACATTTAAGATCCTCACAACTAGTTATTACTAGCCAACTTTGCACAAAGATTTTGTTAAATATATAAGGAGTTGTGATAGGTGTCAAAGGATGGGTAAACCAACTTGGAGTGATGAAATTCCATTGTAGCCTTGTTTGACATCAAATCATTTTGAAAAATGGGGTCTAGACTTTATTGGACCAATCTCACCTACTTCCAACAACAAGGAATACATTCTTGTTTGTACTGATTACTTGAATAGGTGGGTAGAAGTAAAAACTTTACAATTTTCTAGAGATGGAATGTGGCTAAATTTTTGTGTGAAGATATATTTACTAGGTATCCAGAGTACCTAGAGAAATAATCATTGATCAAGGATCACAGTTTACTTCTGACCTCATCACCAAATTGGTTGAAGAATAAAAAATTAGACATAAGATGTCAACACCATACCACCCTTAGGTTAATGGTCAAGTGGAAGTCACTAATAGAGAAATTGAAAGTATTATCACCAAGACAGTGCAACTACATAGGAAAGATTGGGTTGCAAGATTACCAAAGGCAGTATGGGCATACAAAAAAACTTGGAAAACAACAATTGGTTTTACAACTTATGAGCTAGTTTGTGGTAAAATAGCAGTCCTTCCAATTGAGTTTGAATATAAAACATTATGAATAGCAGTGGAATTGGAAATGGATTTAACAGAAGCTCAAAAAGAAAGGTTGCATAACTTAAATGGTTTGGATGAGATAAGAATGGAGGCAATCCATCACATTGAGGTAGTACAAAAACAAAGGATGAAGTGGCATGATCAGTACATTAAAACAAAAGAGTTCAATGTAGGAGACTGGGCATTGTTATATGATTCAAGGTATAAAGACTTCAAGGGGAAGCTCCAATCCAGGTGGTTGGGACCCTATGAAACCAGTCAAGTTTATCCTAATGGAGCAGTCAAGCTACATACCATAGATGTGGTCGGATTTTCCCTTGTTGTAAATGGCCACAGATTGAATCTACATAAAAATCCATTATAGAAGGATGATTTCATTTTTTCCTTGTTTCAACAATATGGTGCTCGTAGTAATCCAAATATAGAATAGGATGCACCAAGTGATATTTCAGCAACACATGATATACCAGGCACTTCCGGTGACCCATTGATTAAGCTACACAATTCAATCCATGAGATCACTTAGGTTTAATCTCTTAAAATCACAAGCACGCACATCATAGTTCTAATAATGTTTATAATTCTTCCACCAAGACCTATTTTTTAACCATATTCAGAAGGGTCCTGATGTCGTAGGGACCTGCAACAATAGCTTTCAAAATTCAAAAAGGGTCTTGTTGCTGACAGTACCTATAGCAACTGTAGTTCACATGCATTTGTCTCACCACTCTCACATGCAAGACCTATCATTTCAAAATAAGTACCTGTAACACGAATCTTTTATTCCTTGTCGTCACTTTCCATTTGAACCAATTGAGCTGTCACATACTAGCTAATAAACATAATTTTTTTTCCATCAATTTGCATTCACCACCTCATAATCCATTCACATGCAATTAATATCGGTCACATCAATACAAATTCTAGATACAAGCTCTTCAGTTTACATGCACAGTGATTAGTTATCTTTTCAAGCTGGTACATAAGGTAGGTTGTCATTATTAGCATAAATTTCAATAAACTTTCATTCTATCTTTCATATTAATTCATGCATGTGATAAGTTCATACCATTAATTTCCTTACTTATTCATCATACCAATTCTCGATCGTAAGATGAAGTGAAATCACTTCATCCATTAAGTTTGGGGGAGGGTACAACTTAGCTCAGATTTTTTTTAAATCCACCGCCTAAATCAAATTCATAAGATAGGAACGACATGCAAAATCCTCCTAAATTACATTCTATTTTTGTTGTCATTTCCAATTGCTAATTTCAAACCCTGAGCTTACTTTAAACCATAGTCAAACCTAGAATAGGTTTGTGAGCTGAAATTGAGTTGGTACTGAGAAGAGAAGTTGCAATTGTGGTATGGTAGTAGAAGTACATAAAGAAATGATAGAAAGAAGAATGGTTTAAAGTGAATTGAGTTGAATTGTCAAGACTAAATTGAATACATTGAGCAAAGAAAGAAATTCATAATCGGAGGCTATGTTATCAGGAAGGAGTCGATGGCTTATAAGAAAATTTTGGAAGATGCAATGATTCTACCCATATTTACCAAGGTTGGTTGGCTTGATTATTTCCTAAAATTAACATAATTCAGTGATGATATGACAAGAAGGTTTGCAACTACACTTAGTTATGATGAAGCAATGGTGAAGGGATTGTTATTGGATGCATTTGAGACTGCCATTGCACAAGTCACTGGGTTACCTAAAACTAGGGCAGAGTTTCCAGCATGTGCAAACGTAGTTGCAGCCAGCGAGGAATTATGTGAATGAGGAGAAGAATTAGACTCATCTTTACAAGGTACAAAGAGACTCTATTCCCTAGTTATGGGCTAATTGTGCTTCCTACATTGTTAGATATCACCTGTGACAGTAGGAAAAACCTCTTGTATACAGTACATTTTAAATTACTCAATCACCTTCAACATAATAAGCTAGTGGATGTGCCAAAATTTCATTATAATTTATTGAAAAGAATGGCAATAGAATACCAAAGAAAAGAAAGTGACACTTCCCATTCACACCACTATTTGATTGCTTTATTGATAAAAAGAATTTTGAGGATTTAGTACCCACAAGTAAACTAGGAGGATTTTAAGGAGTGTATAGATATTAATAGTTTGTTGGATGCACCTATGGCACCTGGGAATGTAGAACCTCAAGATGAACCTAAAAGAGAAATCCCTCATGTCTCACCTACGACTTCACCTACCCATAGCCAATGTGAGCATGAGGAATGTAATGAGAAAGAGTTTAGGTCACCTGTAATTAAGGAAATTACATCTTCAAAATCACAAAGACCCAAGAGCAGGAGAGGTAGTAAATCCACATCCTCCACACCCTCTAAAGCAAAAGGGAAGAAGAAGGATACTCAAAATAAGAAAGAGGATGTTTTAAAGAAGAAAAATGGTGTTCAAAAGGAGAAGAAGAATTTTGAGGAGACAATTACACCTAGACATTCAAACAAACTAAAGAGACAAGGTTTCATAAGGAAAAATATAGAGAAAGTTGAAGAAGAGGAAAGGAGCAAAGAACAAAAGCAGGAAGATGTCACATTAGTAGAAATGGACTCCGAAGGAAAGAGAGAAATCCTTGGTAATGTAAATGTACTAGTTAAAAGGAAGAGATATGTGTTAACAACTTTTGATTCAGAATCAAAAGATGTGTTTACTACTAAGAAAGCACAAAAGGAAACCCTAAACAATTTTACCTTTGAGGATTATGAAGGGGAAGGTAATGAGAAGTTTGTGGATATAGAGGAAATATACATAGAGGAAAGAGATGTTAGGAAGGAGCTCCAAGAAACCCTGGACAAAATGAAACACTTAAAGGAGTTAGTACAAAGCTATGAATAGAAGGACAAGGAGAGGAAAACAAAAATACAGGAAATAGAAAAGTTACAAACATATGGCCACAACATTAAGCTTGATTTATTAGCATGGTCAGCCATAACTAAGATTGGGGATGGAGAATTGGTATTACCAAATCAGAAACCTCCTTCCATCAAAACTCCAACTTACCACACCACCTTGTCACTTGGTCATCAACTATAGAGAATGACTGAGGAGTTTTCACAGGAAAAGGAAAAATGGAAGAAGGAAAAATAAATTTTGATTGAAGAGCATGCAAAGGAACTAGAAAAGAAAGATATGGAGTTAAGAAGATCAACAGTTAAGGTGGAGGAAGTGGAAGACAAAGCTGGACAAATTATTAGATGTAGACCTCCAGCAAGGACATACACATTGTTTCTGAAGGAAATATTTTTATGTTTTCATTTTAGTAGGTTAATTAGTAAACATTCAGTTGGTATGAGTAGATTTTTTTTAGTTTCTTAATACTTTTGTTGATTCTACACCTAAGGAGCAAGACCAGTTGTGTGAATATTATTTACACAAATATGTGGTACCGGATCAGACAAAGTGGAATCCTCTAATTTTTGTAGGGGATCTCCAAATAAGAGCACTTGCATCCTATTACAAAAATGAACAACTCATTGGTGAAATAATGGAAGGGTATAAGGAGAGGGAGAAATCAATTTCTCTCCCCATAAGAAGAGAATCTAAAAACCGTGATGTAGTGATTGATGAATGGTTGAAACTCATTGATCATAAGGGTGTGGGAAAGAAAATTATGAAACTCATGAAGGAAGATTATGAAAGAATGCAAACATTGGTTATAGGTTTGGGATAGTAATGCTACAGTTACATGAAAAATAGATGGAACATCCTAACTCCAGAATTACAAAGAAAAGAACCTCATTCCATGTACAATTTCACTAACATGCTTCAAAGGGTACACAAGTACATAACAATTGGTATTGACAAAGGAATTTACTAGGTGCCACTCACATTTCACCCACCTATTCTCCTCTATCCAATTCCATAGTGGACTGGAGAAAAAGGTGAGGAATGTGAGAGGGTTGGGAATGTCAGAATGAGGCAACTTGAAGCTTACATAGGTTTTTATTTGAAACAGACCTAGGGAGTTGATGTTGTTATGGACTTGAGGCAGATCACCTTGCAGTATAATCAACACCCCTAGTGTTTTGCTTGGGGAAAAGAAAAATTCTAGTCGGGGGAAGTAATGGGTCTAGTTATTAGCTTATTATATGTTACTTTCATGCATACTTTTAGACACTTTTAGATATACCTTCTAGACAATACTCCTATATTATGCTATATTTTCATACTTATCATACAGACTTGGTCCTAATGTTGGCATATGGCTAGTTTGATGGCATGTGGCTTCTAGTGTTGTCATTGATGGCAACCTAAGTCATCCCTCCGGTCCGCAGATCAGAATTTATCCATACCGGCAAGATATGTAAAGATCAGTGTTCTACTGACAAAAAGTATGAAGAATAGGGTATCCGGTTAGTTAGTCGATCTGTATGCCTCACCAGATCATCATTTTGAGTTGTGGATCTCTGGGAGAGTTTTTTAAGCATCTACACTATCTTTTTGTTAAGTTTTGTGATTTTGCATTGATTAGTGTTCAAGTTAGGAGATTTGGTTGAATGCTTTGGCAGGATGTTTTTCTATTTATTTGCTCATTGTGGCTGACCTAGTGAATGTCGCATGTCGTAGATGTATAAGGTGTACTTAATTAATTGTTTCTTATGTTGGTTATTTTTTTGGGTCCTACCTATGTCTTAGCCAGCTTTGGTGGGTGCACATTAAATTTAATTTATGATTTGAGCCAACCATTTAAGGATATTTCATGTTTTGTTAAAGCCAACTTGAAGCGATGAAATCTTTGTTAACAGATATATATATGAGATCGGTAATTCATTTTGTGTGTGAGATGAGTAGAAAGTGTGAAAGTGTGTGAATATGTGTGAAGAGTAGAACAAGTGTGTGTGTGAGTATTAGAAGGGTGATTGAGAGATCTATGCACAATTTCAGAAGGGTAGAAAAATAGAGAAGAGCAGAGCAGAAATATAGAATCAGTCAAAAGGGTTGAAGATCTTCCACTAAGCTTCATTGGAACTGAATCCAAGCATTTGGAGATGTTATCTTCTCAGTTCAATTTTTGTTGTGATCACAAAAACTTTGTAAGGTAGTGAGCCTTCCTTATTTTGAGCAGTGAGCTCTAGGCAGTGTGCCTGAATGCAAGTGCATTCCCTTTTGTTCATACTTTTAGCAGAGTATAATTGTGGATTAATCTCCACCGTGGTTTTTCCCCTAAAAATGTTTCCGCATAAGAATATTGGTGTTATAGTGCTTTTTTTAATCTTGTTCATGTGCTTGCATCTTTATTTCTATTTATGTGGTATAAATGGTTTAAGATCTAGATTTAATTGTTGAATTTTTTGAACACTGATTCACCCCCTCCCCCTCACAGTGTTCCCTGAGTCCAACACCTAAATCATAGTAATGGAAATATGGTTATGAAATAATAAGTATTACATGGTTTATATGTAAGTGTGCATGAAATGTGGATGGAATTCTATGTTTTAATTATGGTAGGTAGTTTAATGCACATTCTTTGTGAATTATCCTTTTTGCAACCAAGGAATAACTGTAGCATGTAGCAATTGGAAGTTGAACCCACAATAAAAGGAATATTGGGACAACAAAATAGGGGAGTTCCAAACTAAGTTGGAATGCAATAACTATTGTTGAAGAAACCTTAAGGAGATTGAACATGCACTATTATAACAAGTTAATAAGCGTTGGAAAATGAGGACTCCTTTGTTGATAGGATTTTGACAAATGTTTGTGTGTCTTACATGCAATCTTATTTTACAAAGTTTCAGTCCTATTAGGATTCCTCTTTCTTTTCAAGTTATGGTTTGAATAATTCAATATTAACTATATGCTCTAATATCTAGGACTGGAAGTTAATGATTGTGGTTAGTTGTTCCTTAGAATAAGATTCCCTTGAGCTTGTATATAGTCAATGGTTGAATCCTTAGAAGTTAGTTAGTTTTTTTAGTTTTTCACTATCAGTTATTTTCCTAGTTTCAAGACATGATGGATATTCAAAATTATTTTCATTGAATACAATTTGTGAAGAAGATATTATGTAATCTTTTATGATATGCAATGAATGAAGTCAATTTCACATGGACGTGTAGAATCTATTAGTTAGATCTCATTTCAATTAAGTGAGAATAGCCACTTGAGCAGGCCACTCAAGGTAACTATTCTTCACTTCATTTTCTAGTTGCTTATATTTGTTTAAATATTTGCTTTTTGTTTATCATTACTTCATGAACTAAAAACAAGTTAAACTAGAATATCATGCTTTTATTATTGGTAGTGAATGTTCATGAACATGTATGTAATGGTTAACCAGTAGTACTTTGGAGGTTAAATGAGTTGAGTTATTAGTTTTGATCAGTTTCAAATTGATACAGTCATATTTCATCAGTCGTAGTTCAGTTACAATTTCAGTTGTAGGTACTTGTAGCCATTAGTTCTAGCTTGTCCTTTTACTATTATGCAATTTTGCAATTTCCAGCAAGTAGAACATCTTGAATAAGATAATCTAGGTAGTTATGAGTCTCTAAAGGAATATACAATGCTGCATCATCACAAGTTTACAAACCCTAGGTTGACATTTTAATGTAGTTTTGCAATCTTGAGTGGATTGTTTAGTTAGATAAACCTTTGAATTGTGTAGTTGCTACCAAGTTCACAGTACATTAGTTTAGACTCTACACTCATGTCATTCAAGCAATTAATATAGTTGACATTTGATTCAATGAGTTAGGTAAAATAGATATAATTTTTTTTTTAAATTGAATTTTGTACGGATTGTTCTAAATATGAACTAATAAAAAAAAGACAAATGAAATTTTTATAATTATTTAAAATAGAAAATTAAATATAGACTTAACTTGTTGAAAAATGTCACTCTATGGTTTAGGACATAGAACAAGTTTTCTCCAAATATCATCCAAGAAAACCCTAGAGATCTCAAACCAAGGATGGAATGGGGGAAAGAGATCTACAATAGGGATGTCCTAGGGTAGGTTTAGAAACTAAAAGGGGGTTCACCACCAAGCTAGGGCTTGGAAAGTCAAGAAATGTAAATGACATGCAAAGTACCATGCAAAACCTAACTAAATGACTTTGGAAATGAAACTCAAATTTAGGATAACAAACTGAGAATGAACAGAGGTTCACCTAGAAGAATGATGAGGTCAAAACAAGCTCCAAAACCCTAAAAACCTACTGTTTGGTTCCCATTGTGACTCATACGCCAATCTGGGCGATTTAGTCCTAGTCTAGGGTTTCTGTGCCAAAACTAGAATCTCACAGTGGTTGATTTGAATTGACTGAAATCTAGAAAATGAGTTGCATTGGGACTCATACGCCACAAGTGGCGTAGCATTCCCACTCTACTTTTTTGGAGGGTTGAGACCTAAAAATTCTCTCAGGTATCTTTTCTATTCCTTCCACACTTTGTTTTTGGATCTAAAATTTTGAATTTGAACTTGTAAGTGACTTTCTGTGAAGAAGAAAACCTTGCGACAACTTGAAAACTTCTCTCAACCTTGTAACTTAATCTTCAAAGGATTTTCAAGCTCCAAGACACCTAGATCTACAATCACACATGTAGAGAGAGAGAGAAAAACTTGTTGATTGTTAGGAAATAGGATTTTTCCTTGGTCAAACCCCATTTAGGTAATTAAATTGTATGATGAAACAATGAAACATGAACAATGATACCTTGAATGATGTCTTGGAACGTAAATCAACAATCTAACATGAAGTGGCCATGTAGAATGTAGATCTTGGTCTTGAATTGGATATGAAACAATGCTTGCAAATGGATCTTTAATGCTACATCACAACAATAGCCCAACAACATGCTTGATGCTTGATGACCTTAACATGATAATGGATCTTGAATTTCTGCAACAAATGATGAAGAAATCCTTCCTTGAATGCCATATAAATACTCTTGTAGAATCTCTTGACACTCTTGTGAAGTCTTGGAATGCTTAACTCTTTATTGGTTAGGTTGATATCATGAAGGCTTAGTGAAATAATGATTTGAGACCTTGTTTATATAGGAAATCCATCTAATTTACCATTTATTAGATCCCAAATGAAGACATTCATGAAATTTGAATCCAAAACCCTAATTTCTCACTCAAACCATAAAAAGGGGCCAAATGGGACTCATATGCCACTTATGGCATATAGGTCCCATATTTATGTGAGAATCATAGCCCAAGGTGGCGTATGGGTCCCACCAGGTCTTTTTATCTTGAGGAAATGTTAGGGTTTTAAGAAATTAAGTGTTTTTGATGATTATGCCAGGATCTCGATTGAAATAAGCCTTGGGATGCATAATAAAGGGTATTAGGGGCCTATTAATGATGATATGAAGGTCATAAATGCAAGAGGGCCCAAAAATTAATTTGAAGGTGTAAATAAATACACTTTCCAACACTAAATTAAGGAAAAATTAGGTCAATTTAGCTTAAAAAGGCCCTAAACCTAATGTGAATGTGTAAAATACATTACAACACTAGATCAAGGAAACCTTAGGTTCATTTTAATGTTAATAAATCCAAAATTAGGTGTGAAAAAGGGTGACATTTTTCTACACTACAAGACTATAGAATTTTTGCTCAAATTTTTCAATTATATGTGATGATTGGCTAAACTGATGAAAGAAATTGAATGTGATGAATGCATAAGTATTATTTCCTTAATAGGAACTAATAAACTTATTTTGAAATACACACGATTGAGAGACTATAGTAATGACATCATTCCCTTACACAAGAAGCTAAAATCAAACTAGAGTAAAACCTAAACTATTATTATTTTATTGGTAGGAGTGGAGAGGGCCCTTACCCAAGTAGAGATGTTGTGATGTACTCCATTATTGAAGAAATTTCAATTTTCTTCTCTTTAGGTAGAGGGAGGGAGGAAGCCCCATGATATTACACCAAGGTACCCATGGTTACCACCTTTTTCTTAGGATATTTTATGTGTTCTTGCATCAAACCCCAAATATTGAAATGCTATGTAAAGGAATTTTTCCACAATGAGCCCTTATTTGCTGATTTGGATTTGGAGATAGGACAATTTACAATCGTACACCCTATACCATAAAAATTTCTACACAGGTATGGTAGCCATTCATAATCTAGGATTTGTTTCTATTTGTAGTCTTTTACCTTTAGAATCATATCATCTACAAGGTATTTCAAGATATTGATTTCAACCATATTGCAAACATAGGTGGTGTGAGTGAAGGTTGAGGTTGGAGTTGGTGGGAAAGAATCTCCCCAAAGAATTTTCCAATAGTTGAAAAACAAGAATCAATGCAAAATTTAAAGGGAAGGTTAATAAGCCTACCTAGACCAACATAACAATGAAAGATTTTGTGAGTTCAGACTGAATTTGAATGAGCCATGCTTTCAACAAAGGAAAGTGTTTCCCCCAATACCAAGATTTTGATTTATTTAGGATGTAGGGAAGCTATAAAAAATTGTGTGCATAGGGATATATTTCAGGCTCACTCTCTATGTGAGATTTACAACAAGTCGATAGCCACTTGTGCATATTAGTGATGGGCGAATCTTCTAATTAAGCCAACTTTTGAGAAGAATTGTTTACATTCAATCACTTCTTCCTTGAAAAATGGAGCATGGGATGAGTGCATACAGTTTAAGGGTCTTACCAATTGTGTGCTTATGTTGTATCCATCTCCACTATGATGTGTTCCATCCCATCCAAGAACACCACATTCACAAAGGATTTGATGGAGCTAGGGGAGATCACCTCGGGTAGTTGAGCACCCTAATTTCGTGCTTCTCAAAATCTTATGTGGAAATTTCAAATCACTCCCATTTTTTATAGAAGTTTATTTAGCAAGTCCCCAACTTATAACTAAGGCATCAGGGCCACATCAACATATTTTTGGTCAAGGTGTCCAAAAAGACCCAAAAGAAAAATGGGACCGATAGTTGTGCATTAAGTCATGTTTTATTGGTGAGTTGATGTGGTATCACATGATTTGTTACTATTTAGATCTAAGGAATACATTTCATTCAATTATGGGTAGTCATCATCAACACTAACAACTTGAAAGTCACAACCATTGATCCAATATTGCTGATAATATTGGCCATTAAATCAAAAAATACTATAACTATAGGAACATGCTCTAATATTGGGTCATCTTCCCTATTCTTTGTGATTTTCTCATTCTTTGTTTGGATGGTACTCTATCCCTCACTTTTCATGTTGAACATTTAAGAGAAATGACCTCCAAATCAGGGGGAGAAACCCTAATTTAGACATGGGCAAAGGAAGTAATTGCAATTTACCTATTGTTGAAATCCCTAAATCCAATGCCTAATTGGGAGCAACTGGCCATGTTTCCCGTGAGTAATAGGGGAGAGGATCCATAGTTGAGCATGTCTCAATAATTGTGAGGTTACTTTTTATAGTTATATCTATCAATGGAATATTATTCTCATTATTATTTGATTATAAAAAATATCAATAAATATTTAAAAAGTATCAATCATAATTTATCCTAACACATGTAATTAAACCAAAATTTGTACAACTACTTAACATCTCTTAAAAAATACAAATAATAGTAGTCAAAGTCTAGCTATACATAGGAGCTAAGTCAATCAAATTTATAATAAAGATTTGGTATTGTGTTCTTGTCCTCGCATTTAATAGTTTGGCCTTATACAATTTTGCAAAACTTTTGTCCAAAGACATAATATTATTGTTATATCAATTACATACTTGCTAATTTAAAATGCACACAAGTGTACAACTTCTCATCCTCAACCAAATAGAAATAAGATGTAAAGTACAATATTTAGTCTAAATATACACAACTAGTAAATATTTCACTTCCATATAATGTATAATTAATTCCCATTTTGGAGACTTGCACCCCCAAATATTAAAGTACCTACAAGAAATAAAAGGAAACTATTAGGCTGGACATTTGATGAGCATAAATTATATTAATAGATTTCAAATATAAAATTTAATTATTAAAACCAAAGTTTCAAAATGAACTTATTTATTTGCAATGTTAATATTTTAACCTAGAGCCTCATGTGAACTAGTGGCAATATGTACAAAGAGCACACATCCATTGTATATGGTTATGTACAATTTATTTGGGAAAAGACATGTGACCATTGCATTAGGCTTGCTTTTGCTACCTCTTCACTTATTTTTTCAATTGAGGATGTTGTAAGTAGCTCTTCCCAACAATATATTGCTAAACCTTTTTCCAACAAGAGCTCTGAAGGAGCTAGAGTCCTTGCCGGGGAGAATTAGATTGAGTTTTGATATTTGCAAAAGGGGAGGGAATGTAGTTGTTGAGAATGTTTGAATAGTTGTGATAGTAATTGTTTATATAATGCCCAATAGTTATGACTTGAGTATCCATAATTCAAGAAAAAGTATTAATGCTCAACTATTGATGATGTGAATGCAGAAGTATTGGTCACATGTTTTATTTCAGCCTTTTTGAACATGTTGAAGTGTAGCCCCGAAATGAAAGTTTACATAGTAGACCTACCAAGTGAGGGTCTTGTCCCCTAGAGGTTGGAAAACAAAGTTATCAATTAGAAATCATGGTGTGAAATTTATATTGATTAGTGAATTGGTAGAATATGTATATTTTTTGTATATTTATTTATATATATGCATAGTTATATGTGTATTTTATGTATGTATAATGGCATGCATACCTGTAAAAATTATATATATACAAACATATATATATATATATATAGATAAATACATAGATAGATCTTTGCATGCTATAGAGGGAATACATTGGTGGATTTTAAACAAATAGGTTAGAATAGATAAAGTACATGGTAGATAATTTGGCATATTAGTGGCAACTGAAAATATTACATAATGTAATGTCGTGTGGTGGTAGGAATGAGATGATTGTTATGATCGAGTGTATATATATTTATGTACTAGTGATATTTAAATGTAAAGAAAATTTATTGAATTGTAATTGTAGAGCATGATTGGTCATTTTCAATTTGTCTTTTCTAAAGTAGGATGTTGATGACGAGTAGATGTGTGTGTGTGTGTGTGTGTGTGTGTGTGTGTGTGTGTGTGTGTGTGTGTGTGTGTGTTTGAATGCACAGATATACATACATATACATTTTTATTGTATTTATAGATAATAGATGTATGCATCTATATTATCCACAGTATAGATGTGTATAGATGTATCTATACATGATATATAGATAAATATAGAATAGCAAAGAAGAATTACGTAATTGTTTTTTTTTTTGGTCTTTTAAATTAATGATTTTAGCTCAATATTCAAAGTTATGTGTTTAAAGACAAGGTTTTGAATATGTGTATATATATATTGTATATATATATATATATGTATGTATGTGTATGTATATAAATGTATACATATATGTATATAGTATGGATGTCTAATGGCATAAACATGTGTACAGGTTTATATATATACATATATATACATAGAAATATATGTATATACATATACTTAAATATATATACACTCAAACATACATATGTAGACACAAATAGACATGAGTGAACTAGTTATAGTAGACAAATTAAATGAGGTATAATTGGGCATATCAACGGAAAAAGAAAATATTGTCAATATTAGATTGAAATTTTGAATGCAAAAAGAAGGAGCAAGAAAAGACACATAGCATACTATAGTATTAACATGGAAATAAGATGCTCATTATTAGTTTGTCCATAGCATAAGTCAATAATCAGAATCAAGTTTTGTTAGTATTGTTGGTTACACATTTTTGTCCTGAAGAGCTTGATTGATCATTTTTCAATCCATCTTTGGAATGTGAATATTGAGTAGAAAAATATTTGGGATAGATATATGATTTGTCTTGTGAGTTTGAAATGATAATATGTACATAAATATATATACACTTATACATACATATGTACATACAAAGACATGATTGAATTGGGTGTAGTAGACATATCAAAAGAGGGATAGTTGGGCATATCAACAGCCAAAGAAAATATTGTCAATATTAGATTGTAAATTTGAATGTGAAAGCAAGGAGTAGGAAAAGACACATAAATTATTGTAGTATTAATATGGAAATGAGATTCTCATTATCACTTTGTCGATAACATAAGCTAGTGATCAGAATCAAGTTTTGTTAGTGTATATCTCAGCTACACTTTCTTTGTTCTGGAGAGCTTTTGGACCCAAGAATAATGGCGGTAACTCTTGAAACAGTGAAAAGGAAGGCAGTGGAAATGGCATGAAGTGATGGAAGATAAAATTGAAACACATTTTGAACATTTTGCATTGGTAAGTACTTCCCGTGTAAAAGCAAAGCTTCTGAAATTAATGACGTAAAGCTCAAATATGATCTTCTTGAAAACTAATATGGCCACGCATAGATAGTGTGGCTTCACACAAGTCTAGCAACTTTAATAATTTGGAACACAATCATTAAATTAACTGATTAAAAATATAGTAGAAATTAACCAAAAATAATGAATCACAACAATGATAATTATGAATAATTAAATGCTAGTAAATAATGATAATTTATCCAAATAGCTCACTTTCTATGAGGTTCACATTAGAGTACATTTATAGATAATAGATATGTATATCTATATGTGTTTTATATATATCTATGTATATTGTTCATAATAAAGATGCACATATGTGTAAATATAAATAATAGATAGATGCATACATTATCACAATTTTGTTAAAACAATTCATTTTTTGGATTTTAATTATTTAAGCACAAACAATAGGGCATTAACCCATGAAGTGAAAAGATGTAAAAAAACTATAAAATGAGAGTGTCAGAGAGAGATGAACTTACAAAGGTAAATCTTTTCAGTAGACACAAATTAAATGGTTCTATACCCAGACATTTTCCAATTAGTTAGAGTTAATTTGGATTTTCATTTAATAAATTTAGTTGCAGTTGCAATGCATGCATATGGAAAATGTGCGCAACAAAAAACAATAGGCATTAATCCATAAAATACGAAGTTGTAAAATACAATAAAACGACACTGTAGAAGACCTACGAAGTTACAGATACCTCATTTTTTGCTCCCAATACAATAGACATGGATTGAATGATTTCATACATAGAAATTTTCCAATTTGTTAGATGTATTTTTTATTTCCATTTAATAAATTCAAGTGTAGTTGCAATGCATGCGTGGAGAGAGAGTATTACTTCCATTCTTAATCATGACCAACACATCATTAGGTTAAGACTTTGTCAAGACAATGAAAAATGCTTAAGTAAAGGGATAAGATAAATAATAAATACATGTAAGAGAATGAGAGGCTATACACGAATAAGATGAAATCAAATAAATTTTGTCTCAACAACTATATTTAAAAAAATATATGTGCCGAGAAAAGTTTCTTTCAATAAGTTTTATCTAAAGCAGGGAAAATATCCTTGATTGGATTGTTCAAATTTAAAATATGGTATTTGATACATTACAATGAATTATGAAATGTATAATTTATAGAAATCCAAATAGTCTTATGTACATAGAATCAGTCAATTTGATGCATGTGGAAATGATAATTTCATTGTGATTATAGTGGCATGAATATCATTGGCCACCAAGTGAGCTATCTTTTAAAACTTTATTGATTTAGGTAACTGCATTGAGAGATTAAAAGTAGTGATTAGTTCATGCAAGAAATAATTAAAAGAAAAAATGCATTGGAATATTAGAAAGAGAAATTCATTAATATGAAAGAGAGGCAAGATATAGGAACTTACAAATGGCTCCTTTTTGGGTTCCAGTACCATAGACACAAACCTTCTCAACATATATAGATTTGATAGACATAGCAAATTACAACCAGCTCTTTGTTTGTTTCCAATATGAGAGACATAGATCCTATCAATAGACACAAATGTCTCTCTCATCAAACAATCTGAGGCAGTGAATAAACAACACAAAAATGACAATGTAAAAGATATAGGAACTTACAAACCTCTCGCTTTCTATTTTGAATATGAAATGTGTAAAGTGGATGAGCAAATGAGAATGTGAAGAATGAGAAAACTAGATCATTTAATCTACATAGATGGGCAGAAAGAAATGGGAAGTTGAATGGAGAATGCAGCTAGTATATGTGGAAGCAATGATCTTGACTGAATTGGAACAACAAAGTATAGGGAAGAAGAGACATTGAAAATTGAGTGATAACAACTGCTTTTCTGCACAATGCTTGAGTTATGACATGCAAGAGGGTGGTTGTTAGTGTGGAAATTTTGTTTATAAAAGCATTTATCTGGGTAGGTAAGGTAGATCAACTTATTTCCAATTCCCCCCATTCTCAACTATGATAGGTATAGATTGTGTGAGTAGGCAAAGATGTCATCCTTGTTAGGAAATCTAAGCAAATGAATAAACACTGCAAATCATTGAACTTTATACCATAAGCAATTAATGACAGTTGCATTACACTCTATTGGCATTAAACAGGAATGGAGAACTCTATATGCATAAGTCCATTATGACAATGGTATGTTATAGCAAAGAACATTAAAAAGACATGAAACATATCCAATATAAAGCAATACATTGCACTTATTGTTGGGGAGTTTTCATTTATTGTGAGTAGACTAAGCTATAGATTTCATTGGTGGCTTATCGTATGAAGTTATAAGTTTGTCTCAAGCAAAGTATTATTTTCCTTGTTCATTCATTTGCTCAAGTTGTTTGGTGAGGCTGAAATTTTTGTCTATGGAGAGGGTTTAGATCCACCATGTGAGGAGCATAAAAGATGGAGTTTGTAAGTTCCTGTATCTTTTACACTTTCATTTTTTGAGTTGTGTATTGTCTACCTCGAATTGTTTGATGAGGATTGGATCGGTATCTTTTTGGTAGGGTTGATGTGTAGCATTTTGGAATTGGAAAAACCAAGCATTTGTAAGTTGCTATACCTTTTACAGTGTCATTTCATGGTTGTTTGCATCTTTGATTTTTATGAATTAATGCCTAGTGTTCCCTATTTTTGAGTGCATTTATGGGTTAGCCTCTCTTGTTGTGTTAAAGACTTGTCTCCATTTTGTGTGTTAATCTGTATTAGTGTTTGTTATTCAGTTAGAGGCTTAACACCGTAATTTATGAAGGTCAATTTTTGTGGCAGGCATGATTAAGAATATAACTATCTAGTTGCACTTCAATCTATTTGATGAAAATAAGGATTGTTCATATTTCAAATATTTCCTTGGCTTGAAGTCTCACCAAAATTTAATAATACAAGTTGTGCTTGAGCTCATTGACAATAAATCAAGAGAAGGAAGTAATGAACAATAAACATCCTTGCAAGAATGAGAGACATAAAAAAAAAAGTAGCAATAAATCATTATGAGCTAATGAAATGAGTTTGATACATTCAAATGCAGGTGGCATGCATGCATGAAGAGAAAAAATTTGTTGCATTTGTAATAGTGGCCAGCAAATAAGTTGACCTTAATGAATATTAGTGTTAATCCTTTAATTCAACAATAAGGTGCAACTCATAGAAATATTCAAGAAGAGTGGGGAATAGACATTAAGGTGTTAAATGCAGAGAGCAAGAAACAATAGGCAAGGAGCCATAAAATACAGATATGTAAGAAAGTATAAAATGACACTGTAAAGGATAGAGAAAATTACAAGCACTCTCTTCTTCACATCAAGCACAATAGACATCAATCCTATGAATAGTTACAGGTTTGATTTCCATCAAACAATGCAACCAAATGAATAAGTAATGCAAGAATGAATGCCTATTGTTTGTTATTTTTTAGTGCGTTTATGCATTAACCTCGCTCATTGGGTTAAAGACTTGTCTGCATTTTGTGTGTTAACCTCTATTAGTGTTTGTTGATGAGTTAGAGGCTTAACATTGTAATTTATTAACATTGATTTATGTGCCAGTCATGATTAAAAATGCAAGTAGCAAGCTGCATTTCAATCCATTCAATAAAAATAAGAATTATTCATATTTGAAATATTTCTTATGTTTGAACTATCGCCAGATATATGTGCAGATATAGATACATATCTAAATAAATATTTAAATTCATATATACATATGTACATATGTAAGACCCCGTTTCACATGTGATTAATGCTAAACCTAATTTGTGATATTATTTTCTTAAATTGATGATTAGATATATTGTGGATGATAAATAAGGTGATCTTTTGGAAAAATCCTTGTAATTTTATTTTGACATTATGTTATATTGTCACTACCATGAAAGTGGAATACACTAATATACTATGTAATGCAGATTGAAATTTAAATGGATTATTATATGGTTAAAGTTTAGAATATTCAACTAATAGATTAATGTGATATACAATGTTACTTATGATTGTGTTGGTAATGTGCAGGAAGGTAACAGTGTTAGCATGAGAAGAGAGGACTATTGAGAGCAAATCAAAAGACATCTTCTTGAGGATATAAAGTCAATATGTTGATAGATTAAGTGGCGAGGGTTGATACTAAAGGTATAATTTATTTTGGTTTGTGAGAATATTTAATTATGTGGGTTAGGGGTTGGGAACCCTTATCCTAGTGTGAAACTCGGATGGATCTTTAAGTGGGTCTTTAAGGAGGATTGTTGGTCAATTTCCTTGGCTGGGATACAAAAATAAACCCCCTAGGGTCTATACCATAGTGGTAGGGGTCAAGAGGGCATGCAATAGGGTCCCAAGGCCATGATTTGACTTTTGAAAAGTCCTCATAATGAAGAGTGACGAATTTTGAGGAGGGGATGGGGGGTGAAAAGATTTGGGGTTTTCCAAGTGCATGTTGCCTCTTTAATGAGAAAAGACTCTCATTGAAGAAGGAAGGTACACTCCACACCTCCCCATCCAAAAGGTTGCAAGTTGAAACTCCTATATAGTTGGGGAGGAAGAATGAGTAGGGCATTACCCACTTCTTCTTTTGGAAAACTTTGGTGAAGATGGTAGGAAGAGTGTGGGAGGAGAGGAGGAGTTTTGCTAGAGAGGAGAGAAGAATAAAAGAGTTAAATTTCAGCACCTCAAGAAAAGAGATAAGTCATTTTCTCTACTCCTATTTTTCCCTTGTTTAAATGTTGTGGAAAGAGGGTGGCATGTTGTATAATCCATTGCTAAAAATGGCAAGTAGAAAACTTGCATGTATGTAATTATAAGTTATGTTTTCCTTTGTAAGATTTGAGAATGCCCCATCATATCATCTTGGGGCCAAAATCATTCCTTGCTCGGGGGTATGGCTAGAGCCCACGAGGCTCCGTGATGCCATTTCTGCAGGTTGGAGAGCAAGCCTTCATCAGTTGTGTGTCCTTTATTGTTTTCCTTTAAATGTGTTTGCAATATGAAAAAAATAGTTGTTTTGTTGTAACTTGAAAAAGAATGGAAAGGAGCAAGTTCCATTGACATGTTATTTCTATTGAGGGAGTTTTAGTTGGTTTAGGAGATTAGCAACTAACAAGATAGTCTTGACTTGTAAAAAATGTAGAAGTATTTCCTTCATGTGTAAGCTTCCCTTATTTGAATGTTAAAATAAAAATAATGGTATTCATCTACTAATATGTGATGTTGTGAAAAACATATATATATATATATATAGAAAGAGTCACCAGATTTTTTGCTAGTTGGATTTATTTGTATTTTACCATATATTTGGACAAAACAACGACCTTTTTGATGCCTCTTTTTTTTCCTCTCACTCAGCCAAATGTAAGAAGGTTGTGAGCTAAGAAACTTCTGTTTAAAATGCGAGGTTCTTGGTCACTATGCAACATAAATAAATAAATATAGTTAGTTTAAAATAAAATGAAGGAACTCTATTAATTTATTTTACTTGCAGGTTGTGGTGTACTGTGTGTAAGAGAATTAGTATCTTCTTGGTAGAATGCATGGGATAAGAGCCCTTCAAAAGTTAGCACAATTACATAAACAACTAATGCATTTTAAGAATTATTTAGAGTCTGGTAGTCTCTACCTCCAAAGAAAATACAATATTCTGTATTTAAATTTTTTAGCTTAATAATACACTTTGAAAAAGAAATTTTTAGCCATGGATATCTTTTAGTGAGTTTTGGAGGAAAATGGATGGTTGGCAGTAATATTGAAGCAAAATAATAAAGTCTTTATTAATTTCATTGTGTATAAATGTACTCCAGGTTTCATATATTTGTATACTTAGCTTTTATAATAGCCATAAGTTTGCACCAGAATCAAAACCAATTTTGTCTCATTCTTTTCTGTTCAAAGATCTATTTGCATCCTATAGTTTGAAAGAAAAAAAAACAAGGCCCGAGAATAAAATAGTTGCAGCTCTTCGCCTCAGACTTTTATAGAAAAATGTGCAATCCTTCCAAATTAGAGGAAGGTGAAATCCTTAGCCTTCGAATCAACAAGTTGAAATAACTTGTAAAATAATAATAATAATAATAAAATGCAAACCTTCTTCTACACACGCTGCTATGGCACAAAGTCACATAAATTGTTGATTTTGTGAAAAAAATTTAACACAGTTGGCACCTCCTTGTCTGTAATAAATTTCTAAGTATCATAGTCCATGGCATAAGGGCTCATTCTGCAGGAAACCTTCATTGCAGTTTCCAACAACCCCTTCACAATGCCCTTGAACAGGGTTAGGGCTTACATTGGGAAACATCTACCACCAGGGCGCCATATCTCATAGTAGCAATAAACGCCTTTATTAGCACCCAACACAATCAAGAAGTCAAAAGAAGGGGGGGTAACTGCTAGCCACTTAGATAAGATCAAGTAAGATAATAGCCATAAGTTAAATGATAGCTAGAATGAATATTGAAATCTAGGGACATTGAATCATGGTGGTAACAGAAAAATGTGAGTATGATTTAACATGATTCAAGGAATGTGTAACCTAGTTAATTTCTACCCACTGCCTATTACTAGGTGATCATACCACGTTGGGCACATTATACCCTAGTTGTAGGCTCATAATTGTTCCTTGCGTGAAAGAAGAAAGTATTATATTACCCATGTTTGAATGTGTTAGGGGGATTCAATCAGGAATAGGATCCTTATTTAAGATCAACCGTAATTCATAAACTATATCACCTAATTCCAACTGGAGAGGCCTTAAGGTGACAGCAGGATTGATTGTGAAGCGAAGGATGATTTCTTTTGGGGTGATATACAATAAATGCCAATCGTACCAAAGTAGGTTTCAACCCCTTTTCCCTTGTAGTGGTTTAAAAAAAAAAACTTGTCATTGATACACACATCAGCTATCACAACAGTGACAACCACTGTACAAACACTTTCAGTGAGTACAAGAATGTTATTATCATTCAAAAATATATATATATATATAATAATGCATGTGCTAGTGTAAATGACGATCAAGTACAAAATAAACATGTAGATGCACAAGACTATAGTTTCCTGCTACATTAAAATGTGGTAAATCAATGAATAAAAGAAAAGAGCAAAGCGTCATCCTTTATTCACTCTTCCAAACCGTTATAGTTTATTCATGTGCTGGAAATTTTAACAGTAAGGAAGATAAGGGCAATTTTTTTTGGGTGTTGGGTAAAGTCTATCAGTTAAGTAATAAATGGAATCTTAAACCTGTGGCTTTATTCTAAGATAAATTGTTCAGAATAATTTTACCATTAATTAACTATTAGTTTTAAGATCACTCTTCAGCAATTCGAATGATAAAGATAATATCTTAGTTGTTCAAATATTCTTGTAACCTGGATATTAAAATTAGAAAAATTTAGGGTTGATACAGCTTGTGTTGGGCAGGCAAGAAGTTAAAATGGACCACAAACGTTATAAAATTTTGTTAAAAAAACTACAGTTGCAAACTCAAATACTGTAAAAATATTATTTAACTTTGTCTCTCATAGTTTAGCTTCGGTTTCAATTTTCTTATTAGTTTTAGTTAATATTGATATCTCAAATGAATTTTAATCAATCGCTAAAAATAACAAAGCATGATTTGAACAACACGATTACATGCATAATGATTTATTATTATCAAAATCAATAATAAGAGTGGAATTAATATTAGCACTATTATAATTATTATTTTCCAATTTAACTTATTGATACTAAGAATTGTTATTAATGGGAGGAATATTAATATTTCATAGTTATAGTAAAATAATATAGAAATCAATATCAAGAAAATTAATTAACATCATGTGATAGAAAGGTCATTGAATAAATAAATAAATAAATGTGAAATTATAAATATTTTAAGAGTTATTAGTATTATAGCATAATAATAGTAATTTAAGTAAAATATAACATTAATGTAAAAGTAACTATTAATATAGAAGCTAAAATCAATTTAAACTATTGAGAACAAAGAGAGATTAAAATTATATGTAATGTCAATGCTGGTATAGAAATATCAAATAAACTAAAAGTGGGAGTTGTTAATTTACTGAAGGAGTAGTATAATATTGGGATAAAACTAATGATAAGATTATTGTAAATTGGAGAGTAAATTTTATTGCTAATATTTTGGTTAAATAGAGACAATGATATTAATGTTAAAATTGAGACTTAAAAATAATATTATTAAAATATAACACCTACTCAAATAAACAAATAGAAAAATAAGTAAATAAATAAACCATGTTGGAATTGAGGTAAAGTAGGTGAGAACTTCCTAATACAAATGTGGGATGTATGATTGTTTTTTTTTAAATAAGAATATTGTATGGGTAGGGTTTGAAGTGCAAAGTGAGGATAATAAATAATAAATTTTGAGTCTCATTGTTGAAGTTTATTTGATTGGTCAAAATGACTATAATATTTATACAATAATATTATTAAAATTTAGATTGTTTGAACAATTTAATTATATAATTATTAAAGTTTATTGAAAATAGCTAATTAAATTTTATTTGAAAATTTAGTTATGAGGAGGTTGTTAATGATTAAATTTGTAGTTAAACAACAATTTCATTTTTAAATAATACTATTAATTCTTGGGTTAAGGAATAATATTAATTTTGTATTCTATTTGGACATTTAAGAAGAATAATATTACTAAGTAATTATGACAATATATTGTCCTTATTTTAATGGATCATCATTTACATATCTCTAGTATGCTTATAAGTATATGATGAGTTGTTGGATATGAACATGGTATACATGACTGATCATTGTTTAAAGACGTTATTTCATAGATTGCGGTCATAAAAATTAATTAAATAAATAAATATATATACCATTAAATAAGTTTTGAACCTATCATTCTCCAACTTCAAGGTGCATGTGCCAATGCTTGAGCAAGCTAAATTAGCTCTGGTAAACCATCCTTAAAAAGAGCTTGAATTTATTTACTTATAAAGATATGTTAAGAAGTCACCCAACCCAGGTGTGTAGTGTGTACCATAGAGATATCCTACACCATAAACATTTAGAGAGTGTTAATTAGCTTAATTAATGGGTTAAAAAAAAACTGTTTGGATTTTCTGGTGTAAAGTTATGGACATGACAACATAAATACACATATATAAATGTATATGTACATACTTATGTATTTATGTATATGTACATACATATAAACAAATATACATATGTATGGATAAATACTTTTATATATGCACATCCATATATACATATGGAAATATATATACATACTTAAATATTCTTATATCAACAACAAAGCATCATGAGTTGATGAAATGAGTTTGATAGATTCAAATGCAATTAGCATCCATGTGTTAAGAGAAAAAAATGGTTCCATTCATAATAGTGGGTAGAACAAAAGTTGAGATTAGTGAATAATGGTGTTAAGCCTATAATTCAACAATAGATTGTGATTCATAGAAACATTAAAAAAGAGGGAGGAATAGACATTAAGGCATAAAATGTAGAGATGTAAAAAAGTATAAAATGATAGTGTAAAGGATAGAGCAACTTACAAGTGCCTTATTCTTTATCTCAAGTAGAAAAGACATAAATCACATGTGTCAACAGATACATATTCCATTCACATGAAATTATCTAAGCAGAAAAGGAAAAAACCCATAAAATGATAGTATAAAAGATATAGTGGCTTACAAATGCTTGTTTTGTTGCCTCCCTCTTGAAAGAGTCAAAGCAAATGACTAGAGAATGCAAATAGTCATTTGTTTGAAAAACTTGAAAGTTGGCACCATAAGCCATCAATAATGCCTACAACCCAGAATATTTCAAATTAGTCAATGTCGGAGCAAAGTGAATGTAGAAAAAAACAAACAATAGAGATTCTTCCATAAAATGCAGAGCTACAAAAAATTGTAAATGAACACTGTAAAAGATATAGTAACTTACAACTGCTTTTTTTTTTATTGCTAGTATGATACACAAAAATACTATTGATAGAGACAGATTTGAGCCTTATGAAAGAGTCTAATGAAGCAAATAAATAATGCAAAAACTGACAGTGAAAATGACATAGGATTTTGTAAATGGATCCTTTTCTTTCTGTGTATACAATCAAAATACATTGTCCCAATAGGCTGAGCTTTCACCTTCATGAAAGAATCAAAGCAAGTGGATAAACAATGCAAATGAAAAGTAGAGTGTATATATTTATATTGACCTGATAAAAATGTGATGCGAGGGAAAAAAAAGTAGGATACAAGGACATCACAATATCAAAAAACATTTGAAAGGTTATGTAACCTTTCCAATAGAAATGAGGCATCAGGCATTGTCTAAATTTCTCCATTCCTAATGCAAAGAAATAGTTTGCAATATAAGAGGGCCCATCGCAGGTGCACAGATGTAAAAACCTATAAAGTAGCAGTGTTGAAGATAGAGGAACTTATAGACACATTGAATTCCCCTTGCTAAAACAATACACATAGAACCTATCGATAGACAAAGATTCCACTCTTGTGAGACAAACTGAGTAGATTGAATAGCAATGGAAAAGATAAAAGTATAAAAGATATCGAAACTTACTAAAGTCTATTTTTTTGTTTATTGTATTGTACATATAAATGCAAGTTAGGCACTATATAAGCACAATATTTTTGTTAAAAAGAAATGCACGAATAGGAACATTCATTACAATTGTAGGTAGAAGAAAAACTATCAAACGGGACTGGAAAGGGTCTAGGAACTTACATATGCCTCATGGTTTGCCTGCAATAAGATAGACATGATACCTGTGAGCAGAAAAAGATTTTACTGCCATCAAACAATATGTAGTAATGAATAGGCAAGGCAAGAAAATGATAGTGCAATAGATATTGGAAATTACAAATTCCTTGGTCTTTGGGTCGAACATAATAGCTATGAATTCTTCCAATGCACACTAATTTCATTTGCATGAAGGAATGTGAGGAAATTAACAAGAAACCAAAACAATTTTTGGTGTGGGAGATTAAAGACTTAACAGTATAAATGATTCATGAGTTGTAAATGCAAATAAATAGAAAACACTTCTATTAACATATTTTAGTATCGTCAAATAATGTGGACAAATGAGTAGGAAACACACGAAATTGACAATGTTGTAGATATAGGAAGTTAGAAATGTTTGATTATTTGCATGTAACACAATAGGCATAAAATTTTTTAATAGAGACTTAATTAATTGCCATGGGAGGACCAGAGCAAATGAAGAAGAAATGTGAACATTGTTTTGTTTAACACAACAAAGGCTTCACATCATAAGTCATAAATGAATTGTAAATGCATATAATCTATAAAATAACATTGTGAAATATAGAAGCATGCAAGATTCAAGTCAAATTCAGATGCACAACATGTAAGAACTATATAAACTATAAAATGACATTGTGAAAAGTATAAGAAAGTAAGCATGTCTTTTTTTTCACGCATTAGCAATCAACAAAATCTAGACATAAGTAAAAGTATAGTGTCCTTGGACACAAAAGACATGTTATGTTGGATCAACAGGTATAATTTATTTTGGAATGACATTGACAAATTGAAATTGCAATGCACATGTCCCCATCATCCTAGTGATATTCCTATGGAAATCTCTTTAAATAGAAATCAAGTTCTCCAAAATGGCATTGCAAAGAACCTTACAAAATTTCTTGTAGAGACATAATACTTAGGAGGAGCATGTAATGTTGATGCATTTTGGAAATCAGAATCTAGATTGTTCAAAACAACATAACAAACAAGGCCACTATCATTTTCGTTTAAAAAGAATTTTTGAACAAATACAGTGTTTAACATGTTAAAGCACCAAGCATTTTACTAGATATTTTCCATATGAGATAAAAGGAAAATTGAATCAGTATAGTTTTATTTTTTTCTGAAACATGTATTATAATGATTTGCAAAAATCATAGAGCATTGCATGTGCAACATTACCTATAATCATGTGTGAAGTTGTAAACAAAGTTGTTTACAGTGATAGTGGTAATGTAATACCCCTCATACTGTTTAGACTTATTAATTTCTATACTTTAACATGTTACTATTAGGGTTGATTTGGTTGGTTGTAGTTTGATGATGTTGTTTCCTTGAGTGGACCTATTCACTTGATATGACTTTATTGGGAGGATTAATGATACTCTGTGCGTTGTTTGGAATATTTTTTTATTTAAATGAATTGTCATTAATGTTTATATGTCAATGTGATGATTTTATGGTGATGCTATTTAATTCAGTATTATTATATGATGCAATTGTTTAATAATTAGTTAAGATGCAGTAGTTTAATATCATGTTATCTTATGTCAATTTGGTTAGAAATGTTAGCTCATTATTGATATTATAATTGTTAGAATAGATTAGGTGAGAGGACAGTGTAGCATCACTCGTTCACGAGTGCCCTGCTACACTGCAATTCCTTCTCATGATCGGATGTTGATTTTATGTATATATGTACATGTGCTACTTGACGTTTATTTGGATGCAGGATTGCAGGAATAAGTCTCGATTCCACCTGCTTCAGTAGGACAGGGCGAGCAATAAATTAACCCAATGGGTAAAAGTTGAAAAAGGGAGTAGGCTTGGAAGTGTCCCCGTCCCAAGTCCGTCGTCTGTTGTGAGTCGTTGTGTTATGATTGAAGTCTTGTCCTTGTTTTGTAGGTAGTTTCATTGTTGTGTATTTATTTTTATTCTTGGTTAATGTTTAATTAATTAATCGTATTTCATAAAATAATTAATTAATGTTGCATCGTTATTTGATTATTTGAGAGTTAGAAAAATGTTAAGTTGAAATAGATTGTAAATTAAAAGTGATTTAATTAATTAAAAGTGAAAATAATTATAATTAAATTTAATATTGATGAGAATAATTAGATATTACCTTTTTATTAATATTTAATTAGAAAATCATGTGAGGATAATATCTTAATTAAATAAATTATTTTAATTAAAATTTTAGATAAGTGTGAGCTTTTAAAAGCTGGAAAAGAACCAATAAGAAAGGGGGCTTTTTGGAAAAGAAAGCGGAAAAAGATTTATTGATTTTAATTAGTGATTTATTATTTTTTAAGGGGGAATATTATTCACACACAAGTTTTGCTCTGTTTTTTTTGGGAGATCTAGAAAGAAAAATAAGAAAGATAGTTTGGAGTTTTTGAGGTTTTCTTCGGGGTAAAAAAATTATTGTGAGTTTGAAAAGGAAAGATTATTCAGTAGAACATTGAAGGAGAAGATCGAGAAAAGGGAGCGGCAAGAGGAGATCTGAGAGGAGGCCATAAGGGATTCTTCAGCAAGGCGAAGGACTCCAGGTTTTCCTCTTTTATGTTAGTTTTATTTTACTGTTCTATAAACAGAATATAGTATGTTGTGTCTGAAAATCTATTTCTTTATTTCTTTTGGAAATGGTTTTTTGGTTGAAGACTTATTTGTGTTTAAAATTCATGAATCTTCTGTAGAAAATTTTAGTAGAAACCCTTTTGAAATTTTCAACATAGTTAATAGGGAAAATTAGTGTGGTTGCAATATAAAAAAAAAAAAAATCATTTCTAATTGAAAATCGAATTTTCATGTTAGATCTATATTAATTTATAAAAAAATTCTGTTGTTAGATTGTGATTCTAAATCTCTGATTAAATATATAAATTTTATGTATATCAATGCAAAATTATATATATAGATATTATTATTTAATTGAATCATTGGAATGGATATCTTTATAAATTTTATTTATGGGGAGATTTTCGTTTATAAAAATATTAAATACAATATATTTAAATAATTACTGGTGATGTTCATATTCATCTGTATTTTCATGTGAAGTAAGTTTTAATATAAAACATGCTTTAATATATATGTATTTTTAATTTGGTGTGTTCTTGTTTTCTGTGTTTGAAAAGGAATAAAAATAAAGATTTAAAACAAAAATATTGCCAGTGCTTCAAAATTCGTGTTATGATTTATTTGTATCTAAAATAAAATAATATATATATGTAGTTATGTATGTACTAGTTATGTTCTGTAACACCCAAGTTGAAGAATGAATTTCGTATATAAAAATAATAATAATAAAAGTAGTTATATCAAATATTTATATTCATTGTTCGGAATTCGAAATCTCTTTTAAAAGTTTTTACTTATATATGAAAATAAAATAAATAAAAATTAAAAATAAATTATAAAAAAAATAATAATAATAGTTTGGGTGAGTGGACAGCCGCAGCCGTACCACCCACCCGGACTGCGCATAGCAGTCCTGACTGCTGTACGCAGTCACATGGACTGTGGCCTCCCTTGGGAGGTACGCAGTACCTCCCTTGGGAGGTGCGCAGGGACTGGACTGTGGTGGGTGTTTTTAAAAAAAAAACAAATTTAAAGTTTTAAAATTCCTTTGTTGTTTTATTTATATATATATTTCGAATTTCGTTTTTACTCGAATTCAGTTTTTAATGTAATTTATGTATATAAATATATATTTATTATTGAATTTGGTTATAATGCAATTTCTGTGTTTATATAATCGAATTTAGTTTATATATATATAATATTGTATTTTTTTTTTAGCAAGTTATTTTTATTAATTTTAATAATATATTTTTATAAAATAATTTAATTCATAGGTTTATTTTTTTTGTATATATTCAATTACAATTACATTAGATCATTAGATCAATTTTGCTTGTGTGGCATTAAATAAATGATAGAATTTATGTTCGGATAAGTATGTTTTATTATCTATTTGTTTGTAAGTTGTGTTTATGGGAAGATTAGATACCTTTGTAGTGTTATAGTGTATTAGGTGATAATTAGAAATAAACAAAGTGTTTGGTTTGAACGGTATATTCTCAAGTGTTGATGAATCTTGTTGTGCATTGTAGGTAATTTTTATGGTGTTATAAATATCGGGTACGCTTGAGTACATATATTAAATGATTTGAGAATACTGATTTTGATTAAGTTATTGGTACTATGGGGAAATTGTAGATCAAGTAATTTAATTAAATGTTTAATTATTAAAATTGTTGATTTATTTGTTTGATGAAACTGTTGAGTTTTGGAAATATTTTTATATGGAGTTGTTTTAAGTAATCGTTTTCTTGAGAGTATTCGTTAAGTCTTGTGGTAATCTCTTCACTGTTTTATTGTGACGTATGGGAAAAACCCTAGGTCACTTTACTGTTCGTAAGAGTATAAGTTATTGTTAAGGGCTTCCAGAGATGGAAAGCGTGTCCTTCATGTTTCTTTTATTTCCCATGTCGGGCAATTAGGGTTAAGGGTATTGTAAGTCTTCCAGAGAAGTTTTCTTGAGTAGGATGTTATGTGTAGAGGTTCATTTTGGTGAATCGCCTTGATGTATTGTACTATGATGTTGTACCCGGTTTCCACGAACGGGATTTGTGCCTCCTACGAAGTAGGAGTGGGTAATGAGATTTGTACCTCCTTTGGAAGGAGTGAGAATTCGTATTGGTTTCCTCCAGTGTTTGGAGTGAATTTCCTTGTTTTTTTCTCCTCGTTGGATTGGAGAGTTTGTGATGTCTAGTTTCCTTTTGTGGTATTGTACCTTGTGTGTTGTCGATAGGAGAGTGGCTCTTTGTGGGGGTCCGGCACACAAAGGGGCGCCAGGGTAACCTACCTAGAGTTTAATTAAGTGATAATCTAAATGAATTAATGGGGGGGCTTTCACACTAATAAAGATAAAGGATGTCTCTCTCGTGAAGCAAGTGAATGATAAGGCTCGAGATGAGATGGACGCATAGTTTTGCGTGAGGGTCCGGCGGCCGGTAGAGGCAAGCCAGGGTAACCCAGGATGGGGGTCCGGTAGCCTAGGAAGGTTGAGCCAGGGTAACTCATGGCAATTTATGCATGACACTCTTCCTATGTCAACAGTTAGCCAGTTATTGTGCGATGTTCATGATCTTGTTCTCTGGAAGCATTGTAACCTCGTGTTAAGTGACTTTGTGATTGTAGTTGTGAAGTAATATTGTGATTGTAGTGGTTAAGTGCCTTGTTGTTTTCTCTTTGGTCATTGTTGGATGAGGTCTTTGTTATTATGCCTTGAGTTCATTGAAGTTGTGCGTGTGACTAGTTGTTATTTGGGAAGGTGTTTAATTGTTATGTTCAGAAGTGATTTGTTGTTGTGCCTCTTGGAATGGTTGTCATGAGTTTTCTAGGTGGTCTTGATGTTATGTGTTGTTGGGAGTTAGTCTTTGTTATTGTTAGGCGTACTTGGTCGGGGACCCTTCCTTGTCTACTCTCAGCACGGGGGTGGTTGGGTGGAACGTGCTTCGCACCCCATTGGGTTCCCTCTTCTGTTGCAGATGTATCTTTTACTTGCAGGTTTTGGCGGATGTTGATGATCCAGTGTCTTATGTACCAATAGATGTATATACTTCATATGTAATGTATTCATTGATGTATTGTCTCCCACGTGTGTTGGGATGACCTTGTTGTAAATTGTATATGTGATTATTGAGGTTGTATTTTTAGTCAATTGTATTCTTCTATCATTGGGATGTAATAATTATTCAAGCCATGTATTTATTTGGGATCATTTGATGTAGTTGGTTATGATGAGTTGTATCTATCGAAATATGTAACACTTTATATATTTATAATTCCATGTATTGTCATATGTGCATATGTTATTATTATGGATATAGTTGATGGATATTTTAAATGATGGAATGGGAATGAATAGATTTACGTAGTAGATTAATTATTGTTATCTCATTATCGTTGTTATGGGTTAGTGTAGTCATGTCACTTCGTGTACCCCATTGGAACTAGTTGTGCCTCATAATACATTGTTATGTTATAATACTTAAGTATGTTATTATATTCTTTAAAAAAAAAAAAATTGTTCCATTGTTATTAGTTCTTTTGGGAGTTCGCTTGCGGTGAGCGTGACAGTATCATTACATTGCAATTATAATTTTGGGAGTTGTTTGCACAAATATGTTTTCATGCATTGTGAAACCCAACTTGCATTTCTAGGATAAAATGAAGCAAAATAAATAAAAGTAGCAATTTGTTGCCTTGAGTAACTTGTCTCTTGGTATTCATTGAATGAGCACAGGAGCTTTTGCTCTGTCACTGTAAACGTCCCCTTTCTATTGATAAAAGCTGTCAATTTTCTAACCTATGTCTTTGCTTAAATTTATTTGTATATGCCATCTTGTTCCGGACTCTTAGTAAAAAAAGAATCTCCATATTCTACCACCAAAGAAAATGCATTAACATCAAAGGAGTTTGAAATTGAAGATAATAAACCTAATAGCACTCACTTGGATAAACTGTTTTCTATAGTGACAATTTTATTGGCTCCTAGCATCAAGGCAAGAATACTCATGCATTCGGTTGAAATGCTTTTAACTGGCAGCATTGGGCAATCACATTTTGCCATTTAACATATTACTTATTTTTTTGTATAGTTTGAATTTGGAGAGCTATTTTATGTATTGGAAAATTAGCATTTATCTATTTTTCTAGTTGTCCGAGTAGCTTTATAAATCATTTTCGTTTAAAAAATCCGGGAAAATGCAAATGCATAAATTGATTAAATAAATTTAAGCAAAGGCATAGTTTAAAAGTTGACGGCTAGAGGTACGTAATCCATGAATGCAGATTGAATGCATTAAAATATCAGGAAAATGCGAGCGCATAAATTGATTTAATAAATTTAAGCAAAGGCATAGTTTAAAAAATTGGTGGGTAGATGTACGTAATGCATGAATACAAATTAAATGCATTGAATGGCATCTGGCTCAAGGTGAAGGCACTGGAATGGCTTAGAGGCCACACGTGGCCAGGGTACTTTGGTCATTTAATATAGAGTTAAGTCACTTGCTATGCGTTTCTATTACTTTGCGTGTGTTGTTTTTGTGTTTTGTAAGCGCTTGTTCTAAGGAAGAGTTTGTAGCGACTGAGCAGGAGATGTTACAGTTGTAGGGTCCAGACCTAGAAACGAGTTACTTGAGATGATAATTTGTTATTTTCCATAGTTTCTTTCCATTAAAGTGCATAATGAATTTGTGTTTCATAGTGCTTTAGTTCACTATCACTATCACTTTGTGCCTAATGTGTCAGTGCATGTATGTATGTATACATGTCTCTATGTGCATATGCATTTACCTATGTGCATATCTATGTAGACATTTGTAGATGCATATATGCATGTACGCATGTGACTCTAGATATATCTATGCATATATGTATTTATGCATATATGTATGTGTGTATAGATGCATCTATGTCTATATGCATGCAAGCATATGGATGCATATATGTTTATGTCCATACATGCATTCATCTGTCTTTACATGGATGTATTTGTACATATATATACATATGTATACATATATGTGTGTGTCGATATGTATTTTCTAGGAAAGAGTTTACAGTGACAGGGCAAAGGTTGTCATGGTTCCAAAAAAGGGCACTTGCAGACAAGCTACTCCAGGCAATAAATAGTTTCTTTCATCAGTTTTCTTTTATTTTAATGTCCATAGGCAGATTGTGTTTCACAGTGCTCAGCCTACACTATTATTCAGAGACTAGTTCCTTGGAAAAGCAATTGTCTTTTGTCCAATGTACAATGTGAGAGCTTAACAATAACTTGGTGCTTAGGAGTCCTCTAAAGATTGCATATCTTCAATTACTGCATAACTGTTCCATAGTGCAAGCTTTAGAGCCATTGTTCTATTAGCATGTCCCATAATGGGACCTTACAAACAATATGAGGACAATGTGTTCAGAGGACTTTACAAACTCTCAGGCAAATGCAATTTACAGATATAAGCCTAAACTCCACAATTGCTTTCATCTCTCTCGTTGTCATTAAAGCATAAAGCAAAGAGGATTTTTTCCCAACTTCTAATTTTTGTACTTTTACATGATAATTCACCTTATTGATTAATGAATCAAATTATCTTAATTAATTAATTTTCTTTTTCCTTATGTCATTTCATATCTACTTAATTAGGTAACTGCTTAATAGTATTTATATACATAATAATTAAAACAAAGAAATAATTATAACTGATGCAGGAGCATCCAGTGGTGTAAGGGCAATCTTGCATCACCCAAAAATAGTTAAATTTCAAGTTTCTTGGTTTTTAGATGTTTTTACATTTTTGGATACCCCTTTTGTCATAATGAAATTCCCAATTTACGGTTTTTATTTTCTGTTCCTGGGTTGAAAGATATTGTAGTTTTAGTTTCCCAGATTTGCACCCGAAAATATTCTGAGTGGGATTTGAGGCACTTAGAGCTCCCGGATCATCCTCAAAACTTGCAAAAATTGGCGTAGCAATTTCAAGTGCATTATTGACTTCGAGACCTTTCCAACGGTTCAAACGGTTCACGAATCGTAGTTTCGGATCAAAAGTTATGGCCTCGGGAAGTTGGCGCACTTTCTAGAAGATACCATTGCAAATGCTCTTTTGAAATTTGAACTTCATGTTGTAAATTTTTGGCACCAAACCACCTAAACTCAATTTGAATGTTTTTTTGGCTCCAAACTAATGAGGAGCTCTATTTATGGGTGGGTTTTCTAATTTTTGGGTAACTTTTTTGGGACAAGCTCGCATATTGCGAAAGGGTTATTTTGTAGCTTTTTGTAGCTTGCATGTGTTGTAGAACTTGGGGATTTGAGATCCTCTACCTGTAAGAAGCTCCATTTTCTTAATAATAAAATTATTCTCTTGTTTGTGGGTTATTTTCTGTGTCTCGGGTTGCGCCCTCATCAATAACTATCCTTGTGCACATTTGACCCATCAAACAAAGTCAATTAAAAAATCTGATTCCACTTGTTCACTGATAGTATTGGCATGCAATTTCCTTGGAAAGTCTTCAAAAAGAGGATTACTCACACACCAATAAGGATTCTGATTTGTAACATTCCTATCCAAATCATCTTCATTGAATAATATGTTGTGGCATAAATTAATTGGATGTATCTCATCATCTTTCTTATCCGGATGTCAACAACCTTGGTTTGTATTTCTCCTTGGGTGTATCTAAATGCCATGAGTTATGAATTCTACTTGCATGTGGCTTCATTGCACAAGTAATAGTACATAATGGTACAAAATAAACTTATGCATATGGAAATGAAATGACCCCATTTAGTTAGAAAATCAATATTTACCTGGCTTTCACTATTAAGTGATAGCTGGTTTGGCATTAAACAATAGCTAGAAATTGTTTTTACCAGAACTTAATAGTGCTAGCACAAGTCTGTGTTATTTTTTGGCTTAGTATTGACAAGTTGTTGTGGCCTATTTACACTTTTTTAGGTGCTTAAGCAAATATGGGATCTATTCCATTGATTGCTCTTAGAGAGCTTATGCCACCATTGCAATAACATAATTACACTAGTGCATGCATATGCAAAAAAATGTTCTATATTATAGGGTACACAAATAGCAATAAGTATTCAAAAATTATGAAATGCAATTTGCATTTTAAGAAACAAAAGTTCTTACTTGGGTTGTTTCTCGTTCAAATGAATCTACATAAGAATTCTGTTTAGTTTTTATGAATAGCATAGTATATGTCACTCACTGTACTCATTTGTCTATATTGTCCTTGTAACAGGGATCAATGCTTTCAACTGTATTTAAACAATCATGCACAAACTGCAACGTGAGGTTAGCATACTAATCTTCTCCCTTATTTTTAAAAGAAAAAACAATGCAGAGTTTTCCAAATATGTGCTTCTAGGAAGATTTCCCATGGTTCTAGATGAAATAGTGTATGTTTCTACAGTTTGCTCACTTCTCAATTTTGTCATTGTACTAGGAAAAATTGCTTGTGCCTATAGTAACAGTCACAATTTGTGCATTCCTACAAGTATACTTGATCGTTCGATAGCAGATTGCAAGGTCATTTTCCAAATTGTCTTTCTGCTTTCCTTGAAATGCAATTGAAATTCTTCAATATAATAACTGCATAGAGTTCTTTTCCATGTATTCATTTTTTCATCTTGTATTCCTCATTTCTTTGAACATAAATGATTTAGAAGGCTGCTTCCACATATACAAATAGGAAAACACATTTTCCACAATTGTAATAGTAATTTGTCTTTGGACAATAGAATAGGTTTTGCTTATGTGTTAATTAGTTATACTTCCTCTATACAATATCCATAGAATAGAATGAACTGCTAGCATGCAATTTTTAAACCTTGTTTGCAGTTTCAAATAGCCTATAGAGTCATAAGTCTTTGTTTTATGTCAACTGGTTTTTACCTATATGCATTTAAGGCAATTTTTTCATAGGACTGCTTATATCTGTGGCAAGTTGCTATGCAGTGTGCAAGTGAACGTATGTTTAATCTTCTTGTATTGCAAACAAAAGCCCACAAAGTTAATTTCAAAAGCTGACATGGCACATGAGTACAATGAATGATGTACTACGTTACTCATAGACATGACGCAATATTTTTCCATGGTCTTGTTTACATGCAAAATGACATTAACCACAATTTTTTTTTGCTCACATTGCCAATTTCACTGTGTGCTTTAAACCTCTAAAGTAAGAGAAAACTGAGGAAAGAAACTATTTATTGCCTCAAGTAACTCGTTTCTGGTTCTGGATACTGTAACTATAACAAAGTCTGCTCAATCGCTATAAACTCTCCCAGAACAAAGACTTGTAGAAGAGAAATTTTTTTTGCACAAAGTAATAGTCATGCTTAATAGCTGACTTAAGTCTATAACAAATGAACAAAGCAGCCTAGCTATACATGTCCACCAAGCCGTTCCGGCAGTTTCTCATCCACCACATGCTATTTAATGCATTTGCTTTGCATGTATGCACTATGCGCCTGCACCTCTGAGTTTTAATCTCTTTTTTTAATTATTTAATCAATCTATGCCTTCACTTTTGCTTAATGGACCTATGCCTTTGCATTTTCCTCAAATTTTTAAAATGCAAATGATTTTAAAAGCTATTCCCACAAATAAGAAAAGCCATAGATCCTCTTTGATCAAACAATGCTTTTGCATTTCCCTGATTTTCTTTAAACATAAATGATCTGTGAAACTATTCTCTACATGCCACTTAATTCATGTTTATCTGAATATCTTTTAAAATCATTTGTTCTTTGAAAAAAATCAGTCGCTTAGAAGTACATAGAAACAAAGGAATCCAATTACACAAAACATTTAAATACCATAGACTGAGATTGACAATGTGAGAAAAAAAATTCTTGTCGACCATTTGTTGCATGTAAACAAAGCTACCTGAAAATATTGTTTTGTGTTTATGGCACTGAAAGTATACATCATGCATTGTACTCATTTATCCACTTTGTCAATGTAGCAGGAATAAGTACATACAATCTTGCTGGGGGACAATGGATGACAAGGTCAGGTTGAAGAATTAATACTATTTTCCCCTTGTGCTTCTATTAAATTGTTTGCTATGTGGTATGTTTCCTAGGCTTCTGCTACTACTCAAGATCCATTTTCCAACATATATAGAGATTATTAACTTCCAAGATGCGCAACAACATGATTAATACTATAGAATGCTATTGAGTAAAAGCACATAGGCGACGATGTAAACAATTATAGATTTTGTAATCTAGATAATAGCATTTGATGCTATTCATACACAACATTTGCTATTCTCAAACACATTAGGATACACAAGAAACAAAGAAAATGATAGACATTGACACCTATGAATTAACAAAGCGCCCCCAAATATCAAACATTGACTACGTGCTTAAGGGCGAGGGGCTTTACAGATTGAGTTCTTTTGCATACAATGTTGGTGATTGTTTGTTTGACTCATTAAAACTATTGCTTAACAATCGTTACACATCAATTCAACTACGAAACAGAGCTATAGATTACTTCTTGAGTTTCCTTCAAAACAAGGACAAAGAAGCAATAAAATCATACAACTATGAACTAGACCCTGATACTCTATATACATTGCACAAAGTACATGATCCACAAACATATTTCCACATAATGCGATTATCTGCAAAGCCATAAGCAGATTGCACAGAGAGTGGATTGTGGGGTGACCTATTTTGCATTCACTAGATATCCAAATGGTTGAATATACAAATATCCCTTTGGTCAAGAACAACAGCAAGAAGGTACTTACAGTTCAATAGTTCTGATTACATAGAATCAGTCTCTATACTATTTCATGACATGAATTCTTTAAATGGACACTTTGAACCATTGTTTAAAATTGAAACACAAAACGTAACTTCAAAATAGCCCATAGGTTCACATGAAATAAAAAAATTGTGCACAAAGTATCCTCGAATGTCAAACATTGACAATGTCCTTAGAGCTGAAGGTGTTTGTAGATTAAGCACATTTGCATACAATGTTGGCAATTGTTTGTTTGATTCGCTTCAAGTACTACTTAACAAGAAGTACACCTCAACTCAATTACGCAATGGAGCTATAGATTATTTCCTAGCTTGCTTTCAAAAAAAGGACAAAATCAGTAGAATCATTATTTTTGTTACAACCTTTAACTACAAAAACTTCAAAGTTAAAGACAAAATACAACTAGAAATGTCTCGTCTTCAGACATGTGCACAATGGCAACTTGATAATCTAAACACATGTTCAAAAAAAAAATCACATATGCTCCTATGTACATTGAACACTCGTAGCTTGAAAACACATGCAGAAGACATTGTCAATGACTATGGCATAATGCAATCTGATATCTTGTGTCTCCAAGAAACACATATGCATCCCTTTGAGCTAAATACCTTGCTGCAGTATTTTGATAGCTTCTTTGTACATAACATACATGGCATAGCAACTCTAACCAGGAAACATTTACTCCTGTCATAAACAACACAGCATGAAACCTCAAATATTGAAGCCATCACATCAATAGTAATGCTATCTAACAATGAACTCAATGTTTGTAATATTTCTGCATGACCTGCAACTAGCATAGATGAAATAATCGCAATCTTGCAAATAATTATTCGATCCACAAATTTAGAAAACATGTTGTACATTTTAGGCGACTTTAATGTCGACATGTCTTTAGAAAGCAGAAACAAAAAAATGCTTCACAGTTATATGCAGCAGAACAATATACAATTTATGTTGAACCAACAACACAGCATGGGCAACTCAGTCATTGATCACATTTGGTCCAACACGACTACAAATATATGCTCTATCTATATATCAGGAGCATATTGGACTGATCACAATCCAATTTTCCTAAAATTGCATGTTGCCCAATAGACAAATTCAACTTTATAGAACTTATAGCCTTATATCACCTTTATGCATTGCAATGTCTTTTCCAATGCTATATCCATTATTTGCAGGAGATCTATGGATGAAACTAAAAGATAGTCAAAGAAAATACAAACCACACAAGAAGAATCAGCACAAGGGTAAAGTGCTCATAGTATTATTCCTTCATACTCATTCACCCAAATCACAAATATTCAAATAACATTGTTCTAATTCTTTGCAGGACACCAAAAGATGTCTCAAAAAGACAAGAAAAATAGGTGCAAATTGCACAGGAAGTAAACACAATGGTAAAGTGCTTGGTTCTTCATTCTACCGCCATTTGCCCAGCTTGCTAATATTAAATTAGCATTCAATTGACATTATCCTTGTTCCTTGTAGGACAAGAATCAAGAAACCTAAGATTGTTTCAATTGAACAGCTAAATGCAAAAAGAGCTGGAGACACCTTCCAAGGTGATGTGCTTGTTGTCTACAAAGCAACATTGGAGAAGGCCAACAAAACACAGGAAATGCTACGTGTTGATTTGACATATCACAAAGCAGAAATGACAATCACGTTAAATGTTAGTGGAAACCTTGTGTATCAACATGAGCTTAAAATAGTCCCAGGGTCAGCTATTTCAATCTTAGATTTCCAAGTTGCACCTAGGACAGATTATGACAGTGGTGACTGTGATTGCATTTTGATTTTAATAGACATAAGCACCACTGAAAACATCCCCCGCCTCTATCAAGAGTACAAATTCATTCCAAGTACTACTATCAGCCAATTGCTAGCAACTGTGAATGAGTACCCAGCTGGCACAATAGCTGCGCTAGTAGTTGGTGCTAGGAAAATGGGTGCCCAATTTGCAATTGACATCAAAGATGGCCACACTGACATAGATAGAGAATAGGTATTTCGATCTATAGAACTTTTACCTTTTCTTTCAGTTTCAACCTTTTAATGTTCTATAGTGGTCTCTATAACAATTTCCGTAACAAAATCTAATTCTCTCATTGAATTGCAACTGCTATTACGGTCAACATATGAGCAACAATACTTTTCACTCGAAGACCAGTTGCATACAAATAAAACACCTGCAATGCTTTTCAAGAATGTTGTAAGAAAAACAAATCAAAAGAACACATTTCACACATGTTGATCAACATTCATCTATAACTTGAATGACAAAAGAAGCTTGGAAAAACTCAATAGCCTACTACATTCAACTTTCAAGGTAACAACATTCATTTTTTGAAAAACTAGTGCATCCAAACTTGTATTTTTGTCTCCTCTAACAATTTTGAACCATATTCTATAGGTTTCTAGTACTCTAAAAGCAACAAATGCATTTTCCAATCCATTTCATGCATGCTGTCCAAAATGCAAATTCAAATTCACTGCTTATGGCACACTCCAAGAAAAAACTACTCACTGTAAACAGTGCAACCAACAAGTCAATTATACATTTTATTTACAACTTAAGACTACCATAAAAACTTATGAGAATCAAACAATTCAGTCTTCAATTGACCAGGTCACCATGCATCATCTATTGCCCACACTGCAAAGGCTCAACTATGAAGACTATATCAATGACAAGTCATCAGTGATATTCATCCTACGGGACTTCAGTGCTGAAGGACATTTTAGCCTTGACCAAAACAATGCCATTGTTGAAGCCATTTGCATTGACAAATAGATAGGAAACATCACCAAAAGGTAATAAAGTCATTCATATGTAAACTTTTTCTCTTTTGAACCAGCACCTCAAATCACTATCCATACAAACTATGTTTCTAATACATAGCATTTTGTTGGCTTTACAAGAAACTAGGAATACAGGTGCACAGATTTACATTGTTCAGACTTTTACTTTTTCGCCTTTCCATGCTCCAAGACATTTCACTGGTTTTCACATGTTAAAGACATCTTTGGTTTTAAAATACTCTATTGCTATTATACATTTAGACACTTTTATAGGTTACTATGTTAAATTTTTCTCGAATATGGACATCTGAAACTCTAATTTTGTTTTTGCACCTATGAAGATAATGGTTCTCTATGTACGTCCAACATATATGTTCAATAATTATTACCCCTCTATGCATAATGCCATTCAAACTATATAGTTTAAATGTTTCCCTTTGCATTCCATCCTTCCTACCTTTTCCAATATTTGCTTTCTGATTCTTATGTTTTCGAGAGTTTATGGTGACCGAGTAGAAGTTGTTATGGTTGCACACTCTAGACCCATTAACAAGTTACTTGGGACAATAAATAGTTATTTTCCTCTGGCTTTTTTCATTTTATGCTGTTAATGCAACCAAGTCTCGCCCCTGCTTTTATGCATTGTACTTTATAGTCACTTTTCCATCACGCATTCTAATGTATAAAGTACACTCCTATATACACAAATCCATATGTTGCTTTTGCTGCATATATGCATATTTACATGTATATATGCCTCTATGTCCATATGTACATATGCACATATTCATGTATGCATGTATTCATCTAAGCTTCTACGTATCCCTGTATGCAACTGCGTATACATGTGTCCATGTATTTATGGATGTGCCACTCTAGCCTTGTACCAATTTATTATGTTATATGGATATCGCATATAGTAACACTAATTAGCTTTTCCACCGTACATAGCAGTTGTTTTCATAAATGCCAGATCGAGCTTATATGTATCAAGATACATATATACTCACACTAAAAACTACTGAATTATGATCTCTATTGTTCCATTTTCATAGACATGTTACTATTGCAATCAACTGTGTAAAGCATTTGTGTCCAAAGAAATTAGATACAGGAATGGCAATATGTTACACAACCTTGTCTTATGCCTTTATAGGCAGTTTTTTCATTGCATTTCAAGAAAACCAGAAACTAGAATTTTATTCATATTATTTCATCTATGGCATTTATAGCTTTTCCAATAATTATTACAAGCATAGAGTTCAGTGTTGAATAGTTCTATTGTTCATGTCATGGCTTCAACATTGTTCATGTCAAATTGCATTCTCTGACAAAGTTAACATGCAAAAACCAAAGTGTCCATTGTGAACACTTATTGCATTCCATGGGACCACATTTCTTTGAGGAGTTTTTTTGAACAATTTACTTCCCTTGTATATGCTTCCATATTTTGCATATGTGCCTATGAGCACATTAACTATAATAGTTCACAAAATTCCTTTATCCTGTATGCTTCCATCATAGTGAAAAAAACTCAAAGCAATTGTAGAATCTAGGTTTTGAGAACACAGGCTTACAGAACACAAAAACAACACACACAAAGTAATAAAGATGCATAGCAAGTGGCTTAACTCTATATTAATTAACCAAAGTATACTGTACATGCATGGTCACCAAGCGACTCCAGCGCGTTCAACTCCAACCAGATTCCATTTAATGCATTTAATTTGCATTCATGCATTGCGCTTGCATTTTCCTAATATTCTAATGCATTTAATCTGTATTCATGGATTACGTACCTCTAGCCACCAACTTTCAAACTTTTCCTTTGCTTAAATTTATTTAATCAATTTATGCGTTTGCATTTTCCTGAGTTTTTAAAATGAAAATGATTTATAAAGCTACTTAGTCGAATAGAAAAATAGATATATGCTAATTTTCCAACATATAAAATAGCTCCCAAATGCAAACTATACAAAAAAATAAGTAATATGTTAAATGGAAAAATGTGATTGGCCAATGCTACCGGTTAAAATCATTCTGGGCAAATGCATAGGCAAATTAAAAATGGGTTCACAGGAAAGAGCTTTTGATTCTGAATCCATATGCATACTTTGATTCAAACTAGTGGCTGAAGGTACATAATCCACTGATGCAAACTCAATGCATTGAATGGCATCTGACTAAAGGGAATTTTGTTTGTATTGCTAGTTACTCTTTCAATATATAACAAAGTTCAAGGGAAAAACTCTCATTATCGCACATGTTGACATAATTTTGGTTCCAAACCTCTCTCTATCAGACTGCTTTGCAGTAATAAAAAATATACAAACTTTACAAGGCTCACATGCAACCATGCATCTTGCCCGGAGATACACATATACATGCATCCATGTGTACTGCAATACATGCATCTATGTACACATGCAGCCATGGATATATGTATCTATGCAACTTCATATGCAATCCATGGATATTTCCATATATGTATATTTAAGCATTTATGTATCCAGCTATGCATCTATCTATCTATCCATGCAACTATGTTTCTATGTATTCTTCTACCTATAGATGCATCCACGCATATATGTATCTGTGTTTCTATGTGCAAATGTATACAGGCATCTATCCATGTATGTGTCAATGTATCTATGAATACATCTATCCATAGATACATGTATCTACGCATCTATGGATACCATGATAGATGTCCACATCCATGTATCTATGGATACATGTATCAAGTAGCTCGGTTCCAGGTCTTGACTCTATAGCAACAACATCTCCTGTGACTACACAGATCTGCAAAATAACAAAAAATGAAACTCTCAAAGTAATCACAATGCATCTCTAGTCACTAAAATCTATATTACATGATAAACAAGCAAGAACTTTTGAGTAGATGAAGGTCATGAACATTGAACCAATAGTAGGACAGTCACCACAACATTTAAGTAAACCTATGGTGTAGACTCTCTTTTCCATTCTCAATTTTATTCCCAATTTCTTCCATGAAGAACTTTGTCAACCTATAGATATTGCTGTTAGCCTAATTTCTATTACTGTATTTCAGTATGGAAATTTCAAGGTGAAGAACATGAGACATATGCAATGCAATATCACAAGTTTAATTAACAAGGTATGAATGAGCAAGAACTTTTTAGTAGATAAAGGTCATGAACGTTGAACTAATAGTATGACAGTCACCACAACATTTAAGTAAACCTATGCTCAACACTCTCTTTTCCATTATCAATTGTATTCCCAATTTCATCCATGAAGAATATCCTCAAAGATATAGAATTCATGGATGCACAAGTTGAAGAAGTTCTTCATGGATCAAAGATATGGAATTCATTGATGAAAGAAATGGAAATCATGGATCAAAGTCAATTATAGTAATACAAAATAATTCCAATAAAAACTAATCAAGAGTAATACAAAATACTTTACAACACCCTATTTTTTACAACTATCAGTGGGTAGTTATTTTTACAACACCGTGTGTTTTACAATCTACAGTTTAACAAAATAGTAGTCAAGAATTAAACAAAAATAGATAGTAATAAAGAGTGATAAAAAATATAGTAATAAACACTAATAAAAAACAATACAAATTCTAAATTCATTCAACTGTAGTGTTTCAAAAGACTAATGGAAACTCAAATTCAATGTTTTAGTTTCCATTTCTCATTTAACAAGTCTTTCAACATCCTAATCAGATTCACTCTTTACATTTTATTTCTTTACTTTTCTGCCCTTATTGGAATGGTAGGGGAATCATACGTGAAGCCACTGAATAACCCTTCCATGATTTGATGGAACTGGAGTGGGGTGATCAAGCAGTGCACACAGAGAAAGATACATCTCCTGTATGTCCTTTCCTATGTGTGGCTCAACAACATGGCCATGCAATCACATTGCTTGGTCAAACAAATGATCACCATGATGTTCTATGGCACTGCTAAATTTTTGTTGTATACACCTCATATTTGAAGATGTTTGAGGCGATGAATGTGGGAAGATGCCACCAATGAGGTAGACACCCTAATCAACATCATATCTTTCCAATGCTTCTTGAAGCTAAACGTGATTGACCACATGAATCCAAACATACTTTGCACACAAAATTTGAACTTGAATACAGTTTGTTAGCAAGTCAATGTAGTTTGATAGGAAACTGCATGCCACATCAACCTCAGAATATGGGAGTACAAGTTCGGTGGGCTCCCAAAATTTTTCATTCTTGCGAATGGCATCCTCCACTGTACGACAATTGAATTTGAAGGTACGTCACAACCTCTCTGTACTGAAGGGATTTCCATTGTCTTCCTCATTGTCGTAGGGAATCTACCCAGTGTGAATTCTTGAGTTCAACATTTTTGGTTGTGTTGTCAAAAAGTAAGGGAAAAAAAGTTAGTAATAAATAGCACTATGAGCATCTAGAAAAAAAACTGATATTTACTTCCAACTATTGATACCTATGCAATCTGAAATCTAAAGATACATACTGTCCTTATGCACCTATGCACAAATACATACTATCTAACATATATACATAATTACATGTACACATATATACATGCAAACCTGTATGCATGGATGCATACAAAGACTATGTTTCATGGGATTATTAAAGAGTTCACTTGCTTTCTATATGGTTCCATACTTTGCATGTGTGCCTATGAGGACAATAATCACAATATTTGACAATATTCTGCTATCCTTTATGACAGCTCATTGGTTCCAAAGCTCTCTTTATAGCACAGTTGTGCATTGCCTCCAAGACTTAGATGAATCCTTGGTATTTCAAGGAAAGATTCAATTGGATAACACTAAAAATGATCTAAAATATGATTTTATAATCCAAATATCCAAATGCATTGCAAGAATGTGAAACCCAACTTCCATTTAACATGTACAATGAAAGTAAACAGAACCAAAAACGCATTTGCTTCAAAGTTTGTAAAGCAATTTCAACAGATTGTCTAGCCATTGTCCAAAATATGGTTTTCTATCAGCATAGTCTTTGAACTTTCTTTAGGTCTGACTACTACTTTGTTAATTCACTTTGATTGAAAGGTCAAAATGTGAAATGTTGCCAAGGATAATTATTATTTATCTCTTTTAATTGTTATATATTCAAAGACTAATTGGCAATCCAAACAGCCTCCCCTTGAGTCAGATGCAATTCAGTGCATTAATTTTGTACCAATGAATTATGTACTTTCAGCCACTAGTTTTAATCAAAGTATGCATATGGATTCAGAATCAAACTCTCAAAATAAATGCATATATAAATGTGTCTTTTTCTTCATTTCATAATGTATCTATGTATCCATAGATGCAATCATGCATATATTGATTTATGCATATATCTTGTCATCTCTTTATGCATCTATCTATATATGTATGACTATATCTATGGGTACATGTATACCTTGATTTATGTATATATGCACCTATGAATTGCATACACACATCCATGTATATATGCATGTATCGATATATTGCATGGATACATGTATATATGCATATATGGACTCATGCACCCATGTATATATGATAGCTCATTGGTTCCAAAGCTCTCTTTATAGGACAGTTGTGCATTGCCTCCAAACTCAGATGAATCCTTAGTATTTCAAGGAAAGATTCAAATGGATACAACTTAAAATGATCTAAACTATGATTTTATAATCAAAGTATACAAATACATTGCAACAATGCAAAACCCGACTTCCATTTAAGATGTACAATGAAAGTAAACAGAAGCAAAAATGCATTTGCTTCAAAGTTTCAAAAGCAATTTCAACAGATTGTCTAGCCATTGTCCAAAATATGGTTTTCTATCAGCATAGTCCTTGAACTTTCTTTAGGTCTGACTGGTACTTTGTTAATTGACTTTGATTGAAAGGTCAAAATGTGAAATGTCGCCAAGGATACTTATACTTACTTATATCTTTTAATTGTTATATATTCAAAGACTAATTAGCAATCCAAATAGTCTCCCCTTTAGTCAGATGCCATTCAATGCATTAATTTTGTATGAATGAATTATGTACCTTCAGCCATTAGTTTTAATCAAAGTATACATATGGATTCAGAATCAAACTCCCAAAATAAATGCATATATAAATGTGTCTTTTCCTCCATTTCATTATGTATCTATGTATCCATAGATGCAGCCATGCATATATCGATTTATGCATATCTTGCCATCTCTCCATGCATCTGTCTATATATGTATGACTGTATCTATGGGTGCATGTATACATTGATTTATGCATACATGCACCTATGAATTGCATACACACATCCATCTATATATGCATCTATCGATATTTTGCATGGATACATGTATATATGCATGTATGGACTCATGCACCCATGTATTTGTCTTTGTCTTTGGCCGAATGGCCCCTAATGGCCAAAGTATCCTAGCCACCCATGGCCGCCAAGCAATTCCAGCACCTTCCCCACCAGCCACATACCATTTAATGCATTTGCTTCAATTATTTTGACCTTTCCATGTGTTCACATTTTCCTGATATTTCAATGCATTTAATCTGTACTCATAGATTACGTATCTCTACTTGCCAGGTTTATAAACTATGCCTTTGCTTAAATTTTTTAAATCAATCTATGCGATCGTATTTCACTAATTTTCAATAACAACAATGATTTATAAAGCTATTCTGATAAATAGAAATAGGTAAATGCTAATTTTCCAATATTAATTTATTAGAATAGTGCTAGTTTTCCAATATAACAAAATTAAAAGTTATATGTTGACATACATTTATGCATATTGTCCATACATGCATATATGCATATATGCCTTCATCCATATTTACATGTGTATATGAATACATCCTTCCATGTAACATATGCATTTGTACCTATATGCAAATATGCATGCATCCATGTATACATGTGTTCATATCCCCATCTGTCCATGTAGTTCTGTTTTCTGTCTATACATGTGTCTGTTGATGCATCCATGCATATATCTATCAATAGCTCTACGTATTTCTCTCCCCATGTATTTAATGTTCTCCACTGCATCAGCATTTGCATGTTTTCAGTTTTATGATCTTCCATATTTATGTTTTTTCATATTATATGCATAAGAACTTCCACTTTGTCTTTTGTTTTGGCTCTTCTATCCATAAATATCATTATATTTTTATATCCACTCTTCTATTGTCGCATTTTGAGGAAGCTTAAGGATCTCAGTACCTTGTTCAGTACAAAGGAGAGTGAGAAATACAACATGGGTCTTTTTTCTGTGTTTATATTGACGCACTCAGCCCTATGATGATTTTTAAAAGCATAACCAATAGCAAACTAGACATTCTTCCAGCCCTTGTTGGAAGAAATAATCACTTCATACCCTATTGATTCCATTCATTTCCATTTCCACCCTTGCACGTCCTTTCTTCTCAAATCAAATACATTTCAAAATCCATTTATTTGCTTGTGTTGCATCATATCAATGTGTTGCATTCCTTTTTTCATTAAATCCAGCTCTCTCATTGAAATTTTCATTTCTTCCATCTAATTGTAAGCATATAACTTATAAATGATAAATTCATACCATTTACATTCCATTCATTCTCATATCCACCATCCCATATCCTTGCCTCCCATATCAAATACTTTTCATAGCTTATTCATACACCTTATTTGCATCTCACCATTCTCTCAATTCGCTCTCTTTGTTCCACTCGGACAACTCATTCTTCTTTTTAACCTTCACATATCTTTATCTATCTACACCTCAAATATACCTTCATCCATCACAAAAAAAATCACACCATACCAAACAAAGAAAAAAATGAAGAAAATATCAAGGTTATGCAAATAAACACTGAGGGCTTTGAAAATAACACTCATAAAATAGAGTTGTATTCAAGAGTTATTTTCAAAATGTCTTTTCTAAACCTTGTTTATTATAGATCCCTAAAAGTATGTATAACAGTTTCTTCAAGCCTATAATGTGTAATCAGATTTAACAAATATTTACATGTTTCCATGCATTCAAATGCATCATTAGGTATCCTTTATACACTTGTTCAAAAAACAATATTGTATATGTTTCAAATGCAAATTGTTCTTGACATTTCTCGCTTTATGCACACATGCATTTATAGATTGTTCTTTGTGTACCAAATTACATGGACACATCTATACATCCATGCATGCATAAATGTTTACATGGATCCATATATTTATGCATTCCTTCGATATATGCATTGCTGATATATAGTTTATTTTCCCTGTTTTCCTTTCGCTTACTACTGCAAATGCTACTTGAGCCTCAATATGCTTTGACAAATTTGTATTTCTACTTGATTTTAGTGTTTTCCATTCAAATTTCTCATTCCCATGTCATGCATGATTTTCACTCTTCTTTGCATTGTGTGCACATGGATACATGTATACATGCATGCATGTATACATAGATATCTCACCATACCCATATTGCCATTTGGGAAAAATTCTTCTTTAACAATGGGAGCTACAAAAGCTCCAATGTAGCTCTCTGGCAGCTGCACAAGGCTTCCTGCTACAAAATGGCAGCTCTTGGATTTAAGGAAACCATTCTATATCTTCCAGTTACATTGTTTCAAAAGTTGGTAGGGGCCACCTATAGGATAAAAAAGGGTCGGTAGCTATTTCCCTAAGGTTGTAGTGGTCAGTGTGCTTGTAAATTTCCAATTGGGTACACTTCGGATATCTGGAAAATTGGGGTCTTGATGACATCTCATATGGTGTGTTCAGGGAATTATGCATAATTTTCAATTGTAAAATATAGAATTGATATTGACTATCGATCCACTATTTCCTATTATCCGACATTTTAGATACCGGTTTATTCCCAAATTTTCCAAACACTTGTATATTTGAATTTCTACTTGCTTGCTAGTAGTCATCGACATATAGTTGTGGGCATCAATTTTCTTGCTTAGTAAAGCATATTCAAAACCCGTGCATTCCTAGGTGCTTCTAAATATTATCCCATCTCACTAGGTGTATTGACTCTAATTTTTGGGGACTTCTTTTGCATTATGCCCCCATTTTCTTATTGAGTGAATCAGTGCAAGAACTATAAATTATAAATGAAAAAATGCTTGCCTCATCATGTCTTTGGGAGATCTGGGTGGATGTTGAATTTGTAGGTATGGAAATATAAAATTGAAAAAAGAAATCAATTTCTTAAATTTTTAATAATCCAATATGAATATATTTTCCAATGTTTTAAGACCGCATTTATGCTTAAATATAAATTTGGGGGCATGTACCTGTCAAATTTTTGACAACCATGCCAAACACCTACTCATATATCATATTAACTACTATAAGGAGATGCTAGTACAATCTCTAGAATTGATTTTTTCCTTAGTTCTATGTGAAAACTTAAAATAGTTGTGACTTGCCCAAGTATAAGAATGGGATGCAGACTTGTCCCTATTCTACTCATGATGCCCTATATATGAATTGAACTATTGTCATATCTATCTCGGAGAAAGAGCTTAATCTTCACCAACTACATATGGGGACAGTCAAAGTTTTCTGTTCTACACAAAGCAAAGCTAAAAATGAAAATATCTTGTGTAAGGTTCTAAAATCAAAGCTTACTTAAAATTTTCATCAAATTGTTTTGACACTTGCAGACATAAGCTCAAATTTTGAATTCCCAATTCTGAATGAAAATGTGGTTGCATGTTGGATCACTTACATGTTTTTCATCATAAGTATGGGCATAAGAGTTGAAATCAATTATGCATTGTACTGAAGAGATAGGAAGATAAATTAGTTTCTCTCATTTCGCTATGAAAACTATAAGTTCTATGATTTTCTTTGTTTTGATAAATATCAACACTGCATTTTGATTTTGTTTCCAATATATACTAGCCTTCAAAAGCATTTAACTGTCATGTACCTTATGCTATTTTTGGTGTTTCTTGTGAGATATTTTGTCAAAAAAATTGTGTGCAATCCGATATATGTTAGTCACTATATTGCTGCATGGTAAAGGTATTTTCTAGTGGTGAACTATGTCTTCTTATACATTTTTTGCTTCCTGGATAAGATCATAAAGGAAATTTTTTACTGAAATGTAAACATACACCCATGTAAAAGTACTAGTATTCATTGGTGTTTCTCTTTTGACTCTTGTATCCTTAAATATCATTATATTTTTATATCTATTCTTCTCTTATCACATTTCAAGGAAGCTCAAGGATCTTGGAACTTTGTTCAGTCCGAAGGAGAGTGAGAAATGGGACATCAATCTTTCTTTTGTATTTGTATTGAGACACTCAGCCCTATGATGATTTTTAAAAGCATAACCAATAACAAAATAGACATTCTTCCACCCTTTCTTGGAACAAAAGTTCACTTCACACCCTATCGAATCCACTCATTTCCATTTCCACCTGTGCACATCATTTCTTCTCAAATCAAATACATTTCAAAATCCATTTATATGCTTGTCTTGCATCACACCAATGTCTTGCATTCCTTTTTTCTTTCAATCCAGCTCACTCATTCAAATTTTTATATCTTGCATTTAATTTTAAGCGTAAAACTCAAAAATGAAAAATTCATACCAGTTACATTCCATTCATTCTCACATCCAGTTTCACATATCCTTGCTTCCCACATCTAATACTTTCTATAAGGCATTCATATACCTTACTTGCATCTCATCATTCTCTCAATTCCTTCTCTTTCTTGCACTTACATCGCTGATTCTTCTTTACCACCCTTACATATCTTTATCTATCTATAGCTCAAATATACCTTCATCCATCAGAACAAAATTCACACCATACCAAAGGAAAAAATGAAGAAAATATCAAGGTTATGCAATTAAACACTGAGGGCTTTGAAAATAACTATCACAACATAGAGTTGTATTCAAGACTTCCTTTCAACATTTTTTTTCTAAATCCTGTTTATTGCAGATAACTAAGAGCACATATCATAGTTTCTTGGAGGCTAGAAAGTATAATCAGATTTCATAAATATTTACATGTATCCACACATTCAAATGCATCGTTGGATATCCTTAATACACTTGGTCAAAAAAAAAATGTATTATTCTTTTGTTTTGATCATAACTATTTTTTTTATATCTTTCAAATACAAATTGTTTATGACATTTTCTAACTTTATGCACATAGGCATATATAGATTCTTGTTTACTTACCAACTTACATGGACACATGTACACATCGATAGATGCATAAATGTTTTCCTTCATCCATACATTTATGCATTCCTTTGGTATATGCATTCAAGAAAATACAAATGCAAATTCAGTCTCATTGTTAAAATATAGTTGTATTCAAGAGTTCTTTTCAAAATGTCTTTTCTAAATCTTGTTACTAACAAATTCCTAAAAGCACTTATGACAATTCCCCGAAGGCTATAATTTATCTTCAGATTTCACAAATATTTACATGTATCCATGCATCCAAATGCATTATTAGATATACTTTATACACTTGTTCCACAAACACTAATGTATTGTTGCTTTGTTTCAATCAATAATGTTTTTTTAGTTCCTGTTTAAGATGCAAATTGTTTCTAACATTTCTAACTTTATGGACATAGGCATATATAGATTATTCTTAACATACCAACTTACATGGACACATGTACACATCTGTGCATGGATATATGTTTACATGGATCCATATTTTAATGCTTTCCTTTCATATATGCATTCATACTAACTAGTTTATTTCTCTTGTTTTCTTTCATTTAATACTGCAAATGCAACTTCAGTCTCATCATGCTTTCAGGCTTCCTCAAGTGCCAAGGATGCTTTTCACTCTTCTATGCATTGTGTACACGTCGATACATGTATAAATGCATCCATGTATACTTAAATGCTTCAAGCATTGTTACAAATGTTTCTCTCTCAGTAATTTGGATGCAAAGTGCATCAAACATATAAATTATTTTACTGTACCTATATTTTATCTTACCTAATAAGATTCTTTATATCTTTTCAAATTATTTTTTGTTTAAAATATATACACAAAAAAATTCATTCATATTACATTAACAACATTCAAATCTAATTTATAATAAAATCAATACCTTTGTACTCTTTCATCAAAGAATTTATCGTAATATTTATTCCACTTATTACATTTTAATAAGTTAAATTATTACATTTTATTTTATATATACACAAGTTTAATCTTAGGTAGTAAGGTTCTCTATTATATCTTTGCAAATTACTTATTGTTTATTATATAAACACAAATTTTTATTCATATTACATAAACAAGATTCAAATATTATTTATAATAAAATCAATAGCTTTCTAGTGATTCATCTAACAATTTATTGTAATATAATTACATTGTTCTACACACGAAAATATCTTATCATATTGCATAGACAGGATTTAAATCTTATTTATAATAAAATCAATAGCTTTATATAATACTAACCTTCATACTACATTTACAAAAACATTGATTAATCTTACACAAGTTTATACTCAAATGAGCTACCCCTATCAATCTTCCACCTAACACTACTGTTTCTATTAGCACTTGCATATTGTGATATGATAAACTAAAATAACTCAGTTGTATTAATTAACATAGCATGTGTTTTACAACAGTACACTAAACATAATTTTATTTACAAATAGACATAGAAGCAAAAAAAGAGATATGGTAAACTTTGTTTCACCATGCATATAAATATGGTTCATTTAAAGAATGCATTTTCCTTTTTTGCCCGCACACATGTTTTTTGTAAATAGTTGCAAATGATATTTGATGCTTTAGAAATATCCCTACATCAAAACTTTGTTCCATTTAAAATGACTAATGAATTTTTCGATCAAAAGGTTTTTTTTTTTTTTTTAAATTATAAATATTGCATTGGTCATTAATAGTTTATTTCTCTTGTTTCCTTTCATTTAATACTGTAAATGCAAGCTGAGTCTCCTCCTCCTTTAAGAATTGTTCACATGCTAACGATGCTTCTCACTCTTCTATGCATTATGTGCACATGGATACATGTATGCATATATGTCTCAAGCATTATTACAAATGTTTTCGATTGTTTGCATTCAATAATTAATACAAATTAATAATGCATTCTTGCTTCCTAATTAAGATCATAAAGAATCTTCCTTCTCAAAAATGTATACATAGACACATAAACAAACAAGTATTCATTGGTATATCTATACAAAAGTCCACGTATACATGGTACCCATAAATAAAATTTTCCATGTATCCATCCACACGCCTTACCTATTCACATGTCTCTATGGACCACATTCCCCATGCATTACTTCGCTATTAAAAATTACTTCAAACTTTTCTACCTATTTTTAATACATTTATATTCCTATCTGCTATCTAAATACTTTTTCTAACTCATAGCTACATGCCTTTTACCTCTCGGCAGGAACTCGACGCTTGCGTCACTTGTTTTATTCTACTGTTTCTCCCCTCCCATTGAATTTTATAAGAAAAAAAAAATTATTAAATAGTAGGTGGTAACATCAGTCCTTATAATTTTGTCGGTGCACCCTGGATAAAGACAGGCGAGAATTATTAAGATGAGAAACTAGCTCCATGGTAAACATGTGTTTATATATGAAAATTCTTATTTTGAATTTGGATTTTAACTCTTCTAAAATTTAATTGGAATCAGACAAGAGTATTTAATTTGGCTTACATTTTATTATTTTACCTCTTTCTTTTTCACATTTATGGGAGTTTTACATATTCTGATTGATCTATGATATTTTTGGTTTCTAATCTTTTCAAACAGTTCTCAACTTGAATCTAATGGTTCTTAATCTTTGTTGGTGCATAGGTATTCAATTCCTTACAATTTTATGCTTTCTAAACTAGCCTAGTGTTATTATGCACCTATTTTCCTTTGTATACATATGTATATCACAACCAAGTATAAAACTTAACTTTTGTTATCCTAGGACATACAGTTTACTATTTTACTTTCTCCTTTATTCATATGCATGGGAGTTTTTTTTACTATGTTATGATTAGAAGTTGATTTATGACAATCTTCAAGACATCAAGGAAGTCTTCTTCAAATTGAGCATAACACTTCTTTGCAGTAAATGTTGAGCTCCAAAACTAATGAAATTTAATTTATAACCTCTACAAATAGTCCTCAACTTGAATCAAGTGGTTCCTAAATTTTGTAGATGCATATATATATATATATATTAATTTCCTTATCATTTTATGCTTTCTAAACTACTGTTATTCAACATCTATTTTCCTTTGTATACACATGTATATCACAAACAAATATCAAACTCAACTCTCATTATTAAGTATTAAAATAGAAAATGTGTAATCTATCACATTTATGTTAACACAATAATACAAATTTAAAAACATAAGAAAATAACAATTAACTTTTAAGAATAAAGAAAAATATATCAAATTTTGTTGAGTTTGATTCTCATTATAAATCCACTTTTTATTTTTATGTGTTAGAATAGTCCTATTACTTTGGCCTTTTGTTGGACTATTTATATTGCCCTCCAATAATTTCATTCTAACATTCTCAAATATCTCCTTTCGAATAATGGTGTTAAGAAAAGTGGGTCAGTAGCCAGGAAAATATGTTTTTCTCTGCATGAATTGAATTTGTTTAAAGACCTTAAAAATAAATATTGAGACCTTAAAAATATTGAGACCTTGTTTAAAGACTAGTCTAATATTTGGTATTTACAATTGATGATATTAGCTAGTTAAAGACTTTGTATAGTTTCTATCTAACAAATATGGTGTTTTCCCTGAGTTGAATTCATATAAGGATATGTTATTTGTAGATTGGTCATTGCATTTGGGACACTCTAATCGAAGTCAATCTAAAACATTAGAGAAAAAGGGAACATGTATGCAATTTTCACCATAATAATGTTTACTAATAATCTTAGTTGGTATAATGTGATTTAAGATCTATATGTATTTTAGAATATGTCACGTCTCAGACTTTGATGTTGTTTTGACCATGACTTTGTGGGATTTATTATATGAATGATGGTGCATGATTAGAGTAATATAATATAATACAATGCTTTGGTGTATGGAAATATAGAAAAATATTTTCTTTTGGAATTATGAATGAATTTTATTTTAAAATATACAAGATAGAACAAAATAGAAGTATTGATTTAATTATTGCTTTGATTTATATTTCTATATCAGTTACTAATACAATTTCGTTGTTGCACGCTTGAGTGCATTTGAGTTGCAGGTGGTCGAAGACCAAGAGTGTGATTGAGGAAAAAGAAGGCTAGCTTCCCGATAGGGTAAAAGAGGAGGAACTCTCGATCACACACACAACACCAAAAAAAATAAAATCATATAGTTGCATTTAGGCAATATCTGTTTCAATATGATTGTTTTGAATTGCTTACAAATAGGTAATAAATGGTTTGATAAAAATAATAATTATCAATTAAAGTTATGGAAAGATTTATGATTTATTTTATTTAGTATATTCCATTTTCTATGCAATAATAGAAAATCTATTTATTAAATTTTATTTAATTAGGAAATTAAAATAAAGAGGAAACATTTTATATTTGCATATGATAAAGAGGAAATATTTTATGGTTCCATGTGTTTAAACCTAAGTCCAAAAATGTGGAGAAGGAAAAACAAATAGTCCCGAGAAACTTTGGGCTCTGGGAAAATTCTCCTTAAAACCAACAATGCTCTCGGCAAGTGGCTACCTCTTTAATTTGCATGTAAAAATTTGCCAAGAAAAATACACATCTGTCATTTTGAAATGGTCTGCATGACTCTCAGAAGAAGGAATAAAGCTTTAAGGGGAGAGAAGAGAACATTATTCAGAACATAACGAGGGCTCAGGGAGAAGGAGATTGAAGGTAATTCTAGACATCTGCAACTAGAGTAATCTGCCAAGTTTTTCCATTCTTTGCTTTTAAACCAGTTTAAATCTCTGTATGAAATTGGAGAAATTGTATGCATCATTCTATGAAAATGATTACAAATATCTAAGAAATGTCTTCCAGTTTTATTTTTAAATCTGGGTAAAAACCTTTTACTCATTTGTTGCATTATAGAGAAAATACGCAATTTCTTTCTTCCAGATCAGGGTTACATTCTGTTGCAAAGCTGCATTTCATTAAACTACCCTCATTTGTTATTCTTTAGTATAGAAAAAATTGTGAGAGAGAAGATTTGAAATCATATATATATCTATAAATATATATATATACACAGGAATATGTATTCCTATGCATATATACATATATATATACATATAATCTCGCAAGAAAACCTTTACTAGACATTAATTCAAAATTCTTTTGAAATAAATTTAATTGTAGTTGAATGCTGGGCGAATTCTATTTTTTTTTATGAAATTATTTTACTGTAGGGGGGGGATTTTAATCCCCAGCCCTTCCCATAGGAAGGGCACGGCTCTGTGGGGAGGCTCACGCCCTCCATAGGCCGTGGCCTGTGGAGGGGGCGCAACCTCCTCATAGCCCGCGACCTCCCCATGGGAGAGGCAAGGCCTCCCAACACCTTTGTGGTGCTTATCACTTGCTTGGAACCCTGTATAATGTTTTTTTTTTTTCTGTGTGCATGGCTAGAAAACGTGAGAACAGTTATGAAAATTAGTATTTCTTTTTCTTTAAAATATATATATATATATGTATATATATATATACACTCAGCTGTATCTATGTATATATATACATATATATATGTATATATATACATATATATATGTATATATATATACATAAATGCAAATTTAAACAGGAAAACCATCTTCAGAATGTGATATAATTTCTATCAAATATACACAAACATCTCAGTAATTTTGAAGCTGGAAATAAGAAAATGTACCTCTGAGAACCATGTAAATTGGTGATCTTCTTTGATCTCATTGTCTTATGCTTACATACAGATGTAAATTTCTAAATATTGGTATACAATATAAAATTCAAATGCAAGTTTTCCAAACCTCTATTTTTTTGAAAGCATTGCCCTGTTTCTGTATATTACTGTTAACCAGAAACCTGTAGCAAATTGGGAATTCCACTTTCAAATCAGCTTGAATTTTGAAAGTATAGAAATATATACATAAATCTGAGAACACTGTTTTATAGAGAAAATTAATTCCTCTACTTGTGTTCGTACACTGAAAGTATCATGATGTACATGCATTTTTACATTTGAAAAAAAACCAAACTTGTCAAGAACCTTCATGAAAATAGATTCCTTTACCAAATCAGAGAAAATTTACTGAGAAAAGAGTCGATGTTATTTTAATACTGAAACTTACAACCTTTTTCTTTTGTTCAAATGGAATTCAAAAGATGTTTTGAAACTCTCGTTGGGAACGTAAGTATGCATGGAAATCAGTTTGAAAAGCAATCTTTGCATGAATGTGGATCAATAAAGAAAATTCTTTTAGAATCAATAGAATGCATGAAGCATGTATGGAAAATGCACAACTTTCTGTTCTTGCACTTTATTATACTGTATTTTGGTAACTTTTGGGATAGGATGCCGAAGGTGGATCCACAAAGACGGTAGTTTTACCTTTTTTGAAACTACCACTTGTTTATTTTATTTATGCTTGGCCAAGCACTTGTACCATTGAAATAGATGGATTTATTTTAAAAGCCTAGAAATATATGTATTTGAGTCTCTGCCACCTCCTGTTGCAAGAAATATGTTTTCTCATGTTAGAAATGCATATAGGCACCAAGCATGCATCGAGAGTTCCCTCCTGTTTTATTGTGTCAGGTTGCTAGGCTCCTTTATGCAGGGCCGGGGATTCCTTTGAGTTAGGAAGGAACTCGAGGAAGTCATGTACTTCGTGGTTGGGCGGAAGAGGCGCCTGAATCACACTCTTGGCCCCAGCTCCCAAGAAGACTGATGGTGTCACGGCGGTTGGAGGATCAGAGTTTTATTTGCTATTGATGTACTTGTGTATCATTTTGGAATGGCTTGTAAAGCCCCATTGTATATGTATATGTATTTGACATTCATTATTGAAACTTTGAAATAGAAGTATGGCATGAAAGAATCTAATGTAACATTGATGTGTAGAATTAAAGTTTTATGATGTAGCATTGAAAAGGATGTTTCTATTTTAATTATTGATCTCTTCCGAGTATGGATGAATATGTATATATGAAAATTCATTGATGTACTTTTTCCATGTGCATAATCTTGATAAATTACAAAGTTATTATTTATATACATAAAATGCAATTTAATTCTCTTTTATTGAGCTCATTTTGGAAGCTTTTATGAATGATATTATTTACTTGAAAAACTTTTGAATTGGATTGAACAATTTAAAATGCTTTTGTTTATTATCTCCTGAGCGCTACATCTTGGTATCAGAGCAGCAAGGTTCAACTCTAGGACCTATGCTTAACTACATATGACGTTGTGCTTTAATCAGGGTGACCTTAAATGGAGAATAGAGTGTACCAATGAATTGGAGGATCTCGTGGAGGTCCCAATGATAAACTGGACCAAATTTTGGCCTTGCTGCAAAGTCAGGGGGCTAGAATTGAAGAACTAGAATAGGAGAGGTGAATTGGCTGTCAAGGATTAAATACAAATGAAACCGATGGAGAAACAAATGTTGAACCACCTAGAAACGAAGGAAATCTAAATAGGGTGGCTGAGGAGTTGGGAAAAGACATAAAGAAGGTCGCTGCTCCAAAGTTTGATGGGAAAACCCTTGGAGATGGGGCAGAAGCCTGGGTTATAGAAATGGAGAGGTATTTTTCCCTACGAAATCTATCAAATGAAACAAAGGCTAAATGGGGTTCTTACTAGCTCACCAGTGAGGCTACTACTTGGTGGGAAAATGAAAGGGCGGATAAGCAGTTTATGCATGGGAAGGTAACTTGGGATAAGTTTCTACAATTATTTAGGAAGAGGTGGTTACCACAATCTTACTTTGATAAGAAAATGATAGAATTCCAGATACTCATACAGGGTGGCATGACAGTGACTCAGTATTGGGAGAAATTCTCTCACTTGCTCAAGTACGCACCCCAATACCAGCATGATGAGAGGTTTCGAGTTCAAAAATTTATTTTGGGGCTTAGACCTCAAATTGGAAATGAAATACATTTGCATAATCCAGCCACCATGGATGAAGTTTTTGATTTAGCAATTAAACAGGAGCACAAGCTACAGCAAGCTGCTAACTATAAGAAGAGCAGGGAAGCCAAGTATGGCAATAAGAAGTTCCAGGGAAATCATCAAGGTAATAAAAATTAGGTTGGTCAGAGCAAACATGACAATCAAGGGAATGAAAATAGGCAAATCAAAAATTTGAAGAGGGATGGTAGTCCTCAGGATTGCAATGATGGAAATAGGAACAATAACAAGAGGGGAAATTTCAATAAAAGGAACGATAATAACAGGAGATATTTTTTTGACAAGCCCAAAGCACCTCATGGGGGTTTTTATGCTTGTGGTGGGGAGCATTATGCCAGTGTGTGCCCTCAGAGGAATAACAAATAGAATAACATGAATCAGCATCATATTCATGCGGCGGTTGACAATCACCAAGCATATTATCAAGCCACCCCCATCCAGCTATCGGGTAAATTATTTGGATGCCCTGTTTCTATTTTGATTGATACTGGTGCTACTGATAGTTTTATAGATCCTCATGTTTTGACTAAGTTATCAGTTAGACCGAGTTTTATGGAAAATTATTGGAAAGTTTAGTATGGAAACCGGGTAGAGAGGAAGGTAGAGCAATGCATGTATTTCAGTAAACTTGAACTCCCTAACCTTCAAACGCAAGTGAATTTGTTTGTTGCACCGTTGGGGTCTTACGATGTGATATTAGGGATAAATTGGCTCTCTGAACATAAGGCTCTTGTGTATTGCGAAGAGAAGTCAATAAAGTGTCTTGATGATGAAGGAAACCATGTGGAGCTTTGTGGCATTAAAAAGCCTTTAGAGCTTAGGCAAGTCTCCACCATGTAGTTGAAAAAGGCAAGCTGGAAGGGATGCACTATCTTTGCAATAAAGATCAAGGACCTTGATGAGAAAGAATCCTCAATTAATGATCATCCCATTCTAAAAGAATTTGAGGATGTTTTTCCTATAGAGCTAACTAAGCTACTGCCTAGGCATGTGTTTGATTTTTCTATTGATTTGACTCCAGGAGCAGAACCTCAGTCTAAAGCTCCTTACAGGTTGAACACAACAGAATTATTTGAGCTTAAGGCCCAACTAGAAGAATTGTTGAAGCAGGGTTTTATTAGGCCAAGTGTGTCACCTTGGGGAGCTGTAGTTATTTTTGTGAAAAAGAAGGATGGGACCTTGAGGTTATGCATTGACTATAGGATGCTTAACAAGGTCACTATCAAGAATAAATACATGCTTCTACGCATTGATGACTTGTTTGATCAGCTAAAAGATGCCAAGGTATTCTCAAAAATTGATTTAAGATCAGGATACCACCAATTGAGATTGAAGGAAGAAGACATTCACAAAACTGCCTTCAGAACAAGGTATGGGCACTACGAGTTTATGGTGCTACCATTTGGGCTAAGTAATGCTCCTGCAGCTTTCATGAACTTGATGAATAGTGTCTTCTGAGATTGTTTAGATAACTTTTTCCTAATCTTTCTTGATGATATCTTGATCTATTCTAAGTTAGAGGAAGAACATGAGAAGCATCTAAGAATTGTGTTGCAGTGACTGAGGGAACATAAGCTGTATGGAAAGATGTCTAAATGCACTTTCTTCCAATATGAAGTGCACTATTTGGGACACATAATTTCAGCAGAAGGGGTAAAGGTGGACCCAGAAAAGATTAAGGCAATTATGGATTGGCCAGCGCCATAGAATCTCTCTGAAGTTCAAAGTTTCATGGGTCTTGCAGGATATTATAGGAGATTTGTTCAGGGGTTCTCAACAATTGCAGCACCCATCACTGCACTACAGAAGAAAGAAAAGAAGTTTGAATGGAGTGATAAGTGTGAGAGATATTTTTAGCTGCTTAAGGAGAAACTCACTACTGCACCCATCCTAGTTGTGCTAGATCCGAATAGCCATTTTATAGTTATTACTGATGCATCAGGGGAAGGGGTAGGAGTAGTTCTTATGCAAGAAGGGCAAGTGGTAGCATATGAATCGAGGAAGTTAAAGCAACATGAATTAAACTATGCACCACATGACTTAGAATTGGCAGCCATAGTCCATGCTTTACAGATGTGGAGACATTATCTCTTGGGAAAGCCTTTTGAACTAAAGACAGACCATGTAGGATTAAGATATATCTTCACTCAACCCAATCTTAATGCCCGACAAAGGCGATGGCTGGAATTCTTGAGTGAATATGACTTTGGAATTGAATATATTAAGGGTAAGGAAAATAGGGTGGCTGATGCCTTGAGTAGAAGGAGGCACCTTGCAGCCATGGTTACCATAAAATCAGATTTCAGGCAGCAAGTAGTACAATCCTCACTTGGGGATGAACATTATGAAAAGGTGAAACAAGCCCTAGGGGTAAATTCCTCAAATCATCGATATGAGGGTTATGTATTTGAATCGGATGGGCTCTTGAGATTCTAGGGGCGGATGTACATTCCTAGTTCTGCAAACTTGAGAGAGTTGGTGCTAGAGGAGTTCCACAATGCACCATACTCAGGACATCCCGGTATTACAAAGATGATGGAAGGACTCAGGCCACTGTACTTCTGGCCAAGACTTAAAAAGGATATTACATCATATGTAGCCCGATGCTTGGAATGCCAGCAAGTCAAGGCTGAGCATGTGCATCCGGCAGGACTCTTATATCCTCATAGGGTGCCAGAGTATAAATGGAAGGTTATCACTATGGATTTTATTTAGGGGTTGCCAATGTATAGGAAATCTTCTGTTTGCATGGAGTGCCAAAAACGATCATCTCAGATCGAGACAATCAGATGACTTCCAGGTTTTGGATCACATTGAACTCTTCCCTAGGAACTAAATTGAATTTCAGTTCCGCATACCATCCTCAGACCGATGGTCAGATGGAGAGGGTGAATTAGGTAGTAGAAGATATTCTCCGCATGTACTGTATGGAGCAGCAACATAAGTGGGAGGAGTATTTACCTTTGGTGGAGTTTGCTTACAACAACTCCTACCATGCTTCTTTGGGTATGGAACCTTTTGAAGCCCTTTATGGACGTAAATGTCAAACACCCATTAGTTGGGATAGAGTAGAAGACAGGGTTGTGATAGGCCCTGAGATGCTAAGAGAAATGGAAGACCAAATGAAAATCATTAAGGAAAAATTGAAACAAGCTGCAGATAGATAGAAAAGTCTAGTAGACAAGAACAAAAGCTTTAGGAAGTTCTTTGTAGGAGATAAGGCCTTTTTGAGGGTTCGGCTGTATAAGAGTTCAATCTCTTTTGGCAAGAACTCTAAGTTGGCCCCTAGGTTTGTTGGCCCTTTTGAAGTTTTGGAGGTGGTGAATCTAGTTGCTTACAGGCTTGCTCTGCCACCAGCTCTATCTCGGATACATAATGTATTTCATGTCTCAGTACTTAAGCCTTACCATCCAGATATTGCTCATATCCTTGATTGGCATGCATTGCAGGTTCAGGACCCAGGGGTGATACAGGTGGAGCCCGTCAGGATCTTGGAAGAGAACAACGTTAAGTTCCAGAATAGGGACATTATGCAATATAGGGTCCAGTGGGACCAGTATTCGGTGGATAATGCCACTTGGGAGAATGCTGAGGATATAGATAGAGTCTTTCCTCATTTGAGATCATAGCATACTCTTATTTTCTTTTATGTAGAGACTTACGATATACTAGTATCTCAATTTTTTTATGTAACTTGCTTTTAGACATCGAGACGATGTCTCTTCCAAGTGGGGAAGGATGTCACGTCTCAGACTTTGATGTTGTTTTGACCATGAATTTGTGGGATTTATTATATGAATGATGGTGCGTGATTAGAGTAATATAATATAATACAATGCTTTGGTGTATGGAAATGTAGAAAAATATTTGCTTTTGGAATTATGAATGTATTTTATTTTAAAATATACAAGATAGAACAAAATAGAAGTATTGATTTAATTATTGCTTTGATTTATATTTCTATATCGGTTACTAATACAATTTCGTTGTTCCATGCTTGAGTGCATTTGAGTTGCAGGTGGTCGAAGACCAAGAGTGTGATTGAGGAAAAAGAAGGCTAGCTTCCCGATAGGGTAAAATAGGAGGAACTCTTGATCACACACACAGCACCAAAAAAAAATTTATATAGTTGCATTTAGGAAATATCTGTTTCAATATGATTGTTTTGAATTTCTTACAAATAGGTAATAAATGGTTTGATAAAAATAATAATTATCAATTAAAGTTATGGAAAGATTTATGATTTATTTTATTTAGTATATTCCATTTTCTGTGCAATAATAGAAAATCTATTTATTAAATTTTATTTAATTAGGAAATTAAAATAAAGAGGAAACATTTTATATTTGCATATGATAAAGAGGAAATATTTTATGGTTGCATATGTTTAAACCTAAGTCCAAAAATGTGGTGAAGGAAAAATGAACAGTCCCGAGAAACTTTGGGCTTTGGGAAAATTCTCCTTAAAACCAACAATGCTCTCGGCAAGTGGCTACCTCTTTAATTTGCATGTAAAAATTTGCCAAGAAAAATACACATCTGTCATTTTGAAATGGTCTGCATGACTCTTGGAAGAAGGAATAAAGCTTTAAGGGGAGAGAAGAGAACATTATTCAGAACATAACGAGGGCTCAGGGAGAAGGAGACTGAAGGTAATTCTGGACATCTGCAACTAGAGTAATCTGCCAAGTTTTTCCATTCTTTGCTTTTAAACCAGTTTAAATTTCTGTATGAATTTGGAGAAATTGTATGCATCATTCTATGAAAATGATTACAAATATCTAAGAAATGTCTTCCAGTTTTATTTTTAAATCTGGGTAAAAACCTTTTACTCATTTGTTGCATTATAGAGAAAATACCCAATTTCTTTCTTCCAGATCAGGGTTACATTATGTTGCAAAGCTGCATTTCATTAAACTACCCTCATTTTTTATTCTTTAGTATAGAAAAATTTGTGAGAGAAAAGATCTGAAATTATATATATATATATATATATACATAGGAATCTGTATTCCTGTGCATATATACATATATATACATATAATCTCGCAAGAAAACCTTTACCAGACATTAATTCGAAATTGTTTTGAAATAAATTTAATTGTAGTTGAATGCTGGGTGAATTCTATTTTTTTTTATGAAATTGTTTTACTGTAGGGGGAGGGATTTTAATCCCCAGCCCTTCCCATAGGAAGGGCACGGCTCTGTGGGAAGGCTCGTGCCCTCCACAGGTCGTGGCCTATGGAGGGGGCGCGACCTCCTCATAGCCCGCGACCTCCCATGGGAGAGGCAAGGCCTCCCAACACCTTTGTGGTGCTTATCACCTGCTTGGAACCCTATATAATGTTTTTTTTCTATGTGCACGGCCAGAAAATGTGAGAACAGTTATGAAAATCAATATTTCTTTTTTCTTTAAAATATATATATGTATATATATATACACTCAGCTGTATCTATGTATATATATATACATATATATATACATAAATGCAAATTTAAACAGGAAAACCATCTTCAGAATGTGATATAATTTCTGTCAAATATACACAAACATCTCAATAATTTTGAAGCTGGAAATAAGAAAATGTACCTCTGAGAACCATGTAAATTGGTGATCTTCTTTGATCACATTGTCTTATGCTTACATACATATGTAAATTTCTGAATATTGGTATACAATATAAAATTCAAATGCAAGTTTTCCAAACCTCTATTTTTTTGAAAGAATTGCCCTATTTCTGTATATTACTATTAACCAGAAACCTGTAGCAAATTGGGAATTCCACTTTCAAATCAGCTTGAATTTTGAAAGTATAGAAATATATACATAAATCTAAGAACACTGTTTTATACAGAAAATCAATTCCTCTACTTGTGTTCGTACACTGAAAGTATCATGATGTACATACATTTTTACATTTGAAAAAAAAACAAACTTGTCAAGAACCTTCATGAAAACATATTCCTTTACCAAATCAGAGAAAATTTACTGAAAAAGAGCCAATGTTATTTTAATACTGAAACTTACAATCTTTTTCTTTTTTTCAAATGGAATTCAAAAGATGTTTTGAAACTCTCGTTGGGAACCTAAGCATGCATGGAAATCAGTTTGAAAAGCAATCTTTGCATGAATGTGGATCAATAAAGAAAATTCTTTTAGAATCAATAGAATGCATGAAGCATGTATGGAAAATGCACAACTTTCTGTTCTTGCACTTTATTATACTATATTTTGGTAACTTCCGGGATAGGATGCCAAAGGTGGATCCACAGAGACGGTAGTTTTACCTTTTCTGAAACTACCACTTGTTTATTTTATTTATGCTTGGCCAAGCACTTGTACCATTGAAATAGATGGATTTGTTTTAAAAGCCTAGAAATATATGTATTTGAGTCTTTGCCACCTCCTGTTGCAAGAAATATGTTTTCTCATGTTAGAACTGCATATAGGCACTAGGCATGCATCGAGAGTTCCCTCCTGTTTTATTGTGTCAGGTTGCTAGGCTCCTTTATGCAGGACCGGGGATTCCTTCGAGTTAGGAAGGAACCTGAGGAAGTCATGTACTTCGTGGTTGGGTGGAAAAGGCACCTGAATCAGACTCTTGGCCCCAGATCGCAAGAAGACCGATGGTGTCACGGCAGTTGGAGGATCAGAGTTTTATTTGCTATTGAACTACTTGTGTATCATTCTAGAATGGCTTGTAAATCCCCATTGTATATGTATATGTATTTGACATTCATTATTGAAACTTTGAAATAGAAGTATGGCATGAAAGAATCTAATTTAACATTGATGTGTAGAATTAAAGTTTTATGACGTAGCATTGAAAAAGATGTTTCTATTGGAATTATTGATCTCTTCCGAGTATGGATGAATATGTATATATGAAAATTCATTGATGTACTTTTTCCGTGTGCATAATCTTGATAAATTACAATGTTATTATTTATATACATAAAATGCAATTTAATTCTCTTTTATTGAGCTCATTTTGGAAGCTTTTATGAATGATATTATTTACTTGAAAACCTTTTGAAACAGATCGAACAATTTAAAATGCTTTTGCTTATTATCTCCCGAGCGCTATAGAATATGAAAATATCAATAATTTTTTTTTTTTAAATACAAAATAATTAATGTTGAAATAAAAATAAAAATAATGGTACTTAGTTTGATTATTGAAGAATTGATTCAAGTGAATGCTCAACAATCTAAAGTGCTTTGAGATCTATAAAAGAGAACCTAAAACTAATATTCAACTTAAGATCAAAATATTCCTCTTTCATTGTATAGGTTCAAGTCTATAGTCACAAACATGTTCTTAATTTCTTTTCTAAAAATAAAGCAAACCATGTCTAGAAGATCTAATAAAATGATGTTAGAGGTGTATAAAGTATGCGAATCACTAAATCTTAAGAAGTGTATCTTTTGTGTCACCAAAGACAAGCTCTTGGGCTATATCATATTTGGGAAGGGTATTCCTATAGACCTGGACATAATCAAAACTATTCTCAAGTTTCCTCTTCGCAAAGGCAAGAAAGTGCAAGATCATTTTTTGGAAAAATAAACTTTGTTTGAAAGTTTGTATTAGGATTCATAAATATTGCTCATTCTCTCAATAGTGTGTTGAAAAAAGATACTAATATATATTAGACTCTAGAAGCTAAAATTATCTTTCATAATACTAAAAAAATCATTACTAATGCTCTTCTCTTGGGGTGTGTGCACTAAGATGAAGAATAAACAGGTGGTAAAAAATTGTCACTTTTGGCTAAACGTATATATGATTTTCAAAAATGCAAATAATTCTTAACATATACATACTATGGATCAATTGACAATAGCCAAGCTATAATGTGATGTGTTACAACATGATATTATCAAAAATAAAAACAAAATACAAGTTGTGAGTTGAACATAAGTTGAGACTTGAAAATCCTTAAAAAAAAAAAAAAAGTTTAATCCTCAAGTGTATTTTGGAGATTAAGATCATTTGCAAGCTCCCTCTCTATATGTTCACTTGATGAAACATCAAAGAAAAGGAAAATTTCTTGTATTTTTAGATTTTTAGATTAGACTTTTCACAGTTTTTATTTTGTAGAATAGATATATTTTCTTATTTATTTTTCATACCAACCTATATGAATTTGGACCTTGAGTCTAAAGTGGAAGAGGAAATTCTAGAAGAAAATCCTCTATCACCTAAATATTCTCCAACATTTCCTATAGACCCTCCAAAAAGCCAAAAATATATATTAGGGAAACTAGAGAAAACCAAACTCAAATTGCATGATTAGTTAAAAAATAGAGGGCACTGAAATCCAATTCTCACCATGCACAACTTACAAATACATTAGAAGCAATGATGAATCATATTGACATAGTGATAAATCATAATTATTAATAGAAAACACATAAGGATTCATGCCATCAACTAAATATATATGACAGAGTTATCCTAATATGATGAAAAGAATGGGATGAAAAATATAAAATTTATGTTCTCTAAATAGATCAAAAAATTGCTACACCCCTTACACTAAATTATAATATATTTTCTATCCATTAGTGCAATCAAAATAACATAAAAAATAATTTCTAAAATACATGGTAGATGTTCTTGAGTGGTTCTTGTAATAATCATGAGGTACCCTTATATTTCTTTTAAAAATTCTACTATGAATTTGTACTCCATAAAATTCTCAATTATTTTGATATTAAATATTTTCAATGTAGAGTCAAAGAATTTTCCTAAGATATAGAGGAAGCTTATTGAGTGCCAAACAATCAACCAAGACCAATAGCCAAACAACTTATTCACCATGTGCTTGCAGCATCAGTCATCAAGGAGACTATGGAGATGTAGACCCCTCATGACATTATTACTAGATCACAACAACATTATACAACATGGAATGTAAATTTCATATTTTCATAATTTAGAGGATGCTCATGTATTAGGACCATCTAGTTATTATGTTGTTGTTGGAACACTTCTATTATAGGTGTTGTATGCATGCAAATGATATAAATAAATTGTGCATCAAATCTAGCCTAGACCAAACCAAATACATGCAAACCTCAAAAAGATCAAGTGTAGTATTTTAATGTATTGATAGCTTGGATGTGGTTTCTCATGATTCAAACAACATGATGGTGTGATCAAAATGATTCAATAAAAATTTGGGTAGCATAAGAGTAGCATGAGAAGAGAATATTCAAATGGGGTGGAAGGCCTCTCATTTATAGAATTTCTATGAGAGAAATCAAGGGCCAAGATGGATTGATTAATGTATGGCTAGGATTTAATGAGGATTAGGCTTGGATCAAAGGTTGTAGTCATGTGACAAGTGTCACATGAGGGATAATGGCTAGGTTTAGGATGTGCATTAGGGCATATCCTTATGTGAATGGCTAGGATTAAGAGGTTTATATGAGATGAATGGATGAGATGGAAAGTTAGTTTAATTTTTGGGAAGTGTGTAGATTCAACGAATCTAGACAAGGTCTTAGTTAGACATGTGAAAGGGACACTTGTCACATGATAACAAGTTTAAATTGTGATCCATGTGAATGGAATCAATTGCTAGGATTAGATGGATAAGGGTTGAAGGATAAAGTGGAATTAAATAATGGAATCTAAAAGGTGACGAGAATTAATTAGCCTAAATTAATTAATTAATTTAGTTGGAGGATTTGGGGATAAAGATTAGACTTAATTAAATAAATATAAAATTTATTTAATAAAAAAGAGGAATAAAGATGATGGATTAAATAAATAAATATTAATTAATTAATTAATTAATTTCTTAGGATAGGTTAAAATGAGGTGTGGTTGAGTAAGGTCAAATTTTAGCTATCTACATTTTTCCCTTCTTTGAGATGATGGCGTGACTAAAAGAAGTAACATCATTTCAAAGAAAAATAAAACAATGGATAGGAAAGGGATGAGGACTACTGGCATGATGCCCTAGTAAATGGTGAGGATGAGTGTAACAAACATCTCTTTCTAAAAAGGAATTAATAAGATTTATTTACCAAGTAGTTAATAACTAACATCATAAGTAAATGAGGTATGAAGTTTTTCTTTTAAAACAGAATACGCAACTACATAATTGATTACACATAAATTATATATTATATTGTCTAATCATGCTTTCCAAAATGAAAAAAATTAAACATCTTCTAACTTTTTGCACTTGAACATGAATGATTTCAATTAAACAAGATATACAATATCATAAAGGTACAAGATCAGAGATCCCATATAATTTGGATGCATTTTTTCTTCCAAGACTCAACATGTCATCTACAAGAGGGAGAGCATCATCCAGGTGCTTTACCTCCAACCACGGACCTGCAATCCCCTGCACACCTTCCTCACTAGAAGTGGCCCTGCCCTTCAATGAAGGGTATAGTTAAGAACCCTCTAGTAATGTCATATGAGCTCTAGTGTTGTGTCCTACTTAACCAATACCATCAAACAACTATGATACCTTCCAACTATGGATGACAACTCTGATTAGTTAAGTATATGGAACACAGTGAACTGACAAGTGCAAGCATAGACTATGGCACTCACTTTGGCCAAAGTATTTGCAATATATATAATTGCTACATACGAGCGAAGTCATTTGATCACCCACCCTAATCAACTTGGAGGACCATATTTGACCATCTACTGTTTGACCAATAGTTACCTGATCATACCAATTTCCATTTAAAAAAAAAGAAGATAACTTTATTAATGTCATAATTCATTTAGATTGGATACAATTTCTTGACTTAGAACACCCATGTTTTACATTCTCATAATGATGTGGGCCTTGAAAACTACCACTTGTTCAAGTCCTTATTTACTAAGTTAGTAAACAACTAAGATATTTTCTAACCCGAAATATCCATGTTACGTTCACATAACTTCTTGGGGCTTGGAAACTGCCACTTATCTAGGTCTTTAGTATTAACCAAGAGAGTATTTGATCTCCCTCTCTATGCACAAAGTTATTTTTTATGACACATTGTCATCGACTAGTTTCCCTTCATCATAATTGAAAATACTAATAAAATGTTCAATCATATTTAATAAATAGATATTCATCTTAAGCTAAAGAACCCTTCTTATTATATTCTCAGATTATCAATGATTTAGTTTTGTTATAGATTTTTTCCTCAAAAAGTGAAGATTCACTAAGTGAATAACTCATCTGGGTTGTTGGTTATTTCTGAATCAAACACCTGAGTTACTTTCATGTAACTACTCGGGTCTTGGCTATGACCCCTTGCTCGAGTCTTAACCATAACCCTTGACAGTGACTACTCTCACTATATAATCTTTAAGAAAATATTGTCATGAAAGGATATCTTCTTGACCTTCTTGGTCATAATGTAATATGAATATTACATAGATGAAGTCTACACCCTAAAGGTTAGATCTCCATTAAGAATACAACTTCCTTTAGGTTTTAGTCCTTCATGCATTTTAGTAGAATTTTGTTGACTAAAGATAAACATAATTGTAGACCAATTGGTCCCATCTTACAATAAATTTGCATAACATAAGCACTTATTCACTAAGTTTGTGATATGAATGGCTTGGTAAAATACCTTAGGCATTAAATCCCCTTGTTACATATCTACAACAGCTAGGATCTAGGATACTGCCACTAATTCAAGCCTTAACCCCAATCAAAAGGTTTTAACTTCTCACCTATTTTAGGCTTCTTAACAATATTGATGACACAATGCCATCTTTAGGATATACACATAGTCATTTAGAAGATTCTAACCTTCAAAGATGCTCAAATTTGTTGCTCATCCAATGGTTAAATATAAAGAAGAATTTAACTTGACATCACTTGACTTTCTAGTCATAGCTTGGTTGAGTTGGTTTAGTCTTAAACTTTCCTCAAACCCTTGTGTTACTCAACATAATTACTAGGTCTTGGCAATTGCCACTAGTTTGAATTATAAAATGTACATGAAATTGCCACTAGTTCAAATTATAAAATGTACATGAGAGTTTCTACTCAATCATAGTTAGTCTTCTTGGCATTCACTTTCCAACACAGGTAATTAGCTTGACCCAACTAGTCACAAGATAGTTAAGAAACTTATTACACAATAATACCCCCATTTGGGTGGTTTTCCACTTAGTATGAAACCCTATGAGGGTTAACTACTCAAGCCAACAAGGTATGGTCTTCATTGCAAGAAACTCTCACATTCTCAAAATATTTCCAAAGAGGAAAGAAGAAAAAATCATTCTTTAGTGAAAATCATTCAAAATACAACTAGTCTCAAGCTAAGCTTAAGTCTCTTTTCTATTTCAAACTCATAACCTTGCAAAAATTAGTTTAAACCCACAAGGAATAGTGTTTTAGCATATATCAAACTTGTGTTCATTTCAGAACTCTATTTGTAATCATTTGCATACAACTAAGACTCTTAGCTGACAAGAAAACAATTTAAAAAAAATTCACATTCAAGATGACTACATTCTTGATTCAGTCAAGTCAAGTCAAATCTTTGCAAAGAGAGTTCAAAAACATGAATACCCCTCACTTGTCTCGAAGGATTGAGGCTTACCAATAACTCAAAGAGATGAATCACCTCAACATAGTAGTTTTAAAAGAACCAATATCATCCAATATTTATATTAAATCAAGGAATGACTAATTCCATTATAAAGAACCAAAGAGGTTACATGCCTTTTTACTAGTTAAATACTGTTGCCAGTAATACACACTCAGCCACAGGTTATGGAGCTTATTCCAGAACTCATTCTCATTCTAATATAGGCAAGAATGGAAGTAATAACATTCTTATAAGTTAACACTTCCCTTAAAGGCTCGTTGACTCTGCCTTTCATTGCCACAATTGTGTGATAATAGACTTATTTATACTCTGCGTAGGGACGTTACACCTGTTGTTTCCTTTTCCATTCGTAGCTGGAATGAACGATGATATCTCTCCCCAGCTAGGTGGTTATTAGTCGGTTTCAAGATAGTTATGAAAATAGAGTTCTAGAAACATTCACCACTTACCCATAACCAGTTTTGTAGGTTAAGATAATAGTTTAAAGCCCTTTCCATGATGACGGACAGATTAAAGGATAATTACTGCGCTGCGACCTTTATGGCTTATATGCACAGCCACAACATGACTTAAAACTTGAGCTTGATAAGTAACTAAAACTTTATTTTCAATAAATTATATGCTCCCAATTTATTTAAGTCGAGCCATCCATGCCTTAATCAACCACATCCGAAATCATTTATATGCAACTTAAACATATTTCAAGTTATTATTTATATTTAAGCCACAGGGTGGTGTCAGTATCATTCAACTCTTGCGACCTTATTGGCATTATTAACATATTATTTTAACGACCCTTTAGCCATCAGTGAAGGCTATCATGCCTAATGATGAACATTGAAATTAACAATAACATTTATCAATTTTAAATGTTAAAACAAAAACATATAGTATCGACATTTAACAAATATCATACATATATGTATATATGAATGTGTTATTTTACTTCCATTTTATATGTATACATATATACACTCATACAAATATACAGGTAAGTGCAAAAAGACGGGGGGCTAAGAAGTGGCCACTTCACTTTTTCAATTCGAAATAGCAAAAACATAATCGTGTTATAGTAAAACTCACTCGCGTTATGGGTTGGTAGTGTCCAAGCCTAGGCTCAGTCATTTCCAAGCCAAAACACGAGCGTGTTATAACACACCCATTATGGTTTGAATTCAAAAAATGTGTATTTTTTTTATAACGTGCTTGTGTTTTGGTCTATATTAAAAAAAAAATCTTCTCTATTTTTTCTCTTTCCTCTTTTTATCTTTCAGGGAAACTATATACATGAAATAAATATTTATAATGCAAATTTCATGTATATATAGTTTCAGGATATTTGAGAGTGGTTTTAGATCGCTAGGAGTTATAATGCAAATTGTTTAATTTTTGGAAGATCTTAAAATAAATTCAAACTTTGTCAAATTTCAATAATCAGCTATTGTGGGATCATGCTCTTCATAATCAGAAAACCGATATCTATTAAAGGTCATATGGAAAGATGTACCCGAGCCAGTTAACCATGCATCATTACCTGCACGAGTTGCCAAAGCTGCAATGAATGTGTCACCATTTTCCTTATCAGATTCAAAGTTAGAATCAAATTTCTTCTTTTCCTTCTTTTCTTCTTTGCAATCCTTACAAACATCTCCAGGTTTACCGCAGTTCCAACAAATAACTTTGGACTTTCTAGGAGGCTTAGATCTCCCCTTGGACTTGGATTTTTCACACTTCTTAATCTTCTTTCCTTTTTCCTTAGGTCTTCCATGAACATCCAGAGCCTCCTTAGCACTGAAGGTAACCTTCCTCCTCATCTCTTTAGAAAGAAAAGAACCCACCACATCTTTAGTCTTCAATATAACAAAAGTACTCCCAATAGCCATAATAAGAGAATCCCATGAATCAAGTAAAGAACAAAGTAGGATTTGAAATTTCTCTTCTCCATCCATTTTGACACCAACTGATTCCAATTGAGCCACCAACATATTTAATGCTTCTAGGTGGTATGTAATTCATCCACCCTCTTCCATTCTCAAGGAATATAATTTCTTCCTCAAGAAAATCTTGTTCACTAAAGATTAGGCTTGATACATATCATCAAACTTCTTCCATAGATTTTGTACAGAGGTCTCTTCATTGACATTGATTAAAATAGAGTCTACCAGGCACAATCTGATTAGACCTTTGGCTTTACGATCCATAACATCATATTGTTCACAACTTGAGTAGGATCTATAGGCCTTGAAACATTCTCATCAATAGCATCCCATAGATCTCAATCTATCAAAAAATCCTCCATCTTTAGCTTCCACATTTCAAAATTATTTCCAAAAAATTTATCCACCTCTATTCTCCCCAATGAACTTTTCATTTGAAAATTCCCGCAACAAGATCACAAAGTGTCTTATGCACAAGCTCCCACTCAAATCTAGGGATTAGTTCATAAAACCAAACAACCCATAACTGAAACCAAAGGTGATCATGCTCTGATACCACTTGTAAGGAAACTAAGGTAGCAGAACAACTTCCTACACTAATCTTGAGAGGAAGATAATGCAAAAATTTTACATATCTTTAACAATTACAGTAACTTAAATAGAAATAAACATAAATATCATGCATACCACAACATAGTGATTTTGTGGGGAAAACCCTTTTGGGAGAAAAACCCAACACTCCAAAAGTTTTCCAATATATTATTCAAAAATCACAAAGATTACAATATACTTGCAAAGAAAACTTCTCATAGGAGTATCACCAACGAAAGATCTAGAGGCAACACAACCGCTATCAGACTCTCAGAATACATCACAATACAAAGCCACAATACAATGCCCTCACAAAATAGGGTTGCCTTTTAGGGAAAGTCAAGCTAATAAAATATCGACCATCATATCTAAGACCTGATGATGAATGGTCTAGATTTACAATGATGAAATATAAATAAAATTTTCCTTTCAAGGGTATTGCCTTCGAGCCCTCACAGGGCGCGCTGCCCCTGGACCCCAATTGGGGGGATGATCCCCCCGGACCCCTCGTGTGGGAGACTCCCCACACCTCCCATCATTGTCGATTGAACAATACCTTATGTATCAATAGTAACTTATGTAATTACAAGGTTGAGACATATTTTCCTAGCATAAATATCACAGAGAAATTTGAATAGTAAAAAGGAAATGGGTCATAGCCTCAGTAAGGTCATAAAATACCTTACCTGTTCCATAGATCTAAACCCTTTCCATTTTGTTGTGTCGATAGACACATTCAAAAATATATTGTTGGATATTGTCCATCATAGATCCCTTCAGAAGAGGAGTCGTGGTTTGCACAACCCAAAATGTAGTGAGAAAAAAGAAAGAAAGCTACACTACACAATGAAAAGCACCATTTATAATCCTTACTTGATGGGAACGTCCCCTTCCATGGCCAAAAAAATGGCATATCTCCTATTAGTTGACATGAAGCTTGGTGGAGGAAACACCGAGGAGTGACAAAGGATGAACGAACATATGGTGGCAGCAACAAATGATGAGAAAATGAAAAGTTTATGGTGAAAGTGATCAACTATTAGGATATACATATTAGGGTTGGATTTTTTTTAGTCATTGATAATTTATGATTAATTTATAGATATAAATTATATACAATAATATATAATATGTTATACTTTTAGAATAATTAGTAGTTAAAAGTAGTTTATTTTTATTTAGTTATTAATATTAGGTGATTTATTTTCATGAAAAAATGTTCAACCATTGGTACAAGTGTGATCGACGATTAGTGGTGGTAATTCACTACAATGGGTAGGGGTTAGAAAAATGGTATTTTGGATAATTTTTATGACTATGCATAGGGGACATGGGCCAATAGTTGTGTAGGGTCTTATAGTTGTTGTAGCACTTGTGCTTATAATACTCAGTCTTACCACATATTTATACTTTCTATTGTAAATAAATAGTCCACATGTAAATGGAAAAATAACCAAATGTTGATCAAAATGGACGCATTGTTGAACACATGAGAACCTATGAATGTTATATAGAAAAATCATAAATGCATTCATGAAGAAGTGAAATAAGTATTTTTTGTCTCAAATAAAATATCATAACTATCCACAATAAATGTGTCATTTATAAAATAAAATGTCCATTTAATAAAATAAGACACTCATTTAAACAAGTATTGTTATCATAGTGACAAAATATTGTTCTTATGTGTATAACTATTGGAGTAACAATGTACAAGCATTGGAGTATTTCATATTAATAGTTTGTCCTATCACAAATATAAAAGGTGAGCTACTTACTTACAACTAGGTTATTATATATAAGTTTTGTTGGTTTGCATGATGTTGATGGAGCTATGGTTTCTAGTTATTTTTTCTTTCTCAATCCCGTTGTTGGACTGCCGCCCCCAAACCCCCGCCTAGGGCCCGGCCCAGCCCCGGACCCCAGCGAGGACAGGGGGCCAGGGTGTACAGTATACCATGGGCTATACAATATAGCATGATCAGTCACCACATACCAACATATTGGTCCATTTGTGTTGAATATTAAAGGTAGAAATAGCAAAGATTTATGGTTACCAATAGGCATTTGGTCCATTTAGGTTGCATATAAATTTTATTTTAAATAAATATATGATATTCTACAAGCAATAAATGATATTTTTTGTTCAACTACTAGGGGTACCATGATTGAGTTTTGGTCAAATCTCTAAAAACTAAAATTTTAGATGCTTCTTAATAGATGTGTTGATATGGCGAGTTGCATGATGAGTCACACCTCCAAACCTTAGTTATAGATAGATAAGAGGTCGATTCGCATTTAAAAAAAACAAAGGTCCTATGATATTCCAGTCAATCAGTACATGTTTTTGATAAGGAAAAACAGGTTTTGAAGGGACCCTAAAACCCTTTACAAAGACAAAAGGCTGCAATAGAAATTAAACCACTAAACCCAGTAGCCCAATAAACCAAAAAGCTGACAAAAGATGGAACATTAGCAACCCGTCAGCAAACCTGCTGAACCAGAAAAGGAAGCACCAGCTATAGTAACTTATCTAAAACATCAGTCGAGGCCATATTCTCCTTAATGACCTCCTCATGCATACTGATAACATCTTTCAACTCTTCAATAGGGACAACCACCCTCTTTTTCATCTTACTCCTCATCCTAAGGCACAGACCAACCTGCAAGTCTTTATCCAGCGTAGGAGTAGAAGCCTATGTTTTCTCCACCATGTAAGAGCCATTAACCTCTTCAATCATTTTATCCATATCACCCAATTCAAGAGGTTTACTCGTCCAATTCAATGCTTTCTCATTCAAAATAGAAAGACCCATCACAATGGTCTTCAAAGAGTTATTACTGATATTGACCACTATTTTCAAGTCCTCCAACATCTTTCCAATTTTCTCCTGCAGACTTGCAACTCTATCCTCTAACATTTTATTAACAATACCTTCCAAAGAGGAAATCCTTTCCTCATGAGAAACCCCCTAATGATCAACATCCACTAGAAGCTTATCAAGCTTAACATGCATTGATTTAACTTTGCCTTTTATTTCCACTCCTTACTATTGACCCTAAGGATAGCAACACAAACATCCTGCCAATTTTTCATCTAAAGATTGAGCTCCTTAACCTCAGAAAATAACCACTTAACCAGAGAAAGCATATTTCTCATCCCATCTTCAGTCATCCTACAAAACATATTCATGTCAATTTCATCCCAGTTAACCAGAGGCTGAACATTCTGCTCCAAGTCAATAGGGGCATCAAAACAATCCCTATTCTTTTTGTCCCCTTCTTTGGCAGGAATCCTTGACCTCCACAACTTCCACCTTGATCCTCTCCTTATCTGGAAAATTAGCTGAATCAACTAAAACTTCTAGATGCTCCTTCTTCACTTCCCTCTCCTTAAAAGAAAAGACTTGAGAACAAATTACCACTTCAATACCCTACATTTCAACAAGACTAGTCTCTTTCGGCTTATCCTCCATCATAGAATTACCCATAATAGCAGGAACACTCAACTGAACACCCAAATTTTTTGGAACCTTAAGCCCTAACATAGGGGAGCTTTCCAGTAGACCACTCTTACTAGGAATAAGGTTCCCCATCATGGCATTCTGAACACAATCAAAATTTGGAGTCACTTCACCCTTAGGAGGACAACCCTTCAAACCCTCTTTTCCAGAAGACAACGTAGGATTCACATTCGAACCAGGGGCATCCGCTTCATCGCCTATCTCAATCTTCCTTTTGGCTGAAGCTTTAACTTTCTTCGAGCCTTTGGCTTTCCCCTTTGAATATTTTCTAATAGAATTGACCAAGGTCTCCCACACTTCCACATTAGTCTCATAACCCTTACCCCACTCTTCTGAATCCTCATCCCCTTCCTTAGAGTCATCTTCATCAACATACATATCCTCATATTTTGGCTCTTCCTCCTCATAACTACTGACCCATTCACTAGCAAAGTCCCTAGTATCATAACCATCATTTTTAACCCCCTTCTTACTAGGGGTTTTAGGGGAAATCGAAATCAATTTAAGCTTGATATGAGAAAATAGAAAACTCATAATTCCTTCATGACGAACCACCTTCTTAGGGTTCTTCTATGGTCTTCAATACTATTCTCCATAGAGTGTAATAGGTAAAAAGGAAAGGAGACTGAAGCCTTATGCCTAAAATGATTCAATTCACAAAATGGTAAGTGTAAACCATAGAGAATCTACCTTCAAGGATGATGTAGTTCATAATGGCCCTCATGAGGTCCCTCCAAAGTGGCTTCAAGGACTTCCTAGCATAACCTCCACTTCCAATTTCCCTGAGCTTTTTCCTCTCATCATGTTTGAAAAAATTCACAAAAGCCTTCTTAGCCACACCCCTGTCTCTGAAAAAATTCCTCCCAGTAACTGAAAGACCAATTACCTCCACAATAAAATCCTCATCTATACGAAACTCAACAACCTTATACTGCAAAGTCCTTGCATTCCAGCCTTTCACAAAGAAATTAGTCGCATCAGGGTCTGAGCCTTGAATTCTCTGCATAATTTGCGTAACCCCCCAAATTCTAAATACTCACACACTATAGCATTCTTCTGAAACTCTTCACAAGAACTGGACTCAATTTTGCAATGGTCAGCACCCATGGTAACATGCAACAACCCAAAACCCAACAACACCTAGAAGAAATGTAAAATAAAAATGAACCAAATGCTTCTCAAAGCGATACAACAAACACCCACAATACATGTGGGCTTGTCATTCCAAGTACTTCCCTGCAAATATTACCAGACCAAATCCTTCTACAGAAACCAAGGAAAAAATAATTAATTAGATAGGGCAAAGGTTCGACGTGCAATACCCAACTCAAAATCATAGCGAAAAACCTTTCGCCAAGAACGCCACTTCTATAAACAAGCCAATTGGTCATTATTAGAAATACACTTCAGATTAATAGGTAGTAATTCAAAAGAATCCCACTCAGATCTCTGCAACACTCCCACATTGGCAACACCATCAGCCATCATGTTCTCTTCACGAAAAACATGTGTGATTTTGATCTCCTCAAAAGAGTTTATAATTGAAATCGAATCATTAATAAAATGAGCAAAAGACCATGAAGGAGGACACTACATTAAGAGATAATTAATCACATTAAGAGAGTCCCCCTCTATAGACATGTAAAATATACCGATTAATGCTACACACCTAATCACGATTTCACTAACACCGGTCTATCCTAAATCATCCCCTTTTCTAATCATTTAATCGAATAACCTGTATTTGATTAAATTCATCAAATTTCACCTCTTAATTAAATAAGTCAAATTTATCTGATTAAGTCATCATCTCTTTTAATTAAATAAATCATTTTATTTGATTAATCCTATAGTCCCCCTTTTAATTAAATAATTCATTTTATTTAATTAAATTTCTAAATTCATCTAGTTAAATTAAATAAATTTATCTTTATTTGATTTAACACTAATATCATCTCCCCTGCGATTAAATAAATGAATACTTTATTTATATAATTAAGTCAAATCATTTTCCTCTCATTTTGATTTAAATTAATCCAAAAGTCTAAGTCAATTTGTCAAATCATCAAATCACCTCTCTTAAATTAATCAAACTTGATTAATTAACTCCTTAATCACCTAAATCCTCTAGATATTGCAACTTGCACAATAAATCATTTATTTTGATTTATTAAATCTCTAATTTCCCTCAACTTGGTATAAATAGGGAATATTCCTCCAAATTTGAAAATCCCTCCAAAGGGATGTGTCCTTCCAACAAGGTATTGAATTCCTCTTACATGTCCTTGTGCATTGAGCCAAGTGGCATTTAAGACATTCTTTTCTCCCTTCAAGTTATCATTTCATGAATTTCAAATTCCACCTAATATCATTTATTGGCACATTCATCAAAATGTGCTCAAACTTCCTCCATTCACATCTTGGCAAGTGACACTTGGCCATTGGATGTTGAATGATCCCACATTCCTCCATTTTGCTTATTCTTCCATCTTGTTCTTCTATAAATAGAAGGCTTTCTTTCTCATTTTGGATCCAAAAATTAGAGAAAAGTTATTATCTTCACATTGAGAGCTAATTTCATCTATTTTCATTGCATTTGCTATCATCATAGTTAGGTTATTACATATTTCATCAAGGAGCTCATTATTCTTCATCATCAAGTGGATCAATATTCATCAAGCTTGCAAAGGAGTTGGGAAAGGGCCATTTTCCACATTAAAATGACACCAATTTCCCCATGGGATTGAGAGTTTGTTTGCATTAGATAGGATTTGATAGTTTTCATTTGTGTTCTTCATTTCCATTTCTTATCTTGTGCATTTCAAATGAATTCGATGGGAATTTGATGGGGAGTGTTGATTTCACTTGTATAATGATCTAATTGTGTGTGTTTTTTTTATGTTTGTGTAGGTCTAGGATTGACATTCACACCCTCCAACCATAGCTTAGAAACCCCTTGTTTCTTAGCCAAAACAAGGCCATGGTAAGCTGTTGCAACCTCTGCAAAATGGTTTGTATGGACTCCCAAGCGGGGCACCATAGCAGAGAAAAACTTACCATTTTCATCACGTAACACTCCCCCACAACTAGTTGGCCCCAAATTTCCCTTAGACGCTCCGTAAAAATTCACTTTGAACCACTCAGCAGTAGGAGCCTTCCACCTAACCCCCTCCTTGGGATCTTTCAACTTATTCACAGGATTGGAAAGGTCACAAGAGAGGTTCCATCTTTTCCCCACAAGCATATCAAAAGGGGATACCACCACTTTCAAATTGTGGGTCAGAATCATCAAAAATTCTGATAGAAAATTTTCCCTAATGGCATCACAAATTTTGAAAGCCAACCTGGAAGGTGACAATTCCTGCTAGCAAAAAACTTTGTTGTTTCATTCCTTCTAGACACCCCAAGCAACATGAGGTAGAATAAGAGACCACAACAAAGAGAGTGCCAGGTTAGAAGAAGGAGAGACCCATTGCGAATATAAGTTAGAGAATGAAGCCAAAAACACCCAAGCTAATTCCCACATGTTAAAAATATGAGACCAAACTCCCCAAGTAACTCTACAACTAGTCAACAAATGGAGACAATCCTCCATGCCCGCTTTACATAAGAAGCACCTATTCGAAAAAGCCATACCTCTATTCATAAGATTGTTCAAGGTAAGAATATTGTCCTAACACAAAAACCAAAATAAAATACCAACTTTGGGTAATAGTTCCTATTCCACACTTGACCCTAGAAAGGAAAAGGACCAACCATTCGAGACTGGAAGGAAAAAGCAGAAGAAATTGAGAACTTCCCATTAGATGTTAAACGCAAAATAACAAAGTCCTCATGAGCAATCAAAGGAATATGAATCAAGGATAGGAACTCCATAAGGGGCTTCAAATCCCTATTCACCAAACCAAGATCAATCCAACTGCCCTGCCTAATGTAATCAACAACATAAACACCCCAATCCCTAACACAAAATTCCTTTAATGGAGCCGCCCAAGGTTCATCCTTCAAAGGCTCATCCCCAATCCACCAGTCATCCCAAAAAAGAATCCTTCTACCATTACCCAAAATCCATCTCAAACCATCAACCATTGACGAGCAAACCCTGCACATAGATTTCCAAAAGACCAACCCTTGCAAAGGAACAAAGTTCTCCTTGAACAAATCCCTAAACTTATCCACACCCCTCAGGTACTTAGACTCAAAAATAGCCACCCATTCTTTGTCACTCACAAGGAGATTCCATAACGATTTAGCCATAAGAGCATAATTAAAATCCTTTAGCTTATAAAGTCCTAACCCACCTTGAGATTTTGATCTACAAACTTCTTCCTAAGACAAAAAATGAAGCTTTTTTTTCTCCTCCACACCAGACCATAAGAATCTCTTCTAAATTCCCTCAATTTTCTCCCAAAATCTTTGAGGAATTTGGAACAAACTTAAAGCATAAACCTAAAAAATTTGAAGAGTAGACTTAATTAATTGAATTTTACTAGCTTGACTCAGCAAGGCTCCCTTCCAACCAACAAGTTTTGAATTGAACTTATCAATTATTTCATTCCAAAAGGAGTTAGGGACACCATTAGATCATAAAGGAAGCCCCAAATAAGATGAATGAAGTTCACCAATACCACAACCAAGAATCCCAACAATCCTCAATTGACGAAGCTCCGGGGTATTAAGAAAAAAAGTAGTACTTTTAGGAAAATTGACCTTTTGACCTGAAGTGGCCTCATAGTTCTGAAGAATAAGATGGATGGAATTTTCCGCAGCCATAGAAACCTTTGCAAGAGCAATAGTATCATCAACAAATTGCTAATGAGAGCATCAAAATTGACAAGAGGGGAAAAGGCCTTTGAAGGCCCCATTAGCCATAGCCTGGAGAAAAAACGGACCCAAAGATTCCACCATAATGATAAAAAAAGAGGGAGATAGGGTCCCCTTGGTGCAGGCCACGAGAGCTCTTAAAGAAAGCTATCGGAGATCCATTAATAAGCACTGCAAATGAAGGGGAGGAAATCAAATGACACAACAATTGAAGCACCCAATCCGAGAACCCAAAAGCCTTAAGAATATACAAAGGAAACTATAATTCACACAATTGTAAGCTTTAACCAAGTCAAGTTTCAAAATAAGATGAGGCTTCTTATTGACTTTGAGAGAATGAATATTCTCATGCACCGTGATAATAGAATCCAAATCTGTCACCCTGGCACAAACCCATTATATTGAGGAGAGATAATATTAGATAAAACCATTTGTAGCCTAGAGGCAAGCACCTTAGAAAAAATATTATAAATGGAGTTACATAGAATAATAGGCCTGGAATCACCAAATTTATTAGCCCTTGGCTTCTTAGGAATCAGAACTATAAAAGTGGAATTCAGCTCCTTCAGTAGTTGTCTACTCCCAAAAAATTCCTTGGTAGCATTGATAACATCCTTAGAAATAATATCCCAAAAACTATGAAAGAACAAGAAAGGAAAACCATCTGGCCCCGGGGACATATTCCCTCCAAAATAAAACACAACCTTTCTAATTTCTTTCTCCAATGGAATAGCAGACAAAAAGTCATTCCCCTCCTCCGTAATCAGACTAGGAATAACATTAAGAAAACCTTGTTGACAAACAGGATCCAATGAGGCTTCCTCAGAAAGGAGAGTCTCAAAGAAATACCAAGTCATCAATCTAATCTCATCATCAACCGCAAAGGAAACATTATCCACCACCACTTTATAAATTCTATTAGACTACTTGTGTTTTAGGGTTGTGAGATGGAAAAACTGAGTACTTTTATCACCACTACAAAGCCAAATAGCACACGATCTCTACTTCCAAAACTCCTCCTCTTTGGCCACAATATTATGCAATCTAGAAAACAACATACTCTCCTCCTGAAGCAACACAACATCAGAACTAGAGGCCTACATATTTTGTTTAACTATTTCCAATTCAAACTTCACAACCAACTTCTCCTAAAAAATGTTTCCAAAAGAATCCCTATTCCATTGAATCAAATTATGCTTAACTGAAGCCAATTTCTTAGCAACTTTAAACATGGCCAAACCATCAACATTAATATTCCGCCACTGAGAAATCTTAAGATGTAGATCAGGATGATCAATCCACATCTCAAATCTGAAAGGGAAATCCTTTTACAAGCAAAAGGTTTATCAATCAAAGAAATGGGGAAGTGATCTGAGCCAACCCTCACAAGAGCAAAAAAGGAACAAGAATAAAAATGAAACCAGTCCAAAGAGATCAGGGCCCTATCCAATTTAACCTGAATAAGAGCATCCCCAACATGCCTATTAGACTAAGTATAAGCAACACCCCCCAAATCCAAGTCGAGCAAAATATTATCATTAATAAATTCATAAGGTCAAGTCTACTTTCATCATCAATCTGAGCACCCCCTTTTTTATCAGCCTCATTCACCAGGGTATTAATGTCCCCCATCACTTTCCAATTGGGTAAAGAGAATTGAGCCTTAAAAGAATTCAACCTATCATAAAAATTCTTATGGGAGCTTTTATTATTGGGAGCATAACTATTAGACAACACCCAGGAAAACTTTTCCCTAAAACACACAAACAAGGTAGCCACATGATTATCAAAAGAAAAAAACTCAGTACCAAACACCACTTTAGGGTTCCAAAAGGAGGCCACTCCACCGAAAGCCCCATCAGATTCAACAGCTTAACAACCACAATCTTTAAAAAATTGGTTCTTAATCTTCATCACTTTCTGAACACTCATCTTAGTTTCTTGAATCAAAATAATATCATGCATGTGATCTCTAACCATATTGGCCAAAAGATCTTGTTTATGAGGATTATTAAATCCTCTTATATTCCAAGAAATAATCTTCATATAATATTATTCGAGGGACCATTAAGGCCCATCTCAAGTAGAGTGATCTACAAATCATCAACAATATCACACTTGCTAACCCTCTCCTTGATCTTTTGTGCAAAGGGCCTATCTTTGCCCCTTTGTTTTGAACCATAATCCAAATTTAAATGGTTATGAGTAGCCATCCCCAAACCAGAAGGAATAGTCTTCTTCTTGCTCCTAGACTTAGTTGAAAGAATAGTAGTCCAAGGATCCTCTTTCTGAGAGAAGCCTCTTCAAAATAGCCCATGATAGAAGAGGTGAGCACTAATTTTTCATCTACTAATTCCACCAGAGGTTCAACAAAGAGAGAAATCTCTCTCTTTTCCTCCTCTAGTAAGGGCGAAACTAATACTTAAACCTTAGAAGAGAGCAAAAGCTTCTTAGATAACATCTTTAGAGGAGTCACCTTCTCTGGCTCAACAACCACCAAAGCCAAAGAATCATTGCCACTAGCCACCACCAAAGCCAACAATCTGTTAGTCAAACACTTATCCTTCCCCCCTTCCTCCTCCACAAGAGCGTCCTCGACTAAACCAAAGAAAAATCCATAGAAACCACACCAAAACCCGTCACACCTTCAACCAGTTCCTCAAGGCCTTTAACAGGGCCAACATTACCATGCTGACCAACTTCCTTCCAGATTTTAGACTTCTTGGGCAGAACTGGGTTCCTTTTAGGGGGAGGCACCAGCTTCAACGAACACTTCTTTGCCCAATGCCCCACCTTTTTGCAATGGAAATAGACAAAAGGGATAGATTCAAACTCAACATCCTACTCCCACACACCAAGCTTAGAATTAATCTTAATTTTCAATGAATGATCTGTAGCTTGGTCCAAAATCACACAAAGCCTTGCATAAACCAACCTTCGCCTTGAGGCAGTCAAACTATCAATCGAAAGCAAATGCCCAAAAGTAGACGTTATACCCTTAAGAACCTACTTGTCCCAAAACTCTAGAGGGCACCCTGGTAAATGAACCCAGACAAGGGTTGAATCGAAAGAGCAAGAACTAGGGGAGAAACTAGCTTCCCATTTTTTTAACACCAAAGTTGACTTTCCAATAATCCATGGTCCTCCCACCAAAACTCTCAGCAAATCCTCATCACAAGAAAAAGGAAAGGAGAAAAACCCCTTTGCAAGAGCTGCAATCTCCGCTTGCCCTTTCAAAAACCAATGATTTTTAGCAAGCATCCTCACCAATTCAATAATAGGTTGTGGACCCAAAAAATTTCCCACTAGCGCTTGATCCATGGAGAGTAAACCTTTATCAATAATGTAATCAATCACCGAAACCGAATACTCACCCTCCGCTAGGTTAGAAAAGAAGTCCATAGGAGGAGAAGAAATGTTCTCCTTAAGTTTCACACCAAAAAGAGTGGACCATGACTTTCCACCCATAGATGAAAAAACAACCTTAGAGGCTTCAAGGATGACAGCTTCATAAGTGACAGCTGCGTCTCGGGGGCCACATCCTTAGACCCCACCTTATTGCAAGCAATACCACCCTGACTCAAACCTTTAGAGAAAGGTAAAACAAGAGAAGCATCCTATAACAAGGACCCACTTGGCGTCCCATCCAAAGACCCAATGTCATCCTGACCTCCATCATTAATGCCTACCCCTGGAGCAGGGCTTCCCACCTTGTCCAAATTTGAAAATTGCTTACCTTCAACCACACCACCTGACGATGCTCCCATGACTCTTTTTTATGTAGTCAATCACTACATGTTGACAAAGTTAGCTCGCATGATTATTCGCCCCTCTCCCCTAGTAAAAGAATCAAAATTGATGATGACAACTTCATACCTCAGCTATAAGCGAAGAATATTAAATTTTTAGTATTTTTTGACATTGAAAAGTTAGAATTTTTTAGGCATGAAGTTAGGATACACGATTACTAGTTCTTCTCTCCTAAAATGAAAAATTCTCATGAATATGAATAATAATAAGAATAATAATAATTGTGAGATTTGCTAACTAGCCTACCAAGAATCTAATGACTAAAGGAAAGCAAAACCAGAAACACGAGGAGGAATAAATTGTATTCCTCTCAAGAATGCAAAGTTATATTCAGCTTGAGAATTAGAATGAAATGGTGCCATATTACAAAGGGAATGCCTTGGTTATATAGGCCAACGGGAGAGATAGATGCAACTAGATTATGACAATTGTTGGCATCCCGTGAGGTGTGACAACTCATGTCATTAAAGGCTCAACCACCTTATCCCTATTTAAAGTTAAGCTAGTGTGAAGAGGACTTTAGTGGAGAACTAGCTTCGAATAAACTAGTTAGATAAAGTACCCCTTTCACACTAAAACCCCCCTTAAAAGTGCAACTTAGGGAGAAGTATACAATGCAAAGATGCAAATATGGGTCCCGGCTACTAGGCCTGATAAAGTACCCATGTACAAATGTAATGCAATCCCTCACAAATAGAGAAAAGGAGAAAACCTAGTGGGACAAAACTCCTCTCCAAAAGAGAGATGAAATACAAAATGCTCTCACAAAGATTAGAAAGACAAAAAATTAGTGAGGAAAAATTCCCCCCCATAAGAGATGATGAAGAAATTCCATGCAACCCCCCTTCAATGGTGAGTCTCTACTCAAATGTCACAATGTCAAGAGTCCCCAATCTTAACTGAAGAAGGATACAAGGTAGACTAATGTGAAGATTGAAGAAGAGCGGACCAAGGATGATGATGAGTCCTCAAAATTTTGCTCCAAAGGAATTCCAAACTGTGACAAGCACTGATGGAAAGAATCAGATACAACTGCAAAAGATGCCACATAACTGGTGACTGAGTTGAAACTATCAACTCATGAGAAACTACAAAATCTATCAAATAACTATAGATGAATCCACACTGCAATAGGAATAAGGTCAAAAAAAAAGAGACAACTGTACGAGTATTAATTGGAAACTATCTTGATAGATGGTATATCCCTATCACAACTGGAGATAGGTACGAAGTCTTTGGATGTATAACTAAACTTCTGAAGATGGGTAGATTGCTACCAAAATAGGAGTGTCTATATGGTATATGGTCCATCACACCAAAATGCATGGGTAACCATCCATTGCATGCATTGAGTATATAGGAACTAACACTGGATACATAGATCAATCCAAAGAAGCATACAGTATGATAGAGTACACTAATTATGGCACTTTATTTTAGTGCGATTACAACATTACAAAGAGGAGAGATACAACAACCATGATCCAAATCAGTAAAAAGTGCATGAGTAACTTTGAAGATCTCGGAGAGACCTTTTCAATGCCACAAGAATCATGAAAAATGAAGGACTAGTGCAAAAGTTATGAGCTCAGGAGTGCAAAAGAGATATCTGACTTTGATGAGAAATAAATGCTACCAAATAGTAAAATTTATGAAATTCACCTATGCCACTATAAAATTGAGCTCTCTAGCTTTCCGACAATATTTTGTTTGCAAAATTTTGCCATCTGGAGCAAAAGTTATGCTAAAATTTTAAAAAAACCTAGAAAATGACCTTTTACACTAACTGAGTGCAATAAATAAATACTAAATTGGGTCAAAATTTGTGCTCCCTATCGTGCCATATGACCACCCTTATTAAAAAAAGAGTTTTAAAAAACTTTTATCCACACCACCACCATTAGTGGTAGACGGGCAAAGCGATGGTGGTGCCTTGGTGGCCAAGCCACCCAGGGGCCACCCCACCCCATCGGTCTTTACAAAATAAACATCGGCTAAAATTATATGTCAACTTTTTAAACTTTATAAAAAAAGTTTTTTAATATATAAAATGTCAATTAAAATATTTTACTAGTGAAAAGACCCACCAATCAGAGAACAATAAATGGCATTGATGATCGCATTGCCTAGGATGTTGGTCGGCAAAAATGCTTACATAGAGACACGTCGGCAAACCGATGAGATCTGACTGTGATGTCAGTGAATGATGGACTCCCCAACAATAAAGGCCGCCTATAAATACCGATATGACTCCCTAACGATAGGATTAGACCTACCAATCTTGGCCAATGTAGCCAATGTAGTGATCTGCCCATATGCGAAGCGAAGAGACCATAGATTTTGGAGGAGCATCAATGAACAAGTACCCAACGCTGGCAGATGGAGGAAATAGTGTATGGTCGGTCAACTAATAAATGTCGATGAAAATATTGATACCTTCCCTCTAAATACATTGAAGTACCTACCCTTAGACCATCGATATGAGTGTCGGTGAATCTGACGCAGGCAAGGTATATGCCGATGAACTTTGTCGGCCAATGACATTGGTGAAGAGGCGAGCTGCCCAAGACTAGGTATGAGCCAACCAATCCTCCAAGGATGATCACCGGGCAAAACAATGAAGGCTGATAAAATCTTTAGACCGACGACGATGAATGAAGCCGCTGATGGTAGATTCATGCAATGCAATAAAGGGTCGGCATCCACTAGTGACTAAAATAAATACCAATGACCAAGCAATTAATGGTACTCATTGATAGAAATTTTGAAGGAATAGATGCTGACCAAGCCAATGTGACACCGATGTAGTGAATATATACACCAACAGTGCTGGATCTTAATTATCAATGTGACAGTCGATTTCTCCACAATGAATGAGGATGATTTGATCGCAAAAATCACAACAATTTTACAAAACTTATGCAAGCCGATGTAATGTGGATGAAATATTAGACCTGCCGATGGATAGACATTCAACCTATTAAATGAGATCCATCCTCTGTGATGTGAAAGGAATCATAGGATGTCGAATGGCTGCACACTACAATCCCTATATGCCGATCTGAGAGCAAAGAAAATTTGACGACTACAAATCCTTGGTAGCCAAGCCTTGCAAAAGGATGCGGGCCACAGATCGAAGGATTCTTTGCACCCGATCTACCAATGACCGACAATAGGATGAAGTGCTCACAGAGAGTACCCGCCTTGGCCAAGCACCCGACCCCTTGGAGCCACAAACTTGACCATTGTATTAAACTTTCATCATCAATTGTGTAGAAGACCAGTCATAAACTTGTGATATTACCCAATAGATTGGTGGAGTAAATGTTGAGAGGCCTTGACTATTGTTTACCAATAGCGGGCAATCAAAACTTGCAAGAACAATGCAAGTCTTATCCTTTCCAACTAATGAATCAGGTGATGTGATCTGACGATGGTGGATTCAAAAAATTCCAGCAATTGGATGAAGATTAGATCGATGCCAAAGAGCAAAACTAAGTGTCAATTTTTTGTCGGTGAGATGAATGAACCAACTCAAATCTGACCTTCAATGATGCCAGGTAGATGTACCAAACAAAGAGTATGAAGAACCACTTTTAGATTTGTCGGATGACCAAGGATCTAATCGCAACCGACTATGTCGAGGTGATGCCAACACAATATTATTAAAAAAAATTCCCTAAGGGTGATCCCACAATAGTGGTTTACAATTTTTGGCCAAACTAGACACTGAAATTATTATTTTTAACTAAATATTCACATTCGGACACCTATAGCGGTTAAACCATGAGGAATTTGAAGATGATGCAAACTAGAGTCTTGTCACATTTTTTTTGTAGATTCTAAAAATATTGTTTTCAAAATTTTTGGAATCAAATTGGGCTTATCTTTCCATCTCCCATGAAAACTGGTTTTTTCAAAAAACAACATTTTTAAAAAGTGACGCACACCATATAACACATAATTTTTTTTCCATGAAGGATAAAATTCTAATTCTTTTGAATTTAGATTTTTAACTTTGATATCTAGTGCTTCCACTTGGTTAGATAGTTTTTTAGTGAATATTTTTTCTTTAATCAAGTTTCAAAGTCAAACCAATTATAATTCAGACATAGCACGACCATATAACGTGTAAATTTTTTGTATATATCGAAATTCTTTTTTTTTGTTGGATCAAGAATTTCAATATCTGGTGCACTCATATTTTAAATTTTTTTTTTGATAATCTACTATTTTTCCACATGTGCATAGCAAAGACCTTCATTTTCGATGAAAAACCTATGTTTACTAAAACTAAAAAAACAAATACATAATAAAACCAAAACATATTAAAATTATATTTGTTGGATAGCTCGTTCCAAGAACTACTTGATTCCAATTTGGTTTGTGAAGATTCCTCCATTTTCATCCTCAACCCGAGCTTCAAAGCGTAAAAAATTAGGTTTTCTTGGTGAACAAGTCAAAAATTAGGGAAAAGGGGTTTCACTAGAACTAGGGGGGTTCTAGCGAACCCCCTTCCCAAAAGGGGTTTTCATTTGTTTTTGTTCGTGCATGCATTAAATGGGTTCGCTTGAACCCTAGTTCGAGTGAACCCTTTTTTAGTTCATTCGAACCCTGAGAATGAAATTTTTTGGCATGGGGTCATTTTTTACAAGTTTTCCTTCCTCATTCGAATTGTAAACCACTTTTTTGGGTTTACCCCCAAATATTTTTTGAATAAATTGCAAAAATATTTTTTCAAATATTTTATTGCAAAAATTATGTGATTTGGGAGTTTCGTACGACTCTCGTGTAAATTTTTTTGTCTTAGTCTCCAACTGACAGTGTTAAAAATCGACAATGTGGTAGTCAATCTTTAGGTTTTCAAACCTCCTGGATGCGATGGTAGGGTCTGTTTTGACCCAAACTACTTTGAAAATATGGCTACCTTCTTGATTAGGCAACCGACACCCAACTTCAAACCCTTGCATATTTGGCCTCCAATGTCCAACTGGGACAAAACAAGAGACAAATTTGACTATCTTGAACACTCCAAACACAATGGTGACCTCAGAGTCTCTCTAGGAAGCTTTAGAAGACTTGTAATCAACAATTCAATGTATGAACCCCCCAGAAACTGAAATATATATATATATATATATATATATATATATATATATATATATATATATATATATATATATATATATATATATTTACACTTTTTGATTCTCTAGATCATTTGGGGATGCAAGAGAAGAGCATACTCTGTTTTTGAAAAAAAACTTTGCACTCTTAAATTTCTTAAAGGAATGCTAACCCACAATTCAAAAACTGCTCTAATAACATGTGAGATTTTCTAACTAGCCTACCAAGAATCTAATGACTGAAGTAAAGAAAAAATAGAAATATGAGGAGGAATAAACTGTATTCCTCTTAAGAATGCGAAGCTATATTCAACTTGAGAATTAGAATGAAATGGTGTCATATTACAAAGGGAATGCCTTGGTTATATAGGCCAAGGGGATAGATAGATGCAACTAGATTATGACAAGTGTTGGCATCTTGTGAGGTGTGACAACTCATGTCATTAAAGACTCAACCACCTTATCCCTATGTAAAGTTAAGCTAGTGTTAAGAGGACTTTAGTGGAGGAATAGCTAAGAATGAACTAGTTAGATAAAGTACCCCTTTCACACTAATAATAATAATAATATATGTCAAATCCAGAACTCTTCTACTAATTCAATTAAATTTTGGAAGAGTAAAATTCCATATGTAAGAGTTTTTTGACATTGAGAAGTTATAGTTTGTGAGGTATGAATTTAGGATACATGACTACTAGTTCTTCTCTCCTAAAATGAAAAATTCTCATGAATATGAATAAAAATATAAATAAAAATATATATGTCAAATTCTAACTCTTCTACTATTTCAATTAAATTTTGAAAGAGTAAAAATCCATATGCAAGAAAATGATCTTCAAATATAAATACAACACATTCTCCTATACATGTTTACTTTGAGACTAGTTTCTCATCTTAATAATTCCTAATTTACCTTTAAACAACTTTATCTAAAGTGCACTGACAAAATTATATGAAGTTATGCTACTACCTACTATTTTATAATTTTGGTTTCTCTTATAAAATTCAATGGGATGAGGAGAAACCATGTGATAAAATAATGTGGGCTCTTTAACAATGGTGCTTGTCACTCACAAAAAAAGTGAACTTTCAAAATGAAGTGGCCTTGCTTACAATTTACGCAATATAGTTGTAACCCATCAATGATATGATCATGTCAATATTTACTTGAGTGGTTGTGGGTCCCTTCATTTCATCATTTATAGACCACTTTCCATGTGAGCTTTGAAACACAACCAAGTTGTCCAGAGAAAAACATCCTTTAGAGTGAATTATTGGAGAAACATCACCCCTGCTTTAAAGCTATCAATTTTTCTCTAATTTTATCAAAATCTAGATCAATTTTATTTATATTTTCCATCCCTTTTCTTTGGCACTTACAATTCATGGCATCCTCCTCCTCATCACACAAGCTTTCTTTCATTGTTTTTGAAAGGGAAACGTTCATTGTAGGGAAAATTAAAGTTTAAAAATGAAAACTCACAAGAAAGTGAAGTTTGAAAATGACAACTCATATTGAAAATGAACTTCGACAACACGTTTGTGGGATGTTTTACAAATAAATCTTGAAAATGAAAACTCACAAGAAAGTGATCTTTGAAAATAATAGCTCATACTAAAAATGAAACTTGGCCTTGCTTACAATTTATGAAATATGGATGTAACCCATCAGTGATGACCATGTCAACATTTATTATCAGTATGTCCTTTCATTTCATCATTAATAGACCACTTTCCATGTGATCTCTAAAATGAATTCAATTCATGTAGAGAAAAATATATTTGAGCATGTTAGAGTGAAATATTGGAGAAATATCACCCTGCTTTAAAGCTATCAAATTTTCTCTAGTTTTATCAAAATCTAGATCAATTTTAGTTATATTTTCCATCCCTTTTTCTTTGGAACATAGACTTCATTATGTCTTCCTCCTCATCTCACAAAATTTCTTTGAGTGATTTTGGAAGGGAAATGACAGTTGTATCTAAAAAAAATTATGATGCATTCATCAACCATCGAGGCCCTGACATCAAAGAAACTGTGGATTTTGCACTTTACAATATTAGAGGAAAAGGAGTGTTGGACATTTCTTAATGATCAAGAATTACAATTGGGAGATTCAATTCCCTCTACTCTTCAAAATGAAATATACTCTTCTAGGGTGTAGATCACCATCTTCTCATTGCGATATGCAAAGTCCTCTTGGTGTCTTCATGAGTTGCTTCTCATGTTGGAAACCAAGGCTTGATTTATTCTCGTATTTTATGATGTAAATCCTTCTAACCTTCACTACCCTCACAAGGGAGTCTATGTGCCTACATTCACTAAACATAAAAGAAGAGATTCAGAAAGGAAAAGATTCAACAGTGGAAAGAAGCCCTAAAATCATCTTCACTCATCTCTTGCTACGAATTTAGCACATCTGATGAGTAAGGATTAGATTATTTTTCTATTTAGTTTTTCCTATTCTAATTAGTTTGTTTGCTTCCAATCTATTATGATTTAGTGTTTCAATTTTTCCTTTTTACCCTCTCCATATTGATTTTGAACGCTTTTGAATTCTCATTGCCTTAAAATTATTAGTAATGTCGAGATGTTGTGTACAAAGATTTCCATGGTTGTGCAACAAGAGGCTGGAAAGACATCTAAGGGCTTCCCAACACATGGGGGAGCTGGAAAAAACCTATAGATCTTCATGCAAATGCATAAGAGTCAACAAGTACATTAGTATAATTGAAGAAATCTAGTCATTTGCCCAGAGATTCACATCCAGTGGGCATACAATCCAAAGTTGAAGACATGGTAGGATTTTTGGAAAACTCAACCATTCAAGTCATAGATGTCATTGGTATGGGCGGCTCAAGGAAGAAATTTCTTCTCAAAAATGTCTACAAAACCATAAAATCAAAGTATGATAATTATATTTGGCTTTCTATTTCTAAATCATATTCTCTCAAGAATTTACAATGGGATATAGCCTCCCAAATATATCCAAAGAGATAAAGTTTACAAAGGGATATTGTGGAAGGTGACGTAACTGAAGAGAGAGTAGCATAATTGATTCATGACCATCTCCAAGAGAAAATATCTCTTATTTTGTTTGATGATCTATGGATGATCTTTCCTGAAAATAGTCTAATTGATAGACTTGCTTTGCTAACTAATATAGATTGTAAAGTTGTGGTTAGCACAATAAATAGGCAGGTTACTCTAAATTCAAAAGCTCAAATTTACCATATGAAAAAAAAATTAGAAAGATAGTTGGAGGTTGTTTTATGTCTACACATTTCCAGATTGTGTGAGAAATAGAGCACTACTGCAACAGCTAGAAGAGGAGGGTCAGAAGATTGTAAAGCAGTGTAAAAAATTACCTCCTGCTATCAAAATGATAGCAACATCTCTGGCCAATACCACACTTCTCAGCAAATGGGATTTGAAGCGTTGTTAGCTTGAAGGAGTAGTTACTCCCATTTGACCCTCACCCTTTCAACCCTAATCCCTCAACACTGTACCCTCAACCCTTAAATCCTTAAACCCTCTACCCTCTACCTTCTACCCTATACATTAAACCCTCAACCCTAATCCCTTGATCCTTACCCTAAACCCTTAATCCCTTAAACCCTCTACCCTATACATTAAACCCTAAACCCTAATCCCTTGAACCTATACCTTAAACCCTAAACCCTTAGCCCTAAACCCTAAAACCTCTACCATGTACATAATACACTCAACCCTAATCCATGATCCCCTAATCCCTCAACCCTAATCCCTTAAACCCTAATCCCACAACCCTCAACCCTTAAACCCTTAATCCCCAAACCCTCTACCCTATATATTAAACCCTCAACCCTAAATTATCAATCCTCTACCCTATACATTGGATCCTCAACCCTAATCCCCCAACCTTACACCCTCAACCCTATACCCTCAACCATAATCCTCAACCCTCAACCCTAATTCCTCAACCCTATACTCTCAACCCTTAAAACTTCAACCCTAATCCCTCAAACTTGTACCCTCAACCCTCAACCCTAATCCCTCAACCCTTAAACCATTAAACCCTCAACCCTTAAACCCTAAAAACTTAGCCCTTAAACCCTTAATCCCTCAATCCTCTACCCTATACATTAAATCCTTAAGGTCATCAATCCTCAACCCTCTACCCTATACATTGGACCCTCAAGCCTAATCCATCAACCCTATACCCTTAAACCCTCAAACCTTCAACCCTAAACCCTTAAACCCTCAACCCTAATCCATCAACCTTCAACCCTTAAACCCTAAACCCTCAATCTTTAAACCCTCAACCCCTAATCCATCAACCCTTAATCCCTCAACCCCTAAACCCTCGACCCTCAACCCTAATCCCTTGATCCTATACCCTTAAAACTCAACCCTAATCCCTCAGGCATACCCTGAAGCCTTAAACCCTCATCCCTCAACCATCTACACTATACATTAAACACTCAACCCTCAATTCTCAACCCTCCACCCTACATATTGGATCCTCAACCCTATACCCTCAACCCTAATCCCTTAAACCCTAAACTCTCATCCATCAACCCTTAAACCCTTAAAATTGCAACCCTTAAACCTACAACCCTTAAACCTTTAATCCCTCAACCCTCTACCCTATACATTAAACCCTTAACCCTCAATTCTAAACCCTCTACCCTATACATTAGACCCTCAACGATAATCCCTCAACCCTATACCCTAAACCCTTAAACCCTCAACCCTAATCCTTCAACCCTCAACCCTTCAACCCTAAACCCTCAACCCTTCAACCCTCAACCCTCAACCCCTAAGCCCTAAACCCTCAACCATTAATCCCTCAACCCTCAACCCCTAATCCCTCAACCCTCAACCATAATCCCTCAACCCTCAAACCTTAAAAATTAAAACCCACAACCCTCTACCCTCTACCCTATACATTAAACCATCAACCCTTAACCCCTAATCCATCAACCCTTAAACCCTCAACCCTCAACCCTCAACCCTAATCCCTCAATCCTTCAACCCTTAAACCCTCAACCCTTCAACCCTTAAACCCTCAACCTTTAATTCTCAACTCTCTACCCTATACATTGGAGCCTCAAGCCTAATCCCTCAAACCTATACCCTTAACCCTTGAGCCCTTAATCTCTTAAACCCTCAACCCTCAAACCTCTATCTTATACATTAAACCCTCAACCCTAATCCCTCGTCCGTATACCTTAAACCCTTAATACATTAATCCCTCAACCCTTAAACCCTTAATCCCTCAACCCTCTACCCTATACATTATAACCTCAACCCTCGATTCTCAATCCTTTTCCCTATACATTAGACCCTCAACCCTTAAACCCTCAACCTTATACATTAGAAACTCAACCTGAATCCCTCAACCCTAAACCCTAACCCCTCAACCATCAACCATTAAACCCTCACCCCTCTACCCTATACATTAAACCCTGAACCCTAATACATCAACCCTATACCTTAAACTCCAATCTCTTAACCCTCAACCCTTAAACCCTAATCCCTTAAACCCTCAACCCTTAAACCCTAAACCCTTGACCCTTAAACCCTAAACACTTAAACTCTCAACCCTTAAACCCTAATCCCTTACCCTCAACCCTAAACCCTATCCCTAAAGCCTCAACACTCAACCCTTAAACCTTAAACCCCCGACACTATACTTTAAACCCTAATCCCTCAACCCTCATCCTTAAAGCCTAAACCCTCAACCCTAATCCATCAACCCTTAAACCTGTAAGAAAATCTAGATGCGTAAACAACTCTCCTAACATCAAAACCTTAGGGAAGAACAAAAAGACACTTTTAAATTTTACAATTACAGTCCAATTAAGATGCACTTGAAAGCAATAACAAAAATAGAGTATTTGACAATCACATATGAACACCAGATTTACGTGGGAAAACGCTTACGGGAAAAAAACCCACCACACCAAGTGAAGTCACTTTGTATTATAGTAATTAAGATTACATACATAGATCTGACTTATCTTTCTGATGTTAGTTTACAACAACATTCACCATGAACAACCTTGTTCTAGAACATTCACGTTGCAGTCTTCACAGAATAAAATTCATCCACTGATCATACAATCACACAACAATTCGTTAATCCATCAAACCATACATCATCTACTACTCCAGACTATATTCATGTCACCCCTATCTGTCGAGCTTCCTCTTAGAACTGCCACAATGAACTATCTTCCAATGGTTCCCATTCGACTTCTCTAATTGGTTGACAACGAGCCACATAGGATAGTCTTCACTTGGTCAAAAGGCTTCAATTTGTGTTGGCATGTTGGTGAGACACTATCTGTGTCTCCTCGATGCCCATAGGCTTCATTGTTGATATCGGTGTAGGCTCCAGTAGTCGGCAAGATGATATAGCAAACGCCACGAGTCATACCGACCTCAACATTGCTATCAACAAGGCTTACCGCTCGCTAAGAGGTTACACTGATGCCTCCAAGTTACACCGAAACATTCCACTATTGGCAAGAGAATCAACCTTCAACAAGACTTCTTACTGAGGCCTCCATGTTACCCTGAGACCTCAAGTGTATACCATCGGTGAGACTTATCACTGTCACCAGGAGTTCTTAGCGAAGCCTCCGTGTTACACAGAAGACTCCAAGTGTAACACCATCGGTGAGACTTCCGATATTTGATGTGACATCATATTGAAACAAGCCTTCCGGCAAGAGTTTCCCCAATGAATTCAAACTAAACGCTCTCGATGAGACATTCATATCGGTAAGACTTCTTACCGAACACCCAAGACTCTCCTTGAAGACTTCAATAGAAAACATTGTTGGTGAGACATCCATATCATTGAGAGCTCATAGCGAACATCCAAGACTCTCCTCGATATCCGATAAACGCCAACAGTCGACAAGAGGTCTCCACAGGCGGTGAGAGGTTATACCGAATGAAATGTCACAGCTATAGGCTCCTTCGGTGAGACTAAAGCAAGGTCACAATGACCTGAATAATTTCAACAAGGTTTCAACTGCTAGTTGGCCAGACCCAAAACATGTCACACCAACTTGCCTCTCTTAGAGGTTTCAGCCTATGAGATTGAGGCATATATTTCCAACAATCTCCCACTTGACGAAGATCACACAGGCACCTCCAGAGCACAACAAAATTTACTGAAAATCATAGGCACTAAGGCCCATTGAAATGGCACACCACCAGAACTTGTCTATGCTCACTGGCTTCGTCAATGCATCTGCAGCATTCTCCAAATTATCAATTTTTTCCAAACTAACCTTTCCATCCTCCACCATGTCTCGTACAAAGTGGTACTATACATCTATATGTTTCATCCTGGCATGGAAAGTAGGATTCTTTGCCAGACAAATTGCACTCTGACTATCACAAAAACTAGTTATTTGCCCTACATCAAAACCAATGTTAGAGCACAATTTTTTTAACCAAATTGCTTCTTTACAAGCATGAGTAGCTGCCATGTATTCAACCTCTATAGTGGAAAAAGCGATTACAACCTGCCGCTTACTCATCCAACTCACTGCACCACCATTCATCATGAAAATGTATCCACTGGTGGACCTCCTGCTGTCAATGTCCCCTGCCCAATTAGAGTCCACATAGCCTTGAATACTAAGATTCCTCTGTGAGTCAACCAAGTTCCCATGGTAACACAAAGCAAACTCTGAAGTGCCCTTCAAATATCTAAAAACTCTTTTCACAACATCCCAATGTGTCCTTCCAGGATTAGCCATAAATCGACTAAGAACTCCCACTGCTTGGGCAATGTCTGGCCTTGTACAAACCATTACATACATGAGACTGCCAACCACACTAGCATAGGGTACACTGGTCATGTCCTCCATCTGAGTAGCATATTTTAGATAGTCTTCAATTGATAGCTTCGTTCCTTGCAAAACTAGAACAACTAGCTGCTTGCAATCATTCATACAAAATCTCTCTAGAACAATCCTGATATACTTACTTTGACTAAGCCAAAGTTTTCTATTCTTCTTGTCCCTGGTTATCTCCATTCCTAGAATATACCTAGTTGCACCAAGATCTTTCATTTCGAACTTAGCAGACAACTGAGACTTAAGATCATAAATCATCAACTTACTATTACCTATGAACAACATATCATCAACATAAAGAGCAATAATAAGCACTCGATCACTTTTAGCTTTATAATAGACACAATGATCAAATTTTGATCTTAAAAATCCCAAAGACAATACAAAACTATCAAACTTTTGGTACCACATTCTAGGTGACTACTTTAACCCATACAAAGACTTCTTTAACTTGCAAACCATTTTTTTTACCTTTTTCAACGAAGTGCTCAAGATGGGACATATAGATTTCTTCTTCAAGATCACCATGAAGAAATGTTATCTTCACATCCATTTGTTCAACCTCTAAGTCATACGCTACTGCAAGTGACAAAAGAAATCTAATAGATGTCAACTTAGCTACAGGAGAAAAAAATTCCCCATAATCAATTCCCTCTACTTGGGAATAACCTTTTGCAACCAACCCCGCCTTGTATTTTTCCACACTGCCATCCAGACCAATCTTCTTCTTAAATACCCATTTGTAGCCCACAACTTTTTTGCCTTCAGGCAAGGGCTCCAAACTCCAAGTATCATTCTTTTCTAATGATGCCATTTCTTCATTCATGGCTTCCAACTAAGAGTCTGAATCAGACATTCTAAATTCCTCTTTTACAATCCTAGGCTCATCAGTGCTAGAAATTAAAGCATAAGCACAAGTAGAATCTATCAAAGAAAACCCATACCTATCAGGTTGCTTTCTTTCACGAGTTGACCTCCTTAATTGCCGAGGTTGAGGTTCTTCTTCTTTATAACTTTCAGAACTGCTTGAGCTCTCCTCAGTTTCAAGTACATTTTGAATTTTGAATTCCTCTTTCTCTGGTGTAGAAGGAATTTCAACTACATCCTTATTGTTTTATAACTTTGTCTCTGACTACAGATCCAAGGTAGAAGGCTTTAACTCATGAAATATTACACTTCTACTATAAAAAACCTTCTTTGTATAGGGATTCCAAAGCTTGTATCCTTTTATGCCAGCACTATAGCCAATAAAAATACATTTAACAGCCTTGTTCTCCAACTTAGATCTTTTCTCATACGACACATAAGCATATGCCTCATAGCCAAAAACATGAATATGTCTTAAAGAGGGCTTCTTACTAGATCACGCTTCCAAAGGTGTTTTCTCAACAAGAGAAAATTTTGGAGAACAAATTATTAAGTAATATGTTGTAGCAACTGCCTCAGCCCAAAACTTCTCCTCCAAGCCAACACTACTTAGCCTAAGTTTCGTGCTCTCTCCATCACTGTCATATTGAACCTTTTTGCAACTCCATTTTGCTGTGGAGTATAAGGTGTAGTCTTATGTCTTTTAATCCCATAGTCTTTAAAATACCTCTCAAAATCATCAAAACAAAATTCATTGCCATTATTAGTCCTTAAACATTTTATTTTTCTTCCAGTCTAATTTTCTACAAGGTTCTTAAATTCCTTAAATCTACAGAACACTTCTGATTTACTTAAATAAAAAAATAGACAAATTCTCTTCTTGAATAATCATCAAAAAATGATACATAGTACCTTGACTCAGAAAAAGAAGTAACATCACTCGACCAAATACATCATAATGAATATAATCTAGCAAACCAGAAGATTTATGAGGACTTGAATAAAATGAAACACGGTGTTGTTTTCCATATATACAATGTTCACAGAATTCAAATTCAAGGTTACAATCTTCAAGCCCCTTAACCAGGTTTTTATTCTTCAAGGTTTTATAACTTTTTTCTCCAATGTGGCCTAGCCTATGATGCCAGAGCATAGTCTTTTCTGCTAGAAGTTTAACTTCCATAGAGTTTACACAATTAGGAACATTTCCCTCTTTTCCTCCATGAGTAGCTTTTTGTGACTTTACAGAGACATTGTTACATTGAACAACATGTGCCTCTAGCTTGTACAAGGTACCAATACGAGCACCCCTTGCTAGCACCGTTGAGCCTTTAGTCATCTTGTAGCCATTTCTAGAGAACGTGAGTTGCACTCCAATATCATTCAGCTTACTAACAAAAAGTAAGTTTTGAGCCAAACCTGGTATATGCATTACATTATTAATTCCCTTCACTCTTCCATCATGGAATTGAATTCTAAATCTTTCACGACCAACAATTTCCAAAGTTGAATCACTCGCCAAGTACACTTTTCCACCATCATATTCTTCATACTTCGTGAACCAATATTTATGAGATGTCATGTGGAAAGATGCTCTAAAATCAATCAACCAGACATCATCTAATGCTTGTGTAGCCAAGGTTTCAATGAAGGCGTCTGCATCACTTTGAGAAGAATCATTATTGGAAGAATACTTCTTCTTCTTCTCCTCTTTACAATCCTTTTGGACATGACCAGGTTGCCCATAGTTCCAACACTTCACCTTGGACATATTGCTAGGAGACTTAGATCTCCCCTTTGATTTTGATTTAGATTTCTTGTCCTTCTTCTTGCCTTTCTCTTTCGATCTTCCTCTAATAGAAAGGGCCTCCTTCGCCATCTCAGAAGATTTCCTTCTTATCTCTTCTGATAACAAAGAAGCAACAACATCTTCCATCTTGAAGCTGGATGTTGTACTCCCAATAGCCATCACCAAGTGATCCCATGAATTTGACAAAGAACACAATATCAGCATACATCGATCCTCTTCATCAATCTTAACACCAATAGATGTTAATTGTGCAATCAACATGTTGAATGTGTTCAAATGATCAGCAACATACCCTCCTTCCTGCATTCTCAAAGTGTACAACTTCTTCCTTAGGAATAGTTTATTCACCAAGGACTTCCCCTGATAAATAGATTCCAGTCTCTTCCACAAGGAAGATGCAGTCTTCTCTTCATGCATATTCAGAAGAATGAAGTCTGCCAAACAGAGCCTTATCAGCCCCTTAGACTTTCTATCTGCAAGATCCCAATCTTCTTTCTTCATGCCTGTAGGTTTAGTTCTAGACACATCAATCCAAAAATCATGATCAACCAATAGATCTTCCATCTTAAGTTTCCACAACTCAAAATTGTTGCCATTGAACTTCTCTATTTTAATCTTTCTTGATGTGCTAGCCATCTCAATCTGTAATTTGAATTAACAAACTTCTATAGGACTCCCACTAAACAAAATTGACTCAAAAAACCCAACGTACCAACAAGGATAACACAACTGGCCAGGCTCTGATACCATTTGTAAGAAAAGCTAGATGTGGAAACAACTCTCCTAATGTCAAAACCTCAGGGAAGAATGTAGAGACACTTTTAAATTTTATAATTACAGTCCAATTAAGATGCACTTGAAAGCAATAACAAAAATAGAGTATTTGACAAACACATATGAACACAAGATTTATGTGGGAAAACCCTTACGGGAAAAAAACCCACCACACCAAGATAAGTCACTTTGTATTACAGTAATTAAGATTACATATAGAGATCTGACTTATCTTTCTAATGTCAATTTACAACAACATTCACCATGAACAACCTTGTTACAGAACATTCATGTTGCAGTCTTCACAGAATAGAATTCATCCACTGATCATACAATCACACAACAATTCATTAATCCTTCAAACCAGACATCATCTGCCACTCCAGACTATATTCATGTCACCCCTTTCTGTCGAGCTTCCTCTCAAAACTGCCACAATGAACTGTCTTCCAACGGTTCCCATTCGACTTCTTTGATTGGTCGACAACGAGCCACATAGGATAGTCTTCACTCGGTCAAAAGGCTTCAATCTGTGTTGGCATGTCGGTGAGACACTATTCGTGTCTCCCCAATGCCCAAAGGATTCATTGTTGATATTAATGTAGGTTCCAATAGTCGGCAAGATGATATAGCGAATGCCACGTGTCATACCGACCTCAACATTGCTATTGGCAAGATTTACCGCTCGCCAAGAGGTTACACTGATGCCTCCAAGTTACACCGAAGCGTTCCACTGTTGGCAAGAGAATTAGCCTTCGGCAAGACTTCTTACCGAGGCTTCCACATTACCCCGAGAGCCCAAGTGTATACCATTGGTGAGACTTATCACTGTCGCCAGGAGTTCTTAGCAAAGCCTTCGTGTTACACCGAAGACTCCAAGTGTAACACCGTCAGTGAGACTTCTGATATTCAATGTGACATCATATTGAAACAATCCTTTTGGCGAGAGTTTCCCTGATGACTTCAAACTAAATTTTGTCAACAAGACATTCATATCGGTAAGACTTCTTACCGAACACCCAAGACTCTCCCCGAAGACTTCAACAGAAAATGTTGTCGACGAGACATCCATATCGCTGAGAGCTCATAGCAAACATCCAAGATTCTCCCCGATATTTGATAAATGCCAATAGTTGACAAGAGGTCTCCACAAGCAGTGAGAAGTTATACCGAATGAAATGTGACAGCAATAGGCTCCTTCGGTGAGACTGAAGCAAGGTCACAATGACCTGAATAATTTCAACTGCTAGTCGGCCAAACAAAAAACATGTCACATAGACTTGCCTCTCTTAGAGGTTTCAACCTATGAGATTGAGGCATATATTTCCAACAAAACCCTCAACCCTCAATCCTTAAACCCTCAAACCCTAAAGCCTTATCCCTTAAACCTCAACCCTTAAACCCTCAAACCTCAACCTTAATCACACAACCCTCAACCCTCAACTCTTAAAACCTACATCCTCAACCCTTAAACCCTAAATCCAACAATCTACAACCTCAACCCTCAACCCTATACTTAAGCCCTGATCTCTCAACCAAATATCTTAAACCCTAATGGACCTGTACCCTATACACTTAACCTTTGACACTCAACCCTGAACATTATCCCTCAACCCTCAAACCTCTACCCTATACCCTATACCCTCAACCCTATAATTATGTCCTAAACCATCAACCCTCATCCTTATACCTTATACCCTCAACCTTAAACCCTGAACCCTATACCTTAGACACTCAACCTTGAAAATTATCCCTCAACTATAAACCCTCAACCCTCATATACCATTAACCATATACTTAATCCATAATCCCTCAATCTTGAACCCTATACCTTAAACCCTAAACCCTACGCCCACAAACCCTCGTCCCTATACCCTACAACCTCACCCTTACACCCTAAACCCTTAATATTGTCCCTCAACCCTATTCTTAAAATTTAAACCATACGCTCTCAACCCTTCACCCTATGCCTTATACCCTCAATCCATATTGTAAACCCTAAACCCAATATCCTAAACCCTAATCCCAATGCCTTATACACTTAATCTTATACACTCAATAAGTTGAATATTATCCCTTAATTGTAAACCATCAACCCTCTACCATGTACCCTCAACCTATTACTTAAGTGCTAATCCCTCAAACCTCAACTCTATACCTTAAACCCTAACCCAAAAACCTCAACCCTCATCCCTATAACCTATACCCTCACCCTTATGTACCCTAAGCTCAAAACCCTTACATACATGCATACAAGCATACAAACATACATACAGACATACATAAATACATACATACATACATGCATATATATAAGCATACACACACACATACATACATGCATGCATGCATGCATGCATACATATATAATACATACATTCATACATACATACATACACACATGTACATAAATATACATACATACATACATACATACAAGCTTACACACACACATACATACATACATACAAGCATACATACACACATACATACATACATACATACATACATACAAACATAAATACATACAAGCATACATACATACATAGATACATGCATACATACATCATACATAAAGGCATACATACATACATACATACATACATACATATAAATATATTTACAAACATACATACAAACCCTATACATTTAATAAACTTGCACATAAACAATTTCAAGCGAGACATAATGCAAGCGTGTTATAATATGCTCATGTTATGTCAAGCTTGGGAAACATAAAGCAAAATTTTGTAAAAGGAAGCAAAACACAAAACAAGACATAACACAAGCATGCTATAACATGCTCGTGCTATATCTTGCTTTGGGAATTCCCAAGCCTTAGGCTTGGATTTGCTTTGGATTTCCAACCCAAAGGCTTGGAGTACCTTCCCAACACCCAAAGACATTTTTTTCATATTCTATAGGATCTCACATAATCTCGTTCGTGCTAATTGTCAGGTTTGCACATGTTTCAAGGTCAAGTAATTCAAACACCTGGGTAATGTTAAACTCTCTCTTAGCTATTTAACAATGTATCTTTTTTCACATTTTGACAATGTTAAGGCTTTCATGTTTAATTATTTTTGTTTGTGTGCCCTTTTTTGTCAAAAACCAGTGTTTGGTATTAACCATTCATTGAAATTTCAAATAAATTACATTTTTATAAACTAGACTCCATTCTACACATATTAAAAAAAATCAATTAGTTTTCAAAAATTATAAGGGTAGTATAACCAAAATTCTATTTTTTAGGATGTGTCCACTTTAAAAATTAGTAAAAAATTGAGTATTCTTTAAAAATTATCAGAAAAATTAGGCACAAGCTACATGCTATTAGCTAATTTCTCACTAAAGCAATTTTTAAAATACCAAAAAAAAGTTAACCTTTTGAGGGAGCCACAAAAGACGCTATGTTATGTTTTTTTGACAAAAAACAACACCAATTTTTGTGGCTCCCTTTTTGAACCCCTTAATCTATACATTTTTAAAAAAAAATTCGTACTTTAAAAAGTAGACTTGGAGCACCACAAACATTATTTTTGTTGCATCTTAAAATTTTAAGTGTAACTATCCTTAATTTCTCATCTAAGGTCAATATTTCTTGATTTCAAAAAAAAAAGTGGCCACATAAGACCCCTTTTTGGCCCCCCATCTCTCTGCACTTACCCTAAGCATTGTTTACATTTTGAAAATCACATACATGTTAACGAAAAATGACACTCTTGGTCACCTTTTTATTCCTCGTCTTAGTGTTCACACGCCAAGACAAGAACATTTGAAACAAATTTTTTACTATTATGAAAGGCAATCAAGCTTCTAAAGTATAATAGAAATGAGTATCTTTGTTCAACATGCTATTGAGATAATGAACAATATTTATGAGTCCTAATACAAACTTTCAAACAAATTTTATCTTCCAAAAAATGATCTTGCACTTTCTTTCCTTTGAGAAGAGGAATCTTGAAAATAGTTTTGATTATGTCTAGGTTAAAAGAAATACCCTTCTCAAATATGATATAACCCAAGAGCTTGCTTTTGATGACACAAAATATACACTTATTAAGATTTATTGATATCACATACTTTATGCACCTCTAACGTCATTCTATTAGGTCTTCTATATGGTTTGCTCTATTTTTAGAAAAGAAAGTAAAGAAAGTAAGGACAAATTTATGACTATAGACTCAAGCCTATACAATGAAAGATAAATATTTTGATCATAAGTTGAATATTACTTTTAGATTTTCTTTTATAGATATCAAAGCACAGTTAGATTGTAGAGCATTCACTTGAATCACTTCTCCAATAATCAAACTAAGTACCATTATTTTTATTTTTATTTCCACATCATTTATTTTGTACTTTTTAAAATTTTATTTCTTTTATTTATTTTCATATTTTGAAATACATATAGATCTTCAATCCCATCATACCAAGACTATTAGTAAACAATATTATGGTAAAAATTGCATACATGTTCCCTTTTTCTCTTATGTTTTAGATCGACTTCAATTAGAGTGTCCCAAATGCAATGACTAATCTACAAATAACATATTCTTATATGAATTCAACTTAGGAAAACACCATATTTGTTAGATAGAAGCTATACAAAGTCATTAACTATCTAATATCATCAATTGTAAATACCAAATATTAGACTAGTCTTTAAACAAGGTCTCAATATTTTTGAAGGTAATTGAAATTGGATTACTCTATTTGTTAAATTTAATATTTGAACTCATTTCTAAAAACTTTCTTTTAACAAAGAAACATCTTTGCAATTAGTGAAGATTATAGCTTATGAAGCATACATTTTATGAAAGATTTCACAATATTTGAATCATAGCAATAAATATATAAGCAAGCCAAAGATTTTACAATATTTCAATTATAGGAATAAATATATAAGCAAGCCAACAATAAAATTGAATGTGTGGACTCAAACATCATGATGAAGATAAACATGAATATTCCTTCATATCTATAAAAGTCTTTATCTTGAACAAAAATCATTAAAGAAAATTCCTTTTGTGGAAATTTTTCTCTTGTGAATTGTTAAAAAGTTAAGTTTGAAAATTAAGACCCATACAAAAAATGAAGTGGCCTTGCTTGCACTTTATGTAATTTGGAAGGGGTAATTGAGATTTAACCCAACTCTATTTTACACAGATATATCACATGGGTGATGTTGA
>VDFB02047230.1:250882140-250929261 GCA_007258455.2 Sequoia sempervirens | reverse complement strand
CAACTATTGGTCCATTTGTGTTGAATATAAAAGGTAGAGATAGCAAATATTTATGGTTACCAATAGGCATTTGGTCCATTTTGGTTGCATATAAATTTTATTTTAAAAAAATATATGGTATTCCACAAGCAACAAATGATATTTTTTTGTTCAACTACTAGGGGTACCATGATTGAGTTTTGGTCGAGTCTCTAAAAAGTCAAATTTTAGATGCTTCTTAATAGATGTGTTGATGTGGCAAGTTGCATGATGAGTCACACCTCCAAACCTTAGTTATAGATAGATAAGAGGTTGATTCACATTTAAACAAAATAAAGTTCCTATGATATTCTAGTCAATCACTACATGGTTTTGATAAGGAAAAACATGTTTTGAAGGGACCCTGAAACCCTTTACAAAGATGAAAGCTGCAAGATAAATTAAACCACTAAACCCTGCAGCCCAAAAATCCAAATATTTGACAAAAGATGATCAACCCATCAGCAAACCCTATAGAAAAAATCATCAGCAAACTTGTTGAACCAAAAAAGGAAGCACCAGCTATAATAACTTATCTAAAACATCTGTCGAGGCCATATTCTCCTTAATGACCTCCTCATGCATACTGATAACATCCTTCGGCTCTTCAACAATGACAACAACCCTCTTTTTCGTCTTACTCCTTGTCCTAAGGCACACACCAACCTGCAAGTCTTTATCCAATGCAGAAGCAGAAGCCTCTACTTTCTCCATAAGGTAAGAGCCATTAACCTCTTCAATCATTTCCTCCATATCACCCAAGTCAAGAATTTTACCCATCCAATTTAGTGCTTTCTCATTCAAAACAAAAAGACCCATTATAGTGGTCTTTAGAGAGTTATTACTGATATTGACCACTGTTTTCAAGTCCTCTGACATCTTTCCATTTTTTTCCTGCAGACTTACAACTCTGTCCTCTAACATTTTATTAACAATACCTTCCAAAGAGTGAATCCTTTCCTCATGAGAAACCCCCAAATGATCAACATCCACCAAAAGCTTATCACTTGCTTAACATGCATTGATTTAACTTTGCCTTTTATTTCCCACTCCTTATGTTGCCCCTAAGTATAGCAACTCAAACATCCTACCAATTTTTCATCTGAATATTGAGCTCCTTAACCTCAAAAAATAACCACTTAACTAGAGAAAGTATATTTCTCATCTCATCTTCGGCCATCCTACAAAACATATTCATGTCAATTTCATCCTAGTTAACCGGAAGCTAAACATTTTGCTCCAAGTCATTACGAGCATCAAAACAATCCCTATTCTTTATGTCTCCTTCTTCGGCAGGGGAATCCTCGACTGCCACAACTTCCACCTTGATCCTCTCCTTATCTAGAAAATTAGCCAAATCAGTTAACACTTCTAGATGCTCCTTCACTTCCCTCTCCATAGAAGAAAAGACCTAAGAACAAATTACCACTTCAATCCCCTGCATTTCAACGGGACTAGTCTCTTTTAGTTTATCCTCCATCATAGACTTACCCATAACAGCAAGAACACTCGACTGAACACCCAATTTTTTTGGAACCTTAAGCCCTAACACAGGGGAGATTTCTAGTAGACCATTCTTACCAGGAACAGAGTTCCCCATCATGGCATTCTAAACACAATTAAAATTTGATGGAGTCACTTCACCCTCAAGAGGACAACCCTTCAAACCCTCTTTTCCAAAAGACAGCGTAGGATTCACATTCAAACTAGGGGCATTCACTTCATCACCTATCTCAATCTTCCTTTTGGCCGAAGCTTTAACTTTCTTCGAGCCTTTAGCTTTCCCCTTTGAAGATTTTCTAACAAAATTGACCAAGGTCTCCCGCACCTCCACATCAGTCTCATAACCCTTACCCCACTCTTTTGAATCTACATCCCCTTCCTCAGAGCCGTCTTCAACAATAGACATATCCTCACATTTTGACTATTCCTCCTTAGAACTACCGAACCATTCATTAGCAAAGTCCCCAGTATCATAACCATCATTTTTAACCCCCTTCTTACCTAGAGTTTTAGGGGAAATCAAAATCAATTTGAGCTTGATATGAGCAAATAAAAAACTCATAAGCCCTTCATGAAGAACCACCTTCCTAGGGTTCTTCCTGTGGTCTTCAATACACTTCTCCATAGAGTATAACATGTAAAAAGGAAAGGAGACTGAAGCCTTATGCCTAAAATGATTCAATAGCACAAAATGGTAAGTGTAAACCACAAAGAATCTACCTTCAAGGATGATGTAGTGCATAATGGCCCTCATGAGGTCCCTCCAAAGCGGCTTCAAGGACTTCCTAGCATAACCTCCACTTCCAATTTCCTTAAGCTTTTTCCTCTCATCATGTTTGAAAAAATTTACAAAATCCTTCTTAGTCGCACCCCTATCTCTGAAAAACTTCCTCCCAATAACTGAAAGACCAGTTACCTCCACAATAAAATCCTCATCTATAAAAAAAACTCAACACCCTTATACTACAGAGTCCTTGCATTCCAGCCTTTCACAAAGAAATTAGTAGCATCAGGGTCTGGGCCTTGAATTCTCTACATAAATTGCATAACCCCCCCAATTCTAAATGCTCCCAAATTGTAGCATTCTTTTGAAACTCTTCACAGGAACTCGACTCAATTCTACAACGGTCACCACCCATGGTAACATGCAACAACCCAAAACCCAACAACAGCTGGAAGAAATGTAAAATAAAAATGAACCAGACACTTCTCAAAGCGATACAACAAACACCCACAGTATGTGTGGGCTTATCATTCCAAGTACTTCCCTGCAAATACTACTAGTCCATCCTTCTATGGAAACCAAGGAAAAAATAATTAATTAGATATGGAAAAGGTTTGATGTGCAATACCCAACTCAAAATCATAATGAAAAACCTTTCCCTGAGAACACCACTCCTATAAACAAGTCATTTGGTCATTATTAGAAATACACTTTAGATTAATAGGTAGCGATTCAAAATAATCCCAATCAGATCTCTCCAACACTCCCATGTTGGCAACACCATCAACCATCATGTTTGCTTCACAAAAAACATGTGTGATTTTGATGTCCTCAAAATATTTTATAATTGAGATCGAATCATTAATAAAATGAGCAATAGACCATGAAGGAGGCCACTTCATTAAGAGACAATTAATCACATTAAGAGAGACCCCCTTTGTAGGCATGTAAAATGTATCGATTAATGCTACACACCGGATCCTAATTTCACTAACACCGATTCATCCTAAATCATCCCCTTTTCTAATCATTTAATCGAATAACCTTTATTTGATTAAATTCATCAAATTTCACCTCTTAATTAAATAAATCAAATTTATCTGATTAAGTCATCATCTCTTTTAATTAAATAAATCATTTTATTTGATTAATCCTATAGTCCCCCTTTTAATTAAATAATTCATTTTATTTAATTAAATTTCTAAATTCATCTAGTTAAATTAAATAAATTTATCTTTATTTGATTTAACACTAATATCATCTCCCATGCAATTAAATAAATGAATACTTTATTTATATAATTAAGTCAAATCATTTTCCTCTCATTTTGATTTAAATTAATCCAAAAGTCTAAGTCAAATTGTCAAATCATCAAATCACCTCTCTTAAATTAATCAAACTTGATTAATTAACTCCCTAATCACCTAAATCCTCTAGATATTGCAACTTGCACAATAAATCATTTCTTTTGATTTATTAAATCTCTAATTTCCCTCAACTTGGCATAAATAGGGAATATTCCTCCAAATTTGAAAATCCCTCCAAAGAGATGTGTCCTTCCCACAAGGCATTGAATGCCTCTTACATGTTCTTGTGCATTGATCCAAGTGGCATTTAAGACATTCTTTTCTCCCCCCAACTTGTCATTTCATGAATTTCAAATTCCACCTAATATCATTTATTGGCACATTCATCAAAATGTGCTCAATCTTCCTCCATTCACATCTTGACAAGTGGCACTTGGCCATTGGATGTTGAATGATCCCACATTCCTCCATTTTTCTTATTCTTCCATCTTTCTCTTCTATAAATAGAAGGCTTTCTTTCTCATTTTGGATCCACAACTTAGAGCAAAGTTATTATCTTCACATTGAGAGCTAATTTTATCCATTTTCATTACATTTGCTATCATCATAGTTAGGTTATTACATATTTCATCAAGGAGCTCATTATTCTTCATCATCAAGTGGATCAATCTTCATCAAGCTTGGAAAGTAGTTGGGAAAGGGCCATTTTCCACATCAAAATGGCACCAATTCCCCCATGGGATTGAGAGTTTGTTTGCATTAGATAGGATTTGATAGTTTTCATTTGTGTTCTTCATTTCCATTTCTTATATTATGCATTTCAAATGAATTTGATGGGGAATGTTGATTTAACTTGCATAATGATGTAATTGTGTTTTTTGTTTCTCATGTTTGGGTAGGTCTAGGATCGACATTCACACCCTCCAACCATAGCTTAGAAACCCCATGTTTCTTAGCCAAAACAAGGCCATGGCAAGCTATTGTAGCCTCTACAAAATGGTATGACTGGATTCCCAAGGGGAGCACCATAGCAGAGAAAAACATACCATTTTCATCGCGTAACACTCCCCCACAACCGACTAGCCCCAGATTTCCTTTAGATGCTCCATCAAAATTGACTTTGAACCACCTAGCAGCATGAGCCTTCCACCTAACCCCATCCCTGGGATCTTTCAACTTATTCATAGGATTGGAAAGGTCACAAGAGAGGTTCCATCTTTTCCGCACAAGCGTATCAAAAGGGGACACCACCACTTTCAAATTGTGGGTCAGAATCATAAAAAATTATGACAAAAAATTTTCCCTAATGGCATCACAAATTTTGAAAGCCAACCTGAAAGGCGACAGTTCCTATTGACGAAAAAATTTGTTGCTTCATTTAGGTTCCAAACATCCCAAGCAACATGAGGTAGAATAAGAGACCATAACGAAGAGAGCACCAGGTTAGAAGAAGGAGAGACCCATTGAGAACACAAGTCAGAGAAAGAATCCGGAAACACCCAAGCTAAGTCTCACATATTAAAAATATGAGACCAAACTCCCCAAGTAAAACTACAACCAGTCAGCAACTGGAGACAATCCTCTGTGTCAGCTTTACATAAGAAGCACCTATTCGACAAAGCCATACCTCTCTTCACAAGATTGTTCAAGGTAAGAATCTTGTCCTGAAACAAAAGCCAAAAGAAAATACCAAATTTGGGAAACAACTTCCTATTCCACACCTGACCCCATAAAGGTAGAGGACCAACCATCCAAGACTGGAAGGAAAAAGCAGAAGAAACCGAGAACTTCCCATTAGATGTTAGACGCTAAATAACAAAGTCCTCATGAGAAATCAAAGGAATATGAATCAATGATAGGAACTCCACAAGCAGATTCAAATCCCTATTCACCAAACCAAGATCAATCCAATTTCCCTACCTAATGTAATCAACAACATAAACACCCCATTCCCTAATGCAAAAATCCTTGAATGGAGCTGCCCAAGGTTCATCCTTCAAAGGCCCATGTCCAATCCACCAGTCATCCCCAAAAAGAATCCTTCTACCATTACCCAAAAAACATCTCAAACCATCAGCCACTGATGAGCAAACCCTGCACATAGAGCTCCAAAGGACCGAACCCTACGAAGGAACAAAGTTCTTGAACAAATCCCTAAACTTATCCACACACCTTAGGTACTTAGACTCAAAAATAGCCAACCATTTTTTGTCACTCACAAGGAGATTCTATAATGGTTTAGCCATAAGAGCTGAATGAAAATCCTTCAGCTTACATAGTCCTAACCCACCTTGAGATTTTGATCTACAAACTTCTTCCCAAGACAACAAATGAATCTTTTTTTCTCCTCCACACCATACCATAAGAATCTCTTCTGAATTCCCTCAATTTTCTCCCAAAATCTTCGAGGAATTTGGAACAAACTTAAAGCATAAACCAAAAAAATTTGAAGAGTAGACTTAATTAATTTCAAAATAAGACCAGGCTTCTTATTGACTTTGAGAGAATGAATATTCTCATGCACTGTGATAATAGAATCCAAAATCTGTCGCCCTGGCACAAACCCATTCTGTTGAGGAGAGGTAATCTTATATAAAACCCTTTGCAACCTAGAGGCAAGCACCTTAGAAGAAATCTTATAAATGGACCTACACAAACTAATAGGCTTGAAATCACCAAATTTATTAGCCCCTGACTTCTCAGGAATTAGAACTATAAAAGTGGAATTCAGCTCCTTCAACAATTGTCTACTCCCAAAAAATTCCTTGGTAGCATTGATAACATCCTTACAAATAATATCCCAAAAACTATGAAAGAACAAGAAAGGAAAACCATCCAGTGCCGAGGACTTATTCCCTTCTAAAGAAAACACAACCTTTCTGATTTCTTCCTCTGATGGAATATCAAACAAAAAATCATTCTCCTCCTCTGTAATCAGACTAGGAATAACATTAAGAAAACCTTGTTGACAGACAGGATCCAGCGAGCCTTCCTCAGAAAGGAGAGTCTCAAAGAAAGACCAAGCCATCGATCTAATCTTATCATCATCCTCAAAGGAAACATTATCCACCACCACTTTATAAATTCTATTAGATAACCTATGTTTCAGGGTCGTGAGATGGAAAAACCGAGTATTTTTATCACCACTATGAAGCCAAATAGCACGCGATCTCTGCTTCCAAAACTCCTCCTCTCTGGCCACAATATTATGCAGTCTAGACAACAACATACTCTCCTCTTGAAGCAACACATCATAACCAAAAGCCTGTAGATTCTGTTGCACTATTTCAAATTAGACTTCACAACTGACTTCTCCTCAAAAATGTGTCCAAAAGAATCCCTATTCCGTTGAATCAAATTTTGCTTAACCGAAGCCAATTTATTATCATCTTTAAACATGGTCGAACCATCAACATTAATATTCCACCACTAAGTAATCTTAAGATGTAGATCAAGATGATCAATCCACATCTTCTCAAATCTGAAAGGGAAAGCCTTTTTACGAGCAAAAGGTTCAGCAATCAAACAAATAGGGAAGTGATTTGAGCCAACCCTCGCAAGAGGAGACAAGTAACAAGCATAAAAATGCAACTAGTCTGGAGAGATTAGCACCCTATCCAATTTAACCTGAATAAGAGCATCCCTAGCATGCCTATTAGACCAAGTATAAGCAGCACCCCCCAAATCGAAGTTGAGCAAAAGATTATCATTAATAAAATTCATAAGGTCAAGTTTGCTTTCATCATCAATCTGAGCACCCCCTTTTTTATCAACCTCATTCACCAGGGTATTAAAGTCCCCCATCACTTTCCAATTGGGTAAAGAGAACTAAGCCTTAAAAGAATTCAACCTATCCCAAAAATGCTTATGGGAGCTTTTATTATTGGGAGCATAAATATTAGACAACACCCAGGAAAAATTTTCCATTAAACACACAAATGAGGTAGCCACATGATTATCAAAAGAAAACAACTTAGTACTAGACACCACTTTAGGGTTCCAAAACGAGGCCACTCCACCAGAAGCCCCATTAGATTCAACAATTTGACAACCACAATCTTTAAAAAAATGGTTCTTAGTCTTCATCACTTTCTTAGCACTCATCTTAGTTTCGTGAATCAAAATAATATCATGCCTGTGAATTCTAACCATATTGGCCAGAAGATCCTATTTATGAGGATTATTCAATCCTGTAATATTCTAAGAAAGAATATTCATAAAAGATTATGCAAGGGACCATTTAGGCCCATCTCAAGTAGAGTGATTTGCGAACCGTCAACAATATCACACTTGCTAACCCTCTCCCTGATCTTCTACGCAAAGGGCCTACCTTTTCCCCTTGGTTTTGAACCAAAATACAACTTTAAATGGTTTTGAGTATCCATCCCCAAACCAGAAGGAATAGTCTTCTCAAGCTCCTAGACTTAGCTAAAAGAACAGTAGTCCAAGGCTCCTCCTTCTGAGAGAAGCCTCTTTAGAACAACCCATGATAGAAAAGGTGAGCACTAATTTCTCATCTACTGATTCCACCAAAGGTTCAACAAAGGGAGAAACCTATCTCTTTTCCTCCTCCTCTAGTAAGGGAAAAATCGATACATCAACCTTAGAAGAGAGCAAAAGCTCCTTAGATAACATCTTTAGAGGAGTCGCCTTCTCCAGCTCAACAACCGCCAACGCCAAAGAATCAACACCACCAGCCACCACCAAAGCCAACGACATGTTAATCAAACACTCATCCTTCCTGCCTTCCTCCTCTATAAGATCATCCTCAACTAAACCAGAAGAAAAATCCTTAGAAACCACACCAAAACCCATCACACCCTCAACTAGTTCCTCAAGGCCTTTAGCAAGGCCAACATTACCACGTTGACAAACTTCCTTCCATATTTTAGACTTCTTGGGCAGAATCGGGTTCCTTTTAGGAGGAGGCACCGGCTTCAACAGACACTTCTTTGCCCAATGCCCCACCTTTTTTTAGTGGAAACAAGCAAAAGGGGTAGATTCAAACTGAACATCCTGCTCCCACACACCAAGCTTAGAATTAATCTTAATTTTTGACAAAAGATCCGTAGCTTGGTCCAGAATCACACAAAGCCTTGCATAAACCAACCTTCGCCTTGAGGTAGTCAAACTATCAATTGAAAGAAAACACTCAAAAGTAGACACTATACCCTTAAAAACCTACTCATCCCAAAACTCCAAAGGGAGCCCTGGTAAACGAACCCAAACAAGGGTTGAATCGAAAGAGCAAGAACTAGAGGAGAAACTAGCTTCCCATTTTTTCAACACTAGAGTTGACTTTCCAATAATCCATGGTCCTCCCACCAAAACTCTCAACAAATCCTCATCACAAGAAAAAGAAAAGGATAAAAATCCCTTTGCAAGAGTCGTAATCTCCACCTTCCCTTTCAAAAACCAACGGTTTTTAGAAAGCATCCTCACCAATTCAATATTAGATCGCAGACCCAAAAACATGCCCACCAGCGCTTGCTCCATGGAGAGTAAACCTTTACCAATAATGCAATTAGGCACCAAAACCAAATATTCACCCTTTGTCGGGTTAGAAAAGAAGTCCATAGGAGAAGAAGAACTTTTATCCTTAAGTTTTGCACCAAAAAGAGTGGACCATGACTTTCCACCCACGGATGACAAAACAACCTTAGAGGCTTCAGGGATGACAGCTTCAGAAGTGACAACTACCCCGAGGGCCACATCCTTATGTTAGAAAAATATGTCTCAATCCCACAGGCTGAAACCTCTATTGGAGCCAAGTTGATGTGACATATTCTATGTCTGGCCGACAATCAGATTTGTAGCCTTATGTTTTGTATAGGTCGCTGTGACCTTGCAGAAGTCTTGCCAAAAGGTTACACATTGGAGTCTTCGGTGTGACATGTGACTTTGCTATGAACTCCTGGCGACATGTGTTTGTCTTGCCAATGCTCATTGGGGTAACATGAATGTCTCGGTATGAAGTCCCAGCGATAATGGAAGGTCTCACCGATGGGGATACACTTGGGGTCTTCGTGGTGACTCAAAGACTTCGGTATGAAGTCTTGGGGACCGATGGAGAGTCTCGCCGATAGTATGTGACACTCGGGGTGACATGGGATGTTCGCTATGACCTCTTGGTGAAAGAAATAGACCATTCGGTGGAAGCTTTGTCTTTCGGTATGATGTCTCACCAACTCGTGGGGTCTTGCCGATAGTAGTATGGCTTCGAAGTAACATAAGAGATCTCGATGAAATCTCTTGGCGACAGTTGAATGTCTTAGCAATAGATGGGTGCTGATGGAAATGCTAATGTTTCGGTATGACTTAGGACCTCGGTATGAAGTCCTGGCAAAAGCGATGAGTCTCGTCGACTAGTGGATGCACTTGGATTAACTTGAAGGCTCAGCGTGAGGTCCTGGCAAGAGCGGTATGTCCTGCCAATAGAATGGCTCTTCGGTGTGACTTAGGATATCGATATGTGGTCTCACCGAAGAGCGATAGTCTTGCTAAAAGGAAAACTGAATTCATTGTGACTTGTGAGCATCGGTATGAGTCTTGCCAATGAGAAATCTCTTGCCGATAGGAATGCAATGAATCTCGGTGGTTTTGGTATGACTTGTGGGCTTCGCTATAATGTCTTGCTGACTGTTGGGACTTACGCCGATATCGATATGAAACTATTGAGCATCGGGGAGACACTTCTTGTGTCTCACCGACATGCGAACTCAGTTGAATGTTCCTTTTACCATTTGACTTTCCTATGTGGCATCTCATGGACCAATCAGAGGAGCTGAATGGGAACCGCTAGTAGTTGGACTATTGCGGCCATTACTAAGAGGACAGTTGACAGACAGGGGCGACATGAATATAGTCTGGAGTAGTAGTTGATGACTAGTTCGGTGGTTGGATGGATTGACAGATTGTTGTGTGATTGTATGATCAATGGATGAATTCCATTCTATGAAGACTATAACATGAATGTTCTGTAACAAGGTTGTTCATGGTGAATGTTGCTGAAATATGACATCAAAAAGATAATTCTGATATTTCTATGTAATCTCCATTACTATAATACAAAGTGATTTCTCTTGGTGTGGTGGGTTTTTCTCCTATAAGGGTTTTCCCACGTATATCTGGTGTTCATATGTGCTTGTCAAATACTCTGTTTCTATTATTGCTTTCATGTGCATTTTAATTCGACTGTAATTGTAAAATTTAAAAGTTTCTCTGCATTCTTCCTTGAGGTTTTGACGTTAGGAGAGTTGTTTCCGCATCTAGCTTTCCTTACAAGTGGTATCAGAGCCTGGCCAGTTGTGTTATCCTTGTGGGTATGTTGGGTTTTTTGAGTCAATTTTATTCAGTGGGAGTCCTGTAGAAGTTTTTTAATTCAAATTATAGATTGAGATGGCTAGCACGTCAGGAAAGATTGAAATAGAGAAGTTCAATGGCAGCAATTTTGAGTTGTGGAAACTCAAAATGGAGGATCTTTTAGTTGATCGTGATTTGTGGCTTGTTGTGTCTAGAACAAAACCTACAAGCATTAAGCAAGAAGATTGAGACCTTGCAGATAGAAAGTCTAAGGGGCTGATAAGGCTCTCTTTGGCAGACTCTGTTCTTCTGAATGTGCATGAGGAGAAGACTGCATCTTCCTTGTGGAAGAGACTAGCGTCTATTTATGAGGGGAAGTCTTTGGTGAATAAACTGTTCCTGAGGAAAAAGTTGTACACTTTGAGAATGCAGGAAGGAGGGTTTGTTGTTGATCATTTGAACACATTCAATATGTTGATTGCATAGTTAACGTCTGTTGGTGTGAAGATTGATGAAGAGGATCGTTGTATGCTGATATTGTGTTCTTTTCTAGACTCATGGGATCACCTAGTGATGGCTATTGGGATTACAACATCCAGTTTCAAGATGGAAGATGTTGTTGCTTCTTTGTTATCAGAAGAAATGAGAAGGAAATCTTCTAAGATGGCGAAGGAGGCCCTTGATGTTAGAAGAAGGTCAAAAGAGAAAGGCAAGAAGAAGGACAAGAAATCTAAATTGAAATCAGAGGGGAGATCAAAGTCTCCTCGCAAGAAGTCCAAGGTGAAGTGATGGAACTGTGGGCAACCTGGTCATGTTTGAAAGGATTGTAAAGAGGAGGAGAAGAAGAAGAATAAGTATTCTTCCGACAATGATTCTTCTCATAGTGATGCAGATGCCTTCATTGCAGCCTTGGCTACATAGGCATCAGATGATGTCTGGCTGATTGATTTTGGAACATCTTTCCACATGACATTTTATAAAGATTGGTTTACGAAGTATGGAGAATATGATGGTGGAAAGGTGTACTTGGTGAGTGATTCAACTTTGGAAATTGTTGGCCATGGAAGAGTCAGAATTCAATTCCCTTGATGGAAGAGTGAAGGGAATTAATGATGTTATGCATATACTAGGTCTGGCTCAAAACTTACTTTCTGTTAGTAAGTTGAATGGTATTGGAGTGCAAGTCATGTTCTCTGGAAATGGCTGCAAGATGACTAGAGGCTCAATGGTGCTAGCAAGGGGTGCTCGTATTGGTACTTTGTACAAGCTGGATGCACATGTTGTTCAATGCAACATTGTCTCTGTAAAGTCACAGAAGGCTACTCATGGAGGAAAAGAGGGAAATGTTCCTAATTTTATAAACTCTATGGAAGTTAAACTTCCAGCAGAAAAGACTATGCTTTGACATCATAGGCTAGGCCACATTGGATAGAAAGGTTTAAAAACGTTGAAGAACAAAAACCTAGTTGAGGGGCTTGAAGATTGTAATCTTGAATTTGAATTCTGTGAACATTGCATATATGGAAAACAACACTATGTTTCTTTTTATTCCAGTCCTTATAAATCTTCTGGTTTGCTAGATTATATTCATTCTGATGTATTTGGTCCAGTGAATATTCCTTCGTTGTCTAAGTCAAGGTACTATGTATTGTTCATTGATGATTATTTGAGAAGAACATTTGTTTATTTTTTGAAAAGTAAATCATAAGTGTTCAGTCGATTTAAGGAATTTAAGAACTTTGTAGAAAATCAAACTAGAAGAAAAATTAAATGTTTAAGGACTAATAATGGCGGTAAATTTTGTTATGATGATTTTGAGAGGAATTGTAAAGACTATGGGATTAAAAGACATAAGACTACACCTTATACTCCATAGCAAAATGGTGTTGCAGAAAGGTTCAATAGGACAGTGATGGAGAGAGCACAAAGTATGCTAAGTAGTGCTGGCTTGGAGGAGAAGTTCTGGGCTGAGGTTGTTGCTACTGCATGTTACTTGATTAATCGTTCTCCAAATTTTGTTCTTGTTGAGAAAACACCTTTGGAAGCATGGTCTGGTAAGAAGCCCTCTTTAAGACGTATTCATTTTTTTGGTTGTGAGGCATATGCTCATGTGTCGTATGAGAAAAGATCTAAATTGGAGAACAAGGCTATCAAATGTATTTTTATTGGATATAGTGCTGGTATAAAAGGATACAAGCTTTGGAATCTTGATACAGAGAAGGTTGTATACAACAGAAGTGTAATCTTTCATGAGCTAAAACCTTCTACCTTGGATCTACAGTCAGAGACAAAGTCAAAAAACAATAAGGATGTAGCTGTAATTCCTCCTACACCAAAGAAAGAGGAATTGAAAATTCAAAATGTACGTGAAACTGAGGAGAGCTCAAGTAGTTCAGAAAGTTTTGAAGAAGAAAAAGAACCTCAGCCTCAACAAGTGAGGAGGTCAACTCGTGAAAGAAAGCAACCTGATAGGTATGGGTTTTCTTAGATAGATTCTACTTGTTCCTATGCTTCAATTTCTAGCACTGATAAATTCTACTCTATTTTTGTTATTGCTTTCATGTGCATCTTAATTCGACTGTAATTGTAAAATTTAAAAGTGTCTCTGCATTCTTCCCTGAGGTTTTGACGTTAGGAGAGTTGTTTTCGCATCTAGCTTTCCTTACACCTTAGACCCCACCTTACCGCAAGCAGTACCACCTTGACCCAAACCGCTAGAGGAAGGTAAAATAAGAGAAGCATCCTGCAACAAGGACCCACTTGGCGTCCCATCCGAAGACCCAACGTCAGCCTGACCTCCACCATTAACGCTAGTCCTTACCTTCAACCACACCACCTGATGATGCTCCCATGACTCTTTTTTCTGTAGTCAATCGCTACATATTGACAAAGTTAGCTCACATGATTATTTGCCCCTCTCCCCTAGTAAAAGCATCAAAATTGATGATGAAAAATTCATACCTTAGCTATAAGTGAAGAGTAATAAATTTTTAGTATTTTTTGACATTGAAAAGTTAGATTTTGTGAGGCATGAAGTTAGGATATACGACTACTAGTTCTTCTCTCCTAAAATGAAAAATTCTCATGAATAGGAATAATAATAATAATAATAACAATAATAATAATAATTGTGAGATTCGCTAACTAGCCTACCAGGAATCTAATGACTGAAGGAAAGCAAAACCATAAATATGAGGAAGAATAAACTGTATTCCTCTCAAGAATGCAAAGCTATATTCATCTTGAGAATTAGAATGAAATGGCGCCATATTACAAAGGGAACGCCTTGGTTATATAGTCCAAGGGGAGAGATAGATGCATCTAGATTATGACAATTGTTGGCATCATGTGAGTTGTGACAACTCATCTCATTAAAGGCTCAACCACCTTATCCCTATGTAAAGTTAAGCTAGTGTGAAGAGGACTTTAGTGGAGAAATAGATAAGAATGAACTAGTTAGATAAAGTACCCCTTTCACACTAACATGGTCCCCCCTTAAAAGTGAAACTTAGGGAGAAGTATACAATGCAAAGATGCAAATATGGGTCCTAGCTACTAGGCCTGATGAGGTACCCATGTACAAATGTAATGCAATCCCTCACAAATAGAGAAAAGGAGAAAACCTAGTGGGAAAAAACTCCTCTCCAAAATAGAGATGAAATAAAAATGCTCTCACAAAGATGAGAAGGACAAAAAATGGGTGAGGAAAAAGTCCCTCCCATAAGAGATGATGAAGAAAGTCCATGCAACCCACCCTCAATGGCGAGCCTCTGCTCAAATGTAACAATGTCAAGAGTCCCCAATCTTAACTAAAGAAGGAGACAAAGTAGAAAAATGTGAAGATTGAAGAAGATCGGACCAAGGATGATGATGATTCCTCCAAATTTTTCTCCAAAGTAATTCCAAACTGTGACAAGCACTGATGGAAAGAATCAGGTACAACTACAGAAGATGCCACATAACTAGTGACTGAATTGAAACTGTCAACTCATGAGAAACTGTAGAATCTATTGAATAACTGTAGATGAATCCACACTACAATAGGAATAAGGTCAGAACCAAGGAGATAACTGTACAAGTATCAATTGGACACTCTCTTGATAGATGGTATATCCCTATCACAACTGGAGACAGGTACCAAGTCTCTGGATGTATAACCGAACTTTTGAAGATGGGTAGATTGCTACCAAAATAGGAGCGTCTATATGGTATATAGTCCATCACACTGAAATGCATGGGTAACCACCCACTGCATTCGCTGAGTATATAGGAACTAACACAGGATACATAGATCAATCCAACATATAGTATGACAGAGTACACTAATTGTGGCACTTTATTTTAGTGTGATTACAACATTACAAAGAGGAGAACTACAAAAACCATGATCCAAATAAAAAAAAGTGCATAAGTAACTCTGAAGAGCTTGGAGAGATCTTTCCAATCCTACAAGAATCACAAAAAATAAAGGAACCGTGCAAAAGTTATGAGCTCGGGAGTGCAAAAGAGACATCTAACTTTGACAAGCAATAAATGCTACCAAACAGAAAAATTTCTAAAATTCACCTATGCCACTGGAAAATTGAGCTTGCCATCTTTTCGATGATATTTTGTTTGTGAAATTTTGCCATCTGGAGAAAAATTTATACAAAAACGAAAAAAAAACCTAGAAAATAACCTTTTACACTAACTGAGTGCAATAAATAAATACTAAATTGGGTCAAAATTTGTGCTCCCTATCATGCCATATGACCACCCTTATTAAAAAAAGAGTTTAAAAAAAACTTTTATCCCCACCACCGCCATTGGTGGCGGGTGGGGGGAGTGGTGGTGGTACCTCGGTGGCTGAGCCACTCGGGAGCCACCCCACCCTATCGGTCTTTACAAAATAAACACCAACTAAAATTATATGTCAACTTTTAAAAATTTATAAATAAATATTTTTAATATTTGAAATGTCGATTAAAATATTTTAGCAGTGAAAAGACTCACCGATCAGATAACAATAAATGGCACTAATGATTGAATTGCTTGGGATGTTGGTCGGCAAAAATGCTTACACAGAGACACGTCGACCAACCAATGAGATTTGACTATGACACCGGTGAACGGTGGACTCCCCAACAATAAAGGTCACCTATAAATGCCGCTATGACTCCCCAACACTAGGATTAGACGCGCGGGTCTTGGCCTATGCAACCAATGTAGTGATCTGCCCGTATGCCAAGCGAAGAGACCGCAGATTTTGGAGGAGCGCCGATGAATTGGTACCCGATGTTGGCAGATGGAGGAAATAGTATATGGTCGGTCAGCTAATATATGTGGATGGAAATGATGATACTTTCCCTCTAAATACGATGAAGTAACTACTCTCAGACCGCCGATGTGAGTGCTTGTGGATCTGACGCAGGCAAGGTATATGTCAATGAGCTTTGTCGGCTAATGACAATGGTGAAGAGGCGAGCTACCAGGACTAGGTATGAGCTTACCAATCCTCCAAGGAAGATCACCAGGCAAAAAAATGAAGGCTGATAAAATATTCATACCGATAATGATGAATGAAGCTGTCAATGGTAGATTGATGCAATGCAATAAAGGGTTGGCATCCACCAATGACTAGAATAAATACTGGCGACCAAGCAATTAATGGTACTCGCCGATAGAAATTTTGAAGGAATAGATTTCAACCAAGCCAATGTGACACTGATGCAGTGAATATATACACTGACAGTGTTGGATCTTAATTTTCAATGCGACAACCAATTTCTTCACAATGAATAAGGATGATTTGATCACAAAAATCACAATGATTTTACAAAACTTATGCAAGCCGATGTGATGCAAATGAAATATTAGACCTATCGATGGACTGACAACTGACCTATTGAATGAGATCCATCCTCTATGATGTGAAAGGAATCATAGTACGCTGAATGACTACAGACTACAAACCTAGTACGCCGATCTAAGAGAAAAGATAATTTGATAGCGACTGTAGATTATTGGTGACCAAGCCTTGTAGAAGGATGCGGGCCATGGATTGAAGGATTCTTTGCACCTGATCTTCTAGTGACCAACGATAGGATGAAGTGCTCACAAAGAGTACTCGCCTTGGCCAAGCACCGGACCCCTGGGAGCTATAGACTTGACCGCTGTATTAAACTTTCATCACCGGTTGTGTAGAAGACCAGTCATAACCTGTGATATTACCCAATTGATTGGTGGAGTAAATGCTCAGACACCTTGACTATTGTTTACCACCAGTGACTAATCAAAACTTGTAGGAATGATGCAAGTCATACCCTGGCTAGCCGATGAATCAGGGGATGTGATCTAACAATGGAAAATTCAACAAATTCCAACGATTAGATGAAGATTAGATCAATGCCAAAGAGAAAAACTAAGTTTCAATTTGTTGCCGGTGAGATGAATGAAACAACTCAAATTTGACCTTCAATGATTCCAGGTAGATGTACTAGATAGAGAGTACGAAGAACCACTGATAAATTTGTCAGATGACCAAGGATCTAACCGCAACCGACTATGTCAAGGTGATGCCGACACAATATTATGAAAATCTTTGCCCCAAATATTTTTTAAATAAATCGCAAAAATATTTTTTCAAATATTTTATTGCAAAAATCATGTGATTTGGGAGTTCTGTATGACTCCCATGTAATTTTTTTTGTCTGAATCTCCAACTGATAGTGTTCAAAATTGACAATTTGGTAGTCGATCTTTAGGTTTTTCGACCTCCCGAATGCGATGGCAAGGTCTATTTTGACCCAAACTACTCCAAAAAAATGGCTACATTCTTGATTAGGAAACCAACACCCAACTTCAAACCCTTGCATATTTGGCCTCCAATGTCCAACTGGGATGAAACAAGAGGAAAATTTGACTATCTCGAACACTCCAGATGCAATGGTGACCTCATAGTCTCTCTAGGAAGCTTCAAAAGACCTGTAACTAAAAATTCAATGTATGAACCCCCACAGAAACTTATATATATATTTACACCTTTCTGATTCTCCAGATCATCCGAGGATGCAAGAGAAGAGCATACTTAGTTTTTGAAAAAAAATTGCACTCTTATATTTCTTAAAGGAATGCTAACCCACAACTCAAAAATTGCTCTAATACCATGTGAGATTTGCTAACTAGCCTACCAGGAATCTAATGACTGAAGTAAAGCAAAACCATAAATATGAGGAGGAATAAACTGTATTCCTCTCAAGAATGCAAAGCTATATTCAGCTTGAGAATTAGAATGAAATGGTGTCATATTACAAAGGGAATGCCTTGGTTATGTAGGCAAGGGGAGAGATAGATGCAACTAGATTATGACAAGTGTTGGAATCCTGTGAGGTGTGACAACTCATGTCTCAACCACCTTATCCCTATGTAAAGTTAAGCTAGTGTGAAGAGGACTTTAGTGGAGGACTAGCTAAGAATGAACTAGTTAGATGAAGTGCCCCTTTCACACTAACAACAACAACAACAACAACAAGAATAATATATGTCAAATCTAGAACTCTTCTACTATTTCAATTAAATTTTGAAAGAGTAAAAATCTATATGCAATACTTTTTTGACATTGAGAAGATAGATTTTGTGAGGTATGAAGTTAGGATACATGACTACTAGTTCTTCTCTCCTAAAATGAAAAATTCTCATGAATATGAATACAAATATAAATAATAATATATATGTCAAATCCAAACTCTTCTACTATTTCAATTAAATTTTGAAAGAGTAAAAATCCATATGCAATAAAACAATCTTCAAATATAAATACAACACATTCTCCTATACATGTTTACTTTGAGACTAGTTTCTCATCTTAATAATTCCTGATTTACCTTTAAACAACTTTATCTAAAGTGCATCGACAAAATTATATGAAGTTATGCTACTACCTATTGTTTTATAATTTTGGTTTCTCTTATAAAATTCAATGGGATGAGGAGAAACCGTAGGATAAATTAATGTGGGGCTCTTTAACAATGATGCTTGTCACTCACAAAAAAGTGAACTTTGAAAATGAAGTGGCCTTGCTTACAATTTACACAATATAGTTGTAACGCATCAGCGATATGATCATTTCAGCATTTACTTGAGTGGTTGTGGGTCCCTTCATTTCATCATTTATAGAACAGTTTGCATGTGAGCTTTGAAACATGGTCAAGCTGTCCAGAGCAAAACATCCTTTAGAGTGAATTATTGGAGAAACATCACCCCTGCTCTAAAGCTATCAAGTTTTCTCTAATTTTATCAAAATCTAGATCAGTTTGAGTTATATTTCCCATCCCTTTTCTTTGGCACTTAGACTTCATGGTGTCCTCCTCCTAATCACACAAGCTTTCTTTCAGTGATTTTGAAAGGGAAACGTCTGTTGTAGGGAAAAGTAAAGTTTAAAAATGAAAACTCACAAGAAAGTGAAGTTTGAAAATGACAAATCACAAGAAAGTGAAGTTTGAAAATGACAAATCACAAGAAAGTGAAGTTTGAAAATGACAACTCATATTGAAAATGAAGTTTGACAACGTGTTTGTGGGCTCTTTTACAAATAAAGTTTGAAAATGAAAACTCAGAAGAAAGTGATATTTGAAAATAACAGCTCATACTAAAAATGAAACTTGGCCTTGCTTACAATTTACAAAATATGGATGTAACCCATCAGTGATGATCATTTCAACATCTATTGTCAATATGTCCTTTCATTTCATCTTTAATAGACCACTTTCCATGTGAGCTTTGAAATGAGGTCAAGTCATATAGAGAAAAATATATATGAGTGTGTTAGAGTGAATTATTGGAGAAATATCACCCTGCTTTAAAGCTATCAATTTTTCTCTAGTTTTATCAAAATCTAGATCAGTTTGAGTTATATTTCCCATCCCTTTTTCTTTGGCACATAGACTTCATGGTGTCTTCCTCATCATCTCACAAAATTTATTTGAGTGATTTTGGAAGGGAAACATCGGTTTGTATCTAAAAAAATTATGACACATTCATCAACCACCGATGCCCTAACATCAAAGAAACTGTGGAATTTGCACTTTACGATATTGGAGGAAAAGGAGTGTTGGACATTTCTTGATGATCAAGAATTACAATTGGGAGATTCAATTTCGTCTACTATTCAAAATGCAATACTCTTCTAGAGTGCAGATCACCATCTTCTCACTGCGATATGCAGAGTCCTCTTGGTGTCTTGATGAGTTGCTTCTCATGTTGGAAACCAGGTCTCACTTTATTCCCACATTTTATGACGTAAAGCCTTCTAACCTTCACTACCCTCACAAGGGAGTTTATGTGTTTGCATTCGCTAAACATAAAAGGAGAGATTCAAAAAGGACAAGATTCAACAGTGGAAAGAAGCCCTAAAATCATCTTCACTCATCTCTTGCTATGAATTCAACACATCTAATGAGTAAGGCTTAGCTTTTTTTTCCATTTAGTTTTTCCTATTCTATTTAGTTTGTTTGCTTCAAATCTATTATGATTTAGTGTTTCAATTTTTCCTTTTTACCCTCTCCATATTGATTTTGAATGCTTTTGAATTCTCATTTCCTTAAAATTATCAGTAATGTCGAGATGTTGTGTACAAAGATTGCCATGGTTGTGCAACAAGAGGCTGGGAAGAGATCTAAGGGATTCCCAACACATGGGGGTCTAGAAAACACCTATAGGTCTTCATGCAAATGAAGAAGAGTCAACAAGTACATTAGTATAATTGAAGAAATCTATTCTTTTTCCAATAGATTCACATCCAGTGGGCATACAATCCAAAGTTGAAGACATAGTAGGCTTGTTGGAAAACCCAACCATTCAAGTCATAGAAGTTGTTGGTATGGGCGGCTTAGGGAAGAAATTTCTTCTAAAAAATGTCTATAAAGCCATAAAATCAAAGTATGATAATTATATTTGGCTTTCTATTTCTAAATCTTATTCTCTCAAGAATTTACAATGGGATATAGCCTCCCAAATAGATCCAAAGAGAGAAAGTTTACAAAGGGATATTGTGGAAGCTGACGTAACTGAAGAAAGAGAAACATAATTGATTCATGACCATCTCCAAGAGAAAATATCTCTTATTTTATTGGATGATCTATGGATGCTCTTTCCTGAAAATAGTCTAATTGATAGACTTGGTTTGCCAGCTAATATAGATTGTAAAGTTGTGGTTAGCACAATAAATAGGCAGGTTACTCTAAATTCAAAAGCTCAAATTTACCATATGCAAAAAATTTCATATGAAGATAGTTGGAGGTTGTTTTGTGTCTACACATTTCTAGATTATGTGAGAAATAGAGTGCCACTGCAAAAATTGGAAGAGGAGGGTAAGAAGATTGTAAAGTAGTGTAAAAAATTACCTCTTGTTATCAAAATGATAGCAACATCTTTTGCCAACACCACACTTCTCAACAAATGGGAGTTGAAGCGCTATCAGCTTGAAGGAGAAGTTACTCCCATTGGTGACCCTCAACCTATCAACACTAATCCCTCAACCCTATACCCTCAACCCTTAAACCCTTAAACCCTAAGCCCTCTACCCTCTACGCTATACATTAAACCCTCAACCCTAATCCCTTGATCCTACACTCTAAACCCTTAATCCCTTAAACTGTCTACCCTATACATTAAACCCTGAATCCTAATCCTTCAAACCTATACCTTAAAAAATTAATCCCTCAAACCTTAAACCCTAAACCTTAAACCCTTAGCCCTAAACTCTAAAACCTCTACCCTATACATTATACACTCAACCCTAATCCCTCAACCCTAATCCCTTAAACCCTAAACCCTCAACCCTCAACCCTTAAACCCTTAATCCCAAAACGCTCTACCCTATACATTAAACCCTCAACCCTCAATTATCAATCCTCTACCATATACATTGGAACCTCAACCCTAATCCCTCAACATTATACCCTCAACCCTATACCCTCAACCATAATCCCTCAATCCTCAACCCTAATTCCTCAACCCTATACTCTCAACCCTTAAACCCTCAACCCCAATCCCTCAAACTTGTACCCTCAACCCTCAATCCTAATCCCTCAACCCTTAAACCCTTAAACCCTCAACCCTTAAACCCTAAAAACTCAACCCTTAAACCCTTAATCCCTCAACCCTCTACCCTATACATTAAATCCTCAAGGTCATAAATCCTCAACCCTCTACCCTATACATTGGACCCTCAACCCTAATCCCTCAACCCTATACCGTTAAACCATCAAACCTTCAACCCTAAACCCTAAACCCTCAACCCTAATCCCTCAACCTTCAACCCTTAAACCCTGAACCCTCAATCCTTAAACCTTGAACCCCTAATCCCTCAACCTTAAGCCCTCAACCCTCAACACTCAACCCCTAAACCCTCGACCCTCAACCCTAATCCCTCAACCCTATACCCTCAACCCTCAACCCTAATCCCCCAGACATATACCCTCAACCCTTAAACCCTTAAACCCTCATCCCTCAACCATCTACCCTATACATTAAACACTCAACCCTCAATTCTCAACCCTCCACCCTATACATTGGATTCTCAACCCTTTAATCCCTCAACCCTATACCCTAAAACCTATACGATCAACCCTATACCCTATACCCTCAACCCTAATCCATCAACCATAATACCTTAAACCCTAAACCCTCATCCATCAACCCTTAAACCTGCAACCCTTCAACCTTTAATCCCTCAAACCTCTACCATATACATTAAACCCTTAACCCTCAATTCTAAACCCTCTACCCTATACATAGGACCCTCAACCCTGTACCCTAAACCCTTAAACCCTCAACCCTAATCCTTCAACCCTCAACCCTTAAACCCTAAACCCTCAACCATTAATCCCTTAACCCTCAACCCTTAATCCCTCAACCCTTAAACCCTCAACTGTCAACCCTAATCCCTCAATCCTCAACCCTTAAACCTTTAAATCCACAACCCTCTACCCTCTACCCTATACATTAAACCATCAACCCTTAATCCCTAATCCCTCAACCCTTAAACCCTCAACCCTCAACCCTTAAACCCTCAACCCTCAACCCTAATCCCTTAACCCTTTGACCCTTAAACCCTTAAACTCTCAATCCTTCGACCCTTAAACCCTCAACCTTTAATTCTCAACTCTTTTACCTATACATTGGAGCCTCAAGCCTAATCCCTCAACCCTATACCCTCAACCCTTGAGCCCTTAATCTCTTAAACCCTCAATCCTCAACCCTCTACCCTATACATTAAACCCTCAACCCTAATCCCTTGTCCCTATACCTTAAACCATTAATACATTAATCCCTCAACGCTTAAACCCTCATCCCTTAAATCCTTAATCCCTCAACCCTCTACCCTATACATTAAACCCTCAACCCTCGATTCTCAATACTCTATCCTATACATTATACCCTCAACCCTTAAACCCTCAACCTTATACATTAGAAACTCAACCTAAATCCCTCAACCCTATACCTTAAATTCTCAACCCTATACCTTAAATCCTCAACCTTGGACCCTAACCCCTCAACCCTCAACCATTAAACCCTCACCCCTCTACCCTATACATTAAACCCTCAACCCTAATACATCAACCCTATACCTTAAACCTTAATCTCTTAACCCTCAACCCTTAAACCCTAATCCCTTAAACCCTCAACCCTTAAACCCTAAACCCTTGACCCTTAAACCCTAAACACTTAAACTCTCAACCCTTAAACCCTAATCCCTTACCCTCAACCCTAAACCCTAACCCTCAAGCCTCAACCTTAACCCTTAAACCTCAAACCCCCGACACTATACAAACCCTAATCCCTCAATCCTCATCCTTAAATCATAAACCCTCAACCCTAATCCATCAACCCTTAAACCCTCAACCCTTAACCCTCAACCCTTAAACCCTCAAACCCTCAAACATTAAAGCCTAATCCCTTAAACCTCAACCCTCAACCCTATACTTAAGCCCTAATCCCTCAACCCAATATCTTAAACCCTAATGGACCTGCACCCTATACACTTAACCTTCGACACTCAACCCTGAACATTATCCCTCAACCCTCAAACCTCTACCCTATACCCTATACCTTCAACCCTCATCCTTATACCTTATACCCTCAATCTTAAACCTTGAACCCTATACCTTAGACACTCAACCTTGAAAATCATCCCTCAACTATAAACCCTCAACCCTATACCCTTAACCATATACTTAATCCTTAATCCCTCAATCTTGAACCCTATACCTTAAACCCTAAACCCTACACTCACAAACCCTCATCCCTATACCCTACAACCTCACCCTTACACCCTAAACCCTTGATATTGTCCCTCAACCCTATTCTTAAAATTTAAACCATACACTCTCAACCCCTCACCCTATGCCTTATACCCTCAATCCATATTGTAAACCCTAAACCCAATATCCTAAAGCCTAATCCCTATGCCTTACACACTTAATCTTATACACTCAATAAGTTGAATATTATTCCTCAATTATAAACCCTCAACCCTCTACCATGTACCCTCAACCTATTACTTAAGCGCTAATCCCTCAAACCTCAACTCTATACCTTAAACTCTAACCCATAAACCTCAACCCTCATCCCTATAACCTATACCCTCACCCTTATATACCCTAAACCCAAAACCCTTACATACATACATACAAGCATACATACATACAAACATACATAAATACATACATACATACATGCATACATATAAGCATACACACACACACACATACACACACACATACATACATACATACATACATACATACATACATACATACATACATACATACATACATACATACATGCACACATGCATGCATACATACATAACACATACATACAAACATACATACATGCATACATACATACATACATGCATACAAGAATACATACATACATACGTACATACATACACGCATACATACATACATACGTACAAGCATACATACACACATACATATATACATACATACAGAAAGACATACAGACATACATACATACAAGCATTCATACATACATACAAGCATACATAAATATATACAAGCATACATACATACATACATACATACATAGATACAAGCATACATACATAAATACATGCATACATACATACATACATACATCATACATAAAGGCATACATACATACATATAAATATATTTACAAACATACATACAAACCCTATACATTTAACAAACTTGCACATAAACAATTTCAAGCGAGACATAATGTGAGGGCGTTATAATATGCTTGTGTTATGTCAAGCTTGGGAAACATAAAGTAAAATTTTGTAAAAGGAAGCAAAACACAAAACAAGACATAATGCAAGCACATTATAACGTGCTCATGCTATATCTTGCTTTGGGAATCCCCAAGCCTTAGGCTTGAATTTTCTTTGGATTTCCAACCAAGGCTTGGAGTGCCTTCCCAACACCCAAAGATGTGTTTTTGCATATTCTATAGGATCTCACATAATCTCGTTCGTGCTAACTGTCAGGTTTGCACATGTTTCAAGGTCGAGTAAATAAAAAACTTGGGTAATGTTAAACTCTCTCTTAGCTATTTAACAATGTAATTTTTTTCACATTTTGACAATGTTAAGGCTTTCATCTTTAATTTCTTTTGTTTGTGTGTCCGTTTTTTTGTCAAAAACTAGTGTTTGGTATTAACCGTTCATTGAAATTTCAAATAAATTACATTTTTATAAACTAGATTCCATTCTACACATATTAAAAAAAATTGATTAGTTTTCAAAAATTATAAGGGTAGTACAACCAAAATTCTATTTTTTAGGATGTGTCCACTTTAAAAATTAGTAAAAAATTGAATATTCATTAAAAAATTATCAGAAAAATCAGGCATAAACTACATGCTATTAGCTAGTTTCTCACTAAAGAAATTTTAAAAATACCAAAAAAAAGTTAACCTTTTGAGGGAGCCACTAAAGACGCCATGTTATGTTTTTTTGACAAAAAACAACAACAATTTTTGTGGCTCCCTTTTTTGAACCCCTTAATCTATACGATTTAAAAAAAAATTAGCAGTATAAAAAGTAGACTTGGAGCACTACGGACATTATTTTTGTTATATCTTAAAATTTTAAGTGTAACTTTCCTTAATTTCTCATCCAAGGTCAGTATTTCTTGATTTAAAAAAAAAAGGTGGCCACGTAAGACCCCTTTTTGGCCCCCCATCTCTCTGCACTTACCCTAAGCATTGTTTGCATTTTTGAAAAACACATACATGTTAGCGAAAAATGACACTTTTGGTCACCTTTTTATTCCTCATCTTAGTGTACACACCCCAAGACAAGAACATTAGTAATGACTTTTTTACTATTATGAAAGGCAATCAAGCTTCTAAATTATAATATAAATGAATATCTTTGTTCAACATGCTATTGAGATAATGAACAATATTTATGAGTCCTAATACAAACTTTCAAACAAATTTTATCTTCCAAAAAATGATCTTGCACTTTCTTTCCTTTGAGAAGAGGAATCTTGAAAATAGTTTCGATTATGTCTAGGTCAATAGAAACACCCTTTTCAAATATGATATAACCCAAGAGCTTGCCTTTGATGACACAAAATATACACTTAAATTAAGCTTTATTGATATCATATACTTTATGCACCTCTAACGTCATTCTATTAGGTCTTCTACATGGTTTTCTCTATTTTTAGAAAAGAAAGTAAAGAAAGTAAGGACGAATTTATGACTATAGACTCGAGCCTATGCAATGAGAGATAAATATTTTGATCTTAAGTTGAATATTAGTTTTAGATTCTCTTTTATAGATATCAAAGCATAGTTAGATTGTAGAGCATTCACTTGAATCACTTCTCCAATAATCAAACTAAGTACCATTATTTATATTTATATTTCCACATCAATTATTTTGTACTTTTTTAAATTTTATTTCTTTTATTTATTTTCATATTTTGAAATACATATAGATCTTCAATTCCATCATACCAACTAAAGACTATTAGTAAACAATATTATGGAAAAAATTGCATACATGTTCCCTTTTTCTCTTATATTTTAGATCGACTTCAATTAGAGTGTCCCAAATGCAATGACTAATCTACAAATAACATATTCTTATGTGAATTCAACTCAGGAAAACACCATATTTATTAGATAGAAGCTATACAAAGTCATTAACTATCTAATATCATCAATTGTAAATACCAAATATTAGACTAGTCTTTAAACAAGGTCTCAATATTTTTTAAGGTAATTGAAATTGGATTACTCTATTTGTTAAATTTAATATTTGAACTCATATTTCTAAAAACTTTCTTTTAACAAAGAAACATCTTTGCAATTAGTGAAGATTATAGCTTATGAAGCATACATTTTATGAAAGATTGCACAATATTTGAATTATAAGAATAAATATATAAGCAAGCCAACAATAAAATTGAATGTGTGGACTCAAACGTCATGATGAAGATAAACATGCAGATTCCTTCATATCTATAAAAGTCTTTATCCTGACCAAAAATCATTAAAGAAAATTCCTTTTGTGGAAATTTGTCACTTGTGAATTGTTAAAAAGTTAAGTTTGAAAATTAGGACTCACAAAAAATGAAGTGGCCTTGCTTGCACTTTATGTAATTTGGAAGGGGTAATTGAGATTTAACACAACTCTATTTTACACAGATATATCACATGGGTGACGTTGATCATTTCAACATATATTCTTGTCATGTGAGCTCCAAAACAAAGTCAATTCATGTAGAGAAAAACATAATTTCCTGGCTACCGACCTACTTTTCTTAACACCGTTATTCGAAAGGAGATATTTGAGAATATTAGAATGAAATTATTGGAGAGCAATATAAATAGTATATCAAAAGAGCCAAAGTAATAGGACTATTCTAACACAAAAATAAAAAAGTGGAAATAATGAGAATCAAACTCAACAAAATGTGATATATTTTCTTTATTTTTAAAAGTTTATTGTTTTTTTCTTATGTTCTTAAAATTTTATTGCTAAGTGTTAATGTAATTGTAATAGATTACGTGATTTTTATTTTAATACTTAATAGTGAGAGTTGAGTTTGATATTTGTTTGTGATATACATGTCTATACAAAGGAAAGTAGATGCGTAACAACACTAGTTTAGAAAGCATAAAATGATAAGGAAGTGAATACATATGGATCTACAAAATTTATGAACCGCTTGATTCAAGTTGAGGACTATTTGTAGAGGTTATAAATCAAATTTCATTAGTTTTGGAGCTCAATATTTATTGCAAAGAAGTGTTGTGCTCAATTTGAAGAAGACTTCCTTGATGTCTTGCAGATTGCCATAAATCAACTTCTAATCTGACTTAGTATGAAAAACTCCCATGAATATGAATAAAAGAAAGGTAAAATAGTAAACTGTATGTCACCTAACACCTATCTTAACACCTAATAACAAGAGTTAAGTTTTATAATTGGTTGTGATATACATATGTATACAAAGGAAAATAGGTGCATAATAACACTAGTTTAGAAAACATAAAATTGTAAGGAAATGAATACATATGCACCTACAAAGATTAGAAACCATTAGATTCAATTTGAGAACAATTTGAAAAAGATTAAAAACCAAAAATACCATAGATCAACCTTTGATCATAACATAGTAAAGAAAATTCTCATAAATGTAAATAAAAAATAAATTAATAAAATGTATGTCAAATTAAGAACTCTTATGTTATTTCAATTAAACTTTGGAAGAGTAACAATCCAAATTCAAGATACGAATCTTCATATATAAACACATGTTTCCAGTTATATGTTGTAGTATCTGCTGGACTGCCTAATCAACATATAACTGCTGGACTGCCTAATAATTCTTCTTTTAGCAACCTTGAGGTGCCTTCTCTTTTTGTAATTTATTAGCATTATTTCAATAAAATTAAAAAAACAGGGGTAGTTTCTCATCCTAATAAGTGCACTGACAAAATTATATGGAGCGATTTACTATTAAATAATTCTGTTCTCCAGAAACCGCAGAATAAAATTACGTGGCCTTGCTTACAATTGACAACAATTTGGATGCACTAATTGAAATTTGACAGCGCGTCTGTGCGCTCTTTTACATATAAAGGTTCACTTTGAAAATGATAACTCAAAAGAAAGTGAAATTTGAAAATGACAATTGCTACTGAAAATGAAAGTGGCGTTGCTTACAATTTACGCAGCGTATTGATGATCATTTCAGCATCTGTGTCAGTGGGTCCCTTCATTGATGATCATTAACAGACCACTTGCCGCGCAAGCTCTGAAACAGAGTCAAGTCACAAGGAAGTGATGTTTGAAAATGACAACTCGTAATGAAAATGAAATGACGTTGCTTACAATTTACGCAATACAGCTGTAACCCATCAGTGATGATCCTTTCAGCATCTACTGACAGTGGGTCCCTTCATTTCATCATTAACAGACCACTTGCCATGTGAGCTCTGAAACAGAGTCAAAGTCCCGCAGAGAAAAATATATCTGAGCGTGTTGCAGTGAATAATTGGAGAAATACCTATCACCCTGTTCTAAAGCTTTCAAATTTTCTCTGGGTTAGGTAATCAAAATCCAGATCAGTCTGAGTTTTATTTTCCATCCCTCTTGTTTTGGCACTTAGACTTCATGGCGTCTTCATCCTCATCCCACAAGCGTTCTTTCAGTGATTTTGAAAGGGAAACGCCCGCTGTATCTAGAAAAATATATGATGCATTCATCAACCACCGAGGCCCTGACGTCAAAGAAACTGTGGCTTTTGCACTTTACGATTCACTGGAGGAAAAGGAATGTCGGACATTTCTTGATGATCAAGAGCTAGAATTGGGAGATTCAATTTCCTCTGAAATACAAAATGCAATATACTCTTCTAGAGTGCAGATCGCCATCTTCTCACCACATTATGCGGAGTCCTCTTGGTGCCTAGATGAGCTGCTTCTCATGTTGGAAACCAAGGCTCGCTTTATTCCCATATTTTGTGATGTGAAGCCTTTGGACGTTCGCTACCCTGACAAGGGACCTTATGCAGCTGCATTCGCTAAACACATAGAAAAGGGGAGATTAAGCAACGACAAGATTGGCCAGTGGAAAAAAGCCCTCCACTCTTCTTCACTCATATCTGGCTACGAATTCAGCACATCTGATGAGTAAGGCTTGGCTTATTTTTTGCCGTTTAGTTCTTTCTATTCCGTTTAGGTTGTTTGCTTCCAATCTTATGATTCCTTATTTTAATTTTTCCCTTTTACCCTCTCCATATTGATTTTGAACGCTTTTGGATTGTCATTGCCTTAAAATTATCAGTAATGTCGAGATTCTGTGTACAAAGATTGCCTTGGCTGTGCAATAAGAGGCTGGGAAGACATCTAAGGGCTTCCCAACACATGGGGGAGCTGGAAAACATCAGAAAGGTCTTCATGCAAATGCAGAAGCGTCAACAAGTACATCAGTACAGTTGAAGAAATGTAGTCTTCTGCCCAGAGATTCACGTCCGGTGGGAATAGAATCCAAAGTTGAACACATGGTAGGCTTGTTGGAAGACTTTACAGTTCAAGTCATAGCCGTCGTTGGTATGGGCGGCTCGGGGAAGACGTTTCTTCTTCAAAATGTCTACAAAGCTGTTAAATCCAAGTATGATTACTCTATTTGGCTCTCTATTTCTGAATCATATTCTCTCAAGAATTTGCAACATGATATAGCCTCCGACATAGGTTTAACAGAGAAAATTGTGAAAGCTGAAGTAACAGAGGAGAAAGCAGCTGAATTGATTCACCATCGTCTTCAAGGGAAAAGATCTCTTCTTGTGCTGGATGATCTGTGGACTCTCGATACTGAAAATTGTCTAATCGATAAACTTGGTCTGCCAGCTGATCAAGATTGTAAAGTTGTGATTAGCACAAGAAATAAGCAGGTTGCTCAAAATTTAAGTGCTAAAATTTATGAGATGAAAAATCTGTCAAATGAAGACAGCTGGAGGTTGTTCTGTGTCTATGCATTTCCGTATTGTGTGGGAAACAGAGAGCCACAGCAGCAGCTGGCAGAGGAGGGTCGGAAGATTAATAAGCAATGTGGAAATTTACCTCTTGCTATCAAAACGATAGCAGCATCTCTCGCCAACGCCACACTTCTCAGCAAATGGGAGTCCAAGCGCCGTCAGCTTGAAAGAGTAGATACTCCCATTGGTGGCCATCACACTGTCATGAAGATATTGAAATTGAGTTATGACTCTTTGCCTGCAGACCTTAAACCGTGTTTTGCATATCTTTCCTTCTTCCCCGAGGATGAAGAGATAGATCCTGAGTATTTGATATATCTATGGATTGGAGAAGGATTTATCCCTGCAGGAAAGGACCAGTGGAATATGGCCTGGGATTGGTTAGACCAACTTGCCCAGTTGTGTCTAATTCAAGTATGTGAGAGAGATGATTATGACCGTCGTATAATCAAATTCTGTAAAATTCATGATTTGTTGCATGATTTGGCCATGCAAATATCCAAAGAAAATCAATGTGTTTTTTCTGTTGAGGAAGTCTCTACGCAAACAAGTGGTGCCAGGGGCCCGTGTCGGACTTTACTGGCCAAGAAAGATCTCTGGGACTTCTCACAGAGCCGTCCTGTTTATCTCCGTACGCTGTCACTGTCTCAGAATGAAAAGATTACAAGCATTCCCGAAGACTGGTTTACCACTATGAGAGGAGTGCGCGTTCTAGATTTGAGCTCCACAAACATCTCTACATTGCCTGCATCTGTTGGAAAGATGATTCTTCTGAAAGTTTTGAATTTAACGAAGACAAAGATAAATGAAGTACCAAAGTGTGTTAGGCATCTGAAAAGTCTTTTGTTTCTCGCCTTTCCTGAGACGTGCTGCTCATCACCATACAGGTCATTACCAGAATGGATAAGTGAACTAAGATGGCTTCAACATTTAGAATGCCCAAGATTAACACATATAAGTTGCATTTCAAAGGGAATATCAAAGCTGGCCTCTTTGAGAACATTGCGATTAGACTTGCGCCTGTCCATAGAAGAGGGCGAATTCTTGAGGTTAGACGATTTGGTCAGTATGACTCAGCTTCAGGAACTAAGGTTAGTAGTTGAGCATGAGATGGATATCAAGAGCGTGGAAGAAGGGATCCTTGCGCAGCTGGTGAAGATGCGTCGTTTAAAAATCAACAACGGGCTCACTAATTATAGGTTCAGGGAGTTCCCGTGGTTTCCGGAGAAAATGAGGGCAATGAAACATCTGGAAAGACTTGAACTATGGAGGTTTGAAGTGCCAAGTTGGATATATGAGTTGGCAAATCTGAGGGAATTAGAGTTATGGGAATGCCAGTGTAGTGATTATCCGGAGTTGCAAAGAATGCCCAATCTAGTGAGTTTGTACATTAGTAGGAATTGGTGGAACAGAGAATTGCCAAAGGCGTTTGGGAAGTCGGGAGGGTTTCCACAACTCTGCTCCTTGCGAATTGCAGGTTTCTATTCATTAGAGGAGTTTCCTGAATTGGAGGGGGGAGCGATGCCATGCCTTAAGGTATTGGATTTATATAATTGTCGAAAAGTGAAGAAAGTGGAGGGATTGGAGCAGTTGCAAAGTCTAGAGCAGTTAAACCTAACATGCTGTATACGGTCCCTGCAAAGTCATGAGGGATTGGAGCAGTTGCAAAGTCTAGAGCAGTTAAAACTAACACTATCACAAAGAAAAACTCCCCTATCTTCAATTTTGAATACAATATCAAATTATTCCATCTAACATTTATACATAGAAACAAATAAAACATCCGATTTTCTAACCAACTTTGACACCTCACATCTCGAAGATCTCATTAATACATTGAATACATGCCATTGTTAGATCAAATCCTCAATCGAAGCTAACAATTCCAAACTTGCCTTACCACCCAAGTGAATGGTTAGTGACATTTATAAGCTTCCTCTTAATGTTAGTACTCTTCTAATACACCTTATTAATTCATTGATGTTTGCTCCTAGTGATGGTGGGGCAATCTTGGTTGTGATATTCACATTATAATCTCAAGCAAAAGTCTACTTGAATAATAATGAGTTCATTATGTTATTTAGCTTTACAACACTCCAACCTTAATTTCAAGGTTATAAATTTTTAGTAGGATGAATATCAATATGTGTTTACTTTCTAAGAAGAGGTGGACAACCTTACACGACCTACCTAGTGACAAACCAACATTTAAAAAAACATTCCAAAATATACTACCTACCTAATTTCATTTCAACCAAAAGAAGCTTTAAAAAATTTAAAACACACAAATCCTCCATTAAATTTTAAGAGCAATAAAATAAAATAAAATTTACAAGGATATGGGTAGGTTGGAAAATATGTAGGTATATGGATAAGATTAGTAGGAAGGTTTTATTACAATGTGAAGGGGGTTCAACATCATCAAAACATACAACCTTCCTGTGACCAAACGTCAAATCCTAAATTTAACGTCAAATCCCACATATGGCTGCATGGTGGGAGACTTTAAAGGAAGGTGGAGAGTATTGGAATAAAATTAAAGCCATAAATCCCCATGTAGATATAAAACGAGTTATAGGAGTGGAGGTGAAACGAGGTGGAAGTACGCCGATTATATGTATAGGTATACGTTTGAGATGAATTCTATTAATTATATTGGTTATTACAATTAGGGTGTAACATAGATTTGTCTTTCAAGTGACTATTCAAATAATTTTATGTTTGATGTTGTTTATTATCCTTTGTGGAATATACTTGGTTTCCTATCTATTATGATTTGAATTGATGAATCATGATAATAATTGTTATGAAAATTCATATTAAGGATTAAAAAAATTCTCTATTTCATCTCCACACATGTCTTACAAAATATCTTATGTATGACATTTGTGCATCCTTAGCACATTAAATTCAGAACTCAAAAGATATAAATTTACTAAGTTGCTTGTAGTCTAATAATATTTTGGATGATTGTAAAGACAATCTTTTTTAGGTGTTGACTTAAGAAGAATCTAAAGAACAAAATCAAATGTTATATAATAAAATCTAGAGCTCATAGCTGGCAAGGTAAACCTTAATGATTTATGAACAACCATTTAAGCTACAATGGTCTACATTTCATTCTATTATGGATTGTGCACAACACCATCGCAAAGTCTTGGATTGCCTTTAAAACTATAGCCCATAATATAACATGCAACAAAAAAATGTCAAATTCAAGTTAGGTGGATACCAATGGATAGGTTTTTTCATACTTTATGAGAAGTAACGAAATGAAAAAAATGTAAGTACCTATCATATCTGAATTTTTGAGAACGATCCTCTTGTTGGAACAAGGCTATTGAGGTGGTTTTTAAAAAGATATTTGAAAATTTGAATCCGTAAAAAATAAGAAACATAATAGTAAGCTAGAAACAGAGCATAAGATATATCATATAATAACAAAAAGTGAAGCACCGAAATACCTTAAATTGTGTACCAATGGAAGAAAAATATGAAGACTTTGAAGAGTCCTCTAGGAGTGGAGGAAAAACTCCTGCAAGAAAAGGGAACTTTGAAGCATTGAAGAAGTGTTGATGCTTTGCTACTATGTAATCCTTGTTCTTATAAAGGAATTGAACCGCCTAATACATATCTTGTTCCAACATTTAAAATAGATACTTTAACCAAATTGTAAGGGCTGAATGCAATATTAAACTTACATCAACAACATATTGAGCAATAGTTCATAACTCATAGCTGGGAAGGTAAACCTTATTGATTGTGCACAACACCATCGCAAAATCCTGGATTGCCTTTAAAATTGTAGGCCATAATATAGCATGCAACAAAAAAAGGAAAATCCAAGTTAGGTGGATACCAATGGATAGGTTTATTCATACATTATGAGAAGGAAATGAAAAAAATAAAAAATAAAATACCTATCATATCTAAATCTTGAGAACGATCCGCTTGTTGGAATAGGGCCATTGAGGTGGTTGTTAAAATATATCTAAAAAATTGTAGCCGTAAATAACAAGAAACATAATAATAAGCTACAAACATAGCATAATATATATCATATATCTACAAAGAGTTAAGCACCAAAATAAGCAATGAAGTAGAGTATAATTTCAAATACATACATAATAAGCAGTCACAGTGCTAGCAGATTCTCCATGAAGCTGGTTGATGTGATTTTTACTGCAATGTTACACCTTACATACATTCATTTTAGTTTTAGGGCAGCTTTGAGCAAATTAGTTGAAAAGACGGTTTTGAATTATGAAGGAATTTAGCTGGAGTGACCTTTTTGACAACATGCAATTGTTTTGTTTTGTATCTATATAAATTGATTTGATACTGTAATTTAGAATACATACATAATAAGCAGTCACATTGCCAATAGAGTCTTGAGGAACCAGCTTGATTTGCATGTTATTTTTTCTTAAAAGATGTGTATTCTTCAAGCAATGCCTAACCCTATTAAGCAAAGACATCGAACATCAGTAGAGGTCAATTTTCTTTTACATAAATAGCTTGACGTTGCAATTACTATTGATATTTGTAATTGAGGGTGAGTTGTTGTTTGTAGTGAAATAACAAGTAATATAGAGTTTGAGTAGAGAAGGGAGTGTTATACATACATGCAATTAATGTTGAGGAGGAACTAATGTTGCACCTTCCATGTATCGCCTTATCTTTTGCCATTTCAACTTGTATTGGACTGAGATGTTGGAAATTTTGTTTGGAGAATATGTTTTATTTTGCTTAGTTTCCATCTGCATACCAAAAAAGTTTGAGCGAGTTAGTGAAGGGGATAATATTTTGTAAAGACATTTTGTCTACTACGTAGTGGAAAGTAGTTTGAAAGTTAATGTGAAAGAGATTGGATTGGCAAGTGTATACTTGATTCTTTCATAGTGAGAGTAATTGTAATCGTTCCTCCTCCTTTTTTCTGATAATTATGTATGGATTGTTTTGCACTCTAGAGTACCGCTCAAAAAAGAACATTGGTTGAATACAAAGTCCATTTAATGATTTTACTCTTGATATAGCTATAAATGTTAGTCCCTGTCTTTCTATTTTACCAATATCAATTGTTGCTTTTTGTAGGGTTAGGCCTTGGGATTTATGTATAGTAATTGCCCATGCCATTGTTAATGGAATTTGCCTATGATTACCTAGTGATATAGGTATTATTGGTATAGCCTTTGGATCATTTTGGTTCCATGGTGGCCCAGTGTAGTTATTGATTCTTACTACAACATACATTGGAACATCTGGTGGTTTTGAGCCTAGATTGTAAACAATATCAACAACCTCCCCAAGGGATCCATTTACAAGTCTTGCTTGAGTCCATAAGTTTGTTGTTAGCATGATTTGTTGGCCTTTGCATAATAGGAGTTCTTTTTCAAGATGATTATCATCAACATCAATGTTTGATTTGTTTCTTGTGTTTGTTGCAATACTTATTGCAATTGGAAGGTTTAGTTGTTTTAGCATTTCTTTGTTGTGTAGTTTGACCAAGTCATTTGTTGCAAAAAGGTGAATGGAGTTGTCAAATTCTTGTTTTTCAGTAGTTGTAAGTAGTTTGTTTGTGCGGGTCATTAACATCTCCCAATCTTGGTGTGTTGGTTCTGCATTGCGTAAGTTTTTTAATGTTTTACGAAAGTGTGTTTGGGTCAGATCGTCACCTTGTTGACGAAACATTGTTTGTAATGTAACAACTGTAGTAAATTGTTCCCATAGTAGTTTGGCATTGGAGTGTGATGCATAGATGGGTTTGTCCATGACAGGTGGTAGTTGTGCTAGGTTGCCTATTAGAATTATAGATACACCACCAAAGCTGAGGTTTTGTGTTTGGGGAAATGCTTCACGTAGTCTACTATCTATCTTTAATAATAGCTTTGGGCCTATGAAACTCATTTCATCTATGAGAATGTACCTTATGTGTTTCATTTCTTCTTGAAATGTTGTTAGTGTTTGTCCTTGCAATGGTTTCATTTCTTTTATAGGAATCCTAAGTGTTGAATGTATGGTTGATGCACGTATATTAAATGCAACAATTCCTGTTGGAGCTAAAGCAAGCAGTTGGCTCTTTTGTTGTGGTAGCTTACTTTGAAGTGCATTTCTTATGCAAGAAATAAGGTATGATTTTCCAGTTCCTGCAGTTCCTTGAATGATCATATGCAAGGGCTTGTTTAAGGATTGATCTTTGTAGTGGTTTGTAATTATTGTGAGCGCTAATTTTTGTTTTGGTGATAATGTGTAATTTGGGACATCGAAGCTCATGCCCATGTTTTCATTATGGCTACAAATTTTATTCATCTTTATGAAGTCAATTGCAGTTGCATGTAAATCTGGGTGTACGCTATGTTGATCCCATTCATTGTTGTTATCAAAATCACGCCTACCGAGTATTTGGAGCTCATCTAGATTGACATTATTAGTAAGTCCCATTTGTGACAACAATTCCCATTCATTCAATTGTAATGTATCTGTTGTGTTTTCCTCATTACCACTATCTTCTTCCTCTTCATTATTAGCTTCCATGTCAATTGTGCGATTTATGTGCCATACATCATATGTGTTTGTATTCATTTGGTTCCAATTTTTTATTATTGTATCTTTAGTAAGGCCTATGTCAGTTTTTATGTCACGAAAACTCTTGTATAAGAGTAATTCACTCCAACAAAATGTTTCATAATGTTCTGAATCCTGCTTTGGAATAGTATAGAACTTTGGGAAAACATTGACAATTGCTTTTTGTTTCCTCTCTTTCCATTTACATCCTTTGCGACTTGAAGAATAGGAGAAGAATCTTGCAGATTCAAGTAATGTTATTGCTTCTAGGTGTGGAGGGCATTGCATATAAGAATGTAAGTAGCTTGATTGGAGTTTGTTTTCATTTGTTGTTCTTGTGAAGCGGTGAAATACTTTTCGGCCAACATTCAATGACATAAATGATCGGTTACATATGACAAGGGGCAATTTTTGGAGCATATGACATGTTTCTTGTGCTCCGATATCATGTTCAACTACTAGTTCTATCATGAATTTTCGGTATGTTGTTAAAGCTTCGTCTTCAGGTTTTTGATTTGTAGCTATTCTTGTAAGCATATTAACACAACTCTCTGATTTTTTCTCTGATTTTGATGCATACTTGGCAATGTATTTGAGAACAAGTGTTCGTGAGATGACAGGTTGGCAATCTATATTTGCTCTCCATATTGAAATCATTTCTCGATTATGTATGTTTAATCTATCATCATTTCTTGCTGGTTCATATTTTTTTTGACCATCATTGTCACATGATAATGTAGAGATAATTTGTTCTTTCCATGGAGCTTTGTATCGGCATTCTATTTTTTTCCCCTTCTTATGTAGGCATGTTCCCTCCATGCATTTTGTGTGCCTTTGGATGCGATTAATTAACTCCTCGTAGTCATGAGAGGGATTTGTACTAAAGATTTCAGCTATGTTTAACAAACATGGATCATCAAGTGGAGATCGATGTGTTGTGTTGTTTCCATCAGATATAGCATGAGGATTCCAAGGAGTAACGTATGTGTCAAAGAATTTTCTTGCTCTTTCCACTTCTAAGTTATCTTTCCAATCAAGTTTGTCCATGTCTGGAGCATTTTCTAGCCAAAGGAATCCATGAACATGTGCGGTCCCTCGATGTTGCCATTCGTACCTATACCAATATTCTTTTGTATGGAGGAGCCTTTCAATGACCTCCTCACGAAATATTGTGAATCGTTGATGTAGATATAGGGATGTGGTATGGGGGTTATTGATTATGTTATTTGTGCAAATTTTATTTGATTGCATTGTAAATCTTATGTCATTTGAGAGTAGTCGTTGTAAATCTGGCCATTTTGTATCTGCTGCACTTAATGTGAAGAATAGAGTGGGCGAGCCTATTTGGTTGATCATATTTGTTAGATCAGCACAACACTTGTTCCAATATGGTCTTGTCCCTCTCATGGTAGATCCGAAATCCATAAGTTACTCAGTTAACTATTCGCCAGGAAGATTTTTCAAGTGTGTATGAAGGTTTTCAATAGTGGCTGGTATGTTTTCTTCTACATTTCTTTTAAGGAAAACTGTTGCAAGTCCTTGACTATGATGATGCATCATAAGGTTGGAGATAAAATATCAAAACCTTGGATGCCTTCCAAATCTTTGGTCATGGAATCTCATTAGATGTAATGCATATTCATGCATTTGTACTTCTCTAATTCATGCTTGCATTTGCAGTGCTTTTCCATCTTGAAAGAGTGTGGGAAATGCCATATCAAAGAGTCCTTCAGTATTGTATTCACTTATTGGAGAAGAGCTTATTTTAGGCCAATCAATAATGTTATTTGTTGGGTGTTCAATTTGTAGTGTTTGTTTAATGATATCTAGCTCACGACGTCTACCTGGTAGGCTTACCATAAATGACAATGTGTATGTTGATGCATCTTGATCATGTTGATCATTAACGTTAGATTCGTTGTTTGGTAGGACTATTTCTTCAACAAATTCTATGGTGTGAAGCATGTGTGAAATGTCTGTACTTGTTTCAGGGAGTTGTTCTAAGTAGGATGCATTTATTTCAACATCGCTATAGTATGGGTCATATTTGATCGTGTATTGCAATGCTTCTATAATACGACTCCTACTTACATAACAGTCGTAATAGTTTCCTTGTGTATGCAATCTTCAAACTATTAGGACATCTAGGTCTGTAATTCTATGTGGACGTATTTTGGCAATACTTTTTATGTCCTGTGGAAGTATTTTTTGTATGTTTTGCAGGTGACGACGAGCAATAATTTCTTCTTTATGATGAGAATAGTACTCTCAACTTCTTTTATGACTTTGTATTCTTTGAAGTTCTATTTGACGGGGTTCAGTTTGACTTTTTTCGTTTCTAGTGTCCATCATCTGTAATTCAAAATAGGAGTCATGATTTCTAATAGTAATGAGAAAAAGACATGGACTAATACAAGAAAGTTGTATTTCTTTGTACATCTACATATGAAATGAAAAAATGAATGCAATTAGAATAGTATATAATAAAAAATGTAGCTGAGATGAATAAAATGTAAATGAAACATGCAATATTGAAAGAACTAATTTTGGATATTACATGACATAGATATAGTTCGCAGGGCCACCTACAATGGTTCTAGTTTTATTAGCTATGGAAGTAATGCCATAATTTGCTATTTGAATAAGTGGAATTAGGAGATTTGAGAGTAGTTTATGGATCTCAATTATTTAGAAAATGGAAAGTCATCTATTTTTTACTTACTTCTATATAAAAACAAGCTTAATCATAACCCTATACTACCCAAATATCTATTGGACTTACAAGCTACAAACTTAACTAATTACTAGTAGTAATAACCAAAGTAAATGCAATGAATTGTTACAATGGAAGAGGAAATAAGCTTAATGAAAAATAAAATTTTCTGAAAGAAGTAGTTAAAAGTGACTAACCTATTTTTTTGAGAATGACGTTTAATTATTAACAATCTTTTTTCCTTTTGCAACTCTTCAACAATAAAATGATGCGCTGCAAATGTAAAAACAAATTGCCATCAAATTGACAAATAAACATTTTAAATGGAAATAGAATGGTCCCATCTAGTTGTCAAATCAATGTTTATTTGGATTTTTTATTGTTCAAATGTTCATGAGAACCTTGAGATATAATTATTTATACTTGATGATAAAGACTGTTAATATGTGAAGTCTGTCACTGGCTATTCACATTCTAGCATGTTCTTTGATTTTCTCTTACTACTCCTGTTTTATCATATCATAGTCTCAATACATTTTATAAATTGGGGGAATTATCCCTTGTAATATATGGATGAAAACTACTATAAAATTGCTGCATTGAATATTGAGACCATAATGATTTTTTCTTGTGCGTGTATTTTTTAATGGTGAATCAATAAATTCATGTCATTTGTATTCTATTTTTGTTGCTGTATTTAACATTTTAATTCTTTTAATTGCATTTAGAACTTAACAAAGATAACATAGCAATTTAGGGTAAAAGCAAGAAGTTGAGTAAATGAAGAGGGGAAATTTCGGGCAACAAAAGAAACTTCGCAAGAAACGCGTACGCGTTACAGAATGAGTACTCGAACCAAAATCTGAACACGTACACGCTCAACTACAGGTACGCGAACCTAAAATGCGTACGCGGTTCAGAAAGGTATTTAATTTTTTAAATAAACTGATGGATTTTCATTTTATCCACTATTTTGAGTTGTGCCAGAGAGGAAAATCCAGACCATGTACGCGTTTGTAAGCTCGTGCTTGGGGAAAATTTTGACTACCACCTCCTCCCGTCGACACACCCGACCTCTGTGACCTCTAGGTTGGTTGAATTCTACCATTTTTTGCTTTGTATCTTATTTTTTTGTTTTTTAATTAGTATTTAAGTTTTGTTTCTTTAATGTGTTTTAGTTCAATTTTTTATAGTTTTAAATTGCATTTAAAAAATAAAAAATGTCAACAAAATAAATAACATTAAATTGTAAATTGAAAACCATAAAATCTAAACCTAAATTGGACACATTTAACTTAGAAATCAAAACCATAGGTTACAAAATTTTCATAGGTCTCTAAAAACTAATTTACACAGGCTAATCGTTGGTCCTAAACCCTAAAATGTAAACCTAAAACCCCATTTACCCTAAAACGTAAACCAAAAATAGATAAGTCTAGAATTCTCTAAACTAGTGTATCAAAGATAACTTGTAGCACAAACATTTCAATGGAAAATTCAAATTACTTTTTTAAGGAAACTTGATAGATGATGGTTTGTAAATGCAAGTGAATTGAACTATAACCAAAGGTTTATTTTTTAAGTTTATTTAAATTTATTGTTCATTGATCAATTGATTCCTCACTTAGTGGCAGGTAGGTTCTTATTTGAAAACCCGCGTCTCACGAATTTATATTTCAAGACTAGTGCCTACTCTAATGGGAAATATAATTAAGGTTGAGGTGAATACATTTGATTATAGATAAATCCTTGTTCAAGCATTATTCCTTATGTAATTTATAAAGTATGTTCTTCCCCTTAAACAATCCAACTTGTATCACTTGATTTCCTCTAATAAGTGAAGACATACTAGCATAGATAATTTTTTGATAGATCAACCTTACTACATCTTCTCTTTATGCAGTGATAGAATTACCTTTTAGATTTTATACATGGGGAAATTTGTAGGAGTTAAATAATGCCTTGGGGAAGAGGATAAACTATCACCATACATTATACAACCAAAATACATTAAAGATAAAATTAAAAAATTAAACTAATATTTACAATACTAGCTTATACCTATGTAAGAGGTTCATAAAATATAAAATAGTTACAATGATAAGTATCACCTTTCATACACAATGATTAGGTGGATTCAACACAATTGATGTCATCAACCAAAAATAGGAATAAGGTTATCTAACCAAAATCTACATATCTTTATTTATATATAAGTACTGATAAAAAAAATAGTAAAACTTACCAACCAAGTACTACCACTTGTGTGTCTCAATGTTGAAGGTATACCATACATGTATACTTATCATTAAACTATTATTTAAAGATTATCATTGATATACAAGAAACAAATAATTTAGTATATTTAATATTTTATTAAAAAATGTATAGCTAACAACTTTGAAAGCCCACATGATTATGTGATAAAGTGCTAACAAATGAAGTGCTAGTAAATGTTATATTTATACTCTAACCCTTGAATTTTATAATATATATAAATTTTTATCTTATTGGGAAGATCTTTCTAAGTTTTATCTTAGAAACCTCTCTCCCCTTAGGTGAGCTAAAACTAGAAACCTTCCTTAAATTCCCTTTTCCTTCTTCCTAAGTCTACACACTCCTTGCATTTATAGTTCCTCTTCATTGATACTCTCTACCTACTTATACACATATATAATATGCTTGGCCAAGTATTCTACCTAGATGCACTCTTTGTATGTATTTCAACCACTTCACTAAACTTTGCAAAATATTCAAGGCTACATTCATATAGAACTTGAAACAATGTCTTACTATGCTCTAACTTACTAAATTGTTGTAAGAAAATTTACCATGTGCATATACTAAGTCTGACTAATTTGGTTTGTCACCAACTATAAATATTAGTAAATAGCCCAAAATTCCTATTCATCACATCAATATTTTTATTTACACTAGGATGATAAGTCAAGCTAAGATAAAACCACTCAACCTATTTTTTTTCAAATTAGAGCTGCAATTTTTAATAGCCTAGTATTTTCCCCTTTAATATCTTTGGTTCCCTCAAGTACCCATCATTTCTATGAGATCATAGATTTACTAAAATGGGTCTCTTGGTTAACTTGTGAAATTCAAGTCATGCTTTGCCTCCCCTCATGTCTTCATCATATGCCTAAATTGTCAAATCAAATAAACTCATATGTATGAGTATGATTGACCCTATTTTTAGCCTATGGTGATTTTTTATACTTTCCTTTGCTAACACACTATTCCTCCATTATTCCCCATTTGCACATTTTCTTAGGTTTCCTCTAAGTTCTTTTATATATTTCAGTTTTCAAGTTTTTCCTTACCCAAGTATCTTGTCAAGAAGTTCTCCAAACTTTTTGTTCCCTGTTCAATAATTTTACTATGTTTAATTTCCTGAGATTTCGTCTACCTCCTCTTCATCGATTCTTGTGATTTTTTCTACCCTTAACCCCATAGTATGCATAAGGTTATAAGTAGTTGGTTTGTGGCTACCTTATCTCTTAGTTAAATTATATGATTTAAATCATAGTCTTATTTCTAGGTAATTAAGTTAGTGTAGATGAACATTATTCTTAGGTATCTAAGTAAATTTAAGTGAAAACCAATGAATACGTAGGGTACATATGGGAACTAGTGTTTTGTTTATTATCAATAAATTTACAGAAAAATCATAAGAGCAATAGGGATGAGAAGATAAAAATTGAATAAAATTGACAACAATAATTTTCACTACATTCACTAGATTTGGTTATACCACCATATTCATGTGCATTTGTGAGACATAACCCTATGAAGAATTCAATTTAATACAAATCTCACCAATTTATTCAATGTACATTTATTTACATTTATTACAATCCTTTATTTATTACCAAGATAAGATAATCCTTTGCAAGACAACATATTAATAAATTCATTTAGATCATTCATACTAGGGCCCTTTTGATACTTAAACTTAATCCTCTAAGAAAATGTAGATTCTTCTAAGTTCCCTTGTAGTTCATCAAAATCAACCACCTCAAGATTCTTGGAATTTTTGAATATCTTTTTTTATTTTCATCATTCTTTTGAAATATAATTCTTGGATACTGACTCATGCAGTGAATCTGAAAATTATTTGATCATCTTAGTAGTTGAGGTTACCATTTATGTTGTCTCCTAGAATGTGCAAGAGAGGCCTTCAATGATTTTCAATATTTTTCATCACTTGTTCTACTAACCTTCTGTTTTTATTCAACTCTCATTTATAGTTCTTAAGTGACTATCGGTTTCTATTCAACTCTCATTTATAATATGAATTTTTAATGCTATGATTTTTTAATGTTATAAATTGAATGGTCTTCAAATGAAATATATTTTGAATTTGTGCATGTTCAATGTGATTTTTAAATAACTTTGAAATTGTGTGCATTATTTAATTAGTTTGTTGATATATATTTTTTAATTGTTTAACATGCAGTTGCCATATCATTTCTCGGATGGATCCACTTTTCACTTTAGAGGATTTCATGCCTAATCCAAAAATCCCTATAGATCCTGGTGCACATCCCACCCCACCACATGAGGATATGCCTCACTCACCTCCGCATTCTCCACCACCTAACCCCCCACCCCCTCCTCCATTTGACCAAAATCAACTAAGAGAGAATATTCGAGCCAACTTAGTTGTCATTCAAGGAAACATAGATCTCATAAAAAATGAGACTAGAATCCCTCCACATCTTGCACGGTTTGCATCTATGATGTAAACTATTGTCGATTCTGTTCGATATATTGATGCATACCTAGATAGGTTCCATCAATGGAGATAAGAGAGGAGACAATTCTATGCAGATGGACTGTCATATAAAGAAATCAATGACCTAAAAATCACTAAACAAGCTATGTGCCAATATTTTGTGAACCCCCAAACAAACGAACCAATACCACCTAGAAAAAAAAGAATTTCAATTTTATGGTGTAGGCACCTGCAGATAGCTTCACATTTTTGGGAGAGATGGTGGATGGTGTTTGATACTCCACCACATGGAAACAGTGAGGTGCCCTTATATTTTTTGAGAAAGTTATGGGCTGAGTTTGAGTTGGGTAAAAAACCCAACTATTTTGATATGAGGTCATTTCAGGGAGCTGGGCGTGGCATGCCCCAACATAGACTAGGAGCACATGTCAATCCTCAGCGATGTGCTCCAGTTTCTCCTCTTGTTCCTCCTCCTTCTCCTGGTATTCCCGTTGCATTTTAGTAGCAAACCATGTTATCTACACTAGGAGCATTGAGTTCACTTTCAGGACATCTCACTCAGCAGACTACACACGTGGCCATTGAAGTGGCCAATACAGAGCATGGAGGCTTGGGCTATAGGGATACTCAGACATCCAGTTCAGGTGAGGCACATGCATCTAGGGCGGGATCATACCTAAATTTACTATATTCTGAGGATCGTCCCACACAGGTATGTTCATCTTTTGAACTTAAATTTAATTCAAGTTTGAAATGTAAAAAATCATGTAAATAATAACATCAAACTATATATATAATATAATATTAATTCAATAATTTTGTGTTTGGTGTACAGACGCATGATGATGTGATGCCCGAAACTCAATATCATCATCGTGTTTATATGTCGAGTGTTGTAGATTTGGGCTCACCTTTTCAACAGGTACTTGAACCAAAATATATTAAATAATTTGTGTGGATATATATATATATATATATATCTAATTTAATTTGAATTTGTACACATGTGTGAATTGATATATTATATCTAGATGCAGGGAGGTCATACTATTCCTAGTATTGACCAGCCACAAGTTATAGTGGTGAGCGCTCTTGAGACATCATCAGCTCAGGTGCGTGCTTTCAAAAGTTTGTTAAGTTTAAATTAAATACACATCATAGATATAATTTAATTTTTTCATTTACATACACATGTGTGAATGATCTATATGAACTGTTGTACATCTATATGTAGGGATTTGATGAGATAACCATGGCGGGCCGCGCACCTGAGACATCATTAACATCTATTCATGGGAAATCTCAGGTGCGTGATCATGAGGTCATATCATTCAAGGTTGTAAACTTTACTTTAAATCTCCTATACAATTTTTACGAACATTATATATATATATATTCAAGGTTTTCACATATTGTTTGCTTTATATGAATATGCAGGATATAGTGGATCAGGCATTTGCATCTTCTCAACTGACAGTTATGTTACTTGTTGAAGAAAATGTGCCAGTTGATTCACATGACCATATGGTAATTTATGCATACTAGACATCATTTTTACTATATTTAGTCGATATTTAATTAGTTTTTTTTTTTTATCTAAAAGTTTATATTTTCAATTTTAAATATGTTTAATTATATCAAAATTTCTAAATAAATTTAAATCTAATTTCGAGTTTCTTGAACTCTTTTACAACATGATGCAGGTACATCTAGTCAACGTGGAACAAAGAGGAGACTTGATTTGACTGATCAGCCTGAGAGTTAGATAGTTTTATATTTTATGGACTACAAACCTCTAGTTTCATTTCAATATATGTGTTGGACTTGACATATAAATTTTATGGACTATGTAGATCTGTAGTTTTATTTTGAACATGTTATTATCATATATGTGTGTTTATTTATATCAATTGACTTTAATATGATGATTATATATGCAGTCAATTATGAGATCATGTTATGTTCATTTTCATAATTATATGCATTTATATACATATCTATATATTTATATTTTATCAAATTTTCAAGTAATACATGCACTATATAAAAATTCTTATCTAGAATCAAATTTCATATATATATATATAACTTATCAGATGGTTAGGTGACAAATTAAAACATTCCTTAAACAGTTTCTTAAATCATATTCATAATAAATTAAGGGCAAGTAATTCTAACTATTTTCCAATTACATAGCAAATATCTGAATCAAT
>VDFB02047230.1:250849135-250882040 GCA_007258455.2 Sequoia sempervirens | reverse complement strand
ATTGAATGAAAATTCTCAACAATATTTCTACAAATCCTCGTATTAGTGAGGGTTGGAAGTCACCCTGTTGGGAAAGTATGAATTTATGAGGTGGTTCTTGTATACTCTACTATTAAATTGGCAATCCACAGATTGCCACCTGTTGGTGCTATGAGATATTTGAAGATGTTTGTAAATCTTCTTATTACTGAGGGTCTATAAATCATCATGTGGATACAAGATTCTATGGCATCTATAAATCTTCTTGATGTTGAGGGTCTGCAAATAGCCATATGATGGACTTAGATGATTGGAATTGCTATAAATGTATTTTGATTTTATTTATGATTTGTATTGATGGCCTGTAAATACTAAATTTTCTATGGTTTATGTGCAGGCACTCATTTTTTTGAGGATTTTTGTCATGTATTATGTCATTATATGCAAGCATCCAGAGGGAGCAATCTATAAGTATGAGAGAGAGAAACAGACTGCCATTGAAATTTAGATAAATGTTGAAGATAAGAAACAAGACGTAACTAATGTTGGTCTTCCTTATGCTTAAGGTGTGCCATTTAATATGATTTGTTTTTCCTACTGAAATGTGATGGTGAGAATGACCAAGGTGCCAAGAGGCTAGAAGAGTGCCTCTTGTAGAAAATTATATGGCACTCTACATGTGAAAGTGAAAAATTGAAAAAATGTGTTGAAAATACATCACATGATGGAATGGACCACATGATTGAAAAGAAAACAAATTGATGACAGAAGTTCAATAATTTAATAGATAACATCAGATTATAGTCACAGGGATTATAAATGTTGAAGCCTAAGTGTGAGCAGTCCTATGAGCTATTAAGATTGATAGTCAATTTTCTGAGGGCACTGTATGGTGTTGTATAATCCTAAACTTCATGAATTAGGAACTGAATACATAAATTAAAAAATGCAATTTGCTTCATCATGTGGCCCTTTTTTGAAGGTAAGAAAAAACTCAAGTTGTAAACCCTATGAAAAATATCTCCAGAACTATACCAAAGTCAAGTTACAAGAAAATAGTAATATCAAGGTTTGTCTGGTCATGACTCATCAATCCAATACCTTTGAATTCTGGTTCAAAATTTTTAGTAAGTTATAAAATTTCCACAATCCACAATATGGATACAAGTGTTTTTGGATTTTACTGTGCAATGATTTTGATCATCAACATTTCAGATCGCACTCTGTAATGCATCATCAGGATGTACTGTGAAATTCTCTTGCTTTGTCAATCTTGCTTATGGATCACAGAGTGTGATCTGAAACATTGATGATATAAATCATAATACAGTACAATCCATAGGTCTGAAACTTAAGATAAACTGGAATCTGAACCAAATTGTTCCTGAATCTTCTATAAAGTTTTAAAATTGAAAATGATGCTATGAAACGTAAACTGTGAAAAATGGAAACTATCAACTCTAGCACTGTTGAAAATATTAAGTTGATTTTTTTGAAACTGGAAAGAGAATTAAACATTCACTCATAGAATTAAACCTTCACTTATAGAAAGTATTTTCCTGAGAGTGTAGATGTTGACTTAGGTTCAAATCCAAGACAGTATGGATGTTACCTTGTCCAAAACACAACCTAAGACTTTGTATGTAAACTATTTTCCTAAAACCTACCCTACTCTACTGCCGAAGAACATTTATTTCCCTATTCATAAAATTTTCCTCCTTTACCTCCTAAAAACGTATATATAAAATTTATTCTACTTTCATAAAACTTGCTCTACCTTTCTATCCAAGATAACTTTTCTGAGAGGGTGTGGATGTTGACTTGAGCACAAATCTAAGACAATATGGATGTTACTGAGGCCAAAATCGTGTCTTGAAGACTTTTGCTCAAGAAATGCTTTCATAAATTTTTCCCTACTCTTCTACCTAAGATTCTATGTGCTCCATTTTTTTTTATCTTTAGCTCTTACAAGGAGAAATAACTTTGTTGAAAAATATGTGGTGGCATTTCTACAAATATGTGAAGAAGATAAAACCCAAAATCAAATAATTTTACTCTCAATAGTAAAATCCACAGGGAAAGGATCTTGAATGGGGCAGTGCAATGTTTCCTTTTTATTATAATCTCTCCCAATAAAGGAATCACCGTGCTGCAGAACATGAAACCCATACCCAAGCAAACTGTTTATTAGAAAAGCTCTCTTATATATTTTAGGTATGACTATGAACATTTGTCTAAAGAAAGCTAAGAATAAAGAGTACAGGTATGAAAAGATTTGCAACAACTTTTATAACTTCTTCATGGGAGGAATTAAAGTAAAGCTTTTAAAGGGAAACAATGGATAATAGGTAGTCTAATGATTAGGGACTTTGTTTATTACACCCTTATTTGGACCATACATTATAGAGTGATTTTTGGGGCTTTTCTTAGCTTTATCAATTTTTTGTTGTATATAACCCTGGTAAGCACTAAAGAGCATCACAGACATGCAATATCTCTAAGAAAACTATGGTTGTTGATTAAAAAGTGGTTGCATCTGAGTCTAGGCCTTCTTAGTTTATTTTAATATGAAAATCAACAGTATACTAATTAAGGCGTGAAATATTCTTAATACTGTAAACTTCAAAGAATATTCTTAATATTGTAAACTTCAAAGCATCTCTCTACCGAGCACTGTTATCAAGAGGTCAATAGAGTGCTAGACTATCTATCAAATTAGGGCCTAGATTGTGGGGATGATACAATCACCAGAACTAGTGTGAAATGTAGGCAAGAACTTGCCAACATGTAGCATGCTATTCCCACACATACTACAAACTAACACTCCGCACTTGATAGTAATGAATCAAAATGGGATGTAGTCATTTCGCATGGTATGTGGAGGGCAACTTCAACCAAAAAAACTTGGTGGCCATTTCCTACAGGTCCTTATTCCATCAATCTTCCTAACTGCCAACTTATGCAGTTCAAAATTGAACAACAAATGGAGCCCTATATCATTTTGACAGGATGAGTTGAGATAAATGGCATTTATGGGTAGAATCACATATATTAGGATGACAAACACCTTCTTTTAGGGTAGCGACATTGGAGACACTGTCAAGGAGGTTCTAGGTTGGGGATTCATGGAGGCAGTAATCCAACATTAAGTAAACTCACATATCATCTACTTTTTGTGTAACATATCTTTAGCATAACTGAATATAAGGAGTTGACCACAGTGTTGGGGAGATCTTATATATGGGAAAAGCATTGGGGCAACTACGCCCCAACAACTAATGTTATGGAACTATACATACCGTTCAAACTCTCCCACCTAACATGGCTAAGGATGAGAAAGCCATAAAATTTCTGGACAAGGACATTGGCCAGGTCAAGTGTTGCGATGACACATACAGTTCGCAAGTCATCAAGATGTAGGAGGATAAATAGTAATCTTCTTGAAGTCCATTTTTCTAAACAAATATGATGTCGAAGGAAATTAGGACTTGACATGTGTTTTCACCAAAAAATAGTAATAGTGATAGGTGCTCTTGATCGGCTGTCATGGTCTTTTTCGTTCAGGCACGAAGCTGAACTTTTTTTAAGTACCAAATCCCCCCAAACAGGGGCAGATTCCTGATGTTCACTTTTTAGCTACTATATATATAAAAATAGGAGAGGGTCAAAACAAAAAAGAAAGCAATAAACAAAATCATTTTTTTTTTCTAGATCTATGCCTAAGTGTAATATAGCACATACAATTAAAACCAGGTAGAATATAAGCCAATATAACAAAAAATTTAAATATAGCAAAGTCAACCAGAATTGAATACAATCTTGAATATTTTAATTTAACCTAATATCAATATAAAAACGTATATATAAAATTTATTCTACTTTCATAAAACTTGCTCTACCTTTCTATCTGAGATAAATTTTCTGAGAGGGTGTGGATGTTGACTTGAGCACAAATCTAAGACAATATGGATGTTGCTGAGGCCAAAACTATGTCTTTAAGACTTTTGCTCAAGAACTGCTTTCATAAATTTTTCCCTACTCTTCTACCTAAGATTCTATGCACTCCATTTTTTTAATCTTTAGCTCTTACAAGGAGAAATAAATTTGTTGAAAAATATGTGGTGGCATTTCTACAAATATGTGAAGAAGATAAAACCCAAAATCAAATCATTTTACTCTCAATAGTAAAATCCATAGGGAAAGTATCTTCAATGGGGCAGTGCAGTGTTTCTTTTTTATTGTAATCTCTCCCAATAGAGGAATCACCGCACTGCAAAACATGAAACCCATACCCAAGTAGACTGTTTATTAGAAAAACTCTTAAAAATTGGGCACAATTCATCCATCCACACAATCAACACAAGCAATGGTATGCAGTAGTAACAACTAACAAGTGATAAAATATTAGTTGGCATGAGTTTTCCACAGCCCATGTAGAATTTAAAAGGCTGCTTTTGAAATCAACTATATATACGAAAACATACACAACTGATTCTAGAAGCAATCTTTTAAATGAAAAAATGTTATTATAGGGGCATATACTATATTTCAATTTTTCTTACTAATTATTATAGAGGCATATATTGAAGCTTCCTAACAATTGTTCATAATTTTTTTCATTAGTTTATCATGATGGAGATGCCCTAACTTGAAAACATAATCTATTTATTATCAGGTTACCACATTATAATGAGCTATCTTACATTTCATAGAAATATGAGTGTGCTTATGCAATCTTTTAGTTGTGTGAACACTTCTATTTAGTGCTTGTGGGATCTAACATTTCTGTAAAATACTTCTAGGAAATGCTTCTGCAATCTTGTAAATAGTTTGAAGCTTCAAATCATCTAAAAAATGCTTTGTGACAGTTTTTTAAGGTTCTTAGGATGGATTCATAGACCTTGGAGTTGAATGTGGTGATCAATGCTCTCACTTCAGGCACAATAATACCTTGATCAATTTTTATTGAACCTCGTAGTTGCTAACAATTAAGCTTCATAAAAATTTATGGATCTGTTAGACATATACTAGTTTACAAACTCAACTACCAATGATATAGTTGAATGATTTATATACAAAGCTTGAAGGTCTAGAACATTATGCTTCCAACAATAGTCATTAGTTGAGCAATGCAGCAATTTGGAATTGCATTGCCAAGTTGAAGGTATTGATTTGAAGACTCCTTTTAACAGCCAATCATAAATCTCATTTTTAAGGGAGTGTTTATATTCCACTATTGACCTTCAGCTTTGTTTTGTAATTTGTTCTGCCTAGATTTTCACAAGTGATGTTTCAAGTGACCTATAATTGAAAGGAATTTACTGTGGATGAACTGAGAGTGTTTTGTCTTTTATTTCAAAGTGTTCCACCACGTTTCACATGTGTGATTGTTAAAGCAGTGGATGGAGTGGAAGCAACTTTAAATCAATATATGTCTTCTCATGCTAGTATTGGTCCTCAAAAAATTGATGTCAAATGGTTAAGTTCGATTACAGTTATCACCTGCTTTGTGATTGTGGTTGGTAGCTCTACTTCACTAGAGGATGCAAATAAATCATTTTCTGACGACCCTTTCTTTGCCTTCAGACTTAACGTGCATCTAGGAGAATGGATAATTACAGTGGTAGACTGGGCTGACCATAGTAAGGAAATTGCAGATATTCTATTTAAGTATGGACTGTTGAAGAAGTACACATTATATGTGGAGGAAGGTGAGTTGAAAATTGGGCATGTGGTACCTACAATTGTTGATATGACCATGTATGGCATGAGGTCAGCCATGTATGCCATGATGTCCAAGCTCTGTGAAATGTTTTCCAAGTTCTTGGAATGAATCTGCACTTTATATGTTTGGGAATTTAACCTCCTTTAGAATGGTCTATGTGGAGTGTAGGTGGATTTTTTTCCTTAAAGAGAACAGATACTTTTCATTTGAGCTTAAACAGTCATAAATTAGTTATTGTCCTGATCTTGAGGATTCAACAACTTTTTCTAGACACAGCTTCTTGGAGAAAATTGTGATTACCTCTTGTGAGAAGCTACCGAACATTACATTGCCAATAACAACCAACAGTCTATCTGTACAAAGTTGTAGAGATTTGGTAAGAGTAGCTAGAACTTATTGCATAAAAAACATAATAATCTCACTAAAAGTAGTGGTTGGACCACTAATAATCTCTCAATAAGGCCTACCCACGATAGGAAGGAGTGTCTTAAAAGTTTTAAAATGGGAGGCCACAAAAGTATTTGTTAGTTTACTGGCCTCAATTTTTGGTGGCTGGTTCATAATCAAATATCAAATTAACAAAGTTTATGGGCCTCATACATATTTCCTCAAAAATGGAGTGGAAATAACATGTTTGCACCTATCATGGTAAATGCATTGAAAAAGCATTTTTCCCTTGATTAACAAATCCTAGGTGTGGAAACATACAAATCGCAATGACAATCATCAAACTCACTGAGTTTATACTACAGATCGGGTATAAGTGTTGGCCACTTGTGGAGGGCTGCTGAGACGAGTGGATCAAACCCTCTTAAATGATGAGTGGATGGCGGTAACAACCAAATCCAGCTATTGATAAGAAGTGGGGGCTTTCAATGCAGAGTAATGATGATTAAATAAAAACCACCCACAGAATATTCATCATTGAAATACTAAGGAAACAAAAGACTATCAAGTTGTGTCTAATCTATTGTCCAACAAAAGAAATAAAATTGTGTATATTGTGAATGTGGACTTCACAATTACAAGTGAGAAAGAAAATTCACCCACAAATACAGAGGAAGGATCAAGGCACGGATCTTTTCTTGGTATTCTATGATAAAGAATCTAACCTCTCTCAAGCAAATAGCTCTCATGTGCTTTTCTTCTCTATTAATGCCTACAACTGTCTTCCAATCGCCATGGATCTGCTTGCAGAGGGAAAACAAGAATAATGTTTATTCAAAAAACCATCAACATAAATTTAAAAGAGTCAAGAAAAATATGCACAAACAAAAGAAAATAAACCTTACTATAACATTTTACCTCAAAATTCTACACAAAATGTGTCTGCACACCAATGACGATGAGCAAAAAGGAGCAAAGCATGCAGGAAAAACTCCTTCGATTGCTGGTTCAAACCATTCACATAAGCTAAAACTTGTAAAGAACACAATCGCTTCAAACCATTCGCATAAGCTAAAACTTGTAAAGAACACAATGGAAGGAAATATGCACAAACAAAAGCAAATAAACCTTATTATAACATTTTACCTCAGGATTTTGCACAAATTGTGTCTACACACCAATGACGATGAGCAAAAAGGAGAAAAATATGCAGGAAAAACTCCTTCGATTGTTGCTTTAAACAATTCACATAAGATAAAACTTGTAAAGAACACAACTACTTCAAACCATTCACATAAGCTAAAACTTGTAAAGAACACAATGGAAGGAAAGCTTTTAAAGAGAATAATGGCAGTGAGGTTACCATAGTGTTGGTGCCCTAACTGTAGTTTTTTTTACATGCATATCCAATGGAAGTGTTGTTAATAGGGCATAACAAGACGTGTGAAGTGCAGTTGTTAAGTTCATGGATATCCAATGGTGGTGCTGGACAGAAGTGCAGTCTTGAAGCTGTCGGTGGGCATTCTCCAGCAAAATCCTGGTGCTGTCTCTCAAGTGTGAGTGTTGGTGCCCTAACTGTAGTTTTTTTTAATGCATATTCAATGGCAGTGCTATTAACAGGGCATAACAAGACGTGTGAAGTGCAGTTGTTAAGTTCATGGATATCCAATGGCAGTGCTGGAGAGAAGTGCAGTCTTGAAACCGTCGGCGGGCATTCTCCAGCAAAATCCTGGTGCCGTCTCTCAGGCGTGAGACTTTTCTGTGGGCAAAGCCCACAATAAAGAGCCTATCAGCTAATTATCTGATAGGTAAGTTAATTTTCAGTAAAAAAATTAATGAGAAAGATTTTTTAAAAAGATATTAAGAAATTTGTTCATTGTATTGAATTAATAGTTTATAGTTTTATAGAACATATTTAAGATTTTTTAAAGGCATGTGAACATAATTTTATCTCAATCAAATATAAAGATTGTGAAATTTATTTTTTATTTAAGGTTAAAATGATAGTTTAATTTTGTTTTGAATGTCATATTGTTTGGAAATGTGATGATTTAAATATTTGTAAAATAAATAATTGAAAACAAAATTAATTCATGTTAATTAAATAAAAAATGTGTATAACTATTAATTAATTTAGATTTAATTAATTGATAGTTGTTGTGGGCAAGGTAAATTAATATTGCTTTACAAAATTAGAATGAAATGTAGGGGTAATTAGCTTAATAATCAAAGATGAATAACTTCAATAAGTATTTTAGAATTGTTTTATGGAATGTAAAATTACATGGAAATGTGACATGACTTGTATATTTGTAAAAGACTATTTTTTTTCAAAAATTTAATTTATGTTAATTTAATAAAATATATATACATAATTATAAAATAAAATTAATTAATAACTTTTGTGGGTAAGATAAATTAATATCATTTAAAGAAATTAGATGTGAAATTAGAGCTATTAAACTTAATAACCAAATATGAATAACTTTAATGAGCATTCTAGAATTGTTTTATTATTACTTTGGGAATGGTATTTTCTCTATTTATATATCACCTCAAATTTTATGTATGACACATATATATTTGGGATGATTTTGCATCTTATATCACTTTTGTGTCAATAAATTTATCTTTTCTTGTGCATTTTTTATCATATTCATATTGTTCTTGTGCTCTCCAATTCACCAAATTCATCTTTGTTTGCTTTCTATTTGGATTGAAAATATTATGAAAACCTTTAGAAGGTTTCAAAAATTGCTAAGGAACACATTCCCTATAAGGACACACAATCCTAACTATTTATTCCTAATTAATTAATTTTGTTTTAAGATAGAATTATAAAATAATCAAATGCATATGCATTGTAAGTTGACATTTTTGTCAAGTGTATTTGATATGCATGAGAATTATCTTCAGTCGAACTACTTCAAATAGAGGTTTTTAATATAATAATAAGTTTAATTAATGAATTATATTGTCTTGAGAATTACTCTAGGAGGTTTCCCTATCTAAGAGACCAATAATATATTATAATGTGACTATTTTTTCAATGCAATATTGTTCATTATATTCTTATTTACATTTTTTATTTTATTTCATGTATTTGGCTAAGTTGTAAGAAATGTAAAATTTTCCCTAGAGGAAAGTCTAGGTAATCTTTTTTTCCTCTTTAGCTAATTATCTTATTATAATCCTCTCTTCAAGATGATCACTTTCGTACATAAACTTTAAAATACGTTTTCACCACCTTAGGATCCCTCTTATGACGGTGAATACTTGATCTAAAGAAATAGATGTAGTAGTAATAGCTAAATTAGAGGAATTTTTCACTCTTGTGTTTAGTGAGGAAACAACCTAAATATTAGAATCTCTCAACCATATATTTGGTTGTGACTTATCCCATGATCGCTCTAATAACATTGAATCTATTTTTCACTTCAATTGCATGCCTTCGGAGCCAAAACTTAATTTTCTCAAATTTGATGGTATATATCCTAATAGTGGATATATTGTGCTAGATAATATTTTACTCTCAATAATACTCCTTGCGGACACATAGCCACTATTACCTCATTCAACTTAGAAAATAACCAATCTACAATTATAAATGGTACATGGAGGTCAATCCTCAACTTAGTTGGACTAAATTTATAGAAATTTTCTTGACTTGATTTAGTCCCAATTCATTTGAGGAATTTATTAGAGCTTTAATCAAATTGATAGAACTTGGTTCTATTCATGACTACAAACTAAATTTGAGAAACTTGCATCCAAACCAAAGGCTTTATAGATGAATTATTTGCTAGTTGTTTCATAAGTGGCCTCAAGGAGGATAGGTTGAGGTCAAAGTGTTCAAACCCAAGGACATGATGGCAACCATAGGTTTTTGAAAACTTGTAGAAGATTGTGGAAAAAGATTTTTGGTTATGTAGGCTCTCTAACACTTCTAGGGTTTTTCACCTAAAAGGAGAGAGGTATACCAAAAATGGCAATGTTCCCACTCAAGACTAATGCAAGTCTAATTGAAATGTATCTAAGTGAAATTCCCTAAATGAAAATAAAGGATAAAATATGTTGATTATTAATGCAAACTAATGAAATGCAAAGTGTTTGAAAACACAATGTTGTATGCAAAATTACCTAGAAATGCAAATAAACAATAACAAAACTTAATGAAACTGAAGAGGGGCACTTGGAAACTAGAATGTGATGGAGAGGGACTCTAGAATTCTACAAAATTCACTGTTGAAGTCCACTGGGAAACTTACGCCAAGATGCCCGAATAAGTCCTGCTTCTGGAGGAATCTATTGGAACAGGTTTTGAGAAACTAGGTACTCAAATTTGTAGAAACCCCTTTTCAGGCCTGGTAGTGGGATTAGTTCACCACCAATGGTGAATTAGTCCTGCTCTAGAATTCTAGAAATTTAAAACAGAAAATTGTAGCCTCCAATCTGCACTTCTACTCTTGATAGGTTTTTGGATCCGAATCTGCATAATCTGGTCTATAGGTGATCTCCAAGCTTCAATTAGGGTTTCAAGTACTTTGAATGGCTTTGATGAATTGATGATACCTTTTAACACCTTGCTCTTTGAAAAATATGCATACAAGACCTGCAAAACACACATGCAAAAAGGGGAAAAAGTGTTAAGGGTTAGAGAATAGGGGTTTGCCTTGGTCAAACCCCTTGTTAGTAATTAAACCCTTGAAAATAAAATGAAAGGAGAATGATGAATGAACAACATGCAATGATACAACTCACCAAACCATTGAAGTAGAAATCTAAGGATGTGCAAATAACAACACTCCAAAGTGCTTGAAAACTCTTGTAAAAATGCTTAGAATTCTTGATTAATTGCTTGTGAAAGAACTTGTGAATGAATTGTGTTGAATTGATGAATGGGGGTGAAATAATGAGAAAAACCTTGTATTTATACATAATAATGCCCTAATTCCCAAAAATATTACATCACAAGCCAACCTTAGGTCTTAGAGAATAAAAACCCGCCAAAATTTTGAACTTATTTTGATTTTTGTGCCAAGAGGGACTAATACACCCCTAATGGTGAATGGGTCCCATTCAAGGAATTTAAGTGGTTTTCAAAAATTATGTTAATTTAAATAATGTTTATTGGGTTCTTCTTCAAGAAGACACTTAAGTAAGACCTTTAGACATGAAATGGGGCTAATTAAAGCATAAGAAAGGCATAAATATTGATGAAAAGCATAGAAAAGTGTGAAGGTTTGTTACAACACTTTGAAATAAGGCTTGATGAGTGATAAAAAGAGGTTGTTTAAGTGAATTATAATGATAAGATCCTAGAAAAGTGTGAAAATGGGTTACAACACTTCACAACACTTTTACAAGGCATCATAGCATTCCTATTGATTTACAAGTGTCCAAGACCTAATGTGAATGTGTTTGACCATATTACCACATTAAATCAAGGCAAAAATAAGCCAAAATCACAAGGAGGGCCTAAACAAGGGGAAAAGTAGAAGGGTTACTTTTTCTGTGTCCACAAAGATAAGCTCACAATGTAGTGTCAATTGTCTAAGTTCACTCAATTAAAGAGCATTGTATTGAATCACCATGTCCCTACCCTCAACAATTTCTCTATACCTATCAAATGTCTCACTAAAGAAACTATGAGCTTGTCAAGAAAAGGGGTTTTTTCACATTCGTGATAAAAATTAACACCATGGAATCACTATATGGAATAGAAAAAGTGTTTTTTTGTTGGGACTCAATAGTTTGATGAATTTTGATTCCTAATGAAAGTACTGATAGTTCCTAATGGGGTTGAATTCATCGAACAAGGGGATGAATGAGAAAGTGGTGGTGGTTCCTAGTGGGGTAGCAACCCTTGACAAGGTAAAGGAATGTGAAGTAATAAGGAAAAGGAAAGATTAATATGAGCATAAGGGAATGGGAGGTTGTCAGTGGTTCCAACAGGATGTTGTCAATGGAACCTTTGATGAGTTCCTAATCATATTAAAAGCATCGATGGTTTTTATCATGTCCCTTTTTCAAAACTTTCTAAAAATAACAATTTACTAAAAATAGTAAGTTGACAGGCTCAAAATAGCAAATCAAGAGCACTCAATAGATTTGAAAATTAAATTACATTTGGTGACTTGGTCATTAATAGAATATTATTTTATAACCAAATATATTTTAAATTAATATTTATCTCTACTTGGGTGTGGGATCTTCTTCTTGCTTGTTTTTGTCATTTAGTGGATTATGACAAGTCGAAACAAGTGGCAACTTGCATTGGAGTGGAAGAAATCAATCGACACTTGGAACCAGAGAATGCATGTACTACATGCAAAAGGGAATCTCTCCTTGGTTGTGAATTTGGGTCCCTAACTTGGAAATTTAATATTTTTCAATAAAACATGAACTTGGACATCATTTTGGAGGATTCTTGATGCAAATTTTGGTTGAGTGTTTGCTTTTCTTTAGAGGCTGGTAAACCTATGAAGACTAATATTCAAGGTTGATAAACCATGGAGATTTGAGGCTCAAGGGCAGTGATTTCATAGGTCTCCAAGTGTGATCTCACCTAGAGATTGCCAATGTGCTGAACAAGTGAAGTTTTATTCAATATTTTGTTTGCAAGAGGGTTTCAATAATCAGAAGTGTGATATTTGGGATTTGAGTGCTTTATGTGTTGTATATGTTTATGAAATATTTTTGGATGCATTTTTTATATTATTTTATGGTATTTGATGTTATTTTAAATCATAATAAACCTTGGTGTGGAGTTTGGATAGTTTCCTTGCAAGTTGGGTAAAGTTTAGTGTGTGTTTGGGCTTCATATTTTCTATCTATTTTGAGCATAGTTGCAATAGATGTATATTACTATTAGAAGTTGTATGAGACAACAATAATAATTTATTTCCATATTAAAAATCTTTAAAATTTATCTTATTTCAATTTTTGAAGTTCTTGTGGTATTTGTAGTGGTTTCCTTGTGGTTTGTACACTCGTTTGGAGAGATTTGAATGTATTTTGCAATAGATATACATTTTTGTTACCAAACGTATTTAATAGAAAAAAATATGTAAAAACTATATGCAAATCAGTAAAATACATTATGTTTTGTTTGCATTAAGTTTCTAGTTATTTAATGGTGTTTTTGAAATAGTTTTGTGAATACCTAATTTCTTGGTTTGATCATATTTGCAATTCTGATATAGTTATTTGGAGGAGTGTTAAATCTAATTTAATTTGCAACAAGGAACATTACATTGGTATTAGAGTTGTGATCTTGCTAGCCTATAGGGTAAATTAAGTTATTAGATGATTGATGTGTATCATGGGTTTCGTCGAATCAATGTTTAAGAGTGGGAGACTAATATAGTCAGACAATGCAAAAAATTCCAAATGGTATAAAGAGTACATATTTCTATCAGAAGATGAAAAGAAGTCTCTTACATTTTTTGAGTATTTAGAAGTCAAAGGAAGAACTATACCCTGAGATAAGATGATCATCAAATTCTTTGGGGAGTTTTAGAGTTTTTCTGAAGATTTTAGGACTAAAGAATCATTTTATGAGTTCTTCATATGGGCTAGAGAGGAGGAAGAACTAGAGCAAGAGGAACAATTAAATTCAAAAGTCATCAAGGAAGAGATCAAGAAGAAAATATTTGAACCAGAGGAATAGATGAAAGTTGAGATTTAGGACATCTTTGAACCAAACAAGGAGGAATAATAGAAAGATTGCATCCATCATATTGGAGGTAAAAATATCTTGGTTGAAAATATCAATTCAAATTATAATAATCATAAAATTCAGTTTAATATTGTTGAGGATCAAGATTGGAAAAACAACTTGCAAGAAAAGATGGAACAAGGATATGAACATATTGTCCTTTCAAAAGTTTCAGTAGAAGAGCTTGATGATTCTAGAAATGAAGACAAAATGCTTGCTTTGGACAACCCTAAGCTGGAAGTTTGGAGTCACAAGAATGAAGGTATTGAGTTTGTCTTAACCATACCTCTACTGGGAAAGATGGATGAACATGTTTATTGTAGCCCAAGGTATGATTTGATCTATCTTATTATGTCTCTACAAGATTTCTATCATTTTGGAAAATATTCTAAAGAGGAAGATAGGAACAAGGATGCGATTTGTAGCATGGAGAATATGAGCCCATTAACCCCAAGTCAAGATTATCTATGTATATGGGATCCAAGTGATAGTCTATCTATAATATCCCTCATAAACATTTTTTAATCTAGGGCCATTAATGATTTTCTCGAAAACCCATAAAAAGAGAAATCAGCTGCAATGAAAAATCAACTATATTCTTCAAATTTAACATAAAACATTGTGCCAAGTTAAAAATCATGAGTTGATGCTAATATTACAAGTTTAATACATTATTTTTCTGTTCATGACAACAAAAAACAACAACCCAAAACCCTACTACAAGGTAAGTGCAAAAAGATGGGCCAAAAAGGAGGCTTAAGTGGCCACTTTTTTTTCTTTTGAAATTATGAAATACTGACCTTGGGCGTGAAATTGAAGATAGTTACACTCAAAATTGAGATGCAACAAAAACAAGGGTCATAGTGCTCCAAGTCTACTTTCTAAACTACTAATTTATTCTGAAAATGGTTGAGATTAAGTGGTTCAAAAGAGGGGACCATAGAAATTGGTGTTGTTTCTTTCAGAAAAACATGACAGAGCAACTTTTGTGGCTCCCTAGCACGGTGATTTTTTTTTTAGTATTTTTAAAATCATTTAAGTGAGAAATTAGCTAACAGTATGTAGTTTATGCTCAATTTTTTTGATAATTTTTAATGAATATTTGATTTTTTTACTAATTTTCAAAGTGGAAACTTCCTAAAAAATAGAATTTTGGCCATGCTAACCATATAAATTTTGGAAACTAATTGATTTTTTTTTAATGTGTAGAATGGAGTCTAGTTTCTAAAATGTAATTTATTTGAAATTTTGATGAATGATTAATTTATAATGAAAAAAATACCAAACGTGCTAGTTTTTGCCAAAAAAAAAACACATAAACAAAAGAAGTTATAGGTCAAAGGCTTAACATAGTCAAAAAGTGAAAAAAATTATATCGTTAGATAGCTAAGAGAGAGCCTTACATTACCCAGTGTTCAATTTGTTCAACATCGAAACATGTGCAATCTTGATGGTGAGCATGAACCCGATTATGTGAAATATTGTAGAATTTGCAAAAACACGTCTTTGGACATTGGGAAGGCCCTCCAAGCCTCTGGGTTGGTATTCCAAGGAAAATACCAAGCCCAAGGCTTGGGGATTCTTAAAGAAAGACATAATGTGAGTGCATTATAACATGCTCACATTATTTCTTAGTTTTGACATGGTTTTTGCATTTGTGCAGGACATGTCTAGCAAGACATAACAAAAGTGCATTATTTTGACATGGTTTTTGTGTTTGTGCAAGACATGTCTAGCAAGACATAAAGCAAGTGTGTTATGTCTTGCTTTGTGTTGAATGCTACTTGTGAACATAAAATTCATCTAGTTCCCTTCGGGTCTTTTTTGTTTTTTGCTAAGTGTCGGCCCATGCCTAAATGAATATCATCGACATTTTTGAACTTTGCCACATGTCTACCCAATATTCTCTGAAGAAACGACCCCCACCATGCTTCTACGTGTCATCGTTGTGTGCATCGAAAGGTTACTTATTTTCATTTTTGAGATGGGCCCCGCCTACGCACCATGTAGGTTCCCTCCACCTATACTTTGGTGGACCCCACAGTCGGGGCTAGTGGAAAGATACACTTCTATGTCTCTCTTCGACGGGGACTTCTTCGAAGCAAAAGATGCAGCAAACTACTAGCTACAATATGCTACCACATATGCTAACTGCCTTACTGGGTGGCGACACTTGTCTGAACAGGGCTTTGCCGAGACCATTGCCATCATTCGTAGGGGGATGCATCTGGTTGGAAGTGACTACATGCTGAGGCTCAAATATTTTTCTATTGCAACGACTGAGGAAATCATTGCAGCTGCATCATTGCTATGATTTTCAATTATTTTTTGTTATGGCTCACTAGGCGATGGGAGTGCTCAATATATATGCTGCTCTTTGTTTTAGTTTCAAGGTTCTAGATTTCCAGAGTTTTTAAGAGTTCTGTTTCTTGTTCCACTTTTTTACAAGTTATAGAATCATAGGAAATACAAGTTTTAGGAAGACAATAGGCCTTTTATTGTTTTACATTATTGCAGAAAGACTCACAGACTATGCCAATTGTTCAGCCTCTCTATTTTCTCAGGTTATTCGTTAAACTATATACTATGCCAATATTGTCTTTGAATAGTTCATTTGTAGAACTATAATTTAAATGCAGGTATTTTGATCTAGATCATGTCTTTTGACTACTCTTTTTAGTATATGTGTGTGAAAGATTATTTTGTCATTGAATGCACTGCTCATGCTTAAAATCTTTAAATTTTTTTATTCTAGGACATAGCAAATTGTTGAACGGGCCCTTAGACCGAATCCAAAAGATAGGTTTATCGTACCTTTTATCTAAGTCTTGGCGCATCGCCATAGTTAAATCTTTTTATTTTATATCTACTTCCTTTTCCCTTTCAAAACCCCAATTACAGAAGAAGTCAGCTTCTTTAAAAACTCGGAGGTCAGTTTAGCGCAATAGGTCCCACATAAACTGAGTTTCCCACAAGAGGCTGTTACCTTGCAAATTTTTGGCATCAATAGTTTTTTCTATTTTTGGCATGCCCGGTGGGACCGAGCTTAAATGAGTGAGATTTTACAAAGGGTGCATGAGCCATCAACCTGTTACTAGGTTTCAAACAACAAAAAACCCTGGTTTACTAGTGTCGCCACTAGGAACAATACAAGCTGCAACCCAACTAGTAAACGTTTCACTTCCTCCGCCCTATCCGCTAGCCATGTTGCAAGGTGCTAATAGAAACTACATGGTGTGGGATGCTAGAAGTCCTCTCGTAGCACCAATAGCACCCGCTATTTGGATTGCTATCCCAGTCTTTGCTCTAAAGGCCATACCTAAGTTCACCGGAGATGGCTCAAGAACACCCGTTGAACATCTGCAAGATGTGGTAGACATATGTTTGGTGCATGGCATCACTATACAAAATTTTGCACTAAGATTACTTGTAGCATCCTTTAGAGTTAGGGCACTGGATTGGTACCGAACATTGCCAGCTAGCACTATCTGCACCTAGGGCGAGCTTAGAGATCATTTCTATAAAAGGTTTTCAAACGACAGAGACCGCTCCTCGCTATTCTATCAGTTGTCTATTATAAAGTGAGCCCCGCAAGAAGCTATGACCGACTACAATGCCTAGTTCCATATCACTTGGCAGTGAATCCAGACTGCTATCCACCCATCACCTGAGTTAGAGTTTGTATTCTACTTGAAGTCTATCAACGTTGACATCTCAGTGATGATCCAGTCTTTGGGTGGAACCACTCTACTTGGCACTTACAACCTTGTCATTAAAGCAAGGAATAATTTAATAGACACTAGGAAGTTACCACCCTGACCCATCATGCCAATATTTTTAGAAATGCCCATTCCTACTCAGGAAGTCACCCCCACGAGTATGTCAGCTCCTTCTCAATCTATGTACACATATCCAAGTGCCCCACTGAATGATTCTTCCACATCAGGATCTTCATAGGACGAGATGAGTGAATTCAAGGAGATACTATAGATAATGGCTAATGACATAACTACCCTCAAGTCGAACTAGTCTACGCCACCAAAACTAGCCTATTAGAATTATCAAGGTGAGAGATCTTACTAGCAAAACTAGTTTCAAGGGGGCACTTAGACAAATCCACAGGCACAGACAACCAATCAAATAGTACTGGTGCCTTCCCCATTACAAAATGCCAACCCAAGTTCAAGTTGAGAATTGACGATAGGGAAAAATAACTTAGTAGAAGATATCAACCCCTGGTGCTTCCCTTGTAGTGACACACATATGCCCTAGAATTGCCCATGAAAAAACCTACAACAAAAGGTGGCCGAACAGCATAGTCAAGGCACGGTTCTAGACCAAGGAGGTTATGCCTATGCCTCTCTACAAATGGAAAACACAGTGCTCACTGCACAAATGGAAGGGATGTCCCTAGAAAAAGAAATGGACATCGCCCCCAATCATGCACTCTTCTCATTGATGGAAGAAGAAAATGCAATGTTTTCCAATGACACATCCCCATCAAAAAAATCATAGGTGCAGTCCGATTACAACACTCGCTCAAAGATAAGATTCACGGGTGAACTAGTCATCCCACAATCGTTCAGTCCGCAGCCTAAGGGTGCTTCTTACCGAACATCAGGTATCTTCACAGTAGTATCACAAGGTCCATCATGAAAGGAAATTGTTATAACCAAAGTCAGGGAGAAAAAGCTTCCAAATACACCACCCTTCAATGTGGTCGAACAATAAAAAAAATCATCCATTAATGTGTCTTTTTGGGATATATTAGCCATTCCAAAGCAAAAGACATTGTTGCAGAATGCTCTCTAAGAAGACACTGGCGCAAAGCCAATGGAGCAATGTCCAGAAGAAAAGGCCACTGATCCATCACCACCGATCAAAGTTCTCACCAATTGCATGGAGGCAGCCTCTTCTAAGGTTAAAGATAAGCCAAAACCTAAGCATTTTTTCCTAACTCTAATTGTTGGAGAGAAGCTATTACACAATGCCTTGATTAATTTCGGTGCCAGCACTACAGTCATGCCGAAACAAATAGTGGAGGCTTTAGGAATCAAATATGAACCTATGAAAAGAGGAGTAATGTAGCTAGATGGGAACAAAGTCAAAATGGTTAGTCCCATTAAGGACCTTCCCTTGACTTTATTTGCCTACCCTAACATCATAGTACCACAAGATAGTGTGACCATAGATGTTCCTCCCATGTTTGGCCTCTGTCTATCTCGAGAATTTACTTCAAATGTAGGCAGATACCTGTCCGTTGATTGGTCGTACATGATTCTTAGGATGAAGCGCGATGTGAAAATGAAGATGGAATATGAAGCTCTACACTCTGAACATTCGGCTGACCAAGCCATGATCAACTTTGAGGCCGCTCATACCTCTATCACAAAGCAAGAAATGTACTACATCGAGTTGCTAGAAGATGAAAAAGTAACCGAAGATCATACTGATCAAGAAGATTCTCTCTTGAGTGAACATATAGATACTGATCCTTTCAGAAACTACCATGCTACTGGGTTGGGCACATACATCATCTACGATGAAGATCAAGTGCTCCCAAAGGTCATCAAAGAACCCGAAGGTTGTCAAGCTTTAAAACTATGGACATTGCATTTTGATGGAGCAAGATACAAGGTAGGAACATGAGCTGAGATATGTTTAATATCCCCATGTAATGAAAAGAATCTAAAGTATTTTCACTTCCAGTTCACTTGTTCAAACAATGAAGCTAAATATGAAGGACTGGTACAAGTTTAAGCCTCACAAAATGAATGGGTTTCAAGCAACTGATGGTGTTCAGAGACTCTGAACTAATAGTCAATCAAGTCTAGGGAACTTCCATGGCCAAGAATGTTCGCATGCGATCCTATATACACCGAGTTTGGGACCTGATCAAGGGATTCAAAGCTTTCAACATTCAAATGGTGCCTAAAGAATGAAATACAGATGTGGATCACATGGTGGAAATCAAATCTCAGTTTGACCCTGATTCTAACCTCATTCACAATAAACACATTGTACGAGTGACATTCTAACCAGCCATTTTGGACAACGATCAATCTTGGAAAGTGTTTAATAGTGATGAACACATTGCCTCCTTCATCCAACAGTTGAGAGAATTTACAAACCAACTCCAACTGAAGATCACCGAAGCTTATGAAGGATAAATCATTCAGCTAAAGGCCAATAAGCTTCTGAAGGGATTGGTCACTCTCAAATTTTTTTTTGATTGTGACGATGCAAGAAATGACAAAAAGAAGTTTGTAGTGGACAAAAGCCACTACGAGGACCTTCAAGTGGTAGATGGGAGAAAGCTTAAAGTCAGGAAGGACGTCCTGCATCATGATAAAGAAAGACTCATCAAGTTCTGTGCAAGGTATGAAGAAGTCGTGGCCTGGTCATATGATGACCTCACATGATATGATCCTAATATCATCCATCACACAATAGAGTTGACGGAAGGTGCAAAACCAATCTGCCAAAAATAGAGGCCAGTGAATCCCAAGATTGAAGCGCTCATGGAGCAATAATTAACAAAGCTAATCCAGTCATGAATTGTCTTCTCCATCAAGCATAGCACACGGGTATCCAACCTAGTCCTAGTCTGAAAGAAGAATGGAGATATCCATCTATGTGTAGACTTTTAGGACCTGAACAGAGCATCCCTAATAGATCACTACCCGCTACCTTCAATGGATTCAATCTTACAGACAGTGGCCAAGTTAGAGATGTTTTCCCTACTAGATGGCTTCTCCTATTACAATCAAATCCACATCAAAGAGGAAGACCAACACAAAACAATATTCACCACCAAGTGGGGAACATTCGCATATGCCAAAATTCCTTTTGGCCTCTCAAATGCAAGATCCACCTTCTAGTGGGCAATGGATATCACTTTCAGCGAGTTGATCAGCAAGATTATCCTGATTTATTTGGATGATTTGACTGTGTTCTCCAAGTCCAAGGATGATCATTTTGACCACCTTGAGATGGTTTTCAAAAAATGCCAAGAGTTCAGGGTATCCATGAATCCAAAGAAATGTGTCTTTGGAGTTTCGCAAGGAAAGTTATTAGGACATGTAGTGTCTAAAGAAGGAGTTTCAATCAATCCCGAGTGGGTGAAAGTGATCAAAGAACTTCCCCTCCCGGTCAACAAGAAAGGCATCCAATCTTTCTTAGGAAAGGTAAATTTTGTTAGCAAATTTATTTATGATTTCGCAAGAATAATTAGGCCAATCACCCTAATGCTGAAAAAGGATCAATCATTTAAATGGACAAAAGAAGCCAAATAAGCCTTTTAGAAATTCAAGGCTGCTATTTCATCAGCTCCTGTGCTGGTTAACCCAGATTTATCAAAAGACTTCATAGTGTATGTGTTCAATAGCAAGTCAAGCATTGCTACTGTCTTAACACAAGAGGATGATGAGGGAAAAGGAGAACATCCAATAGCATTTCACTCTCGGACCCTCAAGGAATATGAAACAAATTACAACTTTGTTGAGAGGAAAGCATTTGCAATTGTAAAGGGACTTAAGAAGTTTTTCCACCTAATATCTTGCAATAAGGTGATGGTTTATGTTGTGTATCCCAGTGTGCGCAAATACATCATGGAAGGAGAAATCACTGAGAAATGGGCTAATTGGATCACCAAGATCCTCGAGTATGACATTGAATTCAAGCCTACCAAGACCATTCGAGGAAGAGGACTGTGCGAATTTCTCGTACATGATGAAGAGACAGCCGTAGAAGAAGAGCAACCCTGGAGTTAGTCCTAACAAACGAATTGGAGTATGAGGACTATTGGTTGGTGGATACAATAAGGTTTATGCACACGAGAAAAAACTTTCCAAGCCTTCCTCCTAAGAAGAAAAGATTCTACAGATTGCAAAACAATGGATTCACGCTTATCAAAGGGATCCTATTCAAAAGGAATTTCAATGGTGTTCTATTACGGTGTGTGACTATGGAACAAAAAAAAAGGATCCTCAAAACTTACCACAACAACATCACGGGTGGATACTTCTCCACTAAAACTACCGCCATCAAAATCATGTGCACAGGGTACTTCTAGCCGACGTTGTTCAATGATTCCTACTCTTTGGAAAAATAATGCAAGGAATGCCAGTTCTTTGTAGGAAGAAGAAAAAATTCTACAATGCCTCTCAATCCAGTAGTGGCTAATGAGCCATTTGCACAATGGGGCCTGGACTTCATTGGAATTATCAAACCTACATCCAACGTAGGACACAAGTGGATTTTGGCAGCCATGGATTACTTCACTAGATGGACCGAAGCTGTGCCCCTAAAAAATGTGACGGAAGCAAAAATAGTAGATTTCCTTGAGGAATTGGTGACAAGATTTAGCCCTCCCAAAACCATCATCTCTAAAAATGCTGTAGCTTTCCTAGGCACTAAGGTATGTCAATTTGTGCTTACACATGACATATTTCTTAAAACATCATCAAATTACTACCCGTAGGGGAACGACTTAGCCGAATCAATAAACAAGAATCTAGTTTGACTCCTCAAAAGGATTGGGTCAGAGCACCAAAGAGAATGGCACAAAAACCTTCGAGTAGCACTCTAGGCAAACCGCATAACTCCTAAGCAAGTCCTCAAGACTTTGCCTTATGAGCTAGTATATGGAAAAGGGGTTCTATTACCGAATTCCATAGAAATTCCAACACTACAATTGCAAAAATCTCTTGAGGTGGAACAAAATGGTGCCATGAAGGTTTGGCTGGCCGAGTTGTTAGAAGTATAAGAAAAAAGGGAAAAGTCGCTAATAGCTATGACCAACTTCCAACAAGTGGTTAAGCAGTGGTTTGACAAGAAAGCGTCTGACCAAGGCCTAAAGTGTGGAGACTTGGTGCTAAAGTTTAATGAAAGAGTCATAAAGCTAGGTCAACACGAGAAATTTGACAGCCTATGGGAAATCCCTTTCAAAATAATTTAATGCAAGGAACATAATGCATTTGAATTAAAAAATATGGAGCAATAGACATTAGGAATTTTGGTCAATGGAATTCACCTCAAATTATTTAACTAAGCTGCTTGACCTACCAATGTAAATATATGTATAGTCTTTTTTCTTTTCCTTTCCCCTTCCTTTTGTTGACTGGTATTTTTAATTTTTATTCTATGGTTCAAAGTGTGGAATGAGTAACCCAGTATTAGAAAAGGACAAGACAAATAAATTCATAGCTTGAAGGACAAAAGAAAACCAAAACACCCACATACAAAATTAAACAAAAATCATATATATGTTGGAAGGAAAGGATAACTCACACAACAAAATCCAGAAGCATGAAACAAGTTGTTTATGTTAAGCTATATTTTCATTATATATGCTATAATATATACATTATAAAAATGGCTCAAGGGCCATGCTTCTAAATATGTATTTGTATTTTGTTTCTTTTCTATATATTCTGCAATAGAGCCTTTTCTAGACATATATACAAAAATGAGCTAATGGGTGCAAGTTTTTTTTTTTTTTTCTAAAAAAAAAGCAAGGAGGTTTTTAGTCAATAGCATGGGAAGCAACAATAGATGCATCAACAATAGTGTCTACAATATCCTCAACAACAAGAATGGCAACAAAAACATCATTAGTAGGAACAACGTCCAACAGTGGAGGGAACACTAGGTTCCTGAAGTTCATATACTAGTCAATGTTGAAGAACGACACCACATTGTAGAGGCAAAAAAAAATGATAGGCACGCTCAACCCTCAGGCAGTGCTCATTCTGTGACTGGAGGCAAAAACCACTTAGAAATGGTAGCCATGGTACAATTGTGTCCTCTTCAATGAACCTCTAGAGGTCGCTTGCAGACGAGATACCTCCACTAAATGCAGCATTGGACACCACCTCACTGAGGCCGTTCAAGTACTTCTTTGGGAAAATTTCCTTCACCAAACATAGAATTAACAGCTTGGGAATGTCAATATCAAGCATGGAGGCAACAAAATGTGAGCACACATCAGTGGTAACTCAATATTTTTCCTTATACTCAATACAATCCCATCCCAATACCCATTTTATGGCTATGATGGCTAGCGAATGCTTGTTCTTCGTCATCCTTTTCAAACGTCTAGTCGAAATATCTCCTAAAAAAAATGTCTAAGATTTGTGGGAAACTAGCCTAATCAGTGTATTCATATTGTCAGGCACACTGTAACTATCCTAAGACTATCCCTGCAAAATGCCTATGCCTAGCTTATAGAAATGCTTCACAAACTGCAATGCTAAACCAATTGCCTGCTCCTAATTTTTGCTCAAGTGCTTAGTGTGATTTAGCTATTGCCTTAAGTGCCTATTTGTAGAAAAACTGAGGAAATGCATGGTAGTTTGCTTACCATAAATGAGAAGCTAATCAAGTACCAACTTGAAAGTTGTGCCATCGCTTGCTCAAATTTCCCACCTGGTCACATCTGCTGAAGTACGACTTGTTGCATGCAAAACTAATGAAGGTTTATTAATTAGCCTATGCCGGTGGCAGTAACTGGTGATGCTATGCATGACCAAATGTTGAGGTGTCATTCTCTAGGTGCTTTACAAATTCCAAGGTTGAAATCATATCTTCTCAAGTTTTGATTGCATCTTTGGCGTAATCATTCCTTTGGGGATATTAATTGCCAACACATACAAAAGATTAAGCTGCTAGCAAATCGTTGGCCCAAGTTCCAAGAAAGTCGCGTTGTAAAAAATGATTGCCAATAGTAATTATGAATTCTTGTTATTTCAAAATGGCAAGTAATTCATTTCGCACAAGCTAACAGGTTGAAGGTACATGTTGAATTAAATTCAAAAAGAAAACCTTCGTCTACCAACTTGAAAAAATTAGCTAAATGTTGTGTGCAAAGTATCGAGCACTTACAAGTTTGTTTTTCAGGACACCGCCAAGAGAAAGAAGAATTTGTAGTACACAACCAGAGCTAAAGCAAAAATTTGCAAAGAATTCAAGCAAAGCAAAAGGTTTCTAGCACTAGAAAGATGGTAGAGGGTTCACAAGCACAAGGGGAGGTAGCCCACAATTTGTTCAAATTGATGAGAGACGAACCAACTATTAATGTCTTCGACACATTTCTTATGCTATGCCTGGTATACCAGAAAATCCGAAGTAGGCAAACATTAAAGAGCTAGAAAAGCCCAAAGATCATAGAGACTAGGCCCTAGTCCAGGAAAGCTGGGATAATGTTTGAGATCCTGACCTTGCTAAAAATCCCAAGTCGTTAAGAGAAGCTTCTTGTGAGAGAATGAAGGTCTCCATAAATTAGATGTCAACGAGATGGAAGGTATGGTTTAGTAGGCTTCCACAATATATGGTCCCATCTATGCATTATAGCCTAGAATTGGTTGACGTGGCCATCACACATTTCAACGCTAGCACCAACACAATTTAGGGCCAAACATTGAAGGTTCATGTCACCCTGGCAGCTATTTGGAATTTGTTGTGTATTCTTGATCCTAAGAGGAGACCAGAGTAATGCAAGTCATTTTCTCCAAAAAAGGGGGAGAAAATATGGAGAGGGATGGATAAGGCTCAAGACTTCTTTAATAAAGAAACCTAGAGGCTAGAAGAAGAGCATAAGAAGTCGATAAAGCTCCCGGCCAGTACGATGATTTCGAGTTAGACTTGCAAGATGCATTTTCAATGTTGGCATTTGTTTGCAGTCTAAGCTCAGATAAGGATGCACACTCTTTTCAATTGGGCCCGAGTTTCCAATTTCACAGACAAAACAATCTATTTTGGTATGATTTGGCTGACTACCTCGTTGGGCAGATGCTAGAGCAAATAAAAGAGTACTCGACTCAAAATAAATTTAGGTTTCTTTCCTATCTTTCTCATATGTTCTTACATCAGAATCCTAATTTCTTTTTCAAGTGTGTGTCATTAGCTATTTTCAACATAAAAGGTAGAATAATGCTAGTTTATGTTTGAACACCTCTCCTCTCCTCCACTCTCGATTATTGTGCATTTTTCAGACTCTTTCTTAGCTCTAATTTTGCAAGATTTGCAAGGGGAAGATGGTATTTAACTGTCTTACTAAGGAGCAGATGTCATATATGCAAAATTTCACTCCCAAATGTGATTGGTTCTTCAGAGCAGATTTCACCTTCATCTGGATGCGAGGCTTCACCGAAGAAACATTCCGGCTTCCAACATGTGTTACAAATCGGGTGCTAGCCCTCGAAATGTACTGATAGGGATGTATCATTGATGTTACCTTTTGCAGAGGAAAAGCACACAAAAAAGGATTTTTCATCTGCCCAATAAGCTTCAAGATGGTGATCTTAAGAAAATCATTTAGGGCTGGTGATGATTTGTGATAGGGGGTTTTATAACCCTTTTAGTGATTTTATGTATGATCATATCAAAGTAGTGCACAGTTCTCGACCTTACTAGGAAAAGAGGTGCAACCCATTGGTGGACGATGACAAGTTACTGGTTGACTTATTTCACATTCCCACAGAGGACAATAAACCGTTGTGGCATAGGTTCTACTTCATTGCAATGGAGTATGATGAGAGTTACAAAATGTGGTCCTCCCTATACAAAAAGTTAAGGGATGAGGAGGAATGGACTATAGAAAAAATGAGAGCCTTATGGAGATATCACGAAGAGATAAAGCAACCTAATGCCCCTTATGAGAGTGTGGAGGGTGATGAACAATTTGAGGAGCTATGGGATGATGGACATTTGGAGTCCAACCAGAGCGGAGGTTAAGGCAATAACCTTGAAGAAGAGTCCCAAGAACAAGTAGAGGTGGAAGCTAAGACATCGACGTCCTCCACTAAGCAAAGGAGAAGTCTACCTATGTCGCTTCAAATGTGTGATTAAACTTGTCGAGAGCATCAAAAACACTCACTTGGGCCTCAAAAATCACAAGAGTAGAGGCCCCCCCACCCGTTAAATGACATCACACAGAAGCTCTTGGCAGAGAGGCAAGCCAGGTGCTCGTTGCAAGCTAAGAGCCCGAAGTGAGAAGGGAGCTAGCCACAAGCCAAGAACTGTCGACATCCAGTCAATATGTAACATTTGCTCCTTCTTTTCTTGCTTCTTAGTCCTTAGTATCTTATGTTGTCTCCACAACACCCCTCACTATGACTATCCAACCAACCCTTTCCACCTTCTCCTTAATGAAAGTGGAAGGTTTCACTCAATTCGCCCAAACCGGGCCATTTATCATAATGCCCCCACAAACCCTTACACAAACTATCGCTGCCCAATCCCTTCTTGCCTCTCTTTCTCAGAGCTCGACTGCCATTGGTACCCCCATTTCTGCTATTACCTTGATTCTAATCCATTTTACCCAACAAATGGACTTTGTAATGGCCACCCCATCACTGTTGCAACCAATGAGTCCTTCCGCTGGCTCACAGATCGAGTTTTGCAAAATTCCTCATTTCTCCCTGTAGAATGTTATTCTCCGAAAGAAGAAGACACTCGAGCACGATACACTCACATTCTGATGCACCATTTGCAGGTGGGTTAGTTCAATTTCTAGGCCAATTCATAGTGTAGGGTGAAAGTACTAAGAAATCATAGATTCGTCGAATGCAAAAGGTGAAAGCTAAGGATGACAAGAAGTCGATAGTGTCAAGAGTCTATATTGTTTACAATGAAGGTTAGGGTACATTGAACTTTGCAACCATGTATCCAAACGTGGTCAAACCGCAAGGTGAGATGCAACAGGAGGACTATAACATGTATACCATAGTACTTAACATGAATGCAACCCAACCATAGGACAAAGTTGATCTCATGGAGGAAATGTAGAGAGTTGTGACAACTGACTTCATTCGATCCAGCTACCAACTAAAGAAAAGGAAAGAGTGGATGAAGGAAATGAAAGGAAGGGTCAATTTCCTAGAGAATAGGAAGAGGTCATTGGAGGCAGATGTTAATTGCTTGTCAAAGAAGGTGCAGGAAGTAGAGCATGAGCGGAACAAACTTCGAGAGGAGCTTGTGAAATCTCAAGCCGTGGATCCTACACTAATCAATGAGCTACAGAAAAGGAATTAGGATTATCAGGGTCAATTAGCCCTAGCAGAGCATAATCTTCAACAAAGGAGGGATGAATTTGAGCACCTGCATGTCTAGCATGAGTAGGAAATAAGGCTAAAAGGTGAAGAGCGTGGGCATCAACAAGCTCAATTTGAGAAGAAATTGCAAGAGAAAGATGCAAACTTTGAGGACCGAAGGGCTCAATTAGAAAAAGAGCTTCAAGAGACGAAGTTGTCTCTTGAGATAGAGTTGGTAAACCATAGCCAGGCTGAGAAGAATTGGTCTAAAGAATCGGGTCGGACACAGGAGCAGCTTATGTCCACAAACAAGAGAATTGTTGAACTAACACAAGATGTTAGCTGAAAGGATGTAGAAATTTCCCTTTTAAGGAGTGCTCCCCAAGTCCCTACTACCCAATCAGACCTCATCCTAATAGCCAAGCAACTATATGTCTCATACTAGGAAAAGGTCAAGTGTTTTTTCCTGGAGCTCCAACCAATGCTCCAATTCATGTCATAGGCAACAAACTTGAGTCAGGAGGTTCGTGGAACCATTGAGAAATTTCCACAATTCATCATAGAGAAGGTTCTTGATGCAATACATTGTACGTGGTCTTAGATGAAGACTTAGCAACTACAAGGATTGAGGATAGAAAGGCTACTGCTATAATAGCAAACAAATTCATCTACTGCCACTCGGCCATCCTTAGGGATAATGCATGCATGACTACCTTGGGCCACACTATGGATAACATGCAAGAAATTATCTCCCGAATAATTGAGATGGGCCTGCCTTCTTCATTCCTTGAAGATGGATCAGTAGCCTCAACAGAAAAATGGCAAAAATGATTGAAGTGAAGGAGCGAGACTCGACCATCTTCTAGAGTTTTAGCCAACCTCCCACTGTGGTAGATATTGAAGGTATAGTTCATCCGATTTCGTAGCTGCTATTCACTTGTGAATCAGGGGCCAACTTACCTATGAAACCTCCTTACAAAGAGATACTTGATCTGGGCAGAGCACAATAGAATCTACGTGACATATCAAGACCGTCCGAGGCCGACTGGCTGCCTCTATAGGCCACCCTTTCTGAATTCTGAAGTTGTTGCCCAATGGGTAAGGCTTTGGTCTTCAAGCTAGAGAAAATTTTGGGTTCATCATTCCTTAAGTGAAATGCCCCTAATAGTTACTAAAAGTTGTGAACATAAAATTCATCCAACTCCCTTCGGGTCTTGTTTGCTTCTTGCTAAGTGTCGGCCCATGCCTAAATGAATATCATTGACATTTTTTAACTCTGCCACATGTTCACCCAACATTCTCTGAAGGGATTCTCCCCTTTCCTTTCAAATGGCCCCCACCATGCTTCAACGTGTCATTGTCACACACATCAAAAGGCTAATTCTTTTCATTTTTGAGACAGGCCCTGCTTACGTGCCACGTAGCTTCCCTTCGCCTATACTTTGGTGGACCCCATAGTTGGCACTAGTGGAAAGACACACTTCCATGTGTTTTCCTAGCACAAGCATTCATCAACAAGGAGGAGAATTGAACCAAGGGCTACAAAATGTAGCCACGTGTCTCTTCAGTGGGGACTTCTTTGAAGTAAAGGATGCAATGAACTATTGGCTACGATATCTTGCCACGCATGCTAACTTCCTTACTGGGTGGCAACACTTGTTTGAACAGGGCTTTGTTGGGACCATTGCCATCATTCGCAGGGGGATGCATCTGGTTGGAAGTGACTACATGCCGAGGCTCAAATATTTTTCTGTTGCAACGATTGGGGAAATCATTGCAGTTGCATCATTGCTACAATTTTTGAATTTTTTATGTTATGGCTCGCTAGGCGGTGGGAGTGCTTGATATATATGCTGCTCTTTGTTTCAGTTTTGGGGTTCCATATTTCCAAAGGTTTTAAGAGTTCTGTTTCTAGTTCCACTTTTTTACAAGTTATAGAATCATAGAAAATATAGATTTTAGGAAGACAGTAGGCCTTTTATTATTTTACATTATTGCAAAAAGACTCACAAACTGTGCCAATTGTTTGTCCTCTCTATTTTCGCATGTTATTCGTTAAACTCTATACTTTTCCAATATTATCTTTGAATAGTTCATTTGTAGAAATTATGTAATTTAAATTCAGGTTTGCTAATCTAGATCATGTTTTTTGACTCCTCTTTTTAGTACATGAGTGTGAAAGATTATTTTATGTCATTGAATGCACCGTTCATGCTTAAAATCTTTAAATTATGTTATTCTAGGACATAGTAAATTGTTGAACAGGCCCGTAGACTGAATCCAAAAGATGGTTTATCTTTCCTTTTATCTAAGTCTTGGCACATCGCCATAGTTAGGTCTTTTTTATTTTATATCTGCTTCCTTTCCCCTTTCCAAACCCCAATTACAAAAGAAGTTGGCTTCTTTAAAAACCTAGAGGTCACTCAATTTTATTGCAATAGGTTCCACATAAATTGAGTTTCCCACATGAGGTTGTTACCTTGCCAATTTTTGGCATCAACACTACTCTATTGAATGTATGTATATATATTTGTATGTTTGTATATATTTATGCTCGTATGTCATGTATGTATGTATGTATTCATGCTTGTATGTATGTATGTATGCCTGAATGTATGTATGTATGCATGTATGCACGTATGTATGTATCAGTGCAAGTATGTATGTATGCCTATATGTATATATGTATATAAGATTGTATGTGCATATGTACATGTATGCTTGTATATATGTAAGATTGTATGTACAAATGTATGTATGCTTGTATTTATGTTTGCTTATATGTTTTTATTTATGTATGTCTTAAGAGGGAGGGAGAAATTTAAGAGAGAGAGAGAGAGTTGTCTAAGTAGGGTTAGGAGGGAGAGAGGGAGGGAGAGACTTGAGAGAGAGAGAGGGGGGGTGGAAGGGAGAGACCTAAGAGAGAGGAAGTTGGAGAGAAGGGGTTGGATTAAGTGGTACTTAGCTAGGTAGGGTGGGAGGGATAGAGGGAGAGAGAGAGAGGGAGAGAGAGAGAGTTATGTAGGTAGGGTTCCAAAGGGAAAAACTTAAGAGTGTGAGGGGGGTGAGAGGGAGAGACTTGAGAGATATGTAGTGAGAGGGAGTACGAGAGAGGGGGGTGGAGTGAGAGGGACTTATCTAAGTACAGTGGGAGGGATATATAGAGAGAGGGGGGAGAGAGAGAGTTACCTAGGTAGGGTGCCAAAGGGAGAGACCTGAGAGAGAGAGGGGGTGGGAGGGAGAGACATGAGAGATAGGGAGAGAGAGGGAATGGGAGATAGAGGGAGTGATGGAGAGGCAGTGAGAGGGAGATAGAGAGAGAGACATAGAAGGAGTGAAAGATAGTGGTAGGGATTGATTGAGTGAGTGGTATGTAGAAAGAGGGAGAGGGTAGATAGAGACAATCAGAGAGGGTAGGAGAGAGGGAGGGAGAGAGAGGTGAGATGGATAGATAGATAGAGAGGAATAGGGGTTGAGGTTATAGGGTTAAGGGATTAGGGTTGAGGACCTATAGGGTTGATGGTTTAGGGTATTGGGTTGAGGGTAAAGGCTAGAAGGTTTAAGGGTTGAGGGTTTAGGGTTGAGGATAGAGGGTTTATGGTATAGGTTTGAGGGTATATGGTTGAAGGATTAGGGTTGAGGGTCCAATGTATAGGGTAGAGGGTATAGGGGTATAGGGTTTAGGGTTTAAGGGTTGAGGGTTGAGGGATTAAGGGTTGAGGGTTGAGAATTGAGGGTCGAGGGTTTAATGTATAGGGTAGAGGGTTTAAGGGTTGAGGGTTGAGGGTTTAAGGTTGAGGGTAGAGGGTTACGGGTATAGAGTTGAGGGATTAGGGTTGAGGGTTCAATGTTTAAGTGGTGTAAAAGTATAAGTAAATAAACAAAAACACTTCTCAATGCAACTATATTAGATAATTCAAATGATAGATTTAATCTATTTAAGCATAATCAAATCTCTAAAAACATTCCATCCCTCTCTAACTCCAAGGATTTGATAGATCAGAGTGGTTCTCAGATTTATTTGCACTTTGACTATCAAAGTGACAACCTGGTGAATGAGAATTGTGATTCTATATGATAATGATATAGTGATCTAATGATATGATGATTGATTGAAAGATTTATGATATTGATTATGAAATATATGATATGAAAGCTATGTGATATGCAACCTGTGATATTGATTTATTGATAATGAAAGCTAAATGAAGTAATGTGCAACTATAAATGCCATGATTGTAATCTAATATTATTCTAAAAATGCTTCTAAATTGCTTAATTGCTCAAATGTTTGAATGCTAATTCCTACAGAGTAAGTTTGCATAAAAGTGGGATCCTTTTCCTGTAGCTGAAAGCTATATTTATAGATTTCCAAAAGGCAATTGTGATGTGGCAGCAAGCAAGGGTTGAGATTGAATTTGGATAAATCAATGGTGAAGAATGAATTTGTTGGAGAAGAAGATGGAAAGGATAAAGAATCCTTCAAAATACCAGGAAGAAAAAGAGGGAGAAAAGAAACCAAGTCTCCTGTGAATATTCCAAAATTGGTTTGGAAAGATAAAGCACAATTAAATCAAAATTGAAAGTTTTAATTTTGGTTGAGAAATAGCTGTAGACATGTGCTTAATTGATTTATTCAATTTTGGAAAGAATTAAAATATCTCAATTTTGAATTGGAGGAAATTGGAATATTAAATAAAACAAATATTTGAAACTTGTTTATTTAATCAAAGAGGAAAATGATAATTAAATAAACTTTGTGATTTAATTTATTTAATTAAGAGGAAGATGATAAATAATTAAATAATACAAATTATTGCAATTGATTATTTAATTAAAATGAAAGAATAAATAATTAAATAAAACAAATATATGAAATTGATTATTTAATTAAAATGAAAGAATTAGAAGAATGTGATGAAAATGGAAGAATTGAAATAATGAACTATATAAATAAATATTTCTATTTATTTAATAGTAGGTGAAATAAAAGTTAATTAATCAAATAAATGTATTTAATTAATCAGATTTATCTAGACCATTTTTAGGTGTATACACATT
>VDFB02047230.1:250822142-250847471 GCA_007258455.2 Sequoia sempervirens | reverse complement strand
GGATTAGGGTAGAGAGGGAGGGATGGATAGATGGAGAGATGGATGGAGAAGTGAGATAGAGAGGAGAGAAGAGAAGGGAGGGACAAATATAGATGAGGGTTGAGAATTGAGGGTATAGGGTTGAGGACCTATAGGGTTGATGGTTTAGGGTATTTGGTTGAGGGTATAGGGTTGAGGGATTAGAGTTGAGAGTAGAGGGTATTGGGTTGAGGGTAAGGGTAAAAGGTTTAAGGATTTAGGGTAGAGGGTTTAGAGTATAGGCTTGAGGGTATATGGTTGAAGAATTAGGGTTGAGGGTCCAATGTATAGGGTAGAGGGTATAGGGGTTGAGGGTTTAGGGTTTAAGGGTTGAGAGTTGAGGGATTAAGGGTTGAGGGTTTAATGTATAGGGTAGAGGGTAGAGGGTTTAAGGGTTGAGGGTAGAGGGTTTAAGGGTTGAGGGTACATAGTTGATGGATTAGAGTTGAGTGTCCATTGCATAGGGTAGAGGGTATAGGGTTGAGGGTTTAGGGTTTAAGGGTTGAGGGTTGAGGGTTGAGGGTAGAGGGTTGAGGGTTGAGGGATTAAGGGTTGAGGGATTAGAGTAGAGAGTTTACTTTGGCTTAAGGGTTTAAGGGTTGAGGGTATAGGGTTGAGAGTAGAGGGTAAAATGTTTAAGGGTTTATGGTTGAGGGTTTATGGTTTAGGGTAAAGGGTTTATGGTATAGGTTTGAGGGATTATGGTTGAGGGTCCAATGTATAGGGTAGAGGGTATAGGGTTGAGGGATTAGGGTAGAGGATATTGAGTTGAGGGTTTAAGGGTTGAGGGTTGAGAGTTTAAGGTTGAGGGTAGAGGGTTGAGGGTAGAGGGTTGAGGGTATAGGGTTGAGAGATTAGGGTTGAAGGTAGAGGCTATTGGGTTCATGGTATTGCATTGAGGGTAGAGGGTTAAGGGTAGAGGGTAGAGGGTTTAAGGTTTAAGGGTAGAGGGTAGATGGTTAAGGGTAGAGAGGAGAGAGATAGAGGGAGTGAGAGAGAGAGACCTAAGAGAGGGAGAGGGGGTCTGAGGGAGAGAATATAGAGAGAGAGAGGGAGAGGGAGAGAGTCAGAGAGAGATAGAGGGTAGAGGGTAGATGATGTAAATACAAAAACAACCACACACATAGCTGGCAACTCAAATCTCTCACAAATCATATTCACTCATTCAACAAATAAAAATTTGAAATAAAAAACCACATACAATTAACTGAAACAATCTTGGCATCAAATCAAAATTTACTTGATTTTATTTGCAACAAGATTTGAACTACAAATATGCAATAATGCATCTGCAACAAGATTACACAAATGGGATCTCATGGCGTCTCATAGGAAAAATATTTCTTTCCTCATATTCCAACTCTCTTCTCAAATCTTCGCTACATTAAATATCTTCCTTCTCTATTTCTCTAACAACACCCATGTTCATCTTCATGCCCCTCTCATGGGCTGAGTTTTCGTTGTGTCAAAAACTCCCTTGTAAATCTACTACCTCAAATGCTTTTATGTTGCTACAAATAACTCCCCCACAAAAGAATTATTTATTATGTCATTTATGACCCAAAACTTCTTAGGGAAGATAGGAAATGAATAGAGGTGTTTAAACTTCTTTTTTTAATGCTTCCAATACCATCATTAACTCCTCCAGGCACTCCTTTATTCATAGGGGCATTTTTGCTATTTCAAGAAAATTTTGAACCATGAAAATTTGAAATTTTCATAAAATACTTCCTTTAATTTTTACCCACACTATTTTACTATTTATAAAAGTTGAATGAAAGGTCTCAAAGAACTACATTGAGTTGATTAATTTATTTATGTTGCTCAAGAAAATTATTGAAAAATAAATACATATTGTGACCCTTCCCGAGTGGTGGAATCGTGACAAGATATAAAATTATTTGTTTTTTACCATTTTGATCTTTAAATTTTCTTCTCAAGATGAATATGAGATAAAAAAAATCCACCAAACATTACCTTGTGACACTGCATATGTTGTTTGGAGAAAAATTCCAAATATGCGACTTTGACTTTGTGTGCTAAGGTGCTGAAAAACTACCTTTTTGCATAACTCTTATCCAAAAAATTATCTTTGCATGAAAAATTTCCAATATGCATAGAATAACATCTCCAAGGTCTCCACCAAACCAATTTTCTTCAAACTTTATAAAACTTGGGAAATTAAATTTCTCGTAAACTGCCAGCCTCAATTAGAGAATTTTAAATTCTCTCAAACGGTGATGAATTTGAACATGATTCCTTTTGAAAATTAAGTGAAATACTATCAAACATCATTATATAGAATTAATTTTTCCCATCTCTTAAAAATATTGAAAATTAATTGTTTCCATAAAACTACCCTGCTAACCCTTAAAACGACAATTTGGCAAAAACTGGAATCTTGCAATTTTGGCCAAATTTATTTCATGTTGTAGAGAGATGCCTGAAAAAACCAAAGAAAACCAAAACACACACCAAAATGAAAATTATATGGAAACTATTTATGGGCGATGTAGGATCACCTATGGACCCGGATGTTCCTACATCAGACATGCTAGGTAAGAAGTTTGTGAGCATACACTCACAAATGTGGAGTTGAGTGGTAGGAACATCCCTATAGATTGCAAGAAATCTATAGCAAACTCCATTGCTAAAATATGTGCACAACAAGTTTTTCTTTTTCCTCTTTTTCCAATATCTTTCCAAAACAAGCTTTACTCTCCTCCAACAAATCTGCATTCTATTCTTCTCTCCTTTCGTGGACTTGTATCCACCATGTGTCATCCTATGCCAAATTTTCTCTCCCATTCTCCTCCTTCATGAGATTCAACCCACCATGAATTTACCACCTCCACCAAGTTTCACATACACCATCTTTTACAACCTCTATACACAAACATGCAACATTTGCATACCAATCTACAACTTCATCCTCTACAACTGGGATCTCTTCTATAGAAGGAAAATAATAATCATCATATTCAAAATCAAGATTTACCTCATCCTTCTTCATTTTTCCAACATCATCTTCTTTGTCATTTGTTGCAAAATTCATCTTCTTTCCTCCATGAGCAAGCTTATCAAACCACTCTTTTTCCATTGCTAAAATATGCAACAACAAATCATATTTATCCTCTTTATGTGCTACAATATACTCAAGCCCTATCGCTGCCATCTCAATCTCCATAGCTCCATCTTCTTTACTGCTCATATCTTCTTCCTTTTTAATCAATGCAACTCCTATTTTGCTTTCTTCTTTCATGTCTTTAACAAGACTAACTGCTGCAATCACTCTCTTTTCTTTTTCATCCTCTTGCATGAGGATCTCGTCTTCACACACTATTGCATATTCTTATTCATCTATCATTTTTCGTTGAAATAAAATTTCTATCTTTTTCATCTCCTCTTTCAACAAGAGATCTTCTTCTTCCTCACCTAGTTCTTCATCAAATAAAAGACCATCAAAGTCCATAATCTTAGCTTCTATTGCAACCTTCTACATTTTCTTTTCTTCTTCTACTCTTAATGTATAAATTAATTAGAGTGAAGCTTCCTCAAACCAGCAATTTTGCTTCCACTTTCAAATCCACTATCTCAAGGTACAAGCACCTCACTGTTCGACGACCTATTAGTCCACAAGTCCTGGTGCAAATTTCCTCACATTCGATGATCTATTTATACGCTCAGAGACTCCTTCCTCACTACTCCACCCTTTGGTCCTAATGCAGACTGCCTCAGATTGATGGTGTTGTCCACACACTCAGGAACTACTGCTCTGATACCACTAATACAAATAGAAAAACAACCACACACATAGCTGGAAACTCATAGCTCTCACAACTCATAATCACCCATTCAAGAAATAAACATTTGCAACAAAAAGCCACATAAACTTAACTAAAACACTCTTAGCATCAAATAAAAACTTTATTTCATTTTATTTGTGACAAGATTTCAACTACAAATATGCAATAATGCATCTGCAACAAGATTACACACATGGGCTCTCATGTCCTCTCATAGGAAAACTCTTTCTTTCCTCATATTCCAGCTCTCTTCTCAGATCTCTACTACATGAAATATCTTCCTTCTCGGTTTCTCCAACAACACCCATGTTCATCTTTGTGCCTCTCTCATTGGTTGAGTTTTCTCTCTGTCAAAAACTCCCATGTAAATCTGCCACCTTAAATGCTTTTATGTTGCTGCAAATAACTCCCCCACAAAACAATTATAATCTACATTAAAACAAATTAAATTCCCTCTCCAAAATAATCTAAAAATGACACCATAAATGGATAATTCTAGCTAAAATAAAATTTCATCTAGAACCTCCATGCATTCTAGGGGTTGTCGACAATTATGAAGGGCATTTTTACAAGCTAATGCACTATTTTTAGCCTGAAACAATTATTTATTATGTCATTTATGACTTGCAACTTCTTAGGGAAGATAGGAAATGAATAGAGATATTGAAAATTCATTTTTTAATGCTATCAATACCATGATTAACTCCTCCAGGCACTCCTTTACTCATAGGGGCATTTTTTCTATTTCAAGCAAATTTTAAACCATGAAAATTTAAAAATTTCATAAAATACTTCCTTTCATTTTCACCCACAAAATTCACTATATAACCAAGTTTAATGAAAGGTATCAAAGACTTACATTGAGTTGATTAATTGATTTATGTTGCTGAAGAAAATTATTGGAAAAGAAATACATTTTTTAACCCTTCCCGAGCAGTGGAATCACGACAAGATAGAAAATTATTTGTTTCTTCCCATTTTGATCTTTCAATTTTCTTCTCAAGATGAATATGAGATAAACAAAATCCACCAGACATTACCTTGTGAGGCTGCATATGTTGTTTGGAGAAAAATTCCAAATATGCGACTTTGACTCTGTGCTAAAGTGTCGGAAAACCGCCTTTATGCATAAGGGTATGTGCAGGATCATGATGGGCCAAAAAGTGGTGATATGTAATTGATATGATGGCCCATGTGGATGATGAATTTTTTTCACCCAAAATTGATGAAACGAAAAGGGTTTTTAAAGGAGATTCTCAACTTTCCACCAATATAAATTATGCTTTACATTGAATTTAATAAATTATTATTATTCATTTTCTATTTGAATTACGACTAAAGACCTGATTGATAGGTTGATTGAAAAACATCTATAGATTTCAAACGGTATCACATTTTTTGAATCTAAAACATGCGTCAAATTCTATGCTTCGCATACTATAGGATTAAAAAAAATAAAATTGAATTTTATGAAGTTTTGACCAAGTTAAGGTGGTTAGACATACAAGTTTTTATATTTTTTAAAAATTGTAATAAAAAATCATAATTAATTATTTACTTGGGAAAAATTATAAAAAAATATGCATCACATTGGTACATGAGTCCTCTACTTATATCTAAAATATTATACAAAATATTAGCATTTTATTGTGGTTATGGTGGTTAGACAGACACCTACTTATTTTTCCTTGAAATTTAAGTACTACTACATTGAAATTTCAAATTTTCACCAAATATATATTTTTTTAAATAAACCTAGTAATTTAGAAACTAAATTCAATTTACTACAGATTCTATTCTTACATATTTTTGAAATAATATAGATAACTTATTCAAATTTTTACATCAAGTTGCCTAATTTTGATTTTTCTAAATTTTTTGCCACTTAAGGGCCTATTTTTTCCATGATGATCTTGCACATACCCATAACTCTTATCCAGAAGCTTATTTTTGCACGAAAAATATGTCAAGATGTATAGAATAACATCTCCAAGGTCTCCACCATGCCATTTTTCTCCAATTTCATAAAACTTGAGAAATTGAATTTTTTGTAAACTACCAACTTCAATCAGAAATTTTAAATTCTCTCAAACGGTTATGAATTTGAACATGATTCATTTTTCACATTAGGTAAAATACTATAAAAAATCATTATATAGAAGGAATTTTTCCCATCTCTTAATAATCTTGAAAATTAACTATTTCCGTAAAACTGCCTTGCTAAGCCTTAAAATGACAATTTGGGGAAAACTAGAATCTTGCAATTTTGACCAAATTTATAAGTTCCTGTTGTAGAGAGATGCTTGAAAACAACAAAGAAAACCAAAACACACACAAAAATGAAAATTAGATGGAAAATATTTTTAGGTGATGAAGGATTGCCTATGGACCCGGATGCTCCTACATCAGACACGTCAGGTAAGAAGTTTGTGAGTATACACTCACAAATGTGGAGTTGAATGGTAGGAACATACCTTCATATTGCAAGCAATCTATAGCAAACTCCATCACTAAATTATGTGCACAAAATGTTCTTCATTTTCCTCTTTTTCCAAGATCTTTCCAGAATAAGCTTTACACTCCTCCAACAAATCTACATTCCATTCTTCTCTCCTTTCATGGAATTGTATCCACCATGTGCCATCCTCCTATGCCAAATTATCTCTCTCCTCTTCTCTTCCTTTGTGAGGTTCAACCCACCACAAATTGAACACCTCCACCAAGTTTCACGTGCACCATCTTTTAAAACCTCTATACACAAACATGCAACATCTGCATACTAATCTACAACTTCATCCTCTACAAATGAAATATCTTCTATAGAAGGTAAATAATAATCATCATATTCAAAATTAAAATTTACCTCATCCTTCTTCATTGTTCCAACATCATCTTCTTTGTCATTCACTGCAACATTCATCTTCTTTCCTCCATGAGCAACCTTATCAAACCACTCTTTTTCCACTAACAAAATATGCAACAACAAATCATCTTTATCCTCTTTATCTGATACAATATCCTCAAGCCCTGTCACTTCCATCTCAATCTCCACAAATCCATCTTCTATACTACTCATATCTTCTTCCTTTTTAATCAATGCAACTCCTATTTTTCTTTCTTCTTTCATTTCTTCAACAAGACTAACTACTGCAATCACTCTCTTTTCTTTTTCATCCTCTTGCATGAGTATCTCATCTTTACACACTATTGCATCTTCTTGTTCATCTATTATTTATCCTTGAAATAAAATGTCTATCCTTTTCATCTCCTCTTTCAACAATCTAGATCTCCTTCTTCTTCACCTAGTTCTTCATCAAATATAGGACCTTCAAAGTCCATCATCTCAACTTCTATTACAACCTTCCACATTTTATTTTCTTCTTCTACACTTAATGTATAAATTAATTAGAGTGAAGCTACCTCAAATTGACAATTCTATTTTCACTTTCAAATCCACTATCTCAAAGTACAAACTGCCTCACATTTGATGATCTATTTACACACTTAGGCACTTCCTGCTCACTACTCCACCCTTTGGTCCTGGTGCAGACTACCTCAGATTGACGATTCTATCCACACATTCAGGAACTACTACTTTGATACCACTAATGCAAATACAAAAGCAACCACACACATAGCTAGAAACTCATAGCTCTCACAACTCATATTCACTCATTCAAGAGATAAAAATTTGCAATACAAAAACCACAAACTTAATTGAAACACTCTTGGCATCAAATCAAAAATTTATTTCATTTTATTTGCAACAAGATTTCAACTACAAATATGCAATAATGCATCTGCAACAAGATTACACAAATGGGCTCTCATGGCCTCTCACATGAAAACTCTTTCTTTCCTCATATTCCAACTCTCTTCTTGGATCCCTGCTACATGAAATATCTTCCTTCTCTATTTCTCCAACAACACTCATGTTCATCTCCATGCCCCTCTCATGGGCTAAGTTTTCTCTCTATCAAAAACTCCCCTATAAATCTACTACCTCAAATGATTTAATGCTGCTACAAATAACTCCCCCATAAAATAATTATAATCTGCATTAAAACAAATTAAATTCCCTCTCCAAAAGAATCTAAAACTGATACCATAAATGGATAACTCCAGCTAAAATAAAATTTCTTCCATAACCTCCACACATTCGAAGGGTTGTCGACAATTATGAAGGGCGTTTTTACAAGCTAATGCACTATTTTCAGCCTACAACAATTATTTATTATGCCATTTATGACCTAAAACTTCTCAGGGAAGATAGGAAATTAATAGAGGTGTTTAAACTTCTTTTTTAAATGCTTCCAATACCATTGTTAACTCCTCCAAGCACTCCTTTATTCATAGGGGCATTTTTGCTATTTCAAGCAAATTTTGAACCATGAAGATTTAAAATTTTCATAAAATACTTCCTTTAATTTTCACCCATACTATTTTACTATTTAAAAAAGTTAAATGAAAGGTCTCAAAGACTTGCATTGAGTTGATTAACTGATTTATATTGTTGAAGAAAATTATAGGCAAATAAATACATATTTTGACCCTTCCCGAGTGGTGGAATCGTGGCAAGATAGAAAATTATTTGTTTCTGCCCATTTTTATCTTTCAATTTTCTTCTCAAGAGGGATATGATGTAAACAAAATCCACCAAACATTACCTTGTGAGGCTGCATATTTTGTTTGGAGAAAAAATTCCAAATATGTGACTTTGATTTTGTGTGCTAAGGTGCCAGAAAATTGCCTTTTTGCATAACTCTTATCCAAAAGCTTATTTTTGCATGAAAATATGGTAAGATTCATAGAATAACATATACAAGGTCTCCACCAAGCCATTTTGCTCCAAACTTCATAAATATTGAGAAATTAAATTTCCCATAAATTGTCAGCCTCAATTAGAAAATTTTAAATTATCTCAAACAGTGATGAATTTGAACATGATTCCATTCTCACATTAGGTGAAATACTATCAAAAATCATTATCTAGAATAAAATTTTCCCAAATCTTAAAAATATTGAAAATTAATTGTTTCCATGAAACTCCCCTGCTGAGGGCCTTAAAAGGACAATTTGGTGAGAACTGGAATCTTGCAATTTTGACCAAATTTATAAGTTCCTATTGGAGATAGATTCCTAAAAACACCAAATCAAACCAAAAAAAAACACAAAAATGAAAATTATATGGAAACTATCTTTGGGCAATGCAGGATCGCCTATGGACCTGAATGCTTCTACATCAAATACGTTAGGTAAGAAGTTTGTGAGCATACAATCACAAATGTGGAGTTGAATGGTAGGAACATCCCTTCAAATTGCAAGCAATCTTTAGTGAACTCCATTGCTAAAATATGTGCACAACAAGTTCTTCTTTTTCCTCTTTTTCCAACATCTTGCCAGAACAAGCTTTACTCTCCTCCAACAAATCTGCCTTCCATTCTTCTCTCCTTTCATGGACTTGTATCCACCATGTGCCATCCTCTTCTGCCAAATTATCTCTCCCCTCCTCTCCTCTTCATGATATTCAACCCACCACAAACCGACCACCTCCACCAAGTTTCACCTGCACCATCTTTTACAACCTATATATACAAACATGCAACATCCACATACCAATCTACAACTGAAATCTCTTCTATAGAAGGTAAATAATAATCATCATATTCAAAAAAAAAAAATTACCTCATCCTTCTTCATTGTTCCAACATCATCTTCTTTGTCATTCGTTGCAAGATTCATGTCCTTTCCTCCATGAGCAAGCTTATCAAACCACTCTTTTTCCACTACCAAAATCTGCAACAACAAATCATCTTTATCCTCTTTATCTGATACAATATCCTCAAGCCCTATCACTGCCATCCCAATCTCCACAGTTCCATCTTTCTTACTACTCATATCTTCTTCCTTTTTAATCAATGCAACTCCTATTCTACTTTCTTCTTTCATGTCTCCAACAAGACTAACTATTGTAATCATTCTCTTTTCTTTTTCATCATCTTGCATGAGGATCTCATCTTCACACACTGTTGCATCTTCTTGTTCATTTGTCATTTTTCCTTGAAATAAAATGTCTATCTTTTTCATCTCCTCTTTCAACAAGAGATCTTCTTCTTCACCTAGTTCTTCATCAAATATAGGACCTTTAAAGTACACCATCTTAGCTTCTATTACAACCTTCCACATTTTCTTTTCTTCTTCTACACTTAATGTATAAATTAATTAGAGTGAAGCTGCCTCAAATTAGCGATTCTACTTCCACTTTTAAATCCACTATCTCAAGGTACAAAGCACCTCACTGTAGAAGAAGAAAATTGCCTCACATTCGATGATCTATTTACATGCTTAAGGACTCCCTCCTCACTACTCCACCCTCAGGTCATGGTGTAGACTGCCTCAGATCGATAGTTCTTTCCACACACTCAGGAACTACTACTCTAATACTATTGATGCAAATAGAAAAACAACCACACACATAGCTGGAAACTCACAACTCTCACAACTCATATTCACCCATTTAAGAAATAAACATTTGCAATACAAAAACCACATACACTTAACTGAAACACTCTTAGCATCAAATAAAAACTTTATTTCATTTTATTTACAGCAAGATTTCAACTACAAATATGCAATAATGCATCTACAACAAGATTACACAAATGGGCTCTCATGGCCTCTCACAAGAAAACTCTTTCTTTCCTCATATTCCAGCTCTCTTCTCAGATCTCTGCTACATGAAATATCTCCCTTCTCTATTTCTACAATATCACCCATGTTCATCTTTGTGCCCCTCTCATGGGCTCAGTTTTCTCTCTATCAAAAACTCCCCTGTGAATTTGCTACCTCAAATGCCTTTGTGCTACTATAAATAACTCCCCCACAAAACAATTATAATCTGCATTAAAAAAAATTAAATTCCCTCTCCAAAATAATTTGAAACTGACACCATAAATGGACAACTCAGCTAAAATAAAATTCCATCCAGAATCTCCACGCATTCCAGGGGCTGTCAACAATTATGAAGGGAATTTTTACAAGGTAAGGCACTATTTTCAGCCTAAAACAATTATTTATTGTGTCATTTATGACCTGCAACTTCTCGAGGAAGATAGGAAATGAATAAATGTGTTTAAACTTCTTTTTTTAATGTTTCCAATACCATCATTAACTCCTTTAGGCACTCCTCTATTGATAAGGGCGTTTTTGCTATTTCAAGCAAATGTTGAACCATGAAAATTTGAAATTTTCATAAAATACTTCCTTTAATTTTAACCCATAATATTTTACTAGTTAACCAATTTGAATGAAATGTCTCAAATAATTACATTGAGTTGATTAATTGATTTATGTTGCTAAAGAAAATTATAGGCAAATAAATACATATTTTGACCCTTCCCGATTGGTGGAATCACGACAAGATAGAAAATTATTTGTTTTTTCCCATTTTTATCTTTCAGTTTTCTTCTCAAGATGAATATGAGATAAAAAAATTCCACCAAACATTACCTTGTGAGGCAGCATATGCTATTTGGAGAAAAATTTCAAATATGCAACTTTGACTCTGTGTGCTAAGGTGCCATAAAACTGCCTTTTTGCATAACTCTTATCTAGAAGATTATTTTTGCATCAAAAATTTCCAAGATGCATAGAATAACATCTACAAGATCTCCACCAATAAATTTTCCTCCAAACTTCATAAAAATTGAGAAATTAAATTTCCCGTAAACTACCAGCCTCAATTAGAGAATTTTAAATTCTCTCAAATGGTGATGAATTTGAACATGATTCATTTTGAACATTAGGTGAAATACTATCACAAATCATTATCTAGAAGGAATTTTTCCCATCTCTTAAAAATCTTTAAAATTAATTGTTTTCGTAAAATTGCCTTATTGATTCTTAAAATGACAATTTGGCAAAAACTGAAATCTTGCAATTTTGACCAAATTTTTAAGTTCCTATTGCAGAGAGATGCTTGAAACACAAAAGCAAACTAAAACACATACCAAAATTAAAATTAGATGGAAAATATTTTTGGGCAATGCAGGATCGCCTATGGACCCGGATGCTCCTACATCAGTAGAGGGTTTAAGGTTTTAGGGTTTAAGGGTTAAGGGTAGAGAGGAGAGAGATAGAGGGAGTGAGTTATAGGGAGGGACTTGAGAGAGGGAGAGTGGGTAGATGGACATTTGAGAGAGAGAGAGAGAGAGTAGATATTTACAGAGGGTAGATGATTTAAGGGTTAAGGGTAGAGGGGAGAGAGACGATGAGGGAGAGTGAGACTGAGAAAGGGAGAGAGGGTTTATGGTTAAGATTTAGGTTTAGGTTATGGGCAGAGGGAGAGAGATAGATGGAGTGAGTGAGAGAGAGAGGGAGGAGTGGGAGAGAGATAAGGGTAGGGTCATAAGGCAGAGGGAGAGGAGAGAGAGAGAGAGAGAGAGAGAGAGAGAGAGAGAGAGAGAGAGAGAGAGAGAGAGAGAGAGATATATGGTGGTAGATAGATTGTGGGAGAGAGTGAGATAGAGAGATATAGAGTGAGTGAGAGAGAGAGGGATTGGGAGAGAGATAGAGGGAGAGTGGGAGGGAGAGAGTGGGAGAGAGTGGGAGAGAGAGATTAAGGTTTAGGGTTTAAGGTTTAAGGGATTAGGATTTAAGGCATAGTGTATAGGGTTGAGGGTTTAGGGATAAGTGAGAGACCTAGATGGATAAGGGGGATGGATGGCTAAGGATAGAGAGAGAGAAAAGAAACCTATAAAAAATCAACTTTCTCATAACGTGAGCTCGTTTTGAAGTAGTTGAGATGTAGTTGTTTGTTTAATAGCAATACATAATGCACTTGCATTATAATGCGAGCACGTTTTGTCTTGCTCTAGAAATAGTAAAAGTATGCACGTGTTCCAACAAGAAGAAGCTTTTTGATGTTTTTGTGAAGTGTGCATGCAATTTTTTCACATTCCACCATCTTTTTTATGATCTTTCCACCACCTTTTCTTGAAATAGTAGAGTTTTCATGTTGAAAGGCATATAATATCAATTCATGTCTAAATTCCATTCAAGAGTGATATACAATTGAAGTTTGGAGGGAAACAACCTTTTGAAAAAGTCAAATTGTTGAGAAGTTTGAAGAAAGAAGAAGCAAATGCTACATAATTGGGTAGAAATCCTCCATTCGAATCTCTATTTTTTAGGTATGCGAAGTCTTTACACATTTTCTTTATATTTTATTTCATTCTATTTTGGTTTGCTTTGATTTTGTTATTTTGCATTTTCCATGTTCATCGTTCTTTGTTTGTCATTATAATCTTAGCTTGTCAATTCACATTTTAAATTACATAATTCTTTACACTTGCCAATTACATTTTTAAACCACATCTCTTTGAGGCATTTTGTTAATCAATTGACTTACCTTGTGCATGCTTCCACATTTTGCACACAAACACACACACACACACACACACACACATGATTCTAGAAGTTATAAGTATGTAAAATAATACGTCATTTCTCAATCCTTTTCTATGGATGTGCATACCCCTCTCCAAAGCTTTCATTTTGGTATAGGCATGGGGGATGTTGGAAAATGTAGTGGAATTTTCTTTTACACCTAGAAATTGCATATGTTTGAAATTTTCTAAAGCCTTTTCAACAAATCCATTTTGTGTATATCTTGCAATCATTCTAGTCCACGAGGGCATATCTCATTGAGGTATTTTATCAAACAGTTCTACCAAGTAGTTGATTGCCTTGTCTATGCTACCAAATTTTCCATATATGTCTACCAAAGCATTTTATCAAATAGCATAGACAAGGCAATCAACTATTTGAAGAAATGCCCCAAAGAAATGGGGTCTCATGGTGATGTGCATTTTTTCAAACAATTGATTTCATTGTCTATGCTACCAAAATTTTTATATATGTCTTTACAAAATTGGAATATACTTCTCCCACATTGATAGATATTTCAATCTATTTTGGTTTTCATCTCTATTTCTAAATTTACCTCATCACTAATATTGTGATATATTTTAAATGTTTCCTTGATTAGTCTACCTACAAGGGATTGTAACCCTTCTCTCCACTGCTTCAAGACTCTTTATTCAAGGCTAAGTTAGCAACATGGGGAAAGGTGCAACCTATCTTGCAATCATGGCATGCCACAAGAACACATTTCTTTAAGGCATTGGATCCAAAAATTCATGTGATCATTGACAAGATAGTGAGCACTGTGAGACCCCATTTCTATGAGGCACTTTTTTAAGTAGCCCCTACCTTGTCAACCCTATCGCATTGACAAGCTAGTGTTACATCACCGTGAGACCCCATTTCTATGAGGAATTTTTTCAAGCAGCCACTGTCTTGTCAAGCCTACCACATTAGAAAGCTAGTGAGTTCACTAAATTGTCAAAGGTACCACATTTTTCATAGATGTCTACATCATTGTGAGACCCCATTTCTATGAGGCATTTTTTCAAACTACCTCTACCTTGTCAACCCTAACGCATTGACAAGCTAGTGAGCTCACTAGCTTGTCAAACACTAGCTTGTCAATGCAGTAGGGTTGACAAGGTAGGGACTGATTGGAAAAATCCCTCATAGAAATGGGGTCTCATGGTGAACACTAGCTTATCATGGGTACCAAATTTTGCATACATGTCTACCAAAAAATTATTGTCAAACAATTCACATGCTTTTTCCATGCTTCCATTTTGAATGACATATATTTCATTTATTTGTATGGATTCATTTTTTAGGAACTAATATTTATCTCATTATCATCCTATAGGTAAAATTATCCACCATGTTGAGGAAATGAGTTCAAGGAATAAACCAATAGAGGAAGAGTACAAAAATAATAAAGCAAAGAAAAAAGAATGGATAAGGGAACATCGTCAGAAGAAGAAATTGGATACAATTGACGAAAACAAGCCAATTGGAGAGGAACCTCAACCATCAAAAAGAGAAAATACATTGGCAACACAAAGGGCACAAATGTGAAAGCATCGTGCTAAGACATATTTGAATATTGTAGTTGGAGACACACCCTCTATTGCAAGTGAATACTAAGGGACACCATCTACCACAAGTGAATATGGAGGGACACCATCTACCGCAAGTGAATATGGAGGGACACCATCTACTTCAAGTGAATATGGAGGGACACCATCCACCAGATCTCAAGCTAATAGTACATCATCACTCACATTTGACAAAGTAGGTATGCCATCATCCCCATGTCAACCTCAAGGTATGTCATCTATTCCACCCTCGATTGAAGGTATGTGATCTAGCCCATCTCACTTAAATAATGATGAAATTCCTATTGTTGAGATGTATGTACCTAGGAGAACAACACCTAGGATTTTGCATAGAAAGCCAAAGTATTTGATTAATATTGATGATAATATTTTGTAGCCAACAAAAGGTAAGATTCCAAAACACACTTGTAGAAGATATGCTGATAAGATTTGGAAATTTTTCTTTGAAAGGCTAAATGAGACCGCAAGATTTCAACTATTTATTGAAATGATGCGAGGTATAAAGTATAGAAACATCATGAAGATTCTTGAGTTGAGAACATCAAATGCTTCAAGTGAAAATACTATTGTGAAGAATCTAATGGAAGCTTATGAGCATGTGGGTAAGACCTCACACTCAAAAGATAGTAATGTCACCTGATGTGTCATTAGATTGACTTTGGTAAGTAGTCAAACAAGGAGATCTTGTCTCATTAGAAAGACAAGTCAACAATTGAGAATTAATAATTTTTTTTTATCAAGAGTTGTTCAAAGGCACCAAAGAGTTGAGGACACTGATTCAAATGAATTATGGGAATTCTCAAGGAGAATCCCATAGAAAAGATAAACTAGTCATTGAAGCATTGAGAACACTAATTAAAAACTATTGGAAGCATAACACACGACCATCTCCAAATCAAAGGGATGTGGTAAGAAGGAGAATCGGTAGTCAAAACCGTGAACTACATTCAAAGCATTTTTTGGATATGACTTAAACCCAATTTTTTCATAAATTTAAAGAGGATTATCCTCAAATTCAAATTTCTCAAAGATATTTTGAAATTCTTAAACATTTTTATGTCAAGATAAATCACACACACACTAATTTTTGTTGTATATTACATATTGAATTTTCTAACCATTATGATGTTTATTGTTCTATATGTTTAGATTTTCATATTAATGATGTTTTGTAGGATTGTGACATACATGCCCCACCAACATCTTCAAGAGATTTCTTATCAAAAAATATATGTGAAGGAAAGGATGGCCAAATATTCTATAGGAAACTATTCTTGGATGGTTCATGTCAATGTTGTGGTGGTTTGCAACATATGCTAGTATGCCAACATATGGAAAGCACACATGCGGTGGGAAAGAAACTAGTAGAGTTCATGAATAAAATAGTGGTGTACATTACAAAAGATGGTAATCAAGCAAAAATGTTTGATTTGGTTATTCAAAAGATGCTAGTGTATCAGTTTATGTCTATATTTTGTGACAGTATAGTGTATGAGTATGTAAGGCATACCCATAGAGCTCGATGGTTGGACTTGCAATTCAAGTTATGCAACGAAACCTTTCTAGTTGGTAGCATAGTTTCAGTGGTCAAATTTGTAGAGAACTACACTCTATAGCCATAGCGTGAGGTGCAGTCACAATATTACAACTCGATATAGGTTTCTATTTTTGTGCATATAGCATTCATTCATGAAGTTGATAGTACAAAGGACCAAAGGAAGGTATTGAGGGAGTACCAGTTTTTATTAGTGATGATCACCCACATTCTCCAAAGTTCGTGCAAGTTTGCTTCTAGTTTTTCTACAATGATTTGGCTCAAAAGGGGCATAGCATATGGTCATCATATAATATGGTTGGATAATTGTATAGCACAATTCAAGAATTCATGCATATTTTATTGGTTGAGCATGATGCATGTCATTACAGGTGTTCAACATATGTGGAAATTTTGTGAGGCTAGGCATGGAAATGGGGAGCATGATGGTGCAAGAGCATGTGTCAGAAGAGCATTAGCATGAGAAGAGTTAAAGTATAAAGACAATGCAAAGTTGACAGATGCAAAAATCAATCGAGTGGTGTAATGCTTTGATGGGTCCAGGTAATGAAGGTAAGTCTTTAGTTCGTAGATTTTTTTGGTTGATGGATGATACTAACATTGCACCATATGAGGATTTTTGTACACTGACAAGATCAAGTGAGATAAACTCTTTCCTTAGCTCTCAAATGTAGGTTCATGGTGTATCCATACACAAAAGATGGCATGCTTGTGTTCTTCATGTACAATGCAAATATGGGATGAGTGTGAGTCAAAGGAGTGGATTAAGAAATGGTGGTTAATTTATCTTAGCCCACTTCACACGTATCATCCTTTGATGACATTAGAACTAGCATAGATGGAATCATCAATTGACTTTGACCACATATCAGATCTAGTTCAACTAGGTAATATATCTACTTGCATAGTTTTTGAAATTCCTATTGTTATCTTACTTTGTAGTGTATTTGTAATTTTGACTAATTTCATCTAATTTGTTGAACAGATCAATGTAGGGCATGTTTATGTAGTTATTGCAGATGAAGACAATGAAGAGTGAACAAATTATTACTTGTGTCATTGTGTTGAGGCCAAAAAGAAATTGGAGGCCCTAGTTATAGATGGAGAAAACATTGAATACCCTATAGGCTCAGTTGTTGTTACTGGAATGTGGCTTAGAAGGTACCCACATAAGAGTGTTAATGTTTGGTTGTTTCAGTACTTTGACACACATCAAAAGATTCTTGATTAATCAAACCTTGTTGTGGCATCCATTGTTCATTTGATCAAATATGGGGGTAGACCTTTGAACAAGATGTTGTGGAAGGTGTGTGAGTCTGACCATGAGGCAGTACTTGACACAATAAAGAGTAGAGTAGACCCAGATGGTTCGTTGGATTAATTTGTAAGTATGCACATTAGTTCTTATTAATTTGTAAGTATGCATATTAATTTGTATGATGCCAAAGCTATGATTCCAATGCTATCATCTAATGTTTATATCATGTATGTATGTGATTGATTAAGTTATCAAAATTGCAAATGTAGGACACTTTATGTTTAGAACTATGCAAAAGGATACAAAGTTCAATGGTATTTTATTTTTTCTCAAAAATACATAAAAAAATGTAGGATATTCTCAATAGATTAGTAAACTAAGTGGAAGATTAAATTGTGTTGTTTTTATAACAAGTTACAAGTTTCCAAAAGGTTGGAAAGTAATAGTTTGGTTACATTCTATTCATGTTCACCTTCATTACTTTGAGGACCCTCTAAATTTTAATCCTGATAGATGAGAGGTATGCTTGATCTTCATATAAAAATTACTTTTTAAGATATTTAGTGGACTAGATTGACTAGTGATAAGTTATAAGATATTGCATAATTGAGTAGACAAGTTTTAGATTATTGACATATCACATGTATGTTTATTTGAATTGATTATGTGATTTTAATATTTATAATCTCTTTTCTTTGTTTAGGTGGGAGCTAGTAAACCTAAATAAAGTTATAAAGTATATGCCAAATCCAAGACTAACAGATGGTACTAAATTATTCATTTGAAATTAATGTTATCATGACCACCTATAGTGTAGACATTATAAAAGTGTGTGTCAAGCTTAGGAAGAGAATTTCAAGTTATTCATTTGAAGTTAACCTCATCATGAGCACTATGATGTAGACATTATAAGAGCATCTCAAATGTATGAGTGACATTGTAAAAGATCTATGAGAATAGAGTACCTAAGGCATCCTTGAATCCTATTTTTGGTTATAGTAAGAGAATCTTATAAGCTGAGTTCATGTGCATGAAAATGGGGCACATTGATTCAATATTTGATTTAAGTGGGGTATTGGAATTCACATAGGTTGATTTTTTTCTCATGATTTTGTATTACCACTTGATAGTTTTGAGAAAACATTGTGCCTACAAGTACAAGAAATTGGGTGTCATATTGGTGTATGAAGCATATTAAACAATTGTAGCACAAACATAAGAATTAGGATTGCCAAATAAATCTCATTTTATTGTAAACATCATATTATTAATATAGTGAGTGTAATAACCATTGATGGTTACCAATAATTCTTTTTCTTCTTTTATTCTCTCCCTATTATAACTAGCACCAATTGACTAACTTATTATAAAAACTTCATTTATTAAAACAAATCAACCTAATGATTATATATCAATATCAATATAGTATACCATCTATTCACATAAACATTTAAGAATTTCAATTTGTAAACATTTTTTATGGATAATGCCATAAAATAATGTCAACATGTTATAAAAATAATCACGCTTACAAGTCATAGAAGCATGTATGACTTGTTAGATGTTCAAGTAACATGAATTAACTCAAGTACCCCAAAAGTTCTTTAAACATGTTTTCCAATTAAAAATTCATGTATGCCCTCAAACATTTTCAATTGGGTTTGGGATCTAGTTCCCTAATGCCTATTTATTGCTACCCTCAAACATTTGTAATTCATGCTGTGTAATCCCTTAACAATCCAAATTGCAAAAGGGTAGCAATCTTTGACAACCTATTACCCAGAGACCATGTCAGTTATGTGTATTCTATCTAAGGCATTAGGATCACATAAAGATCCTCTACAAATAACTCTATCAATTTTTGTTATCTTGGAGTCATTTTCCTGTAGTGTCTAGTTTTCACTTGATGGATAAAGTGTCAAATGCAAGCAGTGTAAAGTTGCAAAGTGGTGCAACTTTCGATCTGCAACTCGTGTGACCAAATGGATTGTTCTAATGCATCTAGATGGGTAATTTTACACTAAGCATGGTCTTCTTTCACACCCAAACATGCTGAATCACTCTAATCTATGTTCAATCGGATCGATCCCTTAAGAGTCTAAACTACAAAATGGCTGCAATATTTGACGAGCTATTACTCAGAAACTGTGACACTTAAAAACTCTCCATTAGAGGCATCAGGGTCACATAGGTCCCCTCTACAATAAACTCTCCCATTTCTTGTTATTTCGGAGTCATTTTCCCATGGTGTCTAGTTTTCACTTGATGGAAAAAGTGTCAAATACAAGTAGTGTAAAGTTGCAAAGTGGTACAAATTTCATTCTACAACTCCTGTGACCAAAAAAACTATTGCAAAACATCCAGATGGGTAAATTTATGCTAAAAATGGTCCTCTTTTGCACCCAAACACACCAAATCACTCTGAGCTACGTTCAACCGATTCAATCCCTTAAGAGTCCTAAGTGCAAAATAACTGCAATATTTGACGGGCTATTACTCACAAACCGCGATGCTTACAAACTTTCCATCATAGAAATCAGGATCATGTAGGGCCCCTCTACATTAAACTCTTAGTTTTTTTTAATCTTAGAGTCATTTTTCCGTGGTGTCCAATTTTCACTTGATGAAAAAAGTGTCAAATGCAAGCAATGTAAAGTTGCAAAGTGGTGCAAATTTCATTCTACAACTTGTGTGATCAAATGGATTATTCCAACACATCCGGATGGGTAAATTTATGCTAGGCATGGTCCTCTTTTGCACCCAAACACGCTGAATCACTCTGAGCTACATTCAACCAACTCAATCATTTAAGAGTCCAAAGTGTAAAATGGCTACAATCTTTGATGGGCTATTACTTGGAAATCATGATGCTTACAAACTCTCCTTTAGAGGAATCAGGATCACATAGAGCCCCTCTATAATAAACTCTCTTGGCTTTTGTTATCTCGAAGTTATTTTCCTGTGCTGTCCAATTTTCACTTAATAGAAAAAGTGTCAAATGTAAGCAGTGTAAAGTTGCAAAGTGGTGCAACTTTCATTCTACAATTCATATGACCAAATAGACTATTCCAATGCATCTAGATGGTTACATTTATGCTAGGCATGGTTCTCTTTTTCACCCAAACACGTCGAATCACTTCGAGCTATGTTCAACTGACTCAATCCCTTAAGAGTCCAAAGTGCAAAATGGTTGCAATATTTAATAGACTATTACTCAAAAATTCTGACACTTATGAACTCTCCATCTAAGCCTACAAGATAGCGTTAGGCCCTTCTACAATAATATTTTTCAATTTTTGTTATCTTAAAGTCATTTTCCCGTGGTGACAACTTTTTAGTTGATGGAAAGTGTCAAATGCAAGTGCAGTGTAAAGTTACAAAGCAGTGTAACTTTCATTTTACAGCTCGTGTGACCAAACTGGCTGTTCCAACATGTCTGTATGGGTATGTTTACATGCATGGTCATTTTTTGCACCCAAACATGCTGAATCACTCCGAGCTATGTTCAACCCACTCAATCATGCCTAGTATATAGCTTAAATTACCCATTGAGACACCATTTCCATTCATGCCACATTCCCATTATTAATTTTATCTATTTAATTTTTATATTTATACAGCTATTATAATTAAGATTAATATAACTAATGATTAAACTACCACTTATGTCAATTTATCATTTTTGTTATAAAATCCAATTAACTATTATTTCATATAATATTAGCTCATACAACTAATTATATTAATTGGCAATCTAACATTAATAATAACAACCAGATTCATGTTAACATTATAATATGTTAGCAACATACCATACAAAAAAAAATTCATGAAAAATTATATTAAAAATAAGCATATCCTTAAACTCAATTTAATATTAACTATTCTCTTTATCATCTATTTATCAGTTCAATATAGAAAATTATAAAAACTTATTTATATAAACCACAAATTACTATATATAATTTACTTCCATATAGACTCTTTCTTTCTTTTTACTTAAAAGAATAAATTTTAGAAGTCTCCCTAAGACCATGATGTAAGCTATTTTAAAATATAATATATTTCCCCACTAAGGGGTGGAAATTGATACCTCTTTCTTTTAAAAGTTTAAAGCTCATTTGCATATAAGTTTATATTTAAAGTTTCTCTTATTCGTATATAAGCTTATATTTAAAGTTTCTTTATGAGGAAATGTGGAGTCTTAAAAAGAATTCCCTTTCCCTCCCAATGGTAATACATACATATAATGAATTTTTATGACGGGAGGGCAAGTAGTCTTCACAATGCGCTTAAGGAAAGGAGTTAGTAAAGTTAAAAATAAGTAAGTTTTCTTAAATGAAGCTAAACGCCTCTACAACAACAAGGTGTTCTGTTTACTCTATGCTCAACAAGTAGATGGGGCATGGGTCTGGCGCAAGGGACAAGAAGTAAAATAATTAGCCACAACAAATAGCCATTTACAACGATACTTGGTGTGAAGCAACCAAGGACACCGAAAGTAGGTGAAGCGAAATAGATAATATATATGCAAATTAAACTATAATGACAACAGCTCGGGAAAAACAAAATGTATCCACAGATTGTGTGCTCAACGCCAAGCAAGAGAAGAATGAATAGTTTTTCCCAAAAGGAGCTATCATAGGCCATCCAGATCACCTTAGTACAATTTGAAGATAAAAACTTTAGATTTCTTAGCCATTGTTGAAATTAACAGTAATATGATTTACAAGCAAATTATGTAAAAGTACATACACTCATATTTATCTCCATACTGCTCAATGACTAGTATATGCTTCACAATCCTTATGTGCGATAGAAATGGAGTCATGGTTTATATATCACACCAACTATGTGTAACACTAAATGCAAGTGGTAGAACCCAATAGAACACCGAGCCATTTAGGGGTGGGTAGAATAAACCTTCTGTTAATTGAATATCTCGAGTGTCATCAAGGCATAGATTTAGGACTCCCAGAGTTGGGTGTCAGATAATGATAATGCCCCATGATTTGATTTATATTTTACGTGCCAAACAAGAAAATCATCAACTATGTAGGTTGCCTGTGCCTACCAATCCTGGCTAAGCTATGCATTGCGCAATAAATCCTTCTTTAACTTGGAGTATATGATGTATTAGCAGTTCAAAATGGTGCCTAGAAAAAAAAACTATGAGGAATCATCCAACCCAAGAAAACATTTACAACTGCACTGACATTCCCATGAGATTTTATTTTGGCAATTAATAGACCATCAATGACAGCAATCTGTTGATATATTTCTTGTTTATTGATATTCACAAGTTTTTGCACTAAGAGTATAGATACGACTTATGACTGCAATAGTCAGTCCTTCAATTACAGAGGTATTGGAATCAGTGCTTGATTTAGTAGGATATTGGTGGGAGCTCAAGTCATGCTTTTGACATTAATAATGTCGCTTTTCACATCTGTGTTCCCTTTGAAGAGCCCTTCATTCAACTGTGAAAGCTGGGATAGCAGCAGTGCTAGAAGGGAAATGCAGAAGCCCCACCCCTATTCCACATGTATTTTCTTGAGAGATTTGGGGTAGGTTGGATTTGGCAATAGTGGTATGATAAATTCCCCAATCATGGACCATTCTTTTATGCCCTAAATCCTTGTCTCAAGAAGTAGTTGAATTAGCTGTTTGTATCACCTAATCTCTTCAAATCTAGACAGACACGCTGCATATTCAAGAACTTCATTCATATTCTCAGGTCTGTATTTCATTGTCAATGGTGCCTCTAGAATTTCTCTATCTAACTAGTGCTTCCCGTTGTGGGAAAATTGTTGTCTAGATAATCAGGACCATTTCGCCTTACTAAGGTAGCTCTCCCAGCATAGCAAGATTCGTTACAACATACTTCAAGAGACTCGATTAAGAGATCACAATGGACCTAGTTACTATCACTATCGTTTGGTTTAGCACAAATGCAATAAGGGTAAAAACTGAAACTCCCATCATTATAGCCAAGTAGGAATACGTTTGGAAAGCCTTAATGTTCAGATGTGTGTTAATATCTTATGCTTTCTGATGAAGTATCAGGATATGGACTGTTTCAACAGAAGCCTTTTTCATACTTATTGGTTGTCAGGGTCAATGCTCTTAGAGGAAGAACATATATCTTCCTTGTATTTATCTTTATTCATTTTTTTAGTGTGTTGTGATGCTTCAAACTCTGCATTCCTCCTTTCTAGCTTCTATTGTATTTTTTTTTTTGTTATGTGTATAAAATTTTCTCCCATTTTTTATTGTGTTATCCAAGCTGTAATGTACAAAAAATGACATCTGTGTACACAGTAGTACTTGTTTTAGGCCCTTTATGCAAACCGAGATAAATAATTTATCCATTTCTATCTTAGTCATATATATACATATTCTTTTTTATTCTTTTTAACAAGGGTATTTGAAATGTTTTAAGATTTTATTCTGTGATGTATTTAAAATGCAATACTTCAAAACCTTATACAACCAAACAACTTTACTTTACTTTTATTTTTATTTACACTCTTTCTACTGTCTTTTAATCAGGCATCCTTATATATACATATTGGTTTGTTTATCTCTAGATTCCTAATGGAAGGAGTAAAGAATCATTTTCATCCAATATATGTTGTTTATTTATTTTACTTATGATCTCTTTTTCCTATACATCATGTGTATACAATCATGCATTTAAAACTTCTTGAATGTATTTGTAAGAAGCATATTTTTCTACAACTCATAAAATACCCATATTTTTTTTCATTGCATCAAAATATAAAACTTTCAATGCTACACTTCATATTTAGGAATACAATGGTCAACCCACAAAGAATAAGGCCCACTCTGTCAATTCCTACATTGAACAATAGGAAACTGGTCTTTTTAAAACTTACAATATTACCACTATATTACATAAACAAATGATTTACACACCCATGAACAAGGTCTTGCTCTTTGCCCTATTGTAATGGCGTCATGGAGCCTCGTGGGCTCTAGCCATACCCCCGAGCAAGGTTTTCTTTTAACTCCAATATGATGAATGGAGCTCTTTTTCAAAATTTTACAAGTGGGTATGTGCAGGATCATGGTATGCCAAAAAGTGGCAATGAGGAAAAAAAAACGTCTTTCATCGACCCAAAAACGCGAAAATATCGTGTTGACTTTTTTTAGGCTTGGGTGTCAGTACACACCATTAAAGAAAACACTAATTCTAGTTTTCCATAACGGATATCCGATTTGAAACGAATATCCGATTTGAAACGGATATCCGATTTGTAGACTGTAACTTTAAAACAATGAAAATAGTTGTATATATGTGATTTTTACAAATCGGATATCCGTTTCAAATCGGATATCTGATTTGTAAAAAGAATATTTTGTTGTTGTTTTAAAGTAATGGTCTAGAAATCGGATATCCACTTCAAATCGGATATCCGTTTCAAATCGGATATCCGTTTCAAATCGGATATCCGATTTGTGTACACATAGACCTAAGGATTAATGGTATATGGTAGAAGGTTTAGGGGTTAAATTTTAAGGTTTAGGGTATATGGTAGAGGGTTTAAGGGTCAAGGGTTATAAGGGTATAGGGGAGAGAGATAGATGGACTTAGTGTGTGAGAGAGTGACTTGAGAGAGTGGGATAAGG
>VDFB02047230.1:250649566-250821119 GCA_007258455.2 Sequoia sempervirens | reverse complement strand
TAAAGTTGTAATAATAAAATTCATAATTAATTATTTACTTGGAAAAAATTACAAAAAAATATGCGTCACATTCGAACATGAGTCCTCTACTTATATATAAAATCTCATAAAAAAATATTATCATTTTATTATGGTTAGGGTGGTCAGACAGACACCTACTTCTTATTTTTTTCCTGAAATTTAAGTAATACTGCATTGAAATTTCAAATTTTCACCAAATAGATTTTATTTTAAAAAAAATTAACCTAGTAGTTTAGAAACTACATTAAATTTCCCACAGATTCTATTTTTACATATTTTTGAAATAATATAGATAACTTATTCAAATTTTTACGTCAAGTTGCCTAACTCTGATTTTTCTGAATTTTCATTGCCACTTAAGGGCCTGTTTGGCCTACCATGATCCTGCACATGCCCAAGTGATAAAATATAACATACCACCAAAACTCATGCTTCTAGTTTCTCTACTCTTTATTCTCAACCATGATCCATACAACATACCACTTTCTTACATAAAAGAAAAATACACAAAAGAGAAAATGGAAGTAAGAGAAAACTTATCAATTTTCTCCAAGTGAGGGAACTAAACTCTTTTATCCTTCTTCCTCTCCAAACCAAGCCATTTTCATCATTATCTTTCCAAAGAGATGGAATCCTCTCTTTTTTTCTCATCCTTCCTACCATATTCACTCAAGTTCTTCAAGAGGAGAAGTGGGCAATGCCCAAATCTTCCATCTTCTTGAGATATATAGGGATCCTCCAAACCTACACTCTTTTCCACAAGTGCTCACACATGTGTGAGTCTTGTGCCAATTCCAAAAACTTTTGGGGAGTAGAAGGTTGAGAGTGACAAGTCACTCTTCCCAAGCCCCAACACTTTTTGAATTTGTCACATTCATGAATGTGGACTTTTGAGGGGTCTTTACACATTCCAAAGACAAGTTCACATGTGTCAAAAAGGTTCCAAACCCATAGGTATAGGTCCTAGGGGTCTATTCTTATTCAAAAACCAAGGAAATTGATTCAGTAATCCCTTTTTAAAACCCACACAAATCCATACGAATTTTGATCTTAACCAAGGGTTCCAACCCCAACCAAACTCACATCACATGTCCTACAATTGGATTCTACTCAATCACCCAACCAATAATAAAACCTCAAACCCTTCTAAGTCAAATAGGGCTACATTTAGAACTTCCCAAAGATGTATTTGATTTGATTCCAACATTTATCCATCCTCCTATTTGCATATTTGATTCCTGCACATTACCAAAGTCAGCATGATTAGATCATATATCTCTTCATATTATTAGCTAATCCAATTCACATAATTTTCACTCATGAACTATTTACTCATTAATACATCAAATGAACCTAATGATTCAATTTTCATTATAATCAAAGGAAATACACACTTACTCCAATACAAGAATATGGTCAATGAAATAGTTCCTCCATCATTTTGTTTACCACCTTAGTAATTCATTTAAAACTCCTATAGCATTAACGATGAACCATTTACCAAAATTTAATATGCCAAATAACCCAACACTTTCAAGTTATATCCAACAATTAACATGTGCATCTATCATAATTAAATCAAGGTTAATTCCCATGAATCCTAAAAATATTTTTATCATTCATTTCATAATTATCATCTAACTACTTGTTTGATTGAAATAAAATGGGAAATACGAAATGGGGTCTTACATTCACGGTAGCATAAGCAAGAATATTATCAAATAATCACAGTATTTGTCATCCATAATACATCTTACCATCTATTTATGATCACATAGAACATATTAGGGCTTTACTAATCACATGCAATGTGGGGCCTTACATATGTATCCTTTTATGAATGTTTATTAATGAAAATCAAAAGTGTAAATTAGTTAGTTAATACTTAAAATATTAAAATATAGAAAAATAAAATATGTTATTTAATTCTTGACTTATTCTCTTTAGATTAAAGAAAAGGGGGTATATAAAACCACATGATATCTTGATTTTAGCAGGAATTCTTCCAAATTTTTTTTTTTTAATGAATATATATATTTTTTCTTATTATGTGTGTAGATTATTTTTTATGAATATTTTAAATATAATCAACTTACATATAATGCCATTTTTCTTGTTCACTAATAGTTAAGGACTTACATGTAAATTATGCAATAGGATTAGTTGAATGAAATCCAATCCAAGGGGTATTTCTTGATAGTCATAGCATTTAACTTAAGATTAAAGGTATGTTGCATTGAATGAGAAATTTCTTGAGTTATTTTTACTAGAATTGACTAACTTTAATTGGAGATGCATGTTGGATAGTTGATAAGTTGTTATGGTAATTATGAGTAATGATATTATCCTCTCTTTTTGCATTTAGAAGGAAAATTTATTTAAAATTCTATCATGTATATTATTCACAAAATGGTTGTTTCCTTATAATTATTTCATCCTTTACAAGCTGATATCCTTACTTGATGTATTGAATTTATATATTTGTATAATGTTAGTGTGAATTATGTTAGTTGTACCCTTAGCATAAAATGAAAAATTTACGATTCATGAATAAACAAATAAGAGGTTATGTATCAATTGTGGTACCCTTAAATTTCAGACTTGATAAATAAAATTGGTGAACACTTAAAATATTTGACTAATATATATAATCAGTGTCTCTTATAAGGATATTAGGATTTTTTATTCCTAGTCGACTAGTTTCTCACATTTTTTGAATTAGTAAGTGGTTTTCAATCTAAATAACCATAGATAATATTCTTAGTCATATCATTCTAGTAGTGCAAGGTTATCACTTTAGTTAAGTTGAAATGCAATGTAGGGAAACTAACTTGATTTTTAATAACATTGAGGTGATCTTTATTAAAGTCATGTATAGTTCTTGAAAGGTTAAGTTTTAATTATTTTATCTCATATCTTGATGATTCGTTATAGGATTATTAATGAATCTAATAACTTGTAAAAGGAGATAATAATGATTAACTCAATATTGAAGGATTAATTTTAGTTATTATTTATGAGAATTAGAATTCATTGATGATTTGGGTTAGATGCAAAAGGTTGGTACTAACTTATCTTTTCAAATTCATTCACTATCATTCAATTAAAATATTCAAGTGAATCCCATTGGTCATTGCATGAAAGGAGCTGGTAAAGGTATGAATCATAGTTCATCTAGATCACTTGTTATTTTGTGCAAGAATTATTTATCAAGTTATAGATATATTGATACAAGATATTCCACTTCCCATTAACCAAGTCTATGGATTATTTATTTTGGTATAGTAATAGATCCACCACTAGATAAAAGATTAAGGAATCAACCTAACTCTTTCTTATAACGTTATTAGATTATTCTCACCATATTACAACTCTTTCTAGCACAATGATGTATTAGTTATGATGATCTAATATATTGTATATATAATGTAAATTAGTATTAGTAGAATTTTGTGATTATCTATTCATGGGAGGTGAGAGCCTAGATGAAATCTTTATTTCCATATCTTTTTGCTAGCTTCTAGGAGGAAGCTTAAGCCTTGGGGGGATAATGTAAGGGGGGTCACTAGTACTACTTTTGGGATTTTGGTTTGGTTTCATAATTTTGTAGTGTGAAGTTTTGGACATGTTTATGAGGTGATTTTGGTACATGGATGTTGTTATTTTTTAATTTATGGCCATATATAATAAGTCTACATGCTTAGAAATTCAATGATTTTGGATGATGTGGTATGGTCATTTGATAACATACTTTTTGATTTTGCATAATGTTCAATTGGCTAATATGGTATTGACCCTAAAAGTATTTGGATGAATATGTAAAATCTGCAAGTTAGATAGCCTTAAATTTAATTCGTGGATTTTATAATGATATTAAATTTCCATGTTTATGCATACATATATTGCATTTTAATTTTAATTTCCAAAAGTACTAATGCTTGTGTAGAGATATTGTAGGTTAGTGAGATAGGCCCTTAAGATTTGGAGGCAAAGCCCATATGTTTAAAATGTGTGATTTGCTTATTGTTTAAGTGGGCAAGGGGCTTAAGTTAAAAATTGCTTGACTTTATTTGTATTTTATGAAAAGATTATGTCCTAAATGTGCATGATTTTTTAGTTGGATGAAGTTGAAAAGCTGCGGATAGGTTATTTAAGAAGCATTTTTGGGTGAATTTCTCTGGCTCTCTTTCACTTTTTATTTTTTTCCTTTTCCTTGGGAGTGATTGGGAGGGAAAAGTGGGTTTGAATGGGTTGTTGCGTTCATTTGGCTGGAACAAAAAGTTTAGAAAGGGAGGAATCAAGACCTTCCTAGATTAGGGCTGATCCTAACTTGGATAACCAAGGTAGGGCTATATTTATGTTTTTAATTACATTAAAAAGATTGAATGAATGTCAAGTGTAGGCTGTTGTGTTGTCCTGTTGTGTATTTTTCTTTTCCTATTGTATTTTTTGGGTTTGAGGGTGTGAATGAGGAGTGGATCTCGCCTATGGGCTAAGAGCCTCCTTCGTGTGGGGTTGAGGAGGGCGTGAAGCATCTCTTTGAGATGTGTAATAGAATGGAAGTATGTGGGGGTTGGAAGGGTGGAAGATGGTTGTGGTTGTGTGATGAAATTGGAGGTTGGGTGAAGGAGGATGTGTGGGAAGGCTTGGCTGGAAGGAAGTGTGGATTTGGGAGTTTTGATGTTGCAGTTGGATATATAGTATAAAATTTGTTCCCCAAGAGGGAAGGGAATCCCCTTCTCCCCCTTTGAAGAATCTGACATGGGTTGTTTGTGATAGTGCTCATTTTTAAATTGCTGATTTTATTTTATGTTGCTCATATGGTTTTTCCTCCCACAATTCTGGACTGCTCAATTTTTGTGTTACAGATTAAGGTTTGCTAGGAATTTAGGAAAATAATGAATGCAAGAGGATATTTGTATATAAATGTTTGTAAATATTAATATTTCATGAATATTGTTAGATATTCATAGTGGAAAATTTTAATTAGCCTCTGGCTATGAACAAAGAAACTCCCTAGGATTGATTGATGTTAGAAAGATAATTAGTTTTTGAATTTGTAAGATATTTTTTATTAATAATGATGCACTCGTTAATATTGTATAAAAGAATTATTATTGAGTGTGAAAAATAAATTCATAATTGTCTTAGTTTGTTGAATCTGAATAATGTGATTTAAGTTCCATATAAATAAATGCATGTGAATACAAACTCCAATAAATGCATCTCTGCCAAGTTATATAAAAAAATGATATATATAATTTTAAAATTGTTCAGAAAGAGTACATTGTATTTGATTTAAATTTCAATGCTTCTCCGGGTATATTTCCAACTGTTGCATTTAGGTTTGTGATTTATTTAGATAAAAAAATTAAATGGTTACTGTTTAATGTTAAAATCTATGTTTGACTATGTTCATTAATATGCATCCCCAGTTAATGATTCATCTACTCAATATTGTCTCTTAAGAATTTTGGTTATTTAGTTATTTATTCTAGGGTGGGCATTACATAATTAGTAAATATTTTAGTAGTTTATTTTTATTTAGTTGTTAATATTAGGATGTATAATATTAGGTGATTTATTTTTATAAAAAATGTTCAACCATTGGTACAAGTGTGATCGACCAGGGGTGGTAATTCATTACAATGGGCAGGGGTTAGAAAAATGGTATTTTGGACACTTTTTATGTCTATGAATAGGGGATAGGGGCTAGTAGTTGTGCAGGGTCCAATAGTTGTTATAGTACTTGTGCTTATAATACTTAGTCTTACACATATTTATACTTTCTATTGTAAATAAATAGTCCATATGTAAATAGAAAAATAACCAAATATTGATCAAAAGGGACCCATTGTTGAATGCATGAGAACCTATGAATGTTATATAAAAATATCATAAATGCATTCATGAAGAAGTGAAATAAGTATGTTTTGTCTCAAATAAAATATCATAACTATCCAAAATAATTGTGTCATTTATAAAATAAAATGCTCGTTTAATAAAATAAGATACTCATTTAAACAACTATTGTTATCATAGTGACAAAATGTTGTTGTTATGTGTACAACTATTGGAGTAACAATGTACAAGCATTGGAGTATTTTTTATTAATAGTTTGTCTTATCATAAATATAAAAGGTGAGCTACTTGTAACTTACAACTGGAACATTATTATGTATAAGTTTTGTTGGGTTTGTATGATGTTGATGGAGCTATGGTTTCTAGTTGTTTTTTCTTTCTCAGTCCCATTGTTGGTTTCTAGTTGTTTTTTCCTTCTCAGTCCTATTGTTGGACTGATATTTATTCTATTGTATCTTTCTTTAAGGTGTGTAGAAGAGGGGGATTCATTACTCATGAATTCTCTTCATTCAAAGAACCTCATGGGGCGAACTGCCCTAAACTACCTCAATGGAACAACAATGAGAGTTTCAAAATCTGAAAGAGCAAGTCACAAAGATTTTCTAGACAAAATGACAAGCTCTCGACCAAAGGATGGCAGCATAGGAAATGGATGATAGTGTGGCACACTGGCATCCCAGAGGCACACTATCATCTCATACAGACCAGAGAATGAGAATATCTTAGAAAATAGCAAAGTGAATGCTTCTATCCTAATTACTAAGAACTTACAAAATATTGGGAAATAAAAAAGTGTAGTAGAACTAAAGTGAAGTAAAGAATAAATGATAAAAATAAGGAGTAAAAAGGAAGGAAATACTTATAATTGTGTGAGTGATGAAGCCTCCAGCATGTGAATGTCTTCAATGCCTACACACAAGAGGGAGAGAAATTTTTGGGTGGTTGTATAGGGGCCTGCCTCAGTTAGACCCTGTTTTGGTGTTCCCACCTCCACGAACAAGTAGATAGATAGAGAGAAAAGGTACAAATGAAGTAAAGAGCACTAAAGCACTACAAAACAGTGTTATGCTACTCAACCAAGTAATAGAGGAGAGGAGTGAAAGCTTACCACCTCCACCAAGAGCGCTCAAGGCTAATGGGGGAGAAAATGAGAGGAACTCAAGCCTCTACTACAATGGTGTTTTGTTCCACACTTTCTTTACTGAAGTGATGGTGTGTTGATGTTGTTGTGAAGTGTAAAGTGTATGGAGATTGAAGAGATGGTGAAGAAGATGCTTAGAGCTTGTGAAGAGATTAGAGGAGAGATTGTGAAGCTTGTGAATGAAGTGAAGAAGTTCTTAGAAGATGAAATACATATGGAAGGAGTGAATTTGAAGGGGAGATGAAGAAAACGGCCATATTTGGGTTGGTTAGCCAAGGAGGGCGTTACAAATTGACCCCCAATGGGAAGTGTAATGCCTCTGCAGGCTCCATACATGGGAATCTATCAGGGATGTAAATGCGCCATGTGGACATCTACACATCGCATGGGAATCCCTGACATAAATTCCTCCATCGACGCTCGAAATAGGTGCGAAGTGTGATGCAAGTAGTGATCTTAGGTAGAATTAAGCCTCTGAACTTGGTTTTCTAAGGTGGATAAAGGAAAAAAGGGGATTTTCACATAGGGTGCAAATTCACTCTTATACAAGGTAAGAACTATAAATACCATGCATTTTGTCACTAAATGTGAAATATTTTCAAAATGTTTTAGTGTTGAACTATTGGTCCATTTTTGTTTGATATAAGTTGTATTTTAAATAATTATGTGTTGTTTCTATAACAACAAATAGTTTTTTTGTGTTCAACTATTGGTCCATTTTTGTTGAATATAAAAGCTAGAGATAGCAAAGATTTATGGTTACCAATAGGTATTTGGTCCATTTAGGTTGCATAGAAATTTTATTTTAAATAAATATATGATATTCTACAAGCAAAAATCCATTCAACTACTAGGGGTACCATGATTGAGTCTTGGTTGAATCTTTAAAAAGTCAAATTTTAGATGCTTCTTAATAGATGTGTTGATGTGGCGAGTTGCATGATGAGTCACATCTCCAAACCTTAGTTATAGATAGATAAGAGGTCGGTCCACATTTAAAAAAATAAAGGTTATATATATATATATATACATATATATATACATATATATATATACATATATATATACATATATATATAGATATATATATATATATATATATATATATATATGTATATATATATGTATATATATATATGTATATATATATATATATATATATATATATATATATATATAAAGGTTAACAAATTTGTATTTTGTCACTAAATGTGAAATATTTTCAAAAAAATTTAGTGTTCAACTATTGGTCCATTTTTGTTTGATATAAGTTGTATTTTAACTAATTATGTGTTGTTTTTATAACAACAAATATTTTTTTGTGTTGAACTATTGGTCCATTTGTGTTGAATATAAAAGCTAGAGATAACAAAGATTTATGGTTACCAATAGGTATTTGGTCCATTTAGGTTGCATATAAATTTTATTTTAAATAAATATATGATATTTTACAAGCAACAAACAATTTTTTTTGTTCAACTACTAGGGGTGCCATGATTGAGTTTTGGTCGAATCTTTAAAAAGTCAAAATTTGTATGCTTCTTAATAGATGTGTTGATGTGGTGAGTTGCATGATGAGTCACACCTCCAAACCTTAGTTATAGATAGATAAGAGGTCGGTCCACATTTAAAAAAAACCAAAGGTCCTAGGATATTCTCGTCAATCACTACATGCTAACAAAGTCCGCTCGCATGACTATTGACCCCTCTTCACTAGAAAAAGCATCAAAATTGATGAGGATAACTTCAAACCTTACCTATATGTAGCAAACTAGTCAAAAAAGGTATTTTTAATTTTTTAGTATTTTTTGACATAGAGAAGAAGTTAGGGTACACGACTACTAGATCCTCTCCCCTAAAATGAAAAATTTGCATGAATATGAATTTTAAAAAGAAATAAAATAATAAAATATATGTCAAATCTAGAACCCTGGTCCTATTTCAATTAAAATTTGAAAGGTATATATGACAACAATCTTCAGATATAAATACAACACATTCTCTAATACATGTTTACTTTGGGGCTAGTTTCTCATCTTAATAATCCCTGCTTTACCTTTAAACAACTTTATCTAAAGCGCATTGAAAAAATTATATGAAGTGATGTTATTGCCTACTAATTTATAATTTATGCTGAAGGCATATCCAATTTGAAAGAGGACAAGCTAAAAATTTAAATCAATGGTTTGAGAGCCCTTGGAGATGATCAGTTTGATTGTATTTGTGCATTTGCCTTGTCTGATCCTTTCTCCTTTTTCTCTCGCCTATACTGATGAGTTGTTTCATGCTTTAATGTAGATTAGATACCTAGAGCATACACTTCAGGAAAGATGATTTGGATGGGTTGGCTGGCTTTGGTTGGTGAAATTAATACAAAATAATTCGCTCTAAATCATGATGGACCAAACCCCTATTTACCTCGTTTCTGCATTGGTAAGATTAAAATAACCAATGTATTATAGAATGGAAGAATTAGAGGGAGCATTCACTTGGTTTTACCATCACAAAAAAATGCTAGGAAGTTTGTGTAAACACTTGGAGATCTTTGAATGAGAAGAGAAACCAAAAACCCTTCAAAGAAAACCCTTACAAGATAGGAATCAGGTCACCACTAATTGGTAAGTTCTTCAATTAAATCATATTTTCTATGTTTTTTGTTTTATTTCTTTCAAACCCTAGGTTTATATGGTTTTATAAATACTTTCTTTTAAATTTGAAAACCCTATATTTATATAGTATTGTGCATTAGTTTTTGAAGTTGTGTAGAAATGGTGGAAGCTACAAATCGGGGCTCAAAAGCCTCAAAATCATCTGGCGGAAGCTATGAAATAAACGTAGAAAGCTTCACTAAAATATTGAAAAAAAATTATGCCCATTGGAAAGACGCCTGCAAGGGGATAATGGTTTCTGCCCCTCCATCACCTAAATATTTTCATTATTTGAAGTTGTTAGCATTAAATTGTGGACAAATATTTTGGCACCCTAATGCTCTCTTAACACTTCTAGGGATTTTCACCTAAAAGGAGAGAGATCGACCAAAATGGGCAATGCCATTATTCAAGATTAATGTAATGAGGGATGAAATATGCCTAAATGTAATGTCCTAAATGCAATAAATTGATGAAAGATATTGATCATTAATGTAGAACCTAAGAAGTGCAAGTTGTTTGAAAACATAGTGATGTATGCAAAAACACCTAGAAATGAAGGAAAATTGTAACAAAAATTGATGAAAATTAAGGTGTGCACCTAAAGGCTAAAAAAGGATGGAATGAAGGTTTGGAGTCTTGAAAAACCTGATGCAAAAGTCAACTAGGACACTTGTGCCAATCTGGGTGACTTAGTCCCAGATGTGGAAAAACTGTTCTGGAGCCCGTTTCGATCAAATGGTTATCCAAATCTATAGAAACCTATAAAAAATAGGTTCAATGGGACTAAGTCACCACTGTTGGCATTGAAAAATGAGGTGTTTTCTTAGCTTAATACTCTGTTAAACTTTAATATTGCTGATCTAAGCAAGCTCTTTCTTTGTTACATATATTCTTTGTGGGTGATTATCTTGATTAATTCATTTTACTATTGTAGAATGAAGAGAGAAGTTGATAGAAGAACTAGACAGGATAATAGAAAGATCACACAAGATATAACATGGAGAAACCCTTTCGAGAAAAAAATCCACCAAAAATTATTCTATTATTCAATCTCTGAATTACAATAGCTCCAATTCTTGCTTGAGAATGCTTCTTCTGGACTCTTTACCAATCTTCTTCACACCTGCAAATAACAATTATGAAAACTCTTCATTTTTCAACATTTGGTATCAAAGCTGAGGTTGGGTAGAGTAGATTGGAGGTTTTTTGCTTAGTGGGAGCTTTTATTATTTTTGTTATTTGCTGATTTTGGAATTAAGTTTTGTTACATGAATTCAAGGTTAGATATTGAAAGTTTCAATGGTTATAACTATGAAATGTGGAAATTAAAAATGGAAGATCTTCTTGAAGAAAGAGATAAGTGGTTAACAGTTAATAATGAGAAAAAGACACCTACAACTATGTTAGATGAAGATTGGGATAAGTTAGATAAAAAGGCAAGAGTAACAATTAGATTGTGTCTTGTTGATGTTGTTCTTTTAAATGTTTTAGTGGAAACTAGTGTATATAAATTATGGAAAAGAATAGGGGATATTTATCAAAGTAAGAGCTCTGATACCAAATGTTGAAAAATGAGGTGTTTTCTTAGCTTAACAAAGGAAAATCTTATTCAGATCAGCAATATCAAAGTTTTACAGAGTATTAAGCTAAGAAAACACCTCATTTTTCAACATTGGCGACTTAGTCCACTTCTAAATTTTTGAAAATCCAAAAGTGGAGTTAGAAGCTCTTGATTTTCTCTTTCTTTTCCTCTAGGTGTATGGTTCTGAAACTTTGACTTTTGGGCCTGAAAGTGACTTTTTGTGTAGATTTTGACCTTGCCAAAAGGGAGATGACCCCAACAAGTTTGAAACCTATTCTTCAATCATGTCCAAGTCATCCAAGCACCTAAATCTGTAATCACAGAAAAGAAGACAGAAAATGTTGATTGTTAGGGATTGGGGGTTTGCCTTGGTCAAACCCCATTTAGGTAATTAAACCAAAATGATGGAACATGAAATATGAAGCAATGCAATTAGAAACTTGGCATGATGATAGATCTTGAGTTCCTGCAACAATTGATGAAGAATCTTGCTCTTGAATGCCTCAAAAAGCTATCTTGATGACTTAGAATGCTATAACCCTAACTTGCTTCACTTGATAATATGGATGAATGATGAATGCACGATGATTCAATGAGGGTGAATTATGAATTAGGGTTTAAAGGTATCCCTTTATAGTGAAGAGTTCAGAATAAGGATCATGATCAAGGGCCAAGATTAAATTAGAAAATAATTTAATCAAGGGTGGAGGTTAATTGAGAGAAGAAAGACATGGATAGATAAAGACTTGAGGTGGAAGATAAGATTGGCACAAAAAAAGACATTATTGGAGAAAATTAAAGAATACAAAATTATTTAATTTAGGTGGTCAAAATAGGAGAAATAAATAAAATATTAATTTTATTTATTTAGAAAGAAAGGTGGGAACAAATAATTATTTAATTATAGAGGAAAGGTGGAGTGTTAAGCATTAAATAATTAAAAACAATTATTTAATGGAGAGGGAAGGGATAATTAAATAATTAAAATAATTATTTAATTGGGGAGATATTTATTTAATTATAGAGAGAAAAGGCTAATGAATAATTAAATAATTGAAGTAATTATTTAATTAGAGAAGAAGAGGGAAAAACTAACTTTTGAATTAAAATAATATTTAATTCAAAATTAGAGAGGAAAGGACCAATAAAAGTCTAGAAAAGTTTGAAAGTCATTTACAATTCTTTACAACACCTTTACAAAACATGCATTTTATTCAATTTGCAAGGGTCCAAGACCTAATGTGGATTTGTAAAACACCTCACAACACTAGATCACTTGGCGAAATTAAGTCTAATTTATCATCAAATATTCCCAAATCAAGCAAGGAAAAAGGGATACATTTTTCATGTCCACATAAATATATGGCTTTTAGGGTACAAGTTTACTTGAGACCATAATGTTGTTCATGGCTAGCCAGATACACTTTCTATGCAGCCAAAAAAAGGCTACTTTTATTGAAGTGATAAAAAACCTGCCAAAAGCTCTCTAGGTATTGATGTGGTTTTACATGGGAATGCCAGGAATGATGTGGGAATTGAATTTAAGGATTTTAGGGTACAAGTTTATTGAGATCATAATGTTGTTCATAGGAAACCAGATACAATTTCCATGTAGCCAGAAAAAAAAGGCTACTTTGCTTGAAGTGTTTGTTCTTATACTTAGTGGTCGTAATTGAGTTTATAGATGTGGTGGATTTAGGGTTAAAATTGTTTAATTTCAGCACTACATGTTTGGGACATTCAATATTATTTTTGCAATTTGAGTTATTTTTTTAAGAACAAAGTCCTTCAACGCTTCATTAAGGCTAAGTGTAACTCCTAAGTAATCTTTAATTAGCTGATAATAGATGGGTCAATTACTTAACATTTTATCTTGTTCAGGGATAATTTAACTATTTAGATTTTTCAAATTGAGAAATTTATGAAATTAATCCATTACTTTGTTAAGTAAAAAATGACACAGTATGATCTTCCCACCCACTACATGTTTTTGTTCTTAGTGTTCATTTTAAGGATTGGGTATATAAGACTACATAGCTATGGATATACTGGATAGCAGTCTTGAAGCTCCTTTTTGGATTTTTTTCTTGGGATAGTCTATAAATGGTTTGGTATAGCTAATTCCTATGACTTTTGTATCGTTTTCCAAGAATTTTTTGGTGTATTCAATGGTCATGGTGGTCATAATATTATAGATGCTTCGGTAGTAAAGATTGGAGATCAACAAGAGAACATTGTTCAAGTAGTTAGAGATGGTCACTTAGCCATAGATGCAAAGTTTTTAAAGCAAGACAGTGTTTGAGCATTAATGCTCCATGTCTAGAGATTCATTTTGAAGTAATTTATGCTTCTTCTTTTTGTTGTTTCAAAGTTTTTTTCTTTTCTAAAATTTGGTTAGGGTTATGAATTTTTTTTTAATCAAACAACTTCTCAAGCTTACACTCTTTAAAAAAATTCAATTTCTAGGGTGTTAGTAGCAGTACATCATATGTTACTGCTCTTATCAAATATGGCAACATGGTAGTCTCCAATGCTAGGAACTATCAAGTTGTAATTAGTAGAGATGGCCATGCCGAAGCTCTCACTTGTGATCATCGAGCAGCAAGGGAGGATGAGTGAGAACAAATAGAGAATCTAGTAAGCAAATGTGCATTGTGTTATTTTTTGCAAAATATCATTTTGTGTGTGTGTTTGAATCATTGTTGTGACCAATATTTTCTAATGTTAATTCCTATTGCAGGGAGCATATGTTGGTTGCCGCCATAGAGTTTGGTGAGTCTAATGAGTATTAGCTATATCCAGGGGAATAAGTGATTTACACATGAAAGATTATATTTTGGCTAAACCAAACACCAAAAAGATTGAAATTAACTCTAATTGTGAGTTTTTAATTATGGCATCAAATGGCCTATGGAATAAGGTAATGTTTTCCAATGCTCAAATAACATATTTTCCTAGAGATTTTGGTACACCTTATAAATTTCACTACCATAGAAATTATCTCACAATACTTTTTTGTATTCTTCTAGGTCACCAATCAAGAGGCAGTAGACCTTGCCAGGCCTTTCTATATTGGGGTGAAGCCAAGTGTGGAACCTTCTGAGCATCTGGAAATAGAAGATTTTTTAGTAGAGAATTCTAGATTTACTATAGGAGGCCCCCTTGCTACTTGTAGAAAGGTTCTAGAGTTGTCAGTAGCTAGAGGATCTCTAGATGATGTAAGTGTGATGATAGTACAACTTGGAAATTTTTGTAAGACAATGGACTAGATGGTGGATAATGAAGCGAGGGAAGTATCCAAGTTGAAATTGTTCATAAAAAAACGTAGAATGAAGAAGAAATAACAAACAACAGAAGCGAGGAAATTCCAAAACTCTATATGCTATTCACAGTTGACAATTCAGTCTAGATGCATGCAATCTTCCCTTATTTTTATTAAAGTGGAAGATACCAACATCTATTTTTGTATAGCGACGAAGAAATCAAACTGATTAAATAATGCCCTTTTGCACTTTTCTTCCTAGAATTTATCTCCATACATAAAACAATATTTTTTAGTGTTGCAATTGCCACATTGATGTAGGAAGAGGTGGCCCTACATTTCGTCTGTTAACCTATCTAATATGTTTAATGCTAACCAAATGGAGGAATAAAAAATATCCTTTTTAGATCATAGTTCACTAGAACACTGTCAGTGTTTGCTTTTCTTGTGGATTCAATGTTTTTGTAAACTAATATGGTAGAGTTATTTGTCTCAATTTAGCAATCAACTAAAACACTGGGTTTAGACTCACGACACATTAAGGGGCATGTTATGGATATATAAAATGTTTAAGAATAATATCATTGAAAGGTCAAATGGTTGATATATATAAATAAATATTTATAGTCTTATCAACTAAGCATGCAATATTTATATTTTTTAAGAGTTGTTTTATTATTGTTTGGCCATGGAACTGGTATATTATATTTATATCTATTATTTAGCCAGGGCATTAGCATGTAGAGCTTGCATATTTTTGGCTTAAATTGTGAACATTTTTTCTCATCAACATTTCAGATCACACTGCATGATCCATCATGAGGATGAAAAGAAAGAGAAGAGAATAGATAGATGCATTGTGAATCCCTTATTAAGAATGCATTTGAATTTTTACTGTTGCACATTGCTAGATGCATTGAATCACTTATTGAGAATGTATTTGAATGTTGAATGTTTGGTCTTTGGAATTGATTGTGTTTAGGCTTTAGAGCATAGATCATTTAGTTATCGCTTTGAAAAGCAACAGATATTTTTAATTTTGTTTTTGCAATTTCTTAATTGTATATCTAAAATATTAGTATTTTTTGTTAAAATGTTCCAATATGATAAATAGCTAGAATAGCCATGTTGAGCTCAGCTGTAGAATAATTATCCGCTAGGAAATTACACACTATTCACTCATAGTAGGTGCTCTTAATTATTCAAGGATTACATTGAATTAGAGATTTCCCTAACATGAGGGTTCTTGGTGATCACACAAGGAACAACCTAATCCTTGGCAACATTATAAGTTCAATAGTATCAAAATCAAGAATGCAAAGAATGGGTTTGAGTTCCATGGTTCTTCAAACCAGATGTCAAGGATCAGTGTTAGAATTTGTAGGTTATTGACAATGGGAGTTACCTATACAAACCATTCACACATTCGACTAACCTGTGTATGTAGAATTATTACCATAATCTGAAAGCAACATCCCATTAGTTGAATTTTTGCACTAAGAACATGTTCCTTATAGACATATGCAGTTTAGATAAATAATAAAATGTTCTCAGTTAATTAGATCTTTTGTAAAATAGTTCCTCGAGTTGTGTACTTCCAACATTTTTATGGTTATCTATATAAGTTGAATTCACATACTATTTGAGCCTCAAACTTAAATCTTGACAGAGTTGCAATAAGTCTGCAATTTGATTTCTAAATCTTTCGACAACTACAATAAGATTAGGTACAAGCCAACTCTCAAATGTACTTGGATCTATTAATTTCTCATTGAGGTTAATGGAAAGTTGCATTTTGTAACTTCTTACACAATGAGGTTGATTTCATTGTTAAAGCAAGGTATATTTATCATGATAGGGGTTCCATCTTTTTCTGACCAATTAAGTCTCTTTGTTTTATCATTTTCAATTTTTGTGTGGGGTGAAGCCACAATAGTGGTTTACAATTGAAGTGAGGAAGGAAAAATCACAAAAAACAAATGCATGGAAAAAAACTTGATTTTAGTGGTTCATACGAACCTATTGGTTCAACCGAACCTATTAGGGGTTCGCTAGAACCTGGGTCCGAGCAAACCCTTTTAATGCTTTCTTGCCAAAAATGCCAATAAAACCCCTTATAAAAGGGGGGTTCGAATGAACCAGGGTTCGAATCCCCTTATTCCTCATCCCCCCTGAGACACAAAAAAAACTATGAATTTTGTCACTTCGGAGCTCGGGTTGAGGATGAAAATGGATGAATCTTCACAAACCCAACTGGAATCAGGTAGTCCTCAGAACGAGCTATCTAATGAATATAATTTTAATATGTTTTGGTTTTATTATGTATTTGTTTTTAGTTTTATTAAACATAGGTTTTTCATCAAAAATAAAGGTCTCTGTTCTGTACATGTGGAAAAATAGCAGATTATCAAAAAAAAAAATTTGAAAAATATAAGTGCACCAGATATTGAAGTCCTTGATCCAACAAAAAAAAAAAAATTTCAACATATACAAAAAAAGTTATCCATTATACTGTCGCGCTATGTCTGAATTGTAATTGGTTTGACTTTGAAACTTGATTAAAGAAAAAGTATTTAATAAAAAACTATCTAACCAAGTGGAAGCACTAGATATCAGAGTTATGAATCTAAAATCAAAAGAATTAGAATTTTATCCTTCATCGAAAAAATGTTATGCATTATAGGTGTGCGTCACTTTTTAAAAATGTTGTTTTTTGAAAAAAAATAGTTTTTGTGGGAGATGGAAAAAGAAGTGTAATCTGATTCCAAAAAATTTGAAAAAAATATTTTTAGAATCTATAGACAAAATTTGATGAGACTCTAGTTTGCATCATCTTCAAATTCTTCATGGTTTAGCCGCTATAGGTGCCCGAATATGAAGATTTAGGTAAAAATAATAATTTTAGTGTCCAGTTTGGCCAAAAATTGTAAACCATTATTGTGGGATCACCCTATGAAGTTTTTTTTCTAACTCTCAAAATTTTTTATTGTCACCTCACAAGCTATGATCTTATCAAGAATTGAGATTCAAGAGAAATAAAATTTCTTGGGCTTATCTTCAACCACTTGAATCATAAGAAATGTAGTGAATATTGCATTGAAAGAATAGGTGGTTGTTTCCTTAGAGATTCACTATAAAAAGATCAAGACCAAGAGAAAAATTTCTTAAAAAATAGGAAAATGAACATATTCAAATGACACCTTTGTCATTTGCACATCCATTTTATTATAGGGCTAAAATTAGTTCTAGTATCGCCAATATACAATTGCAAAAATAGAATTCCAATGATAGAGGTCTGAAATACTTATAAATGTAAACTTGAAACAAACAAACACGTTAAAAAATTGAAGCAACACATAATGGAGAAAATCCATTTCGAATGGTAAAGAAAATAGTGGAGAAAATGAAGAATAAAATAGGAAGATTACACAATATCATAATAGCTAGCTTTTTTTTTTGGTTCTTTGAAGCATGCTATTATTTCATTGTAGAACATAGTAGTATAGAGGTCAAGTGCAAAAATAGACATCCAATGATAGAGATCTGAAACACTTATAAAGACAAAATTGAAACAAACAAACATATTCAAAAATTGAAGCAACACATAATGGAGAAAATTCATTTCGGCTGAGAAAATTTGCAATGAAATAATTTGCACAAATAAAGAATAAAATAGGAAGGTTACATACAATATCATAATATTTTCTTTTATTTTGTTCTTTGAAGCACGCTATTATTTCATTTTACAACATAGTTTTACTCATTTTTGTGTATTAATGGCACGTGTTAGATTAAACTGTGATTAACACTTCTTTATATATTTATTGATATTTTTATATTCAAACAATAGTGAGAATATGTTCTATTATTGAACGCATTATGACAAGTAGCCTCACAACTATTGAAGCATGCTCGGCTACTTGGTCCTCTCCCTAGGAATTTAGGTATGGCTCAGATATGAATTCCTATGAAAATAAATCCAGATATAGCATCTTGGCTTATGGAATAGAGGAATTTTGTCAATAGTTGCAATTATCGTGGTGTTTGACAAGATGCCTTAAAGAGATGTGGTCTCATGGACTGTAAAGGATTGCAGTATATGCACAAAATGGATTTGTTGAAAAGACTTTAGAATTTTCCAAGCAAATGTAATTGTAAGGCTGAAATCAAAATCCAAATTTCTTCCTCTCCATTTCTCCCTCTCCCTATTGCAAGCATACCATTAGTCTATTGATAATGGAGCCTAATTATTTCCCTAGTTCAAAGGTTTTTATTTCAGTTGTGTTTCAATCTTTCTAACCGAATGCATAATTGTTAAATGATCTACCATTAGACATCATGTATTACACAAATAAATATATATATATATATATATATATATATATATATATATATATATATATAATGGACCCATTTTTTTCATAATTAACCTTCCCCACCTCTTCCGCGTACCCATTGTGCAATTGCTAGTTCTAATTTCTTTTATAAAATTCAATGGGACGGGGAGAAACCACGGATAAAATTATGTGGGCTCTTTTAACGATGGTGCTTGTCACTCACAAAAAAGACAAAGTTCGAAAATGAAATGGCCTTGCTTACAACTTCGCAATTCTGATGCAACGCGTCTGTGGGCTCTTTTACAAGTTTAGTTTGAAAATGACAACTCACAAGAAAGTGAAGTTTGAAAATGACTTAACTCGTACTAAAAATGAAGTGGCCTTGTTGTAAACCATTAGTGATGATCATTTCAGCACCTACTATCAGTGGCTCCATTTCATCACTACCAGACCACTTTCCATGTGAACTCTGAAACACAGTCAAGTCCTGCAGAGAAAAATATACTTGACCGTGTTACAATGAAGTGTTGGAGAAACATGACCCCTGCTTTAAAGCTATCAAATTTTATCTAGTTTTAGCCAAATCTAGATCATTCTTAGTTATATTTTCCATCCCTCTTTCTTTGACACTTAGACTTCATGGCGTCTTCCTCCTCGTCTCACAGAAGTTCTTTCAATGAAACGTCCGCTGTAACTAAAAAAATATATGATGCATCCATCAACCACCGAGGCCCTGACATGAAAGGAACTGTGGCTTTTGCAATTTACGAATCACTGGAGGAAAATGAATGTTGGACATTTCTTGATGATCAAGAATTACAATTGGGAGATTCAATTCCGTCTACCATTCAAAATGCAGTATACTCTTCTAGAGTGCAGATCACCATATTCTCACCAGGTTATGCGGGGTCCCCTTGGTGCCTAGATGAGCTGCTTCTCATGTTGGAAACCAAGGCTCTTTTTATTCCTGTATTTTGTGATTTGAAGCCTTCTGACCTTCACTATCCTGACAAGGGACGTTATGCAGCTGCATTAGCTAAACATAAAGAACAGGGGAGATTTAGCAACGACAAGATTGACCAGTGGAAAGCAGCCCTGCAGTTGTCTTCACTCATCTCTGGCTACAAATTCACATCTAATGAGTCACTCATCTCTGGCGACGAATTCACATCTAATGAGTAAGACGTAGGTTATCTTTTTGCCGTTTAGTTTTTCCTATTTTGTTGGGGCTGTTTGCTTTGATTTTTTTATAATTCAGTGTTTTATCTTTTCCTTTTTACCCTCTCCATATTGATTTATTTTTTCCTTAAAATTATCAGAAATGTCAAGGTGTTGTGTTCAAAGATTGCCATTGCTGTGTTAAAAGAGGTTGAAAATATGAGATATACGCAACAACTTCACCTATCCAGCTGCGTGTGTGAAATACTTCAACATTTAATCATAAGTATAACTCACAGGTCAACTCTTCATGCAGGTGCAACAGCGTCAACAAGTATATCAATACAGTTGAAGAAATCTAGTCTTCTGCCTAGAGATTCACATCCAGTGGGCATACAATCCAAAGTTCAACACATGGTAGGCTTGTTGGAAGACCAAACAGTTCAAGTCATAGCCGTCATTGGGCGGCTCGGGAAAGATGTTTCTTCTCCAAAATGTCTACAAAGCCATAAAATCAAAGTATAATCATTCCATTTGGCTTTCTATTTCTAAATCTTATTTTCTCAAGAATTTACAACAGGATATAGCCTCCCAAATAGATCCAAAGAGAGAAAGTTTACAGAGGGATATTGTGGAAGCTGACGTAACTGAAGCGAGAGTGGAAGAATTGATTCATGACCATCTTTGAGGGAAAAGATATCTATTTGTGTTGGATGATCTGTGGACGCTCTTTCCTGAAAATAATCTGATTGATAGACTTGGTCTACCAGCTGATATAGATTGTAAAATTGTGGTCAACACAAGAAATAGGCAGGTTGCTCTAAATTCAAGTGCTCAAATTTATGATATGCAAAATTTGTCTAATGAAGATAGTTGGAGGTTGTTTTGTGCCTACGGATTTTTGGATTGTGTGGGAAATAGAGGGCCACTGCACATGGAAGAGGAGGGTCGAAAGATTGTAAAGCAATGTGGAAATTTACGTCTTGCTATCAAAACGATAGCAACATCTCTGGCCAACCACACATCTTAGCAAATGGGAGTTGAAGCACCATTAGCTTGAAAGAGTAGATACTCCCATTGGTGGCCCCGACACTGTCATGGAGATATTGAAGTTGAGTTATGATTCTTTGCCTGCAAACTTTAAACTGTATTTTGCGTATCTTTCCTTCTTCCCTGAGGATGAGGAGATTGTGTGTGTGAAATGTGGGAGAGTTAGAAAATCAATACTAAAGCACACAAACATCAATGAGATGTATTATATTAAAGATTTGAATAAAAGAACTAATATATTTGCAGCAAACAAATCTCTAAAAACGTTTCATTGTTCTCTATTCTCAAGGATTCATTAAATCATTTGGCTCTCATATTTTTATATGTGATCTATGATTGTTAGAATGACAACTTGAGAAACAAGATGTTATTCAAAATGCAAGAAATCTAAGTTCTTACATGAAACTATGTGATAAAAGCCATGATACTATGATAATAGTGATATTGACAAATGGATACTAATGCTGCATAAAAAGCTAAAATGATTCTGCATATGCTCAAATATTAACTATTGATATGATAAACTAAAATGCATTCACAAACTAAGACATGATTCTAAGTTAGAATGATAAAACAATGCAACTTGCTAAATGCTAAATGATCAAATTTTAAATGCTCCAAAGCTATTCTTGCATAATAAGTTTGCTAAAAGATGTGATTGATAATGTTGTAGCAAAGGTTTTCATTTATAGGATTTTCAAAGCATCTTGTGATGTGGTAGCAATCGACGATCTAGATTCAAACATGAGCCTGGATGAACGGTGGAGATGGAAGAATCAAGGAGGATGTTCCCTTGACTAAGGGCAACATGCCAAATGGATGAAGGAATAAAGTGTGTGAGGAATAAGCCATGTGTTAAAAGTTTGTTGAAGATAATTGGTTGAAAATAGTGTAATTAATATAGTCATATTTAATTACATGTGACATTTGATGACATGGCCAAAAAGTGTTATAGACATGTGACTAATTTTGAATTTGAAATTATTCAAAGTTAGTGAGAAAATATTTAATTAAATAAAAACAAACTATAGACATTTGTTTATTGAATTAAATTTAGAAGAATGTGGTTTAGGATGAGAAATTTAGAAAAGTGTAAACTATATAAATAAATTCAGAATTTATTTATAAGTAGATGAATAAAGGGAGATCATTAATCAAGTAGCTAGTATTTAATTAATTAATTGTCTTGACTAATTTTAGGTGTATGCATTTTGCCCCTCTTTGAAGTAATGTGTTTACATATTGCTTCAAAGAAAAATTTGTTGCTGATGTTGGCAAAAATTTTTTTTGATGCCCCAAACGCTCATTTTTAAGTGATGACAAATATATGCCCCCTCGGGAGATAAATCGGTGAATTTTTGAATTTTTAAGATTTTTTTGATTTTTTGATGATTTTGATGATTTTTCGATGATTTGGTGATGATCTCAAAATTTTATGATTCAGAAACGATTTATCTCCCGAAAAATGATGTATAAACTAGCAAGTAATGAAATTGATTAATTTGCCTCTTTTGAAAATAAAATAAAATAACCACATAAAAATGACACTTAATTAACCTTAAAAAGGTTAAAAAGAATGATTAAAAGTTCATTTGAACATTTGCATTTTGAAAAATTTGAGAGTGATTGAGTGATTTGTGAAAATTTCACAAAATGTTGATCCCTTACCACACACATCGGTTCAAGCGGGTTAGGCATCGCAACTGCTCGACAACGTACGGACCTCTGGTATGTACCTCAAAAACTTCCCTCGTAATTTGTACAAAAAAATTTCCCACTTGTTTTCACGTTTGAATTTGAATTTCATTTTTCTAGTGCATTGAAAACCCAATGTAGCACATTCATAATCTGTTATAGCGCATAAAATAGGCTAGCGCATAGGGATACTGATGTAGCGCATTCATAGACTGTAATGGCACATAGAATAGATTAGTGCATAGGTGGAATGAATTTGAGCATATGGTAAATAGATTAGTGCATAAACTCATGTAGCGCATTAGTTGTCTGTTTTAGTGCATAGAAGGAATGATATAGCACATCAAATATTTTGGCACATAGGTAGAGGGGTTTAGTGCATTGATCAAATGTAATGGCGCATTGGATAAGTCGACTCATTAGTACCCTGTTATGGTGCATTGATGAAATTTTCTTACACAAAATTTTTCAGTGCATTGGTGAAATTTTAGACCATATTGATGATTTTCCTTATTAGACTCCTTGATTTTGATGATGATTGTTGATGTTGATAGATTAGATGTACATTGATCTCATGATAGGTGAGATTCAATGATAGGATGATGATAATTGACCTTATGATTCCCGAGGATCAATTATAGGTTGATTTATTGATTTATCTCATGATAGGAAAGGTGCATTGATTTTTTGGTTGATCTCATGATACGAAAGATCAAATTGATTGATAAGCCTTATGATAGGCGAGGTTGAATGATAGATAAATCTCATGATAGGCAAAACTGATTGATAGATGAACCTCATGATAGGCGAGGTTGAATGATAGATGAATCTCATGATACGCGAGGTTACATTGATTGATTGATGAGCCTCATGATAGGTGAGGTTGAATGATAGATTGATGCTCACGAGATTTGATTAAAGTCTCACTAGAGCTGATTAGATTGATATTGATTAATTGATTAGCTAATTTGCAATTTTGTGATGATAGGAGCCTTTGACGAGTTTACAGATTAGAGAGCATTTCTCAAGGACATGGGAGTTGATTCCCCATCTGACACAACCCGTGACAGTCATTATTGCATGATGCAGATTGTTGTCTCTTATTGATATGTCCTAGATTAGGATTAATAGGGGTTTGTTGATAGCTTTAGCAAAGAGGTGGCACAACGAGCATAACACCTTTCATTTTCCCACTGGTGAGATGACGGTGACTCTAGAGGATGTTTATCAGATTCTATGGATTCTTGTTGTTGGAGAGCTTGTCCTATATGATTCGCAAGAGCAGGGCGGGACTGATGCGCTACACCGAGTATTCTAGGATGATCAAAGATGCAGCTATAAGATTTAATAGAGAGATATGGTAGATGCTTATGCCACACTATCATTTGTGCTTGCCAAATTTTTTGGAGGGTTCATTTGTCCTGATCGCAGGTCAAAGGGACTTTCAGTTGGATGGGGGTGGATTCTGGAGAGCATGATTGCTTAGGGCACTAGATATGCATGGGGTTGTTGTATGCTTGCTCATCTATACCATGATTTACACCATGTGGTCTATCTTCATAGGGCTAGTTTATCAGCCAGGGTTACATTACTTCAGGTCTAGGCCTGGGAGCATATAGCAGTTGCACGACTAGTTAGAGATAGACAATGACCTGCCATGAGACCGTATGTACATATTTACATTGGTTGAGTTGCTCAACCTAGGCTGGGCATACTGGAGCACTAGAGGAGGACACTAGATGATCTCAAGTATGTGGTATGGCGGTCGTACCTTGATTGCGAGCAGTGGTCAGAGGATGATACAAAGCTTCCTTATCTATGCCAGTCTATGTACCTCATTGGGTGGACCTGATTCATTATCAAGAGATTTTTGTTGAGGAGGGTGTGGTGATAGTATGGCCAAGTGCAGGGGATTTCCCAGGGCATGGCACATTATGCATGCTGTTAGATAGATGCGACTTAGTGGGGACCCACTTTGTCCTATGATGTTGTTGTGTAGGAGTATTAGAGTTTATAGGTTATATTCCGGGATATTCATCTGGATATCATTGAGGCTTTTATGTCAGATGAGTATGCTTAGTACATAGATTTACATCCATTCCCATGGATCACCATCTTGGACGAGCTAGTTCCATTTCTAGAGGAGGGAAGGGTAGTAGGTCATGGGCGCAAGCGGAGGAGAGAGGAGGAGGAGGAGGACAATAGAAGTGATGACAGGGATGGGGATGGAGATGGCAGGGATGATGATGGGGGTGATGGGGGAGGAGATGAGGGTGGAGGAGGTCCAGGTCTTGATTTTGGAGAGATGATAGTGCCTTGCAAGAGGTGACATGTGGAGATTTGACTACCCTCGCCATAGTAGCAGACAAAGATTGCCACACTATAGGTACATGTTGAGATGTTACAGGGTTAGCTTGAGCAGGTTCAATATTTACTAGCGCAGACCTAAGGGCAGATTCAGACATTGACGACCGAGAGGGATGATACTAGACAATAGGTACAAGATCAGCTCGCCCAAGGACATGCACAAGGATGGATGCAAGGGAAAATTGCCACACTAACTGCTAAGAGGGATACTTTGAGATAGTGGGTTGATCAGGCTGAGGGCATTGCTGAGAGACTATAGAGAGCCATAGAGTCCACTAGTCCATCAGATTATTTTAGAGAGATATGTCGTACTGTGCATGAGGAGAACTTTTATAGAGTGAGATATCATGATGTAGTTCATCCTTAGGAGCGAGAGAGTTTTGCATAGTCTCAGTCAAGCAGGTCTCAGTCTCAGACCACGAGTAGAGGGGTGACACAACCACTTCTTGGAGATCAGAGAGATCCTAGTGCATGTTCGTTTGGGGGGGGAGGCCCTAGTCATGTGATGTCGGCACCATCTAGGGGGGAGAATGACATAGCTCCCATTTCTAATTTTCTGATGTACTTTGGACATGTATACACTAATGTATTTGAGACATTGAGGATGTACCTCTTGATTTGAGACATTATGATACACTACCATTTTTTATATTGATATATCTCTTTATACCTTTGGATATCTTTGTACACTTTGACATTATGATTTTGAGGTTATATGACATTCGGCAATGATTATGATCTATGTGTCTATATGGTGTTTATATATGATGATGATCATGATGATTATGTAATGATGATGCAACTGATGTGTTATGATTCTATGATGCTGTATGAATGATGCCTAGGTGATGGATTTTATTATGCCAATGAAATGTGATGCATTTTATGTTTTTGTACTTTTATAATGCAAATAAATGATGCAATGAATGGATGAATGATGTATGAAATGATCACATGATGGTGCATATATTTCTATGTGTTTATGATGTTTATATGATGATGGTCATGATGATTATGATGATTATGCAATGATGATATGATAATGCATGATTAATGATTCTATATGCTTAATGGATGATGTTTTATGCTATGTAAGAAGGATTTTATTATGAAAATGATGTATGATGTGTATGTGATGATCCAGTTATTCCTTTGTCAGTCTTAGATTTGAGCAATAACAAATTCATCTTCACTACTGGTTTTAGATGTTCATAACAATGGCATTATGTTTTTACCAGTCATGTTCTTCAACAACTTTTTCTTCTTGGAAATATTAATTTGTTAGACATGTATTTCAATCATCTTATGTGATTCCAAGATCCATTTTATAAAAGGAGTAAATAATTTCAGTGATGCATCAAGTTCAATTATGCCCCTATTAAAATAGAGATGTTTTCTTGCTTGAAAATCTTACTTTGTTAGACATTTGTTTCAATCATCTTAATAGACCAATTTCTTAATCCATTAATAATTGATGAAATGATTTGGATCATGCAAGTGAGATGGAATAGACTTCTTTTTGTGTTTTCTGATGCAAATATTATGATGTGATGCATGGATGGATGAATGCAAATGATAATGTAATTGATGTGCAACTATATGAAAATGATGTGTTTTTGGAAATGCCAAGTGTACTCAATCCATTAGTGCCAGAGATAACTTTATTCTGAAATTGTTGCATCTTTCAAAACCCTATAGATGCAGATGCAAAATACATGAATGCAATGTAACTTAACCATGCAGATCTAATATGCAGATGTCATTCATAACAGTCGATTTGTCATGCTTTTTATCATCATTGAGCCTTTAAAATGTTGAAAGTGAGTACAAGCATCGATGGTATAATGTAGACTATGATGACCTAAGTACTACTTTCATGATTTTTGATATGGCAAGTTAACACAAGCATCTAAGTATAGTTAAACCGAGATGACTTGATTATTGCTTACATAAATAGACAAGAGTTAACCGTTTTCCTATGAAAATTTAGAATGTCATTAGTGATACTTTGTAGAGCACGTCATGTGACAATTTGCACAGTAATAATAATCAACTCACACAAAACAGACAAAGAAAAATCATACTCCTTCCTAGGTCCTCTAGTTCAATACATCATCGAGATGCTCTAGAGATATGATAACAAAAATCAAAGTTCAACAGTTGAACATCCATGCCACAATGATAAAGCCATGATTCGGAAGAACATCATCCATTTAAACTTTGCTTGGATTTGATTGATTTAGATGTTTGATTTAGATGGTTGATGTGTTACTGATGGTGATTGATGTTTAGTGTTGGGATGCACTATGATCATTTTTTTGGGTTGTGTTTGTCCTACTTTTGTTTGTCTGTTGGTAAGTTTATTGCCTCAGTGAGTTTAGGATTTTTTCCCCAATCTAGGGTGAGAGACGACCGCGATTCCAATATATGTACATGAAGCTTTCTAATGATAGGAAAATTGATGGAAAAAGCGAATGGTCGACATGCTCAAATAGATGGAAAAACTAACCTATCACAAATAATGCCTGTTGTGAGTCTTTCACTGCTTGTTTTTATTACACCTTTTCAAATTTTTAGATTTTTTTGATTTTTTCTTTTTTTTTAATATTTTTCTCTTTTTTAAATTTTCGTTGTTGTTACCAAGATGCCTATTTTCCAAGTTTTCATTGAGGCAACCATTTTTTCAAGACATTTTTAGATGTTTTTTTGTATTTTTTAGGACTTTTTCTGATGCACTGGATGATTCAGGTGTAGAATTTCTTGAGATGCAAGTTGTTGAGGGGTTCATAAAACAAATCCCCTTCAGGTGTAGACAAATGATATGCTCCTGATCTAAAGACTGATATGATGATGCTCTGATCCTATGTGAATGACCGTGTTGGATGAAAGGACCCGATCAAAATGAGGAGTGTGAGTGGAAAGTATGATGGATGATAGAGGTGACAAATGAAAGAGGCTATGATTGGATCCCTAATGTGCATGCTATAAATCGATGAGTTATAGTACATGAAGGGGTTGCCATCAAGACCCATTGAAAGACATCACCAATGGAAGTGTAATGATATGACAAGTATGTGAACATGGATGGGTGGAGGGGAATATGTGGTATGAGTGACATGGATGTAGACCATGAATCAACAAGTTCTTTCTTTGATTTTCTTCTTGATAGATGCCCCTAGTGAGTTTTGAGGGAGAGGGATGTTTGGAGATCAACTTTTGCTCGCTTTTATTTTTTACTTTGATTTTTTATTTGTACGATAGCTTTTTATTTTTTCTCTAGGGGACTTGTCTAGATCTTTCTTTCTTTTTTATTTGTCCAATAGCTCTTTATTTTGGCTAAGGGATTTTTTTGGATCTTTCTTTCTTTTTGATTGGTCCCATAGCTATATATTTTGGCTAAGGGACTTTTCTTGATTTTTCCTTCTTTGCAAGCTTTCTTTTGATTTTGGATCTCCATTTGAAAAAGGCACTTTTACCTTTGATTTCTGATTTTCCTTCTTTATATTTTCTTTAGATGATACTTGTTGATCCATATCTACAAGGTGGATGGATGTGGATGAGATGGATGGAGTGGGAGTGGTGATGTCATCAATAGAGTCTTTGATACTATGCTTTTTGGTATTGTTAATTTACCAACGAAGGCTTGTACATCCTTAGTGACTTGGAAATATGGCTTGATAGAGGGAACATTGGGAGATTCATACCCTAGCCCAGGGCAAGTATGATGGAAGGATGATGAGTGGATATCCTCAGTAGGATCATGGTCAAAAAGTGGGTTATCATAGGTATCCTGGCCAAATAGGGGGTTATCATAGGTATCAAAAGCTTGTGTTTAGCTAGATATGGAAAGGGTAGGTGTATCATCAGGATCCCAAAAGGTTTAGTCCCAACATGGTCGTATTTCTACATTTCTTCTATAGCTTTCTTAACATCAATATAGGAAGACTGGCCCCTCTCAATGACAATAGCAGTATCTTTTACTAGCAACTCATCCAAACAGTATTCTCCACATTCTAGATCATGGATTTGGACCTTGGGGTTTGATAGTGTAGTGACTAGAGTGGATGCTTTGATGGGTTCAGGATCAATACTTATTTCATGAGGAGATGCTTCACACTTGCTAGGGATGGCGATTTCAACTTTAGGACTTTGATTATGGCCAGACATGAAAGAATTAGGATTTCCAAGTATATTGTTATTACAACTCCATCATGAGAAAATTTCAAGCATTGATGGTATATAGAGGATACTGCTTGCATTTCATGTATCCAAGGTCTTCCAAGGAGGATATTATAGGTCAAGGGGAGATCAAGGACTTGGAAAATGACATCCTTCACCACAAGGCCAACTCTGATTGGTAAAGTAACTGATCCCTTAGATGAGTGTTCCTTTGGTGTTTGATGAAGAGGACTCTCCTTTTTCATTGTTTGGAAAAGGATTCTTGAATGCTCCATGATCATTGTTTGTTTGAGGTCCCTCTACAAATATTGTCTTGTTATCAATCAAATATTGCACCACATGTTTCAGCTGCATACAATCATTTGTTTTATGTCCTTTATTCTGATGAAAGTCACAGAAATGTGCATCATTCCACCATGGTGATTTAACTTGTGGGTTATAATCTCGTACCTCTTGTAACATTATAACCTTGGCTTTAAGAAGCTCCTTCAATGACTGTCCCAAAGGTGTGAACCTTCTTCGATTTGATGATGGTATTTTGTATAAGGTTGAAGTTGGCTTAGATTTGTTATTGTTTGGGTTGTTGTTTTAATTGGAACTTTGGTTGTTGTTTTGGTTGTTGGGTGGATTGTTGTTTTGATTTTTTTTGGTGGCAGCTGTTGTCAAGTTGAATATGGGTTTTGCATTTTGTGTTTCAGCTAAAGCATCATTGTTACCCACATTCTTGTTTCATTGCCAAAACTTTGGTTTTTCACTGCTATTGTAATTGTCGGAGGAATTTAATGAGTTGTTTTCATTGTAAAGTTTTATGACTCCTCTTTTGACCAAAGATTCTTCAATTTTAATCCCATTTTCAATCAATTTTTTGAAGGTAGGTGGACATTGCAATTCCAATTTGTAGCTCATATCATCATTTAGGTTATTAATAAATATTTTCATCTTTTCTTTTTTTGGAATGGGATGAGAATACCTCACAAATAACCTTCTCCATTTTTGTAAAAATACAAGGAATGATTCACCCTTTTTTGTTTCAAGTTGCAAAGGTCTTTCATTGTTATGTCATGTTGGATGTTATAAGGATATTGGGTGATGAACTTGTTAACCAATTATTCAAAGTTTCTAATTGGTGGTTCGAGTTGACAACTGATGATGATTCTCTGAAGGAAAATCATCATATGCCCCTGCACCCTTGACCTACCTTGAACAACTCTTTTGGGTTGCTATCTATCCTGAAAAATCTCATTCTTAATGGAATTCGATCTTCTTCAAGCTCTACATAGTCCACTTTTCTCACCATTATTGAAGCTCTAAAGTGTTACTCTGTTGGATTTTACTCTTGTTGTTGCGGCAACGGTTGCATCTTCAAGCTTGTGAGCCCACATCTCCCTTCACATGATCGAGGGAACCTTGTTTGGGAGGTGATATCTGTTCATTTTAGCATTGTCATTTCATTTGTGTAGCATAGTGTTGTTGTCATTTCTTGGAATTTCTTCCATTAATTTCTTTATCACATTTTCTATCTCATGGCTATTTTGGATGTTAGTGGAGGTGGGAACATTGAAATGGGGGCTTGACTATGACAAGCCCGAAAACAACCCCAACACTTTTCCCCATTATACTATGTGTAGGTGATCACGTTCGTATGGATACTGCAGGAGGCTATACCTATCATGAGTTGCATTTTTACCACCTTTATTTTCATCAACCTTCATTTCTTAAGTTAAAGTATTCATCTTACTATCTCAGTAGTTTAGTTTCCTTCAACTTTCTGTTATTGCATTGATTAACATTTATCAGGTAAAATAGTGAATTATTGTCAGTTTGAATTGTACTTTGTACTTTGTCTATATGGATTCTAGTGTATCACACTGCCATCCGTCTTGTACGCTGGAGTCCTCTTGCAGAATGTTGCTTAGGTCACAACTTGGACTCAGGATTTTTCTCACTTGATTCCCTAAACCTCTCAGGTTGGAAAAAGGATGGTGGCATACCAGTTGTCCTTCCTTTTCACCCTTCAAAAACATTAAAATCTCCTTAAACAACCCTTAGCATGAGGGAGATCAAGGTAGTTGATCTTTCTAGACTCTCTTGTGCCTAGGGTCCTAAGTGATTGGTCTCCCTACTCTACAAAATCCTCCAAAATGAAGTCTAAGTTCATGTTTTATTGAAAAATCTTCAATTTTCAAGTTAGGGACCCAAAATTCACAACCAAGGAGAGTTTCCATTTTGCATGTAGTGCATGCATTCCCTAGTGCCAATTGTCCATTGATTTCTTCCACTCCAATACAAGCTCCCACTTGTCTCAACTTGTCATAAGCCACTAAATGACAAAAATAAGCAAAGAAGAAGATCCCACACCCAATTAGAGATAAATATTAATTTTAAATATATTTGGTTATAAACTATTATTCTATTAATGACCACATCACCAAATGTAATTTAATTTTCAAATCTATCGAGTGCTCCTGATTTGCTATTTTGAACTTGTTGACTTTTTATTTTTAGTAAATGGTTATTTTTTGAAAATTTTAAAAAAGGGACATGTTAAAAACCATCGGTGCTTTTAACATGATCAGGAACTCATTAGAGGTTTCACTAGGTCCAAGAACCATTCGAACCACCGACAACCTCTCATTCCCTTATGCTTACATTAATCTTTCTTTTTTTGTATTCCTTCACATTCCTTTTACCTTGTCAAGTGTTGCTACCCCACTAGGAACCACCACCACTTTCTCATTCATCCCCTTGTTTGGTGAATTCAATCCCATTAGGAACTATCAATACTTTCAAATTAGGAATCAAAAGTCATCAAACTATTGAGTCCCAATAAAAAAATATTTCTCCTATTCAATATAGTGATTCTGTGGTGTTAATTTTTATTACAAATGTGAAGAAACCCCTTTTCTTGACAAGTTCATAGTTTCTTTAGTGAGACATTTGATAGGTATAGATAAATTGATGAGGGCCGACACACGGTGATTCAACACAATGTTCTTGAATGGAGTGAAATTAGAGAATTAACACTACATTGTGAGCTTATCTTCTAAGTTTTCACAAACCTATGGTTTCCATCATATCCTTGGATGTGAACACTTTGACCTCAACCTACATTTCCTCCTTGAGGCCACCTATGAAACAACTAGCAAAGAATTCATCTATAAAATCATTTTATTTGGTTGAAATTTTCTCAAATTTAATTTGATATTCATGAATAGAACCAAGTTCTATCAATTTGGTTAAAGCTATAAATTCTTCAGGTGAATTGGGACTAAATCAAGTCAAGAATAGTTTTATAAATTTAGTCTAACTAAGTTGAGGATTGACCTTCATGTACCATTTATATCAGTAGATTGGTTATTTTGATAATTGAATGAGGTAATAGTGGCTATGTGTCCCCAAGGAGTATTATAGAGAGTAAAATATTATCTAGCACAATATATCCACTATTAGGATCTATACCATCGAATTTGAGAAAATTAAGTTTTGGCTCCCAAGGCATGCAATTTAAGTGAAAAATAGATTCAATGTCAAGAGCAATCATGGGATAAGTTAACCAAATATATGGTTGAGAGACTCTAATATTTAGGTTGTTTTTTCACTATGGGAGGAAACACAAAACTGAAAAATTCATCTATTTTAGCGGTTACTACTACATCTATTTCCTTAGATCACGTGTTCATCATCATAAGAGGGATCCTAAGGTGGTGAAAAACTTATGTCAAAGTTATGTACAAAAGTGATCATCTTGTAGAGAGGATTATAATAAGACAAATAGCTAAAGAGGAAAAGAAGATTACCTAGACTTTCCTCTAGGGAAAATTTTACATTTCTTACAACAACTTAGCCATATACATGAAACAAAGAAATGCAAATAAGAATATAATGAACAAATTGCATTGAAAAAATAGTCACATTATAATATACTATTGGTCTCTTAGACAAGGCAACCTCCTAGAGTAATGCTCAAGACAATATAATTTATTAATAACTCATTGTTATATTAAAAACATCTATTTGAAGTAGTTCTACTGAAGATAATTCCCATGCATATCGAATTTAAACTTACTTGACAAAAATGACAACTTACAATGCATATGTATTTGATTATTTTATTATTCTACCTTAAAAGCAAAATTAATTAATTAGGAAGAAATGGTTAGGATTGTACACTCTAATAGAGAATGTGTCCCCTAGCAGTTTTTGAAACCCTCTAAAGGTTTTCATAATATCATCAATCCAAATAGAAAGAAAATAAAGATGAATTTTGTGAATTGGAGAGCACAAGAACAATATGAATATGATCAAAAATTGACAAGAAAAGACAAATCTATAGACAAAAGTGACATAGGATGCAAAATCATCCCAAATATATATATATATATATATATATATATATATATACGTGTCATACATAAAATTTGAAGTGATATATAAATAGAGAAAAAACTATTCCCAAAGTAATAATAAAACAATTCTAGAATGCTCATTAAAGTTATTCATATTTGGTTATTAAATTAAATAGCTCTAATTTCACATCTAATTTCCTAAAATGATATTAATTTATCTTACCCACATAAATTATTAATTAATTAAATTTATTTTATTTTATAATTATAGATATATATTTTATTAAATTAACATAAATTAAATATTTGAAAAAAACTATTGTGTTTTACAAATATACAAGTCATGTCACATTTCCATGTAATTTTACATTCCATAAAACAATTCTAAAATACTTATTAAAGTTATTCATCTTTGATTATTAAGCTAATTACCCTTACATTTCATTCTAGTTTTGTAAAACAATATTAATTTACCTTGCCCACAACTATCAATTAATTATTTCTTTTACAAATATTTAAATCATATCACATTCAATACATTAAACTATCATTTAACCTTAAATAAATTTCACAATGTTTACACTTGACCTAGATAAAATTATGCTCACATGTCTTTGAAAAATCTTAAAAATGTTCTATAAAACTATTAATTCAATATACAATGAATAAATTTCCTTATATTTTCTTAAAAAAACTCTCATTAGAGAAAATTAACTTTACCCTAAAGATGTTTCTATAATTACATAGTGACTTATGGCTTTGATTTTATTCCAATATTCCCCACCTTCCTTTAATTTCTCGCACCATCCCCACCATCCATTAATTGCCTTGGGGTACTGCTTTAACGTCTTCCACTGGTCATGGAGTCTGAACTGCTCTAGACTTTTCAACCGCTTCAATCCCTCCAATTTCTTCACTTTTGGACAATCATATAAATCCAATACCTTAAGACATGCCATGGCTCCCCTCACCAATTCAAGAAACTCCTCTAATGAATAGAAAAATGAAATTTGCAAGATGCGGAGTTGTGGAAACCCTCCTGACTTCCCAAATGCCTTTGGAAATTCTTTGTTCCACCAATTCATACTCATACACAACCTTACTAGATTGGGAATTCTTTGAAACTCCAGATACTCACTACACTTACACTTTACTAACTCTAATTCACTTAGATTTTCCAACTCACATATCCAACTTGGTACTACAAACCTCAATAGTTCAAGTTTTTCCAAATGTTTCATTGCTCTCATTTTCTCTAGAAACTGCAAAAATTTTGATCCCTCATCCTAGTCACACCATACATTGATTGCTAAATGACAAATCTTCACCATCTGCACAAAGATCCCTTCTTCCACACTCTTCAAATCCATCTCATGCTCAACTACTAACTATAGTTCCCGAAGCTAAGTCATATTGACCAAATCATCTAACCTCAAGAATTCATCCTCTTATATGGACAAGCACAACCATGCTAATCAAAGAGGCCAGCTTTGATATTCCCTTTGGCATGCGACCATAAATATATGAAATATATGGATTAATATTTGGGAATTCTAAATATTAAAGGCATCTAAGTTCACTTATCCATATTGGTAATGACCTGCACCTGTTGTAATGCCCCACCATGCAAACCCCAAAGCACAACAAGAACTAACAAATCATAGCACAATTTTTTTTTAAAAAAAGTAAACTAACATGCAACGTAGATTAAGTTAAAAGCATTACAAAAGATGAACATTAACATACAACACCTGTAACACAAATATGCTTATAATAACAACTACATCCTTTGGGGTTCACGTGACTCCATTGCGAAAAATAAACCCATTCCATACTGATAACTAACAAATCCTAAGATTACATGCAAACCATAATTAAGCATAAGTAAGCAATGATTATACATCCATTTATGAACACATAATAATACTAGGACCAATACAATTTGTGTAAAAGATAAGCATCCATCAATGAATATAAGATAAAGCCAAGGATTACAACCATTACAATAATGATATGGAGGTTCATTGTGCAAGAATTATGTCATAAAATGTTGCTTCCCAACATGAATGGGAAAGGTACAATAACATGGATTAACAAAAATGATATGAAATATTACAAATCATCAAGAATGGTTCAACATTGGTACATCACTAGAGTCACTGCAACTAGTACAGCTCTGCACAACTTGATCCTCGACTGGGGACTCAATGGGGTGCATAGCACATTCCACCTGACCACGTGTACCTTAAGGCCCACCCCCCATGCTAGGAGATGAAAAGAAGGACCACAATGAAATACCATCAAGAGAGACAAGGTTTACAAGGCTCCATGACATGAGCATCGATAACACAAGAGAACATCCAACAAAAGAAACATCCAACACAAGAACATTTGATCACAAGAACATCTGCTTAAGAAACAACCAACACAAGAAACGATCGGCTTCCATAGGTACATAAACAAGAGGAGAACAACAAGCATACAAGGTTGTTAAAGGGTGGAGTGTCATCACATATGTTGTTATGGGTTACCCTGGCGTAACCTTCCTAGGCTACCGAACTACCTGGCCACCTCTACCGACCACTAGACTACCATGCACCTCTACCGAACTACCTGGTCACCTCTACTATAAAGGGCATGAGAGAAAAATTCACTAGGCCTTCTCTTGACATGACTCTTCGCTCCCACAAGATTAGTTCTAAATGTAAAGCTTGATGGGTCTTGTTTGGGGGCTGGTTTTTGGCTGGCAGGTTGTTCTTTTTAAAACTTTGCTTTTGGTTGTAAAGGGTTTCAGGTCCCTTCAAAACCTGCTTTTACCTTAATCAAAACAAATTTTGAAAATAGAGAAATTAGAATTTTTTTATGATGCCTTATGGTTCCACTAAAAAATGTTGACACATTAAAATAAGCATCAAAATTCATTAGGATACCACAATCAAAAATTTCTACCAATCGAATTCATAAGATGATCCCTGAATTTCAAAATTTTAAAAGCATGGTTTCTCTTCAAACTTAAAGATCATCATGCACAAGAAATAAAGAAAATTTCTAGGTTCCAACATATTTCTCCCATTGGTTGTATCTTTGACCTCCTCCCTTTCACTTAGCCTATATATACTCTCTCATAGCTTTTTTGGTAGACTTTATCATTCATGTAGCTTCTTGATTTTGAGCTCTCTTAATGCTATTTTATTTTCTTAACATTTTCATTATTTTCCTAAAGACTCTTTGTAATTTTTTTTGTTTCATACATGTAAGGAAAGCACAGTGCAGAAATGCCTTCCAAATACAAAATTCTCAGGAAAGAGGTGCATAAAATTTCATTTAATTCAAGTTATAATCATTAAGATGCACAACAACAGAACAAACAATTTAACACACACATAAATGAACACCATATTTATGTGGGAAAACCCTTATGGGAGAAAAACCTACACACCAAGTAAAGTCACTTTGTATTACACTAAATAATGTTTACATGTAGAGTTACAAACTCCACTCTTAAGTGTTAACTCATAGCAGCATTACAATTCCTTGATCGACCTCATATACAAATTTCAAATATAGTTTTGTTCTCTCACATTTTTACAATGCTCGTAAGCATACAATGTAGAACATTACTCAATTGATTGAACCCACACTCATTGCAGAGTGTTACAATATATATCATCATCTAGCCATGGTCGCTTCAGTCCAAAAAACCAATCGTTCAATTCCCAACTTTCATTAACCGTATTGGGCCATTGAAGAGACTCTTTCACTCTCTCTCTGATAACACAAAATTCCCTCCAATGTCTATTCAAACTGTTAAGCCAATCATCATTCAACTGCCAACAATCAACAACTAATTACTACTTTCCATTTTGGCACCGGTCAGGTCCCACCACAACATTCTCCATGCGTCAACCATCGCCATATCAGGGGAACACCACTGATATAAGGAAGTCATACTGATGAAGCCTATCGGCTTGTCATATGTGGTCGCTAAGTCAGAGGTTTCCAAAACCTCAGAACCCATGACATGACGTTCAAGAGTTAAAAGTTTCCACAATCATGCGATCTTGCCACAACTATCAAGTCATCAGAGAGACTCAGGATAGAGTCCCACTGACGAAGCCAATTCACACTGACAAGAGTCACCAATAGCTCACCACAACCTATTGGTCTATTGGGGAGACTCAAGGAAAAGTCCCACTGATAAGGCTAAGTGCCAACAACAAGCTTCTTCATGTTCCATCGAGCCATTGAAGAGACCTGAGATAGAGTCCCTTCAACAAGATTAAGTTCTATTGATGATTCCTATCGATGATGACCAAGTCATAGTATCGGGCTATTGGGGAGACATGAAACATAGTCTCAGTGATCTAACCACTTCCTGTCGATAAGACACAACGGTGAACAGATTTAAATACCATCAAACCATCAATGGGATTGAGTACAAGGTCCTACCAATATAGAACTATCAGGTCGATAGAGAAACAAACATAACTGCTGTAGGAAGTCAATCAAGCTAGTAAATCTAAGGCACCTTTTCCAACATGCTCCCACTTGATGAAGGACTTACTAGCTTCTTCCAAACTCAAAGTTCCTAAAAGTAATAAACCCCAAGGCCCATCGAAATAGCACACCACCTATACTTGTCTATGCTCATAAGCTTTGTCAATACATTAGCGCCATTCTATAGAGCATCCACTTTTTCAAGAATAACCTTTCTATCCTCCACCATATCATGAATGAAATGATACTAAATATCGATATGCTTCATCCTAGCATGGAAAGTGGGATTTTTCGCCAAACAGATAGTACTCTGATTGTCACAAAAAATAGTAATATGCCCTACATTAAACCCAACATCAAAAAACAAATGTCTAAGCCAAATGGCTTCTTTACAAGCATGTGTTGCTACCATGTACTCCACCTCAGTAGTAGATAAAGTGACTATAGCCTGCCGCTTGCTCATCCAAATTACTGCACCACCAAATAACATGAAGATGTATCCACTAGTGGATCTTCTATTGTTAATGTCCCCTACCTAATCAGAATCCACATACCCATGAATGCTAAGATTCCTTTGTGATCCAACTGAGTTTCCATGATAACATAAAGCATACTCTGAAGTACCCTTCAAATGCCTAAAAACTCTCTTCATAGCATTCCAATGCAGTCTTTTCGGATTAGCCATAAATCAACTAAGTACTTCCACTACTTGGGAAATGTTTGGCCTAGTATAGACCATTGTGTACATTAAAATTCCAACTGCACTTGCATAAGGAACCCTGGTCATGTCCTCCATCTCAGTAGGAGACTTTGGACAATCTTTAATAGATATCTTCATTCCCTACAACACTAGAACAACTAACTACCTATAATCTGTCATACTAAATGTCTCAAGGACAAAATTAATATACTTGCTCTAGCTGAGCCAAAGCTTTCTACTTCCCCCATCCCTTTTGATTTCCATACCCAGAATATAGACTTTATCATTCATGTAGCTTCATGATTTTGAGCTCTCTTGATGCTATTTTATTTTCTCAACATTTCCATTATTTTCCTGACAACTCTTTGCAATTTTATTTTGATTTCATAAATCATTTGTCTTTACAATTTTATAACGTCTATTTCTTGCACTAGTTTCTAGGTTTTCATCACTTTTACAAATTCAAACAAAATATTTATATTTGAGATGTTTTTATTTAAACACCTTATTTTTTGTATGAAACACACATCTAACTTGAAATATTAAAGAATAACTCAAGCAATAAATTATTCTCTATGCATATTACAATAACAGGGACTAGTCACTACACAAGTTTTTTTAGATATATTTATAATCATATTTTCAACTTTATCTTTTTACTGTAATCATTCCTTTCTTTCTATCTCTAAATTTATTTTTAGTGTTTATTATACTTATAATACTATCAATTTTCTTAATTGTATTATAATTTTAATAAATGTGAGTATATTTCCAATGTTTTTAGTTCTTTTCATATTATAAGTACTATATTTGTTCATTTTAATATTTTTATACATATTTCCTCTTCTTTATTAGTATTTTTTGTGTATATTATTTCTTTTTCTCTACACCTTTCTCCTACCACTTTTCTAACATGTATTTAGATATATTAATATTCAATCCATTTTAGTGCGATCCAAAATGTTGAAGCAAAAAACTTACACAATGTATTGAAATAGACTGCCTTTGATTTAATTATGTGAAATTTTTTTTATCATGTCAAATCACTTTGTGATTATCAAGATGAGGAAGAACTTGAGGTAGATCACACACCAAGCTCTTTAAAAAGAATTAGGAGGACATATAGCCCCAGAGCAAAATTAAGACAAAAAAACAACAAAGGTTAACCACAAAGAAATAGTCAAGAAAAATTGTAATATTTAAGCCCAAAATCATGTATACTAAGAAATAAGTGTTTATTTGATTTAAACATTTATCTCTTTCTAATTACAATGCAATTTTTTTTATATATCTAAAATTAATGCAATTCAATGTCATTTTATTTATAATTTTATTTTAGATTATATTATATAATAATTAAATAATTAATTTTTTTTTTTCAACACTAAAAATACTATTAAAAAAATTAAATATTAGTTGAAAATTTCACAAGTATTTACAATTAAGTCTATTGCCATTATTTTTAGAATTCATGAAACATATGATAACCTAAGATTTAGTGCAAGAAATAGAAACTATAAAACTACAAATATAGATGATTAAAGAAACCAAAATAGCATTAAAAAGTTAGTCTCCAAGGGAGTAATAAAAATATTCAAGAAGAAAAATAGCATTAGGAAAGTATAACAACATGAAGCTATAAGATACAAAAGTGATACCAAAAAATGAGGAGAGTGAGTATATATAGATTGAGTGAGAGGGTGGGAAATACAACCAATAAGGAGAGAACACCAAAAAAAATCAAGAATAAAAATGTAACTCCCATAGAAGATGTTAAGAATCCACACCACTCACACTCATGCCTAATTTATTAATATAAGTAGTCTTGATTAAAAAGTGCAGTAAAAACATATATAATAGAAAAATAAATACCCACTTGGAAAATAAAACCTACTCTAACATGCCTCCTTAAGTGTAGCTTAGGTGGGTGAAAAGATGGGTTGTAATAAATGAATCATGATGAGGTATCCATGTACATAAAAAAAATCTAAAGAGAAAAATCAACCTAAGAAAAGAGAGAATTCTCCCAAATAGAGAGATAAAAGAGCTTGAGAGTAAGGAAGGACAAGATCGCTCCCCAAGAAGAAGAATCCTCCTACACCGCCAATAAAGCCCTCAAATGAAGATATTTTCTTTATATGAAAGGATTATAAAAATGTTGGCAACCTACTCAGAATTCAAGCAATAATAAATAACAATGACGTGTCATGAATGGGCTCTTGAAAATAGTGTATTGTTTAGTATGATAAACTCATTGTTCATATAAAATCTAGTATCATTTGAAGTGTAACCGCCTAGGTTTTGTAGTCTAAAATATAAGAGACATATCCATGTCTCATTCATTGGCCCATATTATTAGTTACCTTGAATATATAAATTTGTAACTTCTCAAAGATCATTAATAGTAGGTTACATAACCAACAGATTGGCGATTCCATTGGGGAGTGCCTATAATAAATTTCTTTTTGACAAGAGTAAAAAAATTAAATAAATTTTAGATTCTCAAAGTTTATTTCTCATGAAGGTTGGTGACTTTGTTGATACAATCCTAGTAATATTAAATTGTGAAGAATTAGTATGGACAAAAGAAGGTTATTATTCAAAGGTAATCCTATAAAAAAGCTAGTTGGTGATATGAATAAAAAGGGATGGCCTACATGGAAAGCAAAAAATACTAGTAACTAATGCACTACATTTTCTTATTTGCATAAGAATAATATTACAAATCAAATAATGACAAATAAATAATTTGGGTATCATAGTGATAGACTTTCTTTTGGAGGCCCAAAATAGGGAGATGGGGATGATTGGTTAGTGAGTAACTCATTTCTAGAAAATATGGTGTTGTTATGAATTGAGTTCATGTTAGAATATGTTACTCGTATATTAGTCATTGCATTTAACACACTCTAATCAAAGTGGGTCCAAAATCAAAAGGGAAAAGGGCATGGGTGTGAAATTTTCACCATAATAACATTGTTTATTATTAAACTTAGCTGGTGTAATGGGATTGAAGACATTTGAAATTTAAAATATAAAAATAAAGAAAATAAATAAAATGAAAAAAGTAAAAAATAATTAAATGTGGAAATAGAAATAGAAATAGTGGTACTTAGATTGATTTTTTTTTAAATGACTCAAGTGAATGTTTTCCAATCTAAAGTGCCTTGGCTATAATAGAGAATCCAAAAATAATCTTCAACTTAGGATCAAAATATTTCTCTTTCATTGTATATGGTTGTGTCTATAGTAAAAAAATTATCCTTACTTTCTTTTCTAAAAATAGAGAAAACTATGTAGAAGACCTAATAAAATTAGGTTAGGTGTATAAAGTATGTGATATCAGTAAATATTAAGAAGTGTATTGTTTTTCTTCCCAAAGAAAGATCTTGGGCTATATCATATTTGAGAAGGGTATTTCTATAGTCCTAGAAATAATCAAAAATATTCTCAAGATTCCTCTTGTCAAAGGAAAGAAAGTGCAAGATCATTTTCTTGAAAGATAAATTTTATTTAAAAGTTTTTATTAGAATTAGTAAATATTCTCCATTATCTCAATAGTATTTTGAACAAAGATACTAATTATATTAGATGTTAGAAACTCAAATTTACTTTCAGAATAGTATACAGTTCATTACTCATGTATATCTTACCACTTAGATTTGAAACACTTTTTGGACAAATGCATCTATGCCAATCTCACACAAGGATGATGAAGAGGTTTCCTTGAGATCCTGTTAACACATAATAATAAAAAAAATAGAAACATCATAAATACTTGAACATGAATTTGTTGATGAGTTGTAGATTGTAATTGACTTGAATTATGTCTTTGATCTTCTACTTTTATTGCTTCTTATTTTGCTTAGGTTGCTAAATCATTAGAGAGATGAAAAGGAAGGAAGAACTTATTTATATGAACTTAACATATTTCAAAATAATTGTTTATTGTGGTTGAAAAATAAGTTGTTTATTTAAAATGAAGAATTAGAGAATAGTGAAGATGAAAAAATTGAATGTTTAGTATTAATTTGTAAATTTAATATTTATATTAAAGAGATATGTTTCATAAATAAACAATAATAATTTTTTAATATAAAAATTATTGTTTTTTGTTAAAAATAATTAATTTAATTATATTAATAATAATTTTATTCATTCTTTCAATTATATTATTTTGGTTGGAGAGTCTTTAAAACAATGAAATTACATGTTTAATTTCATTTTGATTGAGATAATCTAAAAAAAATTGATGTAAACTCTCTACAATTGTTTGTTTGAAGAGTGTTGATTGGAGTTTGAACTCCATTTTCAATAATAATATGAAACTAGGAAGTTTCAAAAGCTTCATATTTCTTCCATAAGAAATGAATTCAAGTGATTTTACTACATATGATCGTCAATGAACAACATGAAATATTAACAACCTATAAGAAAAGTTACTAAAAAGGGTCTACACAAGTTAAAGTGAAAGAACTTGAACTTTCTTTGTGCTCACCAAGTTGAACTAGGGGAAGAATCTTGATGTTGTTTTGTCAAACTGCAACCTTCACATTTTTAAATTGTCTTAGAAAAAGTGGGAAAACCTATGGAACCATTATTTTGCATGATTCAAATGTTTTTATAATGAACATGTCCAAATCTTGAATGCCATTACACACTAGAAAAAATATTATCTTTTTTAATAAAATTTAAGCAAAGGTTATTGGAATAGTTGAACCTCCTTTGAGTTTTAATAACTGTCTATCTTCTCAACTAGTAAATGTGACTTGAGTATCTAACTTCTTTATGACCACCATTTGTCCATCCACCAATAAAAGAGAGGGAAAATCTTTCCAAAACTTTGGATGCACATTTGATCATATTTATTTATTAATTAAAATGTAAAATTTAACATGACTCTAGATTTCAATTAATCAATAAATATAGTCAAATATGCACCAAAAGTGTTGGATAGACGACAAAAAATGGACTGGCCTTCTTCCTAAATCAACACTAGTGAAAACAAGTTATGCCAAAATTGAGGAAGATATAACACATTATGAAGTACAAAATCTAGAAGTTCTAATGACTTGATCCAAATGGTTCTTTTATCCAACAAGCTTGAGACTTGTTTTATCTACCACATAGACAATGCCACAAACTTCTTCATGAAACTCTTCATAATAGTCACACCAAAACTTCATAAATTATGTGGCTCCAATATCTAATACCTAAGCATCATGCCATGCATTCACTAAAGTATAGTAGGTATGATTTGATACAATAAATTCATCATGATTACTACTACACACACAAATTAGGTTGCTCCTAATTATTTATTGTCATGATTGGTTGTATCTTTTTGTTTTCAAAAGAAGACCATATCTTATACCATAATATAAATTTCATTCACAACCTTCATGGTTGATGCAAGAGCATCCCAAGTGAACGTGTAATCAACATCACACAAAATGATTTTCAGTTTAATATTTTGGGATTTTGGAGGTTTTGAGAAAAATTATTTTGCAGGGCATCTAGGGATATCATTCTAGGCCTTCTCACAAATTTTCGTGCGAATTGGAAGACTTTCATTTTTTTTCCTACTACACCTAATCTAATCAAATTGATTTATTTAGTCTTCTCTAAGTTGATAGTAGAGTTTTGAGATAAGATTTTTGAGGAAATAAAGGTTAATTTCCATGATTAAGTTTGATGTCTATATTGACAATAATGTGGGAGTGTGCAAGTTTGACAAATGATGATATTCAACATTTTATTAAATCCAAAAAAAAGAGTTAAATGAGACTTTAAAAAAATGATTAGAAGACAAATTGGGGAAGAATATAAAGAGATGCATAGCTAAAGAAAAGACAATTAAAAAATAAATTTATTTTATCAATTGATTTTAGAGATTATTCATTTCTTAGCATGGGATAATTTAAAGAAATTAAAATGCAATAAAAATATTGTTGGAAAAGAATGTGGAGGCCTCCCATGTGAGAAAAGAATGAAGTTAGAATATAAATCAAGAGTTTATATAAATTGCTAGGGAACAAAGAATGTTGAAGAAAGGAAAATCCTTACAACCTCAAGAATATGAAAATTTTTGTGCAGAAAAAAATAACCAGAGAGGAAAAGGAAGGAGAGAGTGGTAAGAGGCTGCACATGGGAAAGAAGGGGCTGGACAGATAATAAATGGAGATTTCAGTTTTTTTTTTTCTAAATATGCAAAGTCACAAGAACTAAGGGTTGCGCCTAATTAGAAATTGTATAGAAAAAAGGACAACAGTTGAGGATATAATTGGCATGACATATAGAGGAGAATGTGAGGCTTCCAAATGAATTTAATTGCAAATTGGCATCATGGTGGATAGTGTACACAACTGGAGAAAAATAAATAAACAGAAACGTATGAGAGAATGCAAGGAGAGGTGAGAGAATGTTGCGCAGTTGAGTAAAATGAGGAGTGATTTAATAAAGATTGCAAAAGATTTCAATAAGGCTGTGCAAATATTGAATTTAAGTGTTAGCAGATTAGAATTACGAATAGAGGTTGTGGTATTAGAGAATAGAGGTTGTGGTATTAGAGAGGAAGATTTTTTATGCTGGAAAAAAAGTTGTTTGAAGATCATATGTAGTATGTTCGATGTAATTAATAAAATATATTGTATTTTGTTGCAATTTTGTATTATGTTAAATTGAGGCAAAGCATTGTCTATGAGTTTGATTTTTGTGTTTGATTGAGAGAGGGGAGTACCCTCTATATCAATGGCTACCTTTTGGACCACATTATTTGCAATATAAATGTTATCTATCATTCTAGTTGTCACATTCAAAATTTTCTTTGCTAGTTTTACCTTCTCTTCTTTTATTTATCTATTGGCCTCTACCTATTCCTTGATTATGTCGAGCACCTCTAGAAGATAAATTCTTGTTAGAAGGATTGTCTTTTTGTTGGGCAAGACATATTTTCACAAGTGTTGTCAATATTGATATTTTATAACACATTATGAAGATAGACAACACAAAATGGAGTGGCCTTCCTCCTAAATCAACACTAGTGAAAACAAGTTATGTCAAAATTGAGGAAGGTATAACACATTATCAAGTATAGAATGTAGAAGTTCTAATGGCTTGATCCAAATGGTTCCTTTATCCAAAAAGCTTGAGACTTGTTTTATCTACCACACAGACAAGGCTACAAACTTCTTCATGAAACTCTTCATAATAGTCACCAAAATGTTAGAAATTATGTGGCTCTAATATCTAATACCCAAGCATCATGCCATGTATTCACTAAAGTATAGTAGGCATGATTTGATACAAAATGTAAATTCATCATGAGCACTACTACACACACAAACTAGGTTGCTCCTAATTATTTATTGTCATGATTGGTTGTATCTTTTTGTTTGAAAGAAGAGTATCCTATACCACAACATAAGTTTTATTCATGACCTTCATGGCTACCTTTTGGGCCACATTATTTACAATATTAGTGTTACCTATCATTCTAGTTGTCACATTAAAATTGCCCTTCACTAGTTTTACCTCCTCTTTCTTTATTCCTCCATTGGCCTCCACCTATTCCTTGATTACGTTGACCACCTTTAGAAGAGAAATCCTTGTTATAAGTCTTATCTTTTGTTGGGAAAGACATATTTTCACAAGTGTTGTCAATATTTCTCCCAAATGTTTTTCTCATTCAACCAATAGATCAAAAGTGATAATCTTCAATTGATTATTTTCTTATAGAGACTCCAAATAGGTTGAATGGATTGGAAGAGCTATCTTTATGAGAGTCATAAGCTGATACATATCAGATTACCCACTAGTTGTGTCAACATCTTGTTTAATGACTCAAATTCTAGAAACCAAATTCATGATATCACCATTTTTAATTCAAGGTTGAACAAGTTGAATTACAACCAAATGATCCAATTTGAAATGAAAATCATCTAGATTTATTAACTTTTGAAGTGCATTATAAGACAATTTACAGCATTGCATGTGTTGAAACACATCTCTACTAAACGAAGCCCTTATTAAATCCAAGACTTTATAATTCTTATACTTCTAGACTTCCTTTTCTTTAAAGAAAATTCATTCAATAGGTTGGTTGGGTATCTCGATCATGGATATTATATCATAAATCATTTAAAAATGAACATTTTACTATTTTTATTTGATTTTATCTGTGTCTTTTCTAATTTAAATTTCACTGACCATTACCACAATTGATTGTATTTTATTACTTTAATTCTTTCTACAATATATTTCTTTATTTGAGTATGTTTGCTTTAATTTGAATGTTAAAAATAAAGGAAGGAAAAAAATACCTATTTTAGTATAATTATTCACAAGATAATAAATAAATAAAATAATATGGCTTTAACATAATTTGAAATCCAACTTCAACTCTGATGTTGAATTTAATCTTCACCATAAAGGGCTCTTCTAAATATTTATTTCTTAAAGATAAAGGAAAAGTGCAAACAATTTTTATTTTTAAAAATTATTGAGAATGAATAAAGATTTTTAAAAGTCTAAACTCTTTTAGAGAGAGAAGACCAAGAACAACAATGAAGCCCAAAGATAGCAAAAACACAACTACAAGAAACACAATGCTCAAATTATAACCAACATCTACAAGCTCAAAATCAACAGCACAAAATCAATATGCAAACTAGAATCCAAAACCACCTGTCATCTTAAATCAGCTTGAAGTAGAAAGCTAAAACTCAAACTTCTACACTACCCACTAAAATGTTGAAGTTAGACAGCTTCCGATTTATTCTTCCTCTTGAAAAAGGCCATCCAAAATTTAAAGATAACTTAGAGCAACTTAAAGGAAATCCAAGATTTAAAGATAACTTAGAGCAACCAGAAGACTTCATATGAAGGAAATCTCTCAGCCTCAAATACTCCATTTTTCTTTTTCCCTTGTCTGATGAAGGCAAACTTAGAACTAACTGAATTGAGCTAATATCATTAACCCTTTCAGATTCCTAGTTAACAATAGAATCCTCCCCCCTTCTCATATCACATGAACCATTCTTATGTGGTTCTAAAGAGAGAGCTCAAATCACATTCAATATCCTTGAAGGATAGAAAATCCTCCATCTCCTTGCAAGGATTCGCTTCTATCTTAGAAGAAATCAACTTCTCATTAAAGCTCCTCTGAATGAGTTCTTGAAATCTAGCTGCTTGGCATAAATTCACCGCCAGCAATTCATCAATTCATCGTGGGAAAATTCACCCCCAAAAATTCACCCGGACAGAAAATTAACCGCATTAATATTTTTTATTATCATAAATCAAATTCTCCCACAGTGAATTGATGGCAGTAAATTTTACTTGACAGTGAATTTTCCCACGGTGACCATGAATTTTCCTACAGCCAACTGTTTGGCCACCTCCTTTTATTCCACTTTCTTTTACCCAATTCCTCAAAAATTTATTTGATGCAGGACTTTACTTACCTAAATTCTGGCGGGGGTTATAACAAATTCTGTAAAGCTCACGTGGAGCAGGGGAAATGAAGCAGGAGCGGCAGAAAACTGTGCAAAGCACTACTTTTCATACAAACCATTCATTTCTATGCAAAATGTAGAGCATTAATGGCGTTTTGAGTCCATTTTCAGCAAAATGCCGCCTTTGCAAAGCAGTAGCCAAATTTCACATTCTACTGCTTTGCACCAAATTTCTTGTACAATTATCTACTGCTTTCAAATGATATCTTTCGAAATATTTTAAATGCTACCTCAATTTCTGAATGACTATAATTTGGATTCCCTGTGCCCTGATACCAATGTCAAGTTGGGTTTGGAAAAATACAACAGAATGGAGTATGTACTTGTTTGTTTTTTGTTTTGTTTTTTAGATATTTCTGAGGTGGTGTCTTCATGATTAGTTGGGCGTCTCTTAAATTTCTATTATCAAAGGGGACTAGTCCATTTCTGGACTATGTGATTGGATGAAGCGACATGATGTCTTTCACCGACTCGACCAACCGATCTACGCCCTGAAGGCAGTGTATGTACTTGTTATCTAAACTAAAGATTTATAATTTATTTATAAAACAGTGAAAAAGGTAAACTATCACAAAATAATTAAAAAACAGAACTGAACTAATTGATAGTTACAATTAATGAAGAGGGTTTGACTGAAGATAAAAATTTCTTTAACATATAGCCACTCCATTCTAAGGACCTAGCCCATTGGAATAAATAAAGAAACCCAAGTAAAAAATAGGGCATCCCATACCTCAAAAAAATTGTACAGTGATCCTAATTTTCCACTTTTTCTTACCCATATAATCTCTTATATATTCTCATAGATTGTATATGGAATATCTGACGACTCCTCCAACACAATCATAAGCAAGATAATTGAATCCATAATAAACTGGAATTCTATCTGCACACCCATTACCATTTTGTTTACTCTTACCTTTCTTATCCAAGAAAAAGACATTGCATTTCTGAATAACATTTAATCCACAGATACCTTATCCTTCTCTTCATGATATGGACTGAACAGTGTATTGTAATCTTGCACTCCAATCTTCTGAGGTTCAGTAGCTCTCTCAAAAACAATTGACATCACGCCATGCTTTGTAATATGTTGAGGCCTGTAAAACCAGATAACCTTGATGTAGAAAAAGACAATCTCAAAAGAAAAGAAATAAAGAAATAAAGAAATAAAGAAAAAAAGAATATCTACAACTTGTTCTACCAATGGAATTTAACAGAAATTTAGAAGGCTCAATTGTTCTTTTAGGTAGAAAAAGACAATCTCAAAAGAAAAGAAAAAAAAAGAAAAAGAAAAAAAAGGGTCTGCTTTCAAACTTTCCTTTGCATGTTAGCATTCTCACTAAAAGTTAGCACTATAATGGGAAAGAAAGAATAAAATTCTTAGAAGTTATTTTATAATGCATCTTTAAAAACAGCCTGTTTTTTAACTGCTAGATTTTTTAAATTATTAAAAATTAAATAAAAAAAAGGAAGACAAAGTATTTAATTATTGCATAAGTCCATTTTTTTTCACAACTAAACTTTTAAAATTTGTATTAAACCATCTATATTGTAAAAAATAAATCTAAGGTCAATTATATAAAACTATGTTGCAAGTAGAAATAATAAAGTCTACATGACAAAATTTTAGTGGATGGTAAAGTCAAAAGGAAAGCTGCCATCAGATTGCCAAAAAACACTCCAATGGAAATAGAATGTTCCCATCCAGTTGACAAATCAATATTTCAGATTTTTTTCTTAAATTACTTATTATCTGATTTTTTAAATATTTGCATGCATATTTAAAATATAAAGCAATGGAAATGAAAAAAGGTTGCCATTAACAAAAAAAATATGCAAATGGAATATTTATTTGGCTTTTATGTGATTGAGATTTTGGAGGCTTCCATATGATATTTTGGAGGCTTTTACCATTAAGTGACAACTGATTTACCATTAAATGGCAGGTGAAACTTGTTTTCTAGTGGTTTGTGTTGTGAAAAATGCATAATACTTTTATTTATTATTGATCAATATTCAAGGAATACATTTGCATTTTTATGCAATAGCGGAAGCGGTTGAATGGTTAACATAGATAGTAGTTAACCTACCGAACAACTAGCAATGTAATATGGCAATTATATTAACATTCCCCCCCTTAAGCGTATCCCTAAAACCTTACAATTCATCTTTTAAAAGACACCCCCCCCCCCCTTAAGGTTTACATAACAAAACTTGTTGATAACAAAATGTTTATACATCTTTGTGAAGATCTTCCTTGAAGAAAACAAATCTTGAATCATGTGGAACTCCAACAAGCTGCCTTGTGACCCTTAGAAAGGTGTAGCCCCTAGCTGAATTCTTGAGTTCTTCATCCCATGAACTCTTGAATCACAGATTCCCGAATTATTAGACAACAATCCATATTGAGCTCTCCAAACACATGGCTCCATCAAGTTGTCTGATGACCCTCAGAAGGGTATAATTTGGATCATAGCCTCGAGTGCTCACTGGACAACCATCCATATTGAGCTCTACACCAAAACCCTTACCTATCTCCAAAAATCAAACTTCACAATATATATATCTTCAAATTTGTTAACAACAATAAGGAAAAGAAGGAAACTAAAACCAAAAATGTTTCTCATGCAAAGCATCATCTCAAAGCGAGAAGCTAACTTGAGATGATGGAAATTCTTCCATCCTCTAATGCCACCAACCTCCAATAAAGTGAAGGCTTGTAGTACCACTGTAGGATCACTAAGAGAATCATTAATAATAGCTTCATCATTTGATGATCCTCATTCTCAATGTAAGCAATGTTTCTTTCATTGGTTTTATCTTTGAGATTTCCTTTAAGAACATCTCTAGCTCGAGTTTTACAAGACCACGCTATGTGACCTTTTTTCTTATAATAAAAACATTTAATTTCCTCATTGCTTGCACTTGACCTTTTATTATGGTTTCGAACATATAATGCATTCTCCAATTGAGAAACATCTTCTAAATCTTCTACATATGTTCTCTTTTCTTCTGCTAAAAGAGTTGAAATCATATCTTCTAAATTTTGAGAGGTTATTTGGTTGAGTGTAAAAATAACATTATTGTATTTTGTAGGCAAGCTATTTAACAAGATCTAGCTTTAGCATCTTTATCATCTACTGGAACCTTAACTTCTGCTAATTGTCTGATGAGAGACCTCAAACTACTTATATGACTTGATATTGTGATTCCATTTTCCAATATTGGGTTTGAAGCAATCCGTATTTTATTTTTAGTCACTTTATGGGTGCTACCCCACAAGTAGCGATTTATCGAGCAAAAAAAAAATCTAATAAATAATTTAATATATTTTTAGTATATTATATTATTAAATTATTTAAAATATATTATATTAGATTATATATTAGACTAATATATTAAATTTAACATCATTATTATAATAGTGTATATATATATATAATATAATATGTAACATATATAATCTAATATATAATGATTTTTTTAATTTATGAAAAAGAAAATTTTATATAAAACAAAGATCAATGATTGCACTAAATTTTTAAAGATATGCTCCCCACCAATTTATTTAGTTTAGTTTTAATTTACTTGTTTAGATGAGATAATACAACTCTTAATTTAGTGCCAATTTACTTAATTTAGTTTTAGTTTATTTTTTAGGTGAGATAATACAACTTGATTTTCTAACTTTATATTGTAACAAAAATAATTTGAAACACTATTTTGAAGAGAATTAAACTAATGTTTTCAAAATTAAAAAAATAAATATAATTTTAGTGTTAGGTTAAATTCTCATCTAATAGATGTCCCACATTAACACACTTTTTTTTAATTTTAACTCATCCATTCTTTAAGGGATGTATGCTAAATGCAATATTTACACACACACACACACACATATATACTTTTAGATTATTACTATATTAAGCTATAATATAGGTATGCTCCAGAGTTATGCTATCTATATTAAGAAGTGGACACTGCAAACAAGGTACTTAGTTATTCTCTTCTAAATCTTATTGTTTGGATTGTATTTTTGTGATCTACCTATTTTCCAATAGATAAATTTAGACTCGTTTTAATAAACAAAGATATATATTATTTAAAATAATAATAAATAAATGGTGCAACAATAATTTCTCATTTTTTTGATATGTAAGATTGTTTTACTATATTAATTTAAAGAGGAAAGCATACAACCATTTGCTAAGCAGGAGATATCAATCACTCGAACAAAACCCAAAGACTACAAAGCTACATTCAACCAACACAAAGAATACGATCATAGCAATATAGATTGCAAAATTGACAGTGCCACTGTCAAAACACAAAAAACCCCAAACTCAAACTACCACCACCAGACCATAGCAGATTCTTGAATAAAATTAGAAACCAACTTACTTACAAAAACCCATTAAGTTTTATAAAGGACTCAAAATCCTTGACCCATTTGAAGCCTTCGACTGCCATTAACCCTAGCAGCTTCTTTAGGTATTCCACTGCAATAGCAACAATCATACGATGATGCATGAGAGTCATCCTGCTCAAGTCCATGAGGAAGGGATAAAACTTTACAGCCTCATCAGTCTTTCGCAGAAGCTCCAAATTAGTTGGATGCTGGATCCCAGTGCCTAAAATTTCTGCCTTCAAAACCTCCTCCACATCACCTACCAAATACTTCATGAACAGCCTCACCAACAGCTCCTTTACCTCCATCTTAGGCTCAACTCTCAAGCAAAAAGGCCAAAAACTGTAAGGGAATATGCACGTTGTCCCTCCCATACTCCTACTCAAGGTGACTAATACCCAAAATCATTTTGACCGCTGCAACTGTGAGAGGATCAATGTTGAGCAAATTTTCTTCAACCTCTAATCCGTTACCTCATGAAATGCAGCCTACCTCGACATTGCAAGTAGAGAAATTAGGGTGTCTGCTCCAAACCACACCAAACCCTCCACTAAAATTGCTATGATAAACTTCAAGTGCCCGACCATTTGCATCCATAGAGGACTCCTGAAGCCAAGCAAAAGCCACCAACCAACTCACCACCATTAACTAAGCATCAACACCAAAAAAAATTACTACACTACACAACCATCACCTCCACTCATTAATAAAGCTCACGATCGCCAAGAAATTCTATTGTCACACGAGCGAGAAATTATTTCTAGGCAAGGCAAGTTGTCCTTGCGCCAGTGATTCCATCCTACATCCTCAGCTTCGTATGTGAGGCCTTCCTTAGAAAACATGCTCAAACTATCAACCATCATTACTATATTCGCCTTGAATGAAGTCACCAAGATTTCACCCAAAATTCCACCTCAACACTAATCACTCCTACATGGATGCCACTCATCTTGAACCTCTGAAAGCCCTTCACCAACTTGGAGGGCTGCCCTCCCAACCACCCAAAAATGGTGCAACAATAATTAATCCTTCAAATATTATGAATATTAATATGATGCAAACATTTATGAGAAGTAATAATTAAATAAATTAAACCTTTAAAACAATAATTGATAATAAAATTTGATAACACATATCCGTAATTTTAACACATATATATGTAATTTTCAGAGAGATTGCTATCCAACACTCAGAGGAAGGGTTATAGGTTTAGGCTCTCCATGATAAGGAAGCACCCCTAGAGGAAACTAGTTCTTACACAAAACCCAACCTACCTTCATGGCATAAATAACACAACCTTGGTAAATACACTCTTGGGTGTACATTGTACCCCAAACTGGAGACACACTATGTGCCCTTTCTCCAAATGCCTCAATGCTAGCCAATGACCCTAATATTCACTCTTTTTTGGCCTCTAAATTCTTGTATTTCTCCTTTTTTTCTCCCTATCTATCTATTCATCTCCATAATGACCTTGACATCAATGCCATGCCTCCACATTAATGAGCATGTAAGTGAACAACATAAACTACTACAAAATCCATAGCAAAAACTGGCTAGGAATGACTCTCTTAACAAAAAGTGGTCTACAACACATAAAGAAGCATGTGCCCCACTTTGTCTCACTTGGAATTGGTGAAAAATGCATTAAAAATAATTTTTGCAACCCCAAATATTGGATTTGGCAAGTCAGAAAGTGACATAAAATTAATGGCATTTCTATGAAAATTTAAAAAAATGTCCAAAAGTTAGTGTGAGGTCCAAAATCTCAAAAGGAACTAAAGGGTGCAAGAATTGGATGGAAGAAGTGGAAAAAAATCAAATTGCGACTCTTAGAAAAAAATTCCAAAAATATGAAAGGTGATCAAAGTTCTAACAAAGGAGGAGTTGGGTTCGAGAAACCAAGACAGATCCAAACTTTTTGACCAAATGTGTAAAAGTCCTATTAGGTCCTAAAAGTCTAATGAAGAAAGGAGAAAGGGGATTGGGACTAGGAATAGAAATTAGATTCAAATTTTTTGATAAAAAGTCCAAAAGTCTGATCGGGACCCCAAGTTTTGACAAAGGAGTTGGGTTTAGGAAACCTGAAACATATCCAAACTTTTGGACCAAAGGTGCAAAATTCCTATTGGGTTCTAAAATTCTAACAAAGAAAGAAGAAAGGAAATCAGGATCAAGAATAGAAAATATATTCAAACTTTCAGACAAAAATTCCAAAAGTCTGATTGGGACCTAAAGTTTTGAAAGGACAAAATCAGAGAAAAGAGAAAGTGGGAACTGAAAAGGAAAACACACTTTTGGAATTGATCCAAAAGTTTGTTTGGGACCCAAAGTTCCAAAAGGATAGATTTGAAGATAAAAGAATGGGAAATCGGGGACAAACTTGGGCATTTGGACTATGTCCAAATGTTTGTTTGGATCGATCTCTTGAAAGGATTACAAGAGGAAAGGGAAATCAAAAAGAAGGAATCAAGGATTGGGAGCAAACTTGGACCTTGTTCCAAATGTCTATTCAAGACCATAAACCTCGATCAGATGGAAAGAGAGAAGGAAGAAGGGGGAATTGAGGATCAAGAATGAATTTGGACCTTGGTCCAAATGTCCAATCGAGACTCGAATCCTTGAAAGCTCCTAGAAGAAAAGAACGATGAAGGGGATTAGTCATATTTTGCACATGTTTTGCAAATGGGTTTTCACTGTAACCTGGAAAAGGAGTGACATAACTATCAATGAAACTTGAGCATGATAAACCATTAATATTTCTTAGATAGGTTATAATTTATGAGAATCACAAGGGGTAAACCCATAAAAGTGGTTTATAATTCGAATGAGGAAGGAAAACTTGCAAAAAATGACCCCATGCCAAAATTTTCAATTGTTGGGGTTCAAACGAACTCATTGGTTCAAACGAACCAAAAGAGAGTTCACTCAAACCTAGGTTTGCGCAAACCCATTTAATGCAAGTATGGACCATCCCGCCAAAAAAAAATGAAAACCCCTTTTTGAAAGGGGGTTCGAATGGACCCCCCTAATTCAAATGAATCCCCCTAATTCGAGTGAACCCCCCCTTTCCCTGATTCATGCTCTCTGTCACAAAAAAAATCAATTTTTTTGCACTTTAGAGCTTGGGTTGAAGATGAAAATGGCAGAGACTTCACAGACCCAATTGGAATCAGGTAGTCCTCAAAATGAGCTATCCAACAACAATAATTTTAATATGTTTTTGTTTTATTATGTATTTGTTTTTTAGTTTTATTAAACATAGGTTTTTCACCAAAAGTCAAGCTCTCTATTCTGCACATGTGGAAAAATAGTAGATTATAAAAAAAATTGAAAAATATGAGTGCACCAAATATTGAAGTACTTAATCCAACAAAAAAAAAAGAATTTCAATGCATACAAAAAAAGTTACACGTTATACAGTTCGCCTATGTCTGAAATGTAATTGGTTTGACTTCGAAACTTGATTAAAGAAAAAATATTCAGTAAAAAACTATCTAACCAAGTGGAAGCACTAGATATCAGAGTTACAAATCTAAATTAAAAAAAATTATAATTTTATCCTTCATGGAATAAAATTTATGCGTTATAGGGTGAGCGTCACTCAAAAATGTTGTTTTCTGAAAAAAACTAGTTTTTGAAGGAGATGGAAAAAGAAGTGCAATCTAATTCCAAAAATTTTGAAAAAAATATATTTAGAATCTATAGACAAAATGTCAGGAAACTCTAGTTTGCATCATCTTCAAATTCCTCACTGTTTAGCCACTATAGGTGCCCAAATGTGAAGATTTAGTTAGAGAAAATTATTTCAGTGTCCAGTTTGGCCAAAATTTGTAAACCAATATTGTGGGAACACCCCAAGGGGTTAGCACAAAGTGACAACAAGAACAACTAAGCACTACAAATTCATTGAATTTATAGGTGCCAATAGAATCAATATTAATTCTTTTAATCGCTTCCATATATGTCAAATTAGACTACCATTAAAGTTTTTGTTCCTTATGAATTTATAATATGATATGAAAATTATCATTACTAATTAGTGGTCTAGATACACAAGTGGAAATTGATCGATAACTGGTACCATTATCAAGACCAATTTTTTAACCCTCAAAACTAATTTAAAATTTCTATTTTTTATAATTTTACTAATAATAATATGCATAATAATAATAAATAATTACACTAGTAATTTTTCTATGACCTCTCACTCTCTCCTACCTAATCTATATTTTTTAAATGATAATTTTTCCTCCTATCTAGTTCCTTTGCACTACACTTTGGTGGTGGATATCAGGATGTCTATTGTTGATCATGAGCCCATGGTTCGTTTCTATTTTTGTTACCTAATATAGGAGACTACTTGAAGGCGTTAGGTGTGTCTTTCAATGTTTTGAAGTCATTACTAGGGTTTGACAATAGACAGATCATGTCTACTAGGAAACTAGGCATCATATATACTATATTTGGATACATGGACAATATTTTGTATTCTCCTAATCATAGAGTGAAGGAAAATCATCCTTCCCAACTAAACCTTATTGTTGGTGGTGTGCCTTCTTAAATGAATATTGTTTATTCTAGATACCCCTCACCTCAAAGACATGATGCTATAGTTGTCATTATTGTTCTTGCTACCTTTACATTTGGGAATTCTATGTTACCTTCTTCTCTATCTCATCATGTTGTGGTTTTGTACGATGAAACTTTTAAAAAGCGAGAATTATTTCTCTCTAGAAGGAGTAATTTGTAGTTTTGATGAACTCTAGCCTCATTTTCATGAACTAGACATCTAGATATTTTTAGTAATGGTCACAAATTACACAAGGGAAAAATAAAACTTACCCTTGTGCCAAGGGTTTTTTTTTATCACTTTTGATTCAATATTTGATCAAAATTCAATTTTATATGGTTTTGTCATTACTGGAGCCTTGGGTTTCCTCTTTTAACCCTCTTACTATATCCTTTAGAATTGTATGCTAGTTTGGATTTTCCTACCTAATCACCCATCTTCATTTATTGTGCAACTCTTTTATAAACATATTTGAATTATCTATATACTTGTATCATTTTGGATTTGGATTTATTTGTGCCCCTCATAGTAGATATCTTCTTGTAACTAGTAGATCATGTTGGTGTAAATAGGCATTTTACCTATCTAGTAATAAGTGGGTCCTATTTATATGTTAAGTTTACTTAGGTCCCAGGAGGGAATCTTTCTAGAAGGTGTTAGTTGTCATTAGATCTTATCTTATCTTTTGACTTTTAACACATGTGTCCTAGGTAGAACTTTGATATTTTGTCACATGACATAGGATTAAGACACTTGTCATTATCCTATTTAATCTTTCCAATGCAACTCATGTGCCTTTTTCATGAATTGAGAGACCATGCCTACTACATGTGAAATTTCAGGCCTCGTATGATTCAGATAGATGAGACTACCAAAAATTTGTCAATACAAAGTGCCATCAACCAAGGGTGAAGAACACTTAGCCTCAAGTTTGAACCTTGAAAAGAATGGAGTTAGTGCAGGCTTAGAATAAACCATGTGAAACATCTAGAGCATGTCAACTGCATATTTAGACTATGCAAGAGTGATACCTGAGGAAGATTGAGTGATCTCAATCCCTAAGAAGTAGTACAACAAGCCCAAGTCTGACATCAAAAATTGATCATGAAGGGTAGTTTTCACTGCTAGAATGGTGGATGAGTGACTCCATGTGATAAAAAAAGTCATCAACATAGATAAATAAGAAGGTGTGAGTATCATCTTGTTGTAATATGTAGACATTAGGATTAGAATGGCATCGATTGAATCCCACTTTTAGAAGGAAGGAGTTCATCTTGGCATACCAAGCCCGAGGGGCCTATTTGAGGCCATAGAGAGACTTTCAAAGATGAAACACAAGTGAAGAATCTTGAACAAACCCTTGTGGATGCTCCATGCATATATCCTCTTGAATATCATTGTAAAGAAAATCACTCTTCACATCCATCTAATGATCATCCCATCTATGTGCTACAACTAGAGCAAGAACAAGTTACATGGAATTCATTTTGGCAACTAGTGCAATTTAAGTATTAGATTAATCAATCCCTACAACTTGGGAGAATCCTTTGGAAACCAAGCAATGCTTATGCTTGTCAACTAACCCATATGTTGCATATTTTGTTTGATAGACCCACTTGCATTGAACAAGTTTCCTTCCCTTAGGAAGTGGGACAAAATCCCATGTTTGGTTCCTATCCAAGGAACTGGACTCTTCTTGCATAGCCCCATCCCACTCGAGGACACTAGAAGCTTCCCGAAAAGTCTATGGATTGGAAGTTGAAGCAAGGAAGACATGTGGAGCATCCTGAAACTATGATCTTGTTCTTCTATGATTTGAAGGATCCCCTAACCAATCACCTACTAACTAGAAAGTTTGACAAGCCTAAAGAGGCCCTACAACTAGAGGAGGAGAATTTGGAGGATAATCATCATCCTATAAAGATTAGTTGTGTGCATCCTCATGATCACTCTCATCATCTAAAGTGGAGGAAGAAGACTCCTCATCATGATCTAAAGTATTATGAACCTATAAAGAACTTTCATTGCAATACAAGGACTCCAAATAGATGGTGGTAGGAGAATTTTCAAGAGAAGGAATGCAAGCACTCTCCTCAAATTGAACACTCATATCAATGAAAAAATCATGTGGTAGGATGAAGAAGCTTGTAGCCTTTGAAATCATCTGGATAGCCAAAAAATATGCAAGGATTGCTTTGTGGATTCATAGCCTTACATTTCTCTACTGGAATGTGGGCCCATGAACTAGAGACAAACACTTCAAAGTGCTTAACTGACGTTTTTCTATCAGTCCAAGCTTGAAAACGAGTTACCCCCTTAATAGATTTGTGAGGTATGTGGTTTTGGATATAACACACATAGATAATGGATTTTCCCAAAAAGGTGGTGTCAAAGGCTTGGAGTGAATCATACAATTAGCCATCTCTTTCAAGGACCAATTCTTTCGTTCTACAGCTCCATTCTGTAAAGGAATGTAGGGGTTTCTATTCTACAAATCAATACCCTATGAGGCACAATAATACATAAATATATGGTTGACATATTGTTGCAAGTATGTGTATATTGGTATTGTCACTGATGTCAACCACATGTGTTGTCATTGGTGTCAACTAATTGATGGAAGATGTGTTAATTGAACTGTATGGGTATGCATGTATAGTTGAGATATTGAGAAAATGTTGTGATTAGATGGAGATGTCTTTATGATAAAGAGTCTAGAGATGATGTGATATTCTGAGATAAGCTGAGATGATGTCTTTGGTGCTTGGTTTCCAGGTGCTTTTGAGAAAATTTGAAGAAAAGAGAAAACAGTGTGATGAAGGTGTGTTTAATGGTTTAGAATGTGCTTCAAGATGTGCTCCGCATTTCTTTAGTGTTGATGCTATGCTTGTCTAGTTTAGATATGTTGATGAAAGATGTTCATAGATGTTATATTCAAGAAATGGTATGTTGGATTGTTGTACAATAGAAGTTGTGTTTACTAGTGTGTGATTGAGTATTGTAAAGGTGTCTAGGAGAAATATTTTGGATCTGCATTTCTCTATAGTTATGCTTCAAGTCTTGCAATTTTTAAGGTGTGTTGATGATATTGGTAGTTTACCTCAGTCAAGGGGATTCGAGGTTTGGTGCTTTAGAAGATAATTTTTCTAGTTAGAGTGTTTGGAAGAGTTGTCTGAGTGTACAAACCTTGTACATTCTTCAGGTGGAAGTTGTTGTGAAGGAGTTTTATGGATTTCAAGATGTTGGAGGAGTATTCTAGATCATGTTGAAGCATGGTGTGTAGTTCTCAAGTCATCTTGAGATTGATGAAGTGTGTACTTAATTGATTAATGGTGTTTGCATGGGTAACAACCAACCTAGTGTTTACACTACATGCGAAGGATAAATATTGTTTGTGGTAGCATGTGGTTAAGTGGTGTTCTTTATTTTGGTCCCAATTAAGTTTTGATGTGGTCAACATTCAATTATATTTTCCATAGAAGTGTTTTGGTACCAACCTAATTTGAATTTTCACTTTTGAGGTGAATTACCGACCTTGGGGAGGGTTTCAAGGTTGAGGACAATATAAGTATGAGTTGAATTGTTGAAGGAGGTTAAGATAGATGCTAGATAGATGAATGTGTGAAGTGTGTAATGTGAATGATGCAAAATTGAGTAGAGTAGTGTGAGATTTCAACTATTGGATTACTGGATGTAGAGAACATAAGGTGTCTACAATCATTTAAACAGATTGTGAAGGTGTTGGAGCTATTGTGGTGGAATATTTGTTTCATTAACATCATGTTCTTTGTGTAACATTTCTTCTCTATCTTCTTTTTCATTTTGGCAATGAACCTTTCTAGACAGTATGTCCTATTCTGGTAGGTAGCCTTTGTACCAATTTTTCAATTACTTATATTGTGAGCTAATCCTCACCGTGGTTTTTTCCTTATTGGGTTTTCTACATAAATTTGGTGTTCTCTTGTGTTTGGTGTTGAGTTTTTTAAGTTTATGTTATCTATTTTTTCATGTTAAAACTTCATAATGGATTAAAGATTAATGAATTCTTGTGGATCTAAATGTTAATGAGGGTTTTGGTGTTTTGATAAGATACAACTAATTCACCCCCTCTCAATTGTATTGTTCATTCAATAATTGGTATCAGAGCAAGGTTCCTTGAAGAAAAGCTTAATAGATTGAGGTAGATTTGGGATGGTGAACAAGAAGGAGATCCCTATGTTTGATGGCACAAACTATACATTCTAGAAAGTGAAGATGGAAGGATATCTGGTTTACCTTGGATATGATATTTTGCAAGTAGTAAAGACTAATTGCACTATGGTTCCAACACCACTAAAATCATGAAAAATAGAGAAACATGTCAAAATTTATGAGCTCGAGACTGAAACAACACCTTTGACCTCAACAAGCTATAGAATGTACCACCAATAGAAAAGGAGAAAAAAACTAGCACCATTGGATAGTGTTTGGAACTAGATTTCTATTGATATCTTGTTCATCTAATTTTGATACTCGAGTGAAAAGTTATGTCCATTTTCCCAATTCTACCTATTTTGCAATAAAAGAAAATGTTCTTAGGGCTAGGCACTGGTTGCCCATATGACCTTGGGGTGGCAGATTTTTTTTAATTTTTTCTTTTAGTTTTTTTATTTTTTTAGTTTTTTCCTTGGTTTAAAAACAATCAAAAAAGAAAAAAGAGTAAAAGAAGAAAAAACAACAAAGAAGATTTCAAATTTGCTCTTGTAACTCTACTTGAAGAAAGAAACCTTCCATGCAAGAGATCTACAAATAATATATGCAATATTCCTCAACAACAAAAAGCTATAGAAGAACCTCAAAAGACTTCAAGGAAAAAAAGTCCTCAAAGGTTGAGAGTTTGAGAGTAAATCTTAGTAGAAAAAAATGACTTTACTTTTGAAGGAGGCTTGACAGTTTCTTCTTTTTGAGTGTTTAGGGGGCTTCTAGAAGGAGAAGGAACAATAGAGGGTTCTTCAACTTCGCATGCCCCAATGGGCTTGGGAGGACATAGAGCAAGATGGAAATAATACATTTTGAGAATGAGCCCCTTGTGGAGAAAAATGGGTTGCTTGTCTAGTTTTTTTGTCTATCAATGGCATCTTTCATAGAAACCTCAAGTGAGGATAGCAGGGAGACGAGGAAGCTAATTAGCACCTTATTTTCAAAATTGTTTAAAAGAGGGAGGTGATATAACTAGTGACATTTGAAATGACCTGAGCAAGCCTGATATATTTCATAGAAATGAAGCATACATTGTCCCATAGGTTGGGAAGTTTGTCATGATTGTAGCCCGCATGTAGCTTAATAGGGGTTTCTCCATCTTTGAAGAATAGGTGCATATTATCTAAATCTTACACCTTTCTATGTTTTTTTAGATTCTTCCCATTGCACAATAATCATGTGGCTTGTGTTATAACCTCTCTCCACCCATGGTATGTTGAAAATAAGGATGGTGAAACTAAAGAAGATTTCAACAATAGATCTTTAGACAAGAGAGGCAGAAATGTATTCTAGAAGTGATGTGGATTCTAGAAATGGACTTCAATATTGCCAAAAATAGAAAATTATGTAGCATTAAATAGAAAATCATGCATGAGAGAGGAGGAATCCTTGAGTAAGGTCGATCTATCAAGATATTTTTTAGATTTGACTTTTAACATCATTTTTAGGCCGAATCATAAAATCCCTCATTCCAATGGTCCAAATCCCTTGCTCGAGAGGGTTGGAGCACATTTTTGAATCAATATAAACCATCTTGGGTGGAAGAATTCATATCATGGGAAAAAATTCAATTTTTAAGTTTCTAACCATGATTAACTAACTTGTGACTTTCACTTCCACTTTTTTATCATTTCAACTTATTCTCATCATCAACATAACATACACATTAATAATAAGAAAAACACAAATGAAATTGTACTCAAGGGGGTTATTAATTGTTTTCAAGACCTTCTTGGTCACACTCATCTTTTTTCCAAACCCTTAAAGTCCTCATATTTCTATCAATGTTCTAATTGTCCTAAGGACTGAAGTGTAACACTTTAGGTAGGGAGTGTTTACCTAGAATATATAAGGATAAATATTCAAAAATTATGATTTATTGTGAATCCCCCACATATTGAATAAAATTATATTATTCTTTAAGGAGAATACCTCTAATAGTTTTCGAGAGACATAAGTTGTTCCTTCAACATGATCCAGAGGATTTTTTTAAAATTTTGAAGTTCCTCATTTTTCTCTAGAAATAGCATGATCAGAAAGAGTTTAGAATTCTTACTCCAATGCAAATCGATCAGAGTCAATTGGAGCTACGGTGCTCGAGATACAATCAGTCAAACCTTCAGTCAACTCAAAGACCCAAGTCAGGAAAAAGGGTCAAAATTCAAAGTTGACAAAGATGGTCAAAGTGGGTATCAATGCGAAGAGTTCATCAAGAGCTTTGCAATGCCACTTGTCTAGCAAAAATAAAAGTTTGTATGAAAAAGTTACAAATGGTCAAAGTCTACGGTTGACCGATGACATTAGCATACCTAGTCAGCAAGTTGGACCAATATGATGTTGACACATGGTATCGCTACAAAATTCCATATAGCCCCATTATCTTCATTTTATTATATATATATAAAATCCTACCACTCCTCCCATTTAAAAGCCTTAATTTGAGGCTTATATGAGATAAAATAGGTGGGGCCTTAATTTACTCCTATTTAAATGGGATAAAATCCCTTAAAAAATATATATGTGAAAGGATGATAAACGTAAAACATTCCCTAATATTAAGGAGTTATATTATAATCTTTTAATAAGATTTTAATCTCCTATTAATAAGGATATCCATCCTTACAAAATATTAGCCTGTTTATATGTTATAACGAAAAGGGCTAAAAATAATGATCTTGGAGAAATATTAAAAAACATAATTTTGTGAGCCCAAATTATAAGGGCCATCCAAAAAATATTTTTAAGGGGTTAATTATTTAAACATGAATGATTTTATTGTAAGGGGGGGGATTTATTTGTAAATTTGGGGAGATTGTAAATTAAGTTGTTTTACACCAAATTGGGTAAAATTGGTGTATAAAAAGGGGTAAATGGGTGAGAGTTTGGATAAGTGTGTTTTAGCTAATTATTTTTGTAAGGGGATTTTGGAGGAAAATTGGTGATGCATTTTTGTACAACCAAGTTATTGAACTTGGGAGATAGAATTTTGAGAGGTGGTGTTTTTTTGTAATTCCTTGGTTAAATTCTGCTTGAATCCCATGCTTTTCAGGAGAGTTCCTTCGCACTTTGGAGGAGCTTTTCAAAATTTCTTTGTACCAAGGAGGATACATGCTAGAGCTTTGTATCTGAATATTCTGGAGAATTAATTCGATCGGTTCACTCCATTAAAGCGGACCCGAAGATGTAGTCACGATTGTGGCAAACTCCGTTATTAGATTATTTGCACTTTCTCTCTTCTTCTCTCACATTCTGGTTATCACCTTAATTTTTAAAGCATAATTTCAATAATGTACACTTGTTTTTTAGTTTCCATTAAATTTTTTAAGTTAAGCATTCAATTATGCAATTATTCTAGATCCTAAATCAGATCACAACATCTCATAGATTCTAGAGCAGTTCCCATGTTAGCCATAGCATCAACAACATGATTTCCTTCTTTGTAGGTATGGGATGTATTGAATCTATCAAATTCCACTAGGATATTTTAGATATCATTTACAATGTTAGTGATAGCCCATCCAACCTTCACTTTACCTTTCACATAATCAATAACAAGCTTTGAGTCACCTTCAACTTGTAATTTATTTATCCCTAAAGACAGAGCAATATTGACTCCCCATAACATAGCCATTTCTTCAGCCACATTAGAAGACTAATCCCCTAGGCCCCCAAATATCTAATCAATAATTTTTTTATCAGAGCTCCTAACAATAACTCCACCATTAGATGAACTTGGGTTTTCTTTGGCAACCGCATCAAAATTGAGTTTGGACCATCCCTTCGGAGGTGGTTTCCATTTGGTATTTTGACCTGCTAATATTTTAGAGTAAAATTAAAAGTGTTAGGGTACAATTGTAAACCCCATCTATGGGAAAATTTGAGTCAAAGATAATAGGAGGAATGTTCAAAATTTTCTATTTGCATAGGGAGACATTCTCAATTAACAGTCTAGAGATGTAGAATGTCTCCCTATGCAAATAGAAAATTTTGAACATGCCTCCTATTGAACATGCTTCAAAAAATTATTTTGGCTCCATAAGGTCTACATCTCCCAAGATATTGCTTGCTTCTTCATTGGAGATTCAAGGCACCACCAAGCTACATGTTCCTTTGTTTGTTTCATGCCATTTCATGACATTTAGTTTCATTTTAGAAGGAACTTTTGTAGGTGATAGTTCATATCAGATTCAAGCATTTTTTATCATATGTATGTAACCCAAGAGTCTTAGCATTTCATCTCATTTTCATTGTAGAAGTTTGTATTATCAATAAAATATTTGAAGTTGGGAGTTCTCTATTTGAATATTGTCCATTTGAAATGTTTAAGAGGATGTATGCCAACTGTTGGACATAATGTCTAAGGGTTGTAGATGCATATTTAGCATATGAAACCTCATCTATTGCATTCAAAAATACAAAAGAAATCTGCATTGCATCTAGGACCTTTCCTAATCATCATAGAAGTCATTTGAAAGCATTACATATATTGGATATCATTTAAAAACATTTATATAAAATTGAAAAACTCAGACCAGAAAACCATAACTTTTCATAACAAGTGTTTGAAGAAATTCCTTCAAGCTAAACATCAAAGATTTGAAGTCAGTTTTGGAAAGGGTCATTATAGTGGTATCAGAATTGTTTCCTGCCATCCTTTGGGCTAGAATTTAGCTTCATTTATGCAACAAAGTGACAGGGAAAAGAGGTATGCAACTAGAGAAGAAATAAAACAAAAACATTGGCCACCATACCCTGAACAAGACACCTTATCAATAGTTGTTGTAGCAAGACATCAAGAATTTGGTGGTACTATGGAGGAAAGAAGAGGAGGAATTCCACCCAAAAATGGAAGAAGAGATGATGACAGAGAAGCAATAAACACTTTGAGAGATTTATGGGCTAGTCAGCAGCAGGTCATTGGGATATTACAGTAGCTTTCAAACACTCTATAGTAATTGAACCTACCTAGGGGGTAGCCCGAAGATCATGATGATGATAGGAGTGTAGCTGGGTCTCAGAGAGTGCATAGCGCACCCTCTCGTACTGTAGATAGGCCCAATCGGCATACATTCCTAAGAAATGAATCAATTGAGGAGAATATTGAAGAGATTGAGGATCCAACTTTTGTTGATGCATATATGGCTGCCCATGATGAGTGGAGACAATTGACACCAGAAGCACGAGAGATTATTCATTTTGATTAATTTGTGTATTCAAGGATGGATTACTATAGGTCTTGGTAGGAGAGGAGACCTCAGAATCAAAATAAGGATCTCAAGCAAGCTACTAATAAGCTTACATTACCTATGTTTGATGGTAGTGGCAAGACTTCAGCACAGTCATGGATTCATAAGTTGGATACCTTCTTGGCACTTAGATCCATGATAGAAGAGGAAGCCATCAAATATGCTACTCTGTATTTGGAGGGTGTATCATATGAATGGTGGTATCATGGGTTAGTTACATTGCAGCATAGTCAAATCACATCTTACCAGGAGTTTGTGGATAGATTGGTTGAGCATTTTGATAAGAAGGATCCAGAGTCATACTTTAGAGATTTGGCCTAGCTCAAGCAAGTTGGTAGTTTGGAAAGTTACATTGGAGACTTTCGAAGACTGTCAGTAATGGTTCCTAACATCTTAGAGAGACGATTGGTGGTGTTATTCATTGAGGGCTTATTGGAGCCTATGAGAGTATGGATAAAGGCCTTTGATCCTCTTTCTCTTCAAGAGGCTATGAAGAAGGCTATGAGTATGGAGTTCATGGCACCAGAAAGCAAGAGCTCACATAAGGATGTCCCTTCAACAAGAAATGAGACTCTTCAACAACCAAACAAGAAAAAGAAATGAACACCCATGATTTATGAAGAGACATGAGAAGAGTTGAGGAATAAGAAATTATGCTATTAGTGCAAGGAGTCTTACAACAAGGATCATGATTTCCCTTTGAGACCTAAGGGCAAGGAAAATTGTTTCATGTGGGATTACTTTGAGGACTCTGATTCTAATGATATGGACTAGTAGGTTGCTTCAAGAGTTGATTAGGATGAGACGACATTTGCTCCCATGGCATTTCTTGCCAATGTTCAGGATGAGACTACATTCAAGTTCTGAGGGACAATTGATGGACAACATTGCATCGCTATGCTTGTACTAGTGCAACACATAATTTTATTAATGGATATTTTGTGGCTAGGTGCAGACTTCAGGCCAAGGATTTTGAGTGATTCAGAGTTCAAGTTGCTGATGGATATACTCTCACATGCACCAAGAAGATTGATAATCTCACTTTGAGATTGAACAACTATGAGTTGCATTCTAATTTTTATGTGGTCAACATGGGTGAGATGGATATAGTTTTGGGAATGAAGTGGCTCCAAGACTTGGTAGTATTTACCCTCAATTGATCTAAGATGGAGATTTCCTTTGAGGTTGATGGAAGGAGACATGTATTGAGGGGAATTACAGGTGGAGGTTTACATTCTATCTCTTTTTGCATAGGAATAGACAGAAAGAGAGAGGAGAAGGTGATACAGGAGAAACATGAGATGATTTCCAATCCATTGTTCGAGGTGGAAGCTACTTGGTCATAAGTCAATCCACTCTATGGTTTGGATGATTCCAGTCTTGAGATGAGCATTGATGATAGTATTTGTGTTCCTACCAGTGCATCGGGATCACAAGCAGAACTCACAAAGGAGATTTCAGAAGTGTACATGGTGAGGAGTGTGTACAACTTCACTTTTGATTCTCATGTACATGACTTATTTCGGATGCATAGTTCAGGGATGCATGTGATGGATATTTTGGATGATAGTTTATTTTGTGCAAAGTTGGGAGGCAAGGATGATAAGTCTCTTGGCTTGCTTCCACTTGAGGATTATACTTTTGTGGCACTTGGTGATGGTATTGAGTTGGTACGATAGATTCAGTTTGAGCGATTGTTGTAGGAGTTGCTTGGTGATGACAGGGACATTATGCAGTTCTTCTTGTGGGATCCAGGTGGTGAATTGCTTGAGGACAAGCAATTTCAGGAGGGGCAGACTGTAATGTCCCCATTTTGGAGGTAGTTGATTTAATTAATTTAGTTGGCCAAAATAATGATTATTTTTATGAGGATGACTAGTTAGTTATTTTAATTAAATCAACAGTGGTATTAAGTTAATTATTTATAAGGTTATTAATTAAACTTATATTAGAAGGTGGACTTATATTTAATTAATTTAATAAAGTGACTTGAATTTTAAATATATTATAAAGTCACTTAATAAAAATAAAATATTATTCTAGAAGCTTCTGGAGGAATTGGAGAAAAAGAATAAATATAAGGGTTGTCTAAGCTTCTAGACAAGGCAAATTTGATGTTGATGTTGATGTTTGTCATCTTGTGGAGCCTAGGGTTTATGCAGATTACTTCTTGTCATAGGAAATGGAAACTTCCTATTGATAGAAATTTTGAGGGTGTGAAATATCACTTGAATTATTGTAGTTGAGGGAGAGGTCATTTCAAACTTCTCATTAGTACAAAATTTGTGGCCAAAGGCCAATTTTGGTATAAGTTCAATTGAGGCATTGTTGGAAGTGATTTTTGGTGATAGTAGATTCATTTCTAGCTATTGAAGAAATCAATTTTCTCTCAAGTTTAGTATGGTTCAATTTGAAGGTTTATTGGAGACAATTTTTGTGCTCAAGGTCTTCATCGATTAATATATCAGTTATAATAAGGTTTGATTTCAATTGAGGAATTCTAAAGCTAAATCTGAAGTAAAACAGGGACACCATTGGAGACACATTTTTATTCATTGGAGCTCATCTACACATCTATTTCTCTTGGAGATTAGGGAACTTCATTCCTTGGTTCTTGTTGATTGTGTTTGGAGCTTTTGGAGGCTCGAAAACATTGAGAATTATTTTATCCCTCCATTCATATCAGAACAGGGGCGACTGCTTCAAAAAATTATTTTGGCTCCATAAGGTCTTCATCTCCCAAGATATTGCTTGCTTCTTCATTGGGGATTCAAGGCGTCACCAAGATACATGTTCCTTTGTTTGTTTCATGCCATTTCATGACATTTAGTTTCATTTTAGAAGGCACTGATGTAGGTGATAGTTTATATCAAATTCAAGCATTTTTTTATCATATGTGTGTAAGCAAAGAGTCTTGGAATTTCATCTCATTGTCATTGTAGAAGGTTGCATTATCAATAATATATTTGAATTTGGGAGTTCTCTATTTGAATATTGTCCATTTGAAATGTTTAAGAGGATGTATGCCAACTGTTGGACATAATGTCTAAGGGTTGTAGCTGCATATTTAGCATATGAAACCTCATCTATTGCATTTGAAAATACAAAAGAAATCTACATTGCATCTAGAACCTTTCCTAATCATCATAGAAGTCATTTGAAAGAATTATATGCATTGGATATCATTTAAAAACATTTATATAAGACTAAAATACTCAGACCAGAAAACCACAACTTTACATAACAAGTGTTTGACAAAATTCTTTCAAGCTAAACATTAGAAATTTGAAGTCAGTTTTGGCAAGGGTCATTACAATAACCCCAGATTTCTTTTGAGAAAGGATAGTGTAGTAATAGGTGGGGCACTAATTCCTCCTCATTTTTACATAAGGTGCATTTGTTAGGGATTTGAAAGCCTCTCTTCCTTAAGTTATCTTGGATAAGGATTTTATTTTGAGCTATTGTCCACCAAAAGAAACTAATCTGAGGTATGAGGTGGTGATTCAAGATGAGTTTCCATAGCCACCCGCAGTGTTCATAGGATGACAACATATTGTAAGAAAATTTAATAGTGAAATTTCCTTCTCTTTTTCCCAATAAAACCTATCTTTAATGCTCTAAAATATAGGGATTCTTGTTAAAGAGAGGGACATTTGAATGGTTTTAGCTTCATTCCTTAGCTCTTTATTATTATGGCAATAATTCTCAATATCTTTCTATTTTTGGGATCCAAATTATCCACTATGGTAGTCAAAAACCCTCTTTCTAAAAATATTTATTGTAGGTCCTGAATATACTTGAACACCATTTGATTTAGCCTGGGTTGGTACATGACCCAAGAGTCATCCCAAATTTAAACTTGGATCCATTCCCCAGTTTCCATCTTAGTCCACACTACAACAACTTTTTTGATTTGAGAACATTATTCTATATCAAAGACCCGCTAGGATATTCAAGATTGGATATGCTTAGATGACCATTAATTGAATTTTGTTTGAATATTTTTTGTTATGATATCACACTAGTCCTTTCCATTCGATAGTAGGTCCCAACCAATCTTAACCAATAGATTTTTATTGGTAGTTTGGATTTTCTTGATTCCTAGGCCATCACAGGCCTTAGGAAAGCAAACAATGGACCAAATTTAGAAGAGCCATCTTTTTCTTTTTCTCTATATGAGACCTTAGAAAATTCCTTTGGATTCTCCCAAATTTATCATCAATGTATCAAGGAATCTTGAATAATGAAAGGAGGTAAACATGAATACCTTGTAGAGAAACAATAAGGAGTTAAATTTTAACCACATGACTTAAGAGTGTACCCTTCCATCCAATAAGCTTTTTATGCATCATTTGCAACATTGAATCCCAAAAAGAGGGGTAACATATTTGACAGTTAAAGGGAGACCTAGATAAACAACAAGGGGGGCACTATCACAACCCATAATAGAGATAATTTTTTTCTGTAACTCCTGACTGGTATTAAGGAAGTAAATTGTACTTTTCTTATTGTTAATGCATAAGCCAAAGTTGGTGGCATAATTATTGAGGCATAGCTTCCATTTTTGAGCTTCCACAAGTGAAGCTTTCTCAAACAAAATTTGTGTCATCCATAAATTTTTGAGTTGTTGAGAGGTTAAGGGAGGTGGTAGGATTTATTCCCTTAAGAGAACCATCATGAAGAAATTTAAGAATATTCCTACTCATAACATCTATAACCATTATGAATAGATAGGGGGATAGGGGGTCACCTTCTTTAATCCCTTTTTCAACACTAAAAAAAACCACAATGCACTCCATTGAAAAGGACAAAGTATTTAACTATGGATACACATTTCTTGATGAGATTTATAATCATGACTTAGGAGCATCCAGTGTTGTAGGAAATGTTGCATCACCCAAAAAAAATATTTTTCTTATTTTTCTTTAGTTGTTTTGAGTCCCATGATGGCACTTAATGGGGGGTGTAAGACAGTTAGAAGTTAGAAAAGGTGGAAAACAATCACTTACTAGTTTTAGTAAGTCAGCCTAAATGAGCTCGTATGGGCATTAAAATTTACCCCAAGGAATAGAACTAAAAAATATTTCTGACGATGGAAGAATCATCTCAATACCCTATATGGTTTGGGAGATATTAAGCTTTTGTCCAAAGAAATTTCTCCAATGTACCTTCAAATTCAAATTTGAAAACCTTAGAAACCCCAAAAAAGCTTGGAAAGTGGATGAAATGATCTCTATTTTGGTGTTGTCATTAGATCTTCCTAGGAAAGAAATCAAATGATAGGACATTTAGTGCCAAAACAAAAGGGAAAGTTACACTTTCTAAAACATTCTACGACAGTTATTGGGTAAAATACAAGGGTTAAGTGGGGGTTGTAGTTCAAGTGACTTCATTAGTGCATATTGTGGCTCCAAATAATATATTCTTTCAGAGTTGATTTTGTTGTAATGAATCAAGCCCATGAGGCTATAGCATTGTAATTTCTAAATCTGTAATTTCATTTTCTAAAAATTGAAAGTGAGTTATTTTTTGTCTCACATATTTTGTGTTGGTTTCAGGTAGTGTAGCCCTCATCAAATCATCTTGTTAAAGCCAAATTTTGTTAGAACTTGAAGGAGAAAATTCCATGAAAACTCATCATAGGCTTTGGAAATGTCAAGTTTAAAGGCCATACTAGTAGTGTTACTCCTATCCATGGAATGCAATATTTCATGTGGAGACAGCAACATCCAGAGTTTGATGACCTAGTAGAAACACTTTTTGAAAGTGACTAACCATTTTCTCCAAAAGAGGTTTTATCCTATTAACTAGCACTTTGGATAAGATCTTATAAATGGTGTATCAAATGCTTATGGGCTTGCAATCAACCATAGTAGCAAGGTCAAGCATTTTAGGAATGAGGGAAATAAAAGTGTTATTTAGTTGTTTCAAAAACTTCCCAATTTTAAAGAAATCATTAGCAGCTAAGAGGACATCATCTCCAACAATGTCCCATAAATCTTGAAAAAATATTAGGGGGAACCCATCCAAACTAGGGGCTTTAAAGGCCCCCATATTGAAATTTGTAGACCTAACTTCTTCATGGGTTACAAGCCTTAAGAGGAGGGAATTATCATATTTTGTTAAAATTGGGGTGTTTTCCAACAACTATTCTTCTAAAGCAGCAGGGTGGTTAATATTAGATTCCATCATTGAGTGTTGAAAATACTCCAAGGCTATTTTCCCAATTGTTTTTTTGTAATACCCTCCACTCCATTGTCATCGATAAGTTTGGAGATAAGGTTCCTTTTCTTGTGTTTTAGGGCAGAAAGTTGGAAGAAGGTAGAGTTACAGTCACCTTCTTTTAGCATTGGATTTTGGATTTTTGTTTCCAGAAGATCTCTTCCTTTTTAGCACTTTATCCCAGTCAATATGGAGCTCCTTCTCAATCTGACATGTTGCCTCATTCGCATCACCACCAATCATTTTGTCTTGAATATCCTTTAGCTTAGTATTGATGTTACTATTAAGGTGGAAAACATCCCCAAAAACCCTCTTATTCCACCCTTTCACTTTGTTTTTTTTTTATATATTTGAGTTTTTGACTCACTCTAAATATACAAAACATAGGATCTTACCAAACATAAAGCTATATATTTGATGTCTATACAAAAATATTTTTAAAAATGTAAAAAAATCTAAAATTATATGTGCATTTTGTATTGATATCCTTTTTTCAACAAAAAATAAAATAAAATAAGATATGTATACAAAAAAGTTACGAATTATGGAATGAGATTACTCTAAACTATAATAATCTATATTAATAATAAATAGAATTTGAAACAAAAAATATGATAAAATATGTCTTCATTGGATATCAATACTTTAATGATCCATGTTTAAAAATTTATGAATTTATCTTGTTTCTAAAAAAACTTATGTCTTCTAGAGTAAATATCACTCATTAAAAATGCTTCATGCTTGAATAGCTTCATGTCTTGGGTTTTATTGGCTCTAGGTGATCGGTTAATGACCCCCTATATCTAAATGTACTGTTACTAGTTATTTGATAATTTAATATATGGGTGCAACCCCTTAGCTACCTTGCATCGATAAAAAAAGTTATTAATAAATGCATAAAAAATATAATTAAACTATTTTTTAAATAAAAAATATAATTAAGCTATTTTTTAAATAAAAAATATAATTAAACTATTTTTTAAATAAAAAATTAGAATCTATGTACAAAATCTAAAAAATTACTAATTCACTTTATCTTCACATTCTTAACTATTTGCTTGCTATAAGTGATAGAAAGTGAAATTTTAGTTCTTTTTTTTTTTTTCATTTTGGTGTCTTAATTAAGACAAAAAGTGACACAAAGTATTTTTCAATTATTCAATAGCTACTTGGTTATAGGAAGACCATTGAATGGACAAATAAAAGCTCTTGGAGATCTATGGTGGTTTGAGACATAAGAGTCATTAACTTGAATAATAGAAAGTTGTCCAATAATATTGTGAGACCCTTGTTTTAGTAAATTTTCCATGCAATGAGAGCTAATGAAGCTAACAAATATAGAGGATGGATCACAGAGTGTCATCTGAAGTGTTGATAAAAATTTCTAACACAATCAAACCCAAAGGTAATTATCTATCAACAAAAATGGATTGTGGAAACTTGATTTCATAAAAGGATAGTCCTTGTAAAGAGTGTTGTTGACCATTATCTATGAATTTAATCAAAAGTTCATAAAATCCCCACAAGACAAGGTCAAGAATGTAGCCCCATTATTCTTACAAGACAACATCATAGCCACCCAAGGTTAGGATAAACATGCCAAATTTGAGAGTGTAGTTACCCATGGGAATGTGAACATGTCAAAACTTTCCTTTCAAAGGTAAGCTTCATCCATTGTAAATTATTAATTCAAAGCTAAAATAGGGATAGAAAAAATAATCTACTTGTTGGCCAATCTTTGGTTAGTAAAATTATGAGTGTCTCTTGGATTGATAACAATTGTAGAGTTTTTTTCTTAGAAAAAAAAGTGAAATTCAATGTCCAAAGAGCGGGGATCCCAAAAAATGCATGCATAAAGATTTAAGGGTAAGCTCAACATTTGTATCCTTAATTAGTGGCTTCTCCTCTATTGGGCCTCTTCAGTATCTTACTATTCTTCTAGCTCTAGTGGAGATTTTACATCAAAACGTTGGGTCCCAAAACCATTTCTCCACTTTCTAGAACGAAACTGCACTCACAAGGCCAAGGTTTTCATCATGTGAAAATGGCTAATCAACAGAACAATGGAAGGTTTAAGATCAACACTATGAGAGTGGGTTATCTCTCCTGGGTGATCCCATAATAGTGGTTTACAATTTTTGGCTAAACTGGACATTGAAATTATTATTTTTAACTGAATCTTCACTTTCAGGCACCTATAGCGACTAAACTGTGAGAAATTTTAAGATGGTGCAAACTAGAATCTCATCAAATTTTGTCTGTAGATTCTAAAAATATTTTTTTCAAAATTTTTAAAATCAAATTGCACTTCTTTTTCCATCTCCCACGAAAATTGATTTTTTTAGAAAACAACATTTTTAAAAAGTGACGCACACCATATAACGCATAACTTTTTTTCCATGAAGGATAAAATTCTAATTCTTTCAAATTTAGATTTGTAACTCTGATATCTAGTGCTTCCACTTGGTTAGATAGTTTTTATTGAATATTTTTTCCTTAATCAATTTTCAAAGTCAAATGAATTACAATTCAAACACAAAGACGCTAGATAACGCCAGAACTTTTTTGTATATGTCAAAATTTTATTTTATTTTTTTGTTGGATCAAGGACTTTAATATCTAGTGCACTCATATTTTTCAATTTTTTTGATAATCTTCTATTTTTCCACATGTGAAGAACAAATAAATTCATTTTCGATGAAAAACCTATGTTTAATAAAACTTAAAAAAAAAATACATAACAAAACCAAAACATATTAAAATTATATTCATTGGATAGCTTGTTCTGGGGAATACCATAATTATTTGAAATAAATTTTAAATGAATTCATTTGATCCCCCAAAAGCTAAGTCAAAAGTGATTTTTTATCAGCATTTTGATAGGTGTAAAGGAGACACATTTATAGGTATGGTTTAAAACTAGCGAGGTTCTATCCAAGGGGGTTTGATCTAAGGTGATTTTATCAAACCCTCTTCAATTGGAATCCTTAAAATGAAACTTTTTAAGGCTTAAATCATTATATTTTCTAAAAATATGTGATTTCAACTAAAATTCGTTCCTCTCAGGAATTGTAAACCACTATTATGACAGCACCCTCCTACACTTTGAGATCAACTTATAATTAGGAGGGTGTGCCTAGGGGTATACCTTAAAATGTATTTAAACCATATAAAATGAAAAATAATGGATTAATGATATCCAAAACCAACCTATCAACTTGGCCCCAAACACTATAACTAAACCAATTAAAACTAGCTATCTCTAAATTCTACATAGCTAGTATAATTGTGCAAGAATAACTGACATGAGATAGATTCATTTGAGGCTCATTGAAGATAGATCCCTAGTTATGATACGAGGTTATGGATGCACAAAAATACTCCTAAACCTATACTATTGATTCATTTTATGTTTGATTGTGTGAAATTGGTGCTTGGTTCAAGACTATTGCCTTTCTATTAGGAAACAAAGTTGCAATGCACTAAGAAGAGAAAAAATAGGAAAATAATATGGAGCTATGTATTTACATAGAATAATGATAATGAAATCTTGCAACAAAGCATACTTAGTAATCTAGAACATAATTGCATGTATCATAAAATGAGAAAGATCATTATAAGCCTTGCAATATTTTCATAATGATGTTACATTCAAATAATCGAGGATTACATTCATGCTAGCAATTGTGGAAAAATAAAATACCTAGTCGTGACTAAGAAACCTTCTTGAATACATACTTAGTGCCATGGAAACATTCTACAACACAATCCCTTTATAATACTATTAGATTCTTCTATTTTGCAACTGGCATCAATGGTTACCTTGCAACTTCCTTGGCATCTAGAGACCACTATAGAACCAACCTCTTGAAAATGATCAAATATACCCATAGGACATCAAAAACTAAATGTTATATTGTAGCACACTTGAAACTCACATGGGAGAGATTGATTCCTACCCAAAAATGGGTGCTCTAGATTGAATGAAGGGATCCACATTTACTTTAGGTAGTTGGGTGAAACAATGACATCAATATGAGTTGGTGGAGTGGATGAAGGATGATTTGTTCCATTTTCCACTTAGATTAGATATAATGAAAACCTTTCCAACAGTTAGGAAGATTTCCAAAAGGGTGATGTAAGAACACAACCTAATACCAATTGAATGCAAAAAGAACCCTTGCTTCCTAGTGTTCATACAAAGATACAGTTTATAGCAACAAGAACTCCCAAAAATTAAATTACATAGAGACAATATTTACTCAAAATTCCAATACATTTGCAAAACAAAATTGTTCTTGGTATTCAATGCCATTTCAGTATTTGCTCTTGTCTTCACATATCTAAGCACTCCCCTATTTCTGTTGAGTATTGAAAACTCTCCTTTGCCTCTTCACAAGTTTATGCACTCTACCTCACTATTGTTCATTGTATTTTCACAAAAATTTCTTCACTTTCCTCTCTATTGTGTATATTCCTTTAATTTTCTATGCAACTATCTCCTTTCTAGCCTTCTTGCAATTCAATTGGCCTCTCCTCATTTATTATCGACCCCCAATTTCTTGTGTTATTATCGACCTCCATTCTACTCACATTAGTCCTTCCTTTTCCTTGCTCCTTCACATTCCTTTTATCTCATTGAGGATTAATACCCCACTAGGAACCCCCATCACCTTCTCATTCATCCCCTTTGTTAGTGACTTCAATCCCAATAGGAACTATCAAGACTTTCACTAGGAACCAAAACCCATCAAACTATTGAGTCCCAATAAAACAAATATGACTTCTATTCCACATAGTGATGTCATGGTGTCAATTTTTCATAAAAAATGTAACACAACCCCTTTTCTTGACAAGCTCATATAATTTCTTTAGTGATACATTTGATAGATATGGAGCAATTGTTGGGGGTGGGGACATGGAAATTCAACACAATGTTCTTGAATGGGGTGAATTTAGAGAATTGACACTAAACTATGACCTTATCTTCTACAAGTTTTCCCAAACTTATTACTGCCATCATATCTTTGGGTTTCAACTCTTTGACCTCAACCTACATTTCCTCCTGGAGGCCACCTAGGAAACAACTAGTAAAGATGTCATCTATCAACCCTTTAGTTTGGTTGCAACTTTCTCAAATTTAGTTTGATAGTCATGAATAGAACTAAGTTCCCTCAATTTGGTTAAAGATCTAATAAAGTCTTCAAATAACTTGGGACTAGGTCGAATTAAGAATTTTTTTGTAAATTTAGTCCAACTAAGTTGGGGATTGACCTTCATGACCATTTATACCAATAGATTGGTTATTTTCCAAGTCAAATGAGGAAATATCGACCATGTCTCCCCAATGAGTATTATAGAGAGTAAAATATTATCTAGCACAATAGATCCAACTAGTAGGATTTGTATCATAAATTAAAGAAAGTAAAATTTTAGATCCCAAGGCATGTGATTGGAGTGAAATTAGATTCAATGTCACTATAGCAATCATGGGAAAGTCGCAACCAAATATATGGTTGAGAGATTCTAATATTTAGGTTTTTTTCCATCACTATGGGAGGAAACACAAGAGTGGAATTCCTCTAATTTAACAATTACTACTACATCTATTTCCTTAAAGATCAAGTGTGCACCACCATAAGGGGGATCCTAGAGTGGTAAAAAAATGATGTCAAAGTTACTTTACCAAAATGATCATCTTGAAGAGAGGATTATAATAAGACAATTAGCTAAAGAGGAAAAAAATTACCTAGACTTTCCTCTAGGGAAAATTTTGCATTCCATGCAACAAAATAATCAAATACATGAAATTAAAAAAAGAAAAAATGTAAATAAGAATATGATGAACAATATTGAATTGAAATAACAAAATCACATTATATTATATGGTTGGCCTAAGGTAATGCTCAAGACAATATAATTCATTGATAACTCATTGTTCTATTATAACCCTCTATTTGAAGTAGTTCTACTGCACATAACTACCAATTCCCATGCATATGGAATAAACTTGAAAAAAGGACAACTTACAATGCATACATGCATCTCATGGTTTCATTCTTTCTACCTTAAAACAAAAGTAATTAATTAGGAAGAAATAGTTAGGATTGTGCGTCCTAATAGAGAATGTGTCCCCTAGCAATTACGTAAACCCTCTAAAGGTATTCACATTAATGCCAATCCAAATAGAAAGCAAACAAAGATGAATTTGGTGAATTGGAGAGCGCAAGCACAATACAAATATGCATGAGAAAAGACAAATTTATAGACATAAAAGTGATGTAGTATGCAAATTCATTCCAAATATATATGCATGTCATACACAAAATTTGTGGCCATATATAGATAGAGAGAAACCATTCCCAAACTAACATTTAAACAATTCTAGAATACTCATTAAATTTATTCATATTTGGTTATTAAGCTAAATAGCTCTATATTTCACATCTAATTTCGTAAAATAATATTAATTTGTCTTACCACAAAACTATTAATTGATTAATCTAAACTAATTTATAATTATACATATATATTTTATTAAATTAATATAAAATAAATTTTTGAAAAAGTTTATTGTCTTTTACAAATATATGAGTCATGTCACATTTTCATATAATTATACATTCCATCAAACAATTCTAAGATATTTGTTAAAGCTATTCATCTTTGATTATTAAGCTAAATACCCTTACATTTCATTCTAATTTTCTAAAATAATATTAATTTACCTTACCTACCACAACTATCAATTAATTAATCTAAATTAATTTATACTTTACATATACATTTTATTAAATTAACATGAATTAATTTTATTTTGAATCACAAATATATAAATCATATCATATTTTCAAATAATATCACATTCTATATAAAATTAAATTATGATTTTAAAATTAAATAAATTTCACAATCTTTACACTTGACCAAGATAAAAGTTATGTTCACATATCTTTGAAAAATCTTAAATATGTTCTATAAAAGTATTAATTCAATACAATAAATAAATTTCCTATATTTTTAAGAGATTTGTCCATTAAAAAAATTAATGGAAAATTAACTTAAGTATAAGGTTATTTTTACGTGGGGATTTATGGCTTTGATTTTATTCCAGTATTCCCCACCTTCCTCTAACGTCATCCACCATCCATTCATCTCTCTTGACTCGTAGACAGTTAACAGCTCTAGACTTCTCAACCGCTCTTTACTTTTGGACATTTATGTAACTCGAATTTCTCAAGGCAAGTCATTGCTCCCCTCTCCAATTCTGGAAACTCTTCTAATAAAGGGAAGTCATTAATTTTCAATAAGCGGAGTTGTGGAAACCCTCCAGACTTTTCAAACGCCTTTGGCAATTCTCTGCATCTCTGATTCCCAAACATCTCCAACCTCGCTAGATCGGACATTCTTTGCAACTCCGGATAATCACTACACTGACACCAATATAACCACAATTCCCTCAGATTTGCCAACTCACATATCCAACCTGGCATTACAAACTTGACTAATAGAAGACTTTCCAGATGTTTCATTGCTCGCATTTTCTCCGAGAACTGCGCTAATTCCGTTCTAGAATTCCGGGTTGACAGATGACGCATCTTCACCAGCTGTGCAAAGATCCCTTCTTCCACCCTCTTCAACTCCATCTCATGCTTAACTTCTAACCATAGTTCCCGAAGCTGAGTCATATTGACTAAATTCCGTTCTAGAATTCCGGATTGACAGATGACGCATCTTCACCAGGTGTGCAAGGATCCCTTCTTTCACCCTCTTCAACTCCATCTCATTCTTAACTTCTAACCATAGTTCCCGAAGCTGAGTCATATTGACTAAATCGTCTAGTCTCATGAATTCGTCCTCTTCTATGGAGAACTTCAACCAATGTGATCGCAGTGTTCTCAAAGATGCCAGCTCCGATATTCCCTTTAGCATGCGATCAATTGCGTAGCCTTCTAAATGCTGAAGACATCTAAGTTCACTTATCCACACCGGTAATGACTTGCAGTTGTAAGGGAAAGCAAGAAACAAGAGATTTCTCAGATGTCTCACACACTCCGGTACCTCGTTTATGTTTGTATCCGTTAAATTCAAAACTTTCAGAAGAATCATCTTTCCAACAGACGCAGACAATGTAGAGATGCTTGTGGAGCTCAAATCTAGAACACGCAGTCCTCTTATAGTGGTAAACAAGTCTTCCGGAATGCTTGTAATCTTCTTATTCTGAGACAGTGAGAGTGTACGGAGATAAACTGGACGACTTTTTGAGATAGCATTCACATGCAGACATTTCTTGGCCAGTAAAATCCGACACCAGCCTGTGGCACCACATGTATGTGTAGAGACTTCCTCAACAGAAAAACACCTTCCTCAACAGAAAAAACACACTTTTTTTATTTCGATATGTGTATGGCCAAATCATGCAACAAATCATGAATTTTATAGAATTTGTCTACATAATTTGAAGAAAGCAGATCATTGAAGATCAACTATGGATGTTCAACTTAGACAGCTTTTTTGCTTTCCTTTATTTAGCTTTCTTGTTTTTTGTTTTAAAACAGTTTTTGCAGGAGCTTTTAAAAGCAGTTTGCATACTGCGTATTTCTTCATTAGTCTTTCTAGCTTTAAAAACTGTTCGGTGCAAGTTTCCTTAGGTTTTGTTTTAAGCTTTCTTTAGCTTTATTCTTTCTTTAGCCTATGCGCTGTATTCTCAAAACTGTATTCTCAAAACTCTATTTATAGAGTCATATTGTAATAGATTTTAACGCAGTTTTTGAATAACAGACAATTAATTCCAGCGCTGCTGTTCGTTCAGTATTTTGAGCAGATCCATTGTTTTTGTTTTTTTAATGAATACATTTATTCTCTTTCAGAATGATATTTCCAGTTTAGTGTAAGAGCAGTAAATTTCATCTTTCATTTGGTATCAGAGCAGGTTGCAGAATTTTTTGATTGAGTAGGTAGTAAGGCTAGAGAAGCAGTTATCTCCAAATGGCCAACAACAACAGTTTACCATTTCAGCTTCCATTGTTTTCTGGAGATAACTATGATTATTGGAGTATCAAAATGAAGACCCTACTATTATCCCAAGAACTCTGGGAATTAGTGGAAGTAGGATACCCAAAACCTGCAGATCAGACTGCATTAAATGCCTTGACACAACAACAACGAAATCAGCTGAAAGAAGACAAAAAGAAGGATAACAAAGCTCTTTTTACCATTCAATCTGCATTGGATGTTTCAATTTTCCCTCGAATTGCTGGTATGACAAAATCAAAGGATGCATGGGAGGCTTTACAAATTGCATATCAAGGTACAGATAAAATCAGATTGGTAAGACTTCAAACTTTTCAAAGAGAATTTGCAAATTTAATGATGAAGGAAACTGAGTCTATTCATGAATTTATTACTAGAGCTCAAGGTGTTGTGAATCAGCTTAGGATTCAAGGGGAAACAATAACTGAACAAACAATTGTAGAAAAAATTCTAAGATCCCTTCCTCCTAAATTTGATCCAGTGGTGATAGCCATTGAGGAAAGTAAAGATTTAACTACTTTCAAAGTTGCAGAGTTGACAGGTTCTTTGCAATCTCATGAAGAGTGTATGCAACGTTCTACGAAAAGTTTGGTGCAAGCTTTCCAGTCTTCTGTAAAACTTGAAGAAAAGTCTCCTTCTCACACCACTAAATATCAAGGTGAATCTTCTTCTAATAATAGAGGACGAGGTAGAGGAAGAGGAAGAGGAAATAATAGAGGACGAGGATGAAGTTCTGTAGATTAGAGGAGTATCCAGTGCCGATATTGTGAAAGGTATGGTCATTATGAATCTGAGTGCATAAAGAAGAAATCTGACTTGAATAAGTCAAGAGCCAATTATACAGAAGATTCTACTGCAGATACAAAATATTCCACCTTCTTCACATGCAATTTGGCAAAAGAACACCAAAAGGATGTCTGGTTCTTGGACAGTGGCTACTCCAATTACATAATAGGTAAATCTGATCTCTTTGTCAAGTTAGATGATTCATGTAATACCCCTCATGTTACTACTTGTTCTTGACACTCTCTATGGTTTTTTTTTTTTTTTTTGTTTGGCACATTGTGGTTTTGATGATACTGTTGATATTATGTTGTGGTAGCTTAGATTGTTACTGATTATATTACTTTTATGATGCCATGGATATTATAATGACATTTTTATTATGATTGTTTTGATGAAGTTAATTGGAATGCAGTAGGCTAGCGAATAGTAAATTGATGTAATTCTATAATGCAATAGATGATTATATGATTTGGTGAGGGGACAGGTAGTATCACTCGTTCGTGAGCGCCCTGCTACACTGCAAATCCTTCTCACGATGCTTTGTAATTGATTATATGTATGTATGTTGTTTATCACCTTGTTGGATGCAGGCTTTGCAGGAGTAAGACTCGATTCCACCTATTTCGATAGGTCTGGACGAGCATTGAACCAACCCAACGGCAGGAAGTTGAACAAAGGTGACATGGAAGTAACTCTGTTCCAAGATGTCAATTGTCTTGTACCTTCTTGGTTTTGTACGTCTTGGTCATAGCCATTTTGTTGTTACGTTGGTCTTTGTATGTTATTGTGATTTTATGACTTATTTAATGTGGTGTATGGTTTTATGTTGTGATTTAAATAATTAAACAATTAATAAAATAAAGCTTAAAATAATAAATAAATCAATAAATAAATAAATGTTAGTAGTAGTTTGTGAAAATATTAAATTTATTTTGAGAAAATCTTGCAAATGGTTGATTTCAATTATTTTAATGGGCTTGTGATTATTTAATAAAGTGTTTGTGGAGATGATAAATAAATAAATAAATAAAAGTTAAATTTTGTGGATTGAATATAATTAAAATTTTAATCAAATGCATGATAAAAAAACATGAAATGCAAATGCATGTAAAAAGGCAACAAAAAAATGAATCATTGGGGGTAACAATTATTTTTATTTTATTTCTGGAGAAGTGGCTTCTGGTATTCATGGGAAGAGGAAACTGAAAAGGCTTTTTGAGTGTTGAATTTTATTTAGGGGTTTTTCTTTGTACGGGGATGACATTCTCTTTCTTTTCTGATTTTGGAGAAATTCTGGAGGAGTATTGCATTCTTTTTCTATTGTTCTGGAGAATTTATTGAAGAATAAGGTTTAGTTTGAGGGAGGTTCTGGATCTATTGCTGGAAACATTCGACAGTGAAGGATTAGCTCTGCAAAAAGGATAAAGCTTCCACAGATTCTCTACAGGCACAGGACACCAGGTTCTTTTTCTCATTTTTAATTATTTTCTTTCTCTAGCAACAAATGAAATTAAAATTGTTCTTTGTGAATGAAATTTCTTCCTGGGGTTTGAAATTAAATGTGTGTGGAAAAGAAAATCTTTGGATATTTAGAAATGTTTTTTGGTCTGTTATTCAATCAAAAGAAATTTGTTCTGGGGTTCGGGATTGTTGTTTATTTAAATGAATTTTGGTTGGGTTTTGGAAATAAACACTGTACTGTTATTCTGTCCTGGGAAAAGAAATAATTCTCTTAGTGTAAACCCTGAATCTGTATATCTTGTTCTATTTATATACGTTTATATTCTAGGGCTCTGTATTTGAAATATATATAAATACATATATATGTATATATATATAAATAAATATATATATACACATAGAAATGTAATCATATATATTTATTTAATGAAAAATTTATTTTAAAACTCTGTGATGGGCCGACAGCATTAATAAATTTTAATTGTTTTAAAAACTTTGTTTTGGGCCAATTGAATGGTGGTTCGGCTTCGACCGTACCCACCATTTGGCCGTCCATGGCTTCACGCGGTAGTCTAAGGACTGTCCGTGGCAGTCCTTCAGACTGTTGTGTATAGTCCGTAGACTGTCCACTGGCTGGCGTCATTAGTGCGTACGCCTTTTCACAGTGTTGAGATTTTTTTAAAAACTTTGTAACTTATGCAATAAGATTTGGGCGATAAAATTTTATGTCTTAATATATACGTGTTTGTTAATAAATGAATATATATATATATTTATATGTATATATGTTTATTAAAATTTGTTTAGTTATATACTGCAAGTCATTTTTTTTGAACTGGTAATTTGATCAATATATTCTATTTATCATCTGACTATTTCTATTCTGGTTTGAGTAAAAAAAAACAAAAATTTATTTTAGTAATAAAATTATGAAAATAGAAAAAGAATTGCTATTATATTTGTTTTTGTTAAATTATAAATGTCCAAATGATATTATCAGTTAAAAGATAATTTATGTATTTTGTAGCACTGTTATTTAATCTTTATTTTAATATGAGTACTGTGAAAACAAAATTTATTGTGGGTTTTAAATAAGTTATTGGTGTACCCATGTGAGTTGTATTTTGTAAATTAGTTGGGTTTGGGAAATTATCAGTTTATTGATGTGGGAACCCCCATTTGTGTTAAAAACTGTTATCTTCCAGAGGATTGTGATTTTTGCTGAATTTATATCTTTTCATCATGAGTTTTTGTTATGTTATGTTTTATGAATGGGGTGTACTGAGTTGTGGGATTTTGTTATGGTATTTATTTGTGAGATGGGTTATGCCGAGTCGCATATTATTTTTTATTGTTGCATTCTGATGTTCATGATTGGAATGGAACAACCCCTATTACTTTTTGGTTTGGTTGGGTCTCTAGGGAGAGTGGCTCCTCGTGGGGGCTGGCGCCCCGTTTAAGGGGAAGGGCACAGGATAACCCATGAGTGAGTTAGTAATCAAGTGAAAACCTAATAATTAACTTAAGAGGGTTGGGTAGTAATATCATTATAAGATTTAAAATATGGATGACTCGTCTTCATTAGTGCATTCGCAAACTAATGGAAGGCTGAGAAGGCCATGGTTGGCAAGGTCATAACCTCGTCTTCACGAGAGGTTTACGGCTCCACATGAGTCACCCTATGGACCAGCGCCTCTAGTTGGGAGGAAGGGCATAGGATAACCATATATGGAACTAGCACCTCCAATTGGGAGGAAGAGCATAGGATAGCCCATGTAGGACTATGCGATGACACTCTCCCCTAGTTGCCCAGGTGTTTTACTTTATTGTGTTCCTCTGGAAGTATGTTATGGGAGTTGGTTTAGATTGTTGTTGAATGGACTTATATTGATTTATGGAATATTGCCTTGATACATCTTTGGTGTACTTTGTGGTCTTGTGTGATCTCATTGACATTTGACTTATGATCTTGTACTTTTATGATACTATGATATGATGTTGTATTGTCTTTATTGCAATATTGTGTTATGGCTCTATGTTTGGTATTTCTTGTTATGTTTGTAGCTCGGCACTTGTCAGTAGACAGTCTTGGTCAGAGTTACTTCTCTGTCACCTCTTAGCATGGGGGTGGTCGGGTGGAACGTGCTCCGCACACCGTTGGGTTCCCCATTAGCATTCGTTGGCCAGTCTCATCCTGTTGAAGTTTTGTACCAAAAGATCTTTATACTCTGTTGATAATTCTTGTATATTGTATTCATCCCACATGATTGGGAACCATGATGTAAACTATATGGATATAATGTATAATTAAAAGATGTTGTACTGTAGTTATCAACTTTGTATCTATACTTGGCTTTGTGAAATTCCTCATGGTATTATTTTATGATGGAATCTATGAATTCATGTTATGTTGGCATTTATAGTTCCTTATTGTTCGTATGGTATCTTTGCATTGATACTTGTAATGATTATTTCGATGTGACCTCACGTGCCCCAAAGAACAAAGTTGGTTATGTCATTTGTGTTGTAATGAAATGAAGTATATGATTATGTATATGATTATTTATTATTTGTATATTGATTATTTGTTTTAAAAAAAAAAAATTGTGTGTTTTTTTATGTGGTTGTTCTTTGGGGTTTGCACGGCGGGCGTTACAATTCAGTACGAAGTCAAGTTAAATTTGGAGATGATAAGGAGGTTGATGTAATGGGGAAAGGTACCCTTGGAGTCAAGACTAAGCAAGGAGAAACTACTCATATTCATGATACTTTGTTTGTGCCACAGTTACAACATAATCTTTTGAGTATTGGGCAGCTTGTAGGAAAAAATTATAAAGTAGTGTTTAAAGATATCTGTTGCAAGATATTTGATAAATCCAACAATCATCATCTTGTAGCAAAGACTTGTATGACAGAGAATAGATTGTTTCCTCTCACATTGGTTTCTAGTCAGTTGCATGCACTTAAATCAACTATAGATGATTCATGGTTATGGCATCAACAATATGGTCATCTAAATTTTCAAGGGTTATCTTTGCTCAATAAAAAGAATATGGTAAGAGGGCTTCCTGCAATCAAGGCAAAAGAAGAAGTTTGTTCAGGGTGTGCATTTGGCAAGCATCATCGAGATAGTTTCTGGTGAATAAATCTTGGAGAGCAAAATCTCCTCTAGAGCTTGTGCATGTTGACATTTGTGGTGACATGCAAGAGGAATCATTGGGTAAGAACCTTTATTTTTTGACTTTCATTGATGATTACTCATGCCACACTTGGGTTTATGCTTCAAGAATTTTAAAGCTATAGCTAAAAAATAGAGTGGGTATCATGTCAAGATACTCAGAACAGATAGAGGGGAAGAGTTTACCTCTAATGAGTTTGCTGATTTGTGTATCAAGAATGGGATACAAAGACAACTTACAGCTACGTATACACCTCAGTAGAATGGTATTGCTAAAAGAAAGAACCGTACCATCATGGAAATGGCATGAAGCATGTTGCAGATAAAAAATCTTCCAAATATTTTTTTGGGAGAAGTAGTTGCCACTACAGTATATATTTTGAATAGAAGTCCCACGAAAGTTGTTCAAAACATCACTCCAAAGGAATCCTGGAGTGGTCACAAGCCTTTAGTGGCTCATTTTTGAGTCTTTGGATGTTTGGCATATGTGCACATTCTGGTTCAAAAGCGGAAGAAGTTGGATGCCAAATCCCAACTTTGTATCTTTGTGGGATATTCTACTGCAACTAAGGGATATAGATTCTATAATCCTGATACAAAGAAATGGATTGTTAGTCAAGATGTGATTTTTGATGAAGGGGGAGTATGGCAGTGGAAAGATGTTGTGCAGCAAAATCTATCAATAATCATAAGCATGGAAGATAAAATTGTTCCTCCTCTCCCCACAAGCTCAAGTGGAAGTTCAAGCTCAAGTGGAAGTTCAAGCTCAAGTTCCAGTCCTCCAAGTTCACCCAGTTCTTCTAGTAGCACAAATTCAGATAGTGATTCACCTCCACCATCACCTCCACCATCAGTTCCAAGAAAGGTACGAAATTTGGTTGATATTTATCAGAGGAGTGCAAATATAGTTCCAGTTGTTAATTTTGCTTTATTTAGTACAATTCAAGTTGAACCCTCTATGTATGAAGAAGCAGTGAAAGAACTAGTATGGGTTAATGCTATGAATGATGAGATGAATTCCATTCATAAGAATAATACTTGGGAATTAGTGCAACTTCCCAAAGATAAACAGGTGATTGGTGTGAAATGGATCTACAAAGTCAAATATCATGTCGATGGTTTAGTAGAATGACATAAGGCAAGATTAGTTGTCAAAGGATTTGCACAAACTCTTGGAGTGGATTATGCAGAAACCTTTTCTCTTGTGGCTAGACTTGATACAATAAAGATTATATTGTCTGTAGCTGCACAGTACAAGTGGCCAATATTTCAAATGGATGTGAAATCAGCATTTCTTAATGGTTATATTGATGAGGAAGTTTATGTGGAACAACCTATGGGTTATGAAGTTCAAGGAAAAGAACACTTAGTCTACAAGTTGAAGAAAGCTCTTTATGGGTTGAATTAAGCTCCTCGTGCCTGGTATGCTAGAATAGACAGTTATTTCATGAAGAAGGGATTCAATAGAAGCCACTCAGAGCCAACCTTGTATGTCCAATGTATTGGTAATAATATTCTCATAGTTTTCCTTTATGTTGATGATCTTATTTATACAAGTAACAACAAATCTCTCATAGAGAAGTTTCAAGTAGAAATGAAACAAGAATTTGAAATGTTAGATCTGGGACTCATGCACTATTTTCTTGGTGTGGAGGTACTACAAACATCAAATGGTATATATATTTCTCAAACCAAGTATGTTGCAGATTTGTTGAAGAAGTTTAGGTTGGTGGACTGCAAAGCACTTGCAACCCCCATAGCAATTGGTGAGAAATTAACCAAGGAGGATGTTAGTCCAAAGGTTGATGCTACTTTATATAGAAGTTTGGTTGGTAGTCTCATGTACCTCACAACCACTAGACCCGATATTATGTATGCTGTGAGCCTCATCTCTCAGTTCATGCAGGATCCACATGAGTCTCATTGGCGAGTTGCTAAAAGAATTTTGAGGTATGTGAGTGGTACACAAAATTTTGGAATTCATTATTTTCCCACTAAATAGTTCAAGTTAGTTGGTTACACAGATTCTGATTGGGCTGGTTCAGTGCATGATAGAAAGTCTACATCTGGGTATGTTTTTTCACTTGTTTCTGGAGTTGTTTCTTGGAGTAGTAAAAAATAGGCAACGGTGGCTCTTTCTTCAACAAAAGTGGAATACATGGCAATGTCATCAGCAAGTTCTCAAGTAGTATGGATTAGAAGAATATTGGAAGATCTACATTTGGTTCAGGAGCATCCAACCACCATTTATTGTGATAATAATAGCACTATTGCCATGACAAAGAATCCTGTGTTTCATGCCAGAATGAAACACATAGAGATCTGACATCATTACATCCGTGACTTGGTTCAAGATGGACAAGTGGAGTTGCAGTTCTATCCTACATCTGAGCAAGTTGTTGATATCTTTACCAAGGCTCTTTCTAAAGCAAGTTTTGTGGCCTTGAAAAATCAGTTGGGACTCACCCCTATTAATCATTCAAGGGGAGATTGAAGAAAGCAAATGATTGAAGATCAACTATGGATGTTCAACTTAGATAGCTTTTTTGCTTTCCTTTATTTAGCTTTCTTGTTTTTTGTTTTAAAACAGTTTTTGCAGGAGCTTTTAAAAGCAGTTTGCATACTGCGTATTTCTTCATTAGTCTTTCTAGCTTTAAAAACTGTTCGATGCAAGTTTCCTTAGGTTTTGTTTTAAGCTTTCTTTAGCTTTATTCTTTCTTTAGCCTATGCATTGTATTCTCAAAACTGTATTCTCAAAACTCTATTTATAGAGTCATATTGTAATAGATTTTAACACAGTTTTTGAATAATAGACAATTAATTCCAGTGCTGTTGTTCGCTCAGTATTTTGAGCAGATCCATTGTTTTTGTTTTTTTAATGAATACATTTATTCTCTTTCAGAATGATATTTCCAGTTTAGTGTAAGAGCAGTAAATTTCATCTTTCATAATTGTCATCACATATTTGAAGCAGACACCTTTGGGCAAGTTGATCTAACCAATCTCACACCATATCCCACTGCTCCTCTCTTGCAGGGACAAATCCTTCTGCTATCCATAGATTCATCAAATACTCGGCATTTATTTGCTCATCCTCGGAGAAGGAAAGATATTCAAAGCATGGTTTAAGGTGTGCAGGCAAAGAGTCATAACTCAATTTCAATATCTCCATGACAAGGTCAGGGTCACCAATGGGTGTAACTACTCCTTCGAGCTGATGGCGCTTGGACTCCCATTTTCGTAGACTTGTGGTGTTGGCCAGAGATGGTGCTATCGTATTGATAGCAAGAGGTAAATTTCCACATTGCTTTACAATCTTCCAACCCTCCTCTACCAGTTGCTGCTGTGGTTCTATGTTTCCCACACAATGCGGAAATGCATAGACACAAAACAACATCCAACTGTCTTCATTTGATAGATTCTTCATCTCATAAATTTGAGCACTTAAATTTTGAGCAACTTGCTTATTTCTTGTGCTAATCACAATTTTACAATCTTTAGCAGCTGGCAGACCAAGTTTATCGATCAGACTATTTTCAGCACTGAAATCCCACAGATCATCCAGAAAAACAAGAGATCTTTTCTCTTGGAGATGGTCATGAATCAATTCAGCCAGAGTCTCTTCAGTTACTCTAGTGTTCCCAATTTCACTATTTAAACCTATGTGGAAGGCTATATCATGTTGCAGACTCTTGACAAAATAAGATTTAGAAATACAGAGCCAAATAGAATGATCATACTTGGATTTTACAGCTTTGAAGAAGAAATGTCTTCACCGAGCTGCCCATACCAATGACAGCTATGACTTGAACTGTTGTGTTTTCCAACAAGCTTACCATGTGTTCAACTTTGGATTGTATGCCCACTGGATGTGAATCTCTTGGCAGAAGACTAGATTTTTTAACCTGTGCTGATCTACTTGTTGACGCTTCCGCATCTGCATGAAAACCTTTCTGACGTTTTCCGGCTCCCCATGTGTTGGGAAGCCCTTAGATGTCTTCCCAACCTCTTGTTGCATAGCCAAGGCAATCTTTGTACACAACATCTCAACATTACCGATAGTTTTAAGACAATGAAAATCCAAAAGCGTTCAAAATCAATATGGAGAGGGCAAAAAGGAAAAATTAAAATACTGAATCTTAAGAGATTGGAAGCAAACAAACTAAACAAAATACGAAAAACTAAACGACAAAAATAACCCAAGCCTTACTCTTTAGGTGTGCTGAATTCGTAGCCAAAGATGAGTGAAGAAGAGTGGAGGGCTGCTTTCCACTGGTCAATCTTGTCGTTGCTGAATCTCCCCTGTTCTTTATGTTTAGTGAATGCAGCTGCATAACGTCCCTTGTCAGGGTAGCGGAGGTCAGAAGGCTTCACATCACAAAATACGGGAATAAACCGAGCCTTGGTTTCCAACATGAGAAGCAGCTCATCGAGACACCAAGAGGACTCTGCATAATGTGGTGAGAAGATGGTGATCTGCACTGTAGAAGAATAAATTGCATCTTGTATGACAGAAGTAATTGAATCTCCCAATTGTAACTCTTGATCATCAAGAAAAGTCCAACATTCATTTTCCTCTAGTGAATCGTAAAGTGCAAAAGCCACAGTGTCTTTGACGTCAGGGCCTCGGTGGTTGATGAATGCATCATATATTTTTCTAGATACAGCCGAAGTTTCCCTTTGAAAATCATTGAAAGAACACTTGTGAGATGAGGAAGAAGACGCCATGAAGTCTATGTGCCAAAGAAAGAGGGATGGAAAATATAACTCAGATTGGTCTGGATTTTGATAAAAGTAGAGAAAATTTAAAAGCTTGATGTTTCTCCAATAATTCACTATAACACGGTCAAGTATATTTTCTCTCCATGACTTTACTGTGTTTCAGAGCTCACATGGCAAGTGGTCTGTTAATAATGAAATGAAGGGACACACTGATAGTAAATTGTAAGCAACGCCACTTCATTTTCAGTAGGAGTTGTCATTTTCAAACTTCACTTTCTCGTGAGTTTTCATTTTCAAACTGTACCTAACTATATGTAAAACAGTTTACAGACACGCTGTAAATTATACACAAGGCCTCTTTGTTTTCAAAATTCACTTCTTTTTGTCAGTGACAAGCACCATCGTTAAAGAAGCCACAGTATTTATTCTGCGGTTTCTCCACTCCCATTGAATTTTATAAGAGAAAACAAAATTATTAACCAATAGGCAGTAACATCACCACTTATAATTTTGTCCATACGCTTTGGATAGAGATGTTCAAAGATACGCAGGAATTATTAAGATGAGAAACTAGCCCATGGTAAACATGTGTTTATATATGAAGATTCTTCTCTTGAATTTGGATATTTATAAGATAAGAGTTTTCAATTTGACACACATATTATTATTTTATTTCTTCTTTTATTCATATTTATGTGAGTTTTTCATACTATGTTATGAGAAAAGATTGATCTTATTAGGACCAAATCCCAGCTAACGCTAGACTAGCTGTTAATGGATCCCTTTCACCTCAATTCCCTCTTCAAAGATCTATCCACCAAGGCTGCCCCCTTGCACCTTTTTTGTATGTTCTTGCAGCCGATGCCCTTGGTTACTTACTTCAACATGCTAAGGCCAATCAGCTTATTCGTGGTATTTCCTTGCCTAACAATGCCACTGCTCTCAATTCTCACTTTGTTGATGATAGCATGCTTTTTATTCAAAACAATGCTGATGAAGTTACTAATACTTTGGATACTCTAGATTTGTTTTGCACCATTTTCGGTTCTAAACTGGCTATGCACAAGACAAAATTTATAATGTCTCACCCCAATGTTCGACTAACATGGATTCTGACTAATTGGAAAGAAGTTAAACATGGCTCAATCACTAGATATTTGGGCATTCCTTTTGGGATTGGAGTTTCTCTCAAAGACATGTGGAAATGGTTTTTAAACAAGGTCAAAGTCAAACTTTTGAATTGGACTAATAGATTTCTATCTATGGCTGGTTGCATCCAATTGGCAAACAAAATCTAGTTTGCTAGTCATGTTTATATTTCTTCATGTTGGCTGCCTTCCAAAAGTTGTTACAATCAGCTAACTCAGTTAATTAGGAACTTCTTATGGGCCAAATGGGGGAACCAAAAAAAAGGATTACCTACTGCTTCTTGGCATCATTGTATCCAACCAAAAGACAAAGGGGGTTTGGGAACTATTGATCCGTACACACAAGGGATTTTCCTAACCACTAAGTGGATAATCAGAGCCTTGGAGGGAGATGCTCCTTGGAAGGAATTAGCTAAATTTTGCATCCAAACTGCCTCAGCTGGAAAGATAAGATTTTGCTAGCTTAATTTTTCAAAACACATGATTTTTCCCCCTTCAACTCTATTTCGAAGGCTTGGCAGATCACTTCTACTAAGCCAATCTAGTTTGACCAATCCCTTAGCCATGGACTAAGTTTTCCATATTCATCTATTTGGTGGAGTAGGTTAGTGCAACAGAACAACAAGCCTTTGGGCACTATTAGCATATTCAAGTTTTTCGTGACCTTTGGGACTCCACCACATTCCATTGGAAGTCATGGGCCACTCTTAAAATGTAGTTTCACCTTTTTTCATGTGATAAACAACCAATTCTTGAAATCTAGCAGCTTGTTACTCCCAAACTTCGTACCTTGCTATCTTTGGATTGTCATGCTAACTTCTTAAATGATTGGCGATGGCCTAATGCTTGCAACATCTGCTTCTTTCCCCTGTGATCCATCTACAAGCAACTCCTTCCTCCAATTACCATCACACCCCACCTCAATAAGAAGAGGAATTGTGCTTTTCTTCGATCCAAATGGAATAAGCTCAGTCACCAAATCTAGAAGTCCAAGGCTGATGCACAATCTCAGCCATGGAAGCTTCTTCATGTGAAAATCCCTATTGGCAACTGCCTTAAGTTTTTGTACCTGCAACCCACTTGTCCATTTTGTGATAGCACAGAATCCATAAAATATGCCTTTTGGAGTTGCACCCATGCTCATAAATTTTGGCATATGTTGTTTATTGCTTTGCCCGCGTTGTTTCCTTGGACATGGACTTGTAAATATGCCTTGTTGGGTGCTTCCCCTTCCTTTGACATCATGTCTCACACCTATAGACAAGTGATTATCAAAAATATTTGGAAATTTTGGTGTTTTGTTGTGTTCTCTAACACCATCCACCCTCCCTAGATAGAGCTGCAAATGATTTGCTCTAACTTGTCCCTTCAAATAATGAATTTTCAAAATGTGCAGCCACTCATCATTCCTGAGGATACCTTATGCAACCTCCTCCTATAGCTTCACACAATTACTGAGTTGTCTACAGAGGTTCGACGATTGGTTTTCATCATTTTAATCGTGACTTGGAGTATTTCAGTGTTGGTGTACTTATGCTCATATTGATGGACAGTGACTGTGGGTTGTATTGCTACATTGGAAAATCAATTTCAACACTTCCAGATTATGCCTATCTTGGTGGCAAGTATGTAGGGACATTTGTGTCTTTTATTCCAGGTGTATTATGAGACTAGTGCTGCTATGTTCCTTACATAGTGCTTCATTTGGTTTGAGAGGAATGAGAGTCTAGCTCTGTTGGTTTCAACACTTCTTTTTTTTTTAGCTCCCAGATTATGCCTTTTCAACTCTACAGACTTCTCAACTTTGAAGGTTTAGTCTGCTAGTTTGATTGGCACAATGTTGGTTTGTAACAATGTTGATAGTATTTTAGATCAGGTTTCTTCACACAACATCTTGTTGTTGTTGTTCTTTTGTTGTCCTATAGTAGCCTTGTTGTTGTTTGGATATGTTTTGTGCTCTTTTACTTCAGCTAGTTGTTGTTCTCTGATGTAAAAAATGATTTTTTTATTGTTTTTTCCAATAAAAAAATATTTATCTTATTGTATTTTAAATTTGTAACATTTTCAAATAGTCCTCAACTTGAATCTAGTGGTTCCTAATCTATGTAGATGCATATGTATTCACTTACAATTTTATGCTTTCTAAACTAGTGTTATTGTGCACCCATTTTCCTTGGTATACACATGTATATCACAACCAAGTATAAAACTTAACTCTTATTATTAGGTGTTAAGATAAGTGTTAGGAGAGTGTTAGGCAACATACAATTTATTATTTTACATTTTCTTTTATTGATATTCACGGGAGTTTTTCATACTATGTTATGATTAGAAGTTGATTTATGGCAATCTTCAAGACATCAAGGAAGACTTCTTCAAATTGAGAACAACACTTATTTGCAATAACTATTGAGCTCCAAAACTAATAAAATTTAATTTATAACCTCTTCAAATAGTCCTCAACTTTAATCAAGTGGTTCCTAAATTTTGTAGATGCACATATATTCATTTCCTTATCATTTTATGCTTTCTAAACTAGTGTTATTACACATCTACTTTCCTTTGTATACACATGTATATCACAAACAAATATCAAAGTCAACTCTCATTATTAAGTAATAAAATAGAAAACAAGTAAACTATTACATTTGTGTCAACACTTAATAGTACAAATTTTAAAAAATAAGAAAATAACAATTAAATTTTAAGAATAAAGAAAAACATTTCAAATTCTGTTGAATTTGATTCTTATTATAAGTCCACTTTTTATTTTTATGTGTTAGAATAGTCTTATTACTTTAGCCTTTTGCTAGATTATTTATATTGCTCTCCAATAATTTCATTCTAACATTCTCAAATATCTCCTTTCAAATAATGGTGTTAAGAAAAGTGTGTCAATAGCCAAGAAAATATATTTTTCTCTAGACTAATTGACTTTGTTTCGAAGCTCATATGACAAGAGTATATGTTGAAATGATCGACATCACCCATGTGATATATGTGTGCAAAATAGAGTCGCATTAAATCTTGATTACTGCTTCCAAATTGCATAAAGTGCAAGCAAGGCCACTTCACTTTTTGTATCAGTCTTAATTTTTAAAATTTACTGACAATTCACAAGTGACAAATATCCACAAAAGGGATTTTCTTCAATGAGTTTTGGTTAGGATAAAAAAATCTATAGATAAGAAAGAATTTGCATGTCTCTCTTCATCGGGACATTTGAGTCCACATTCAATTTTATTGTTGGCTTGCTTATTTATTTATTCCTTTAATTCAAATACTATGCAATCTTTCATAAAATGTATGCTTCATAAGCTATAATTAATCTTCACTAATTGCAAAGATGTTTCTTTGTTATAAGAAAGTTTTCAAAAATATAAGTTGGAATATTAAAGACTTGGTATAGCTTCTATCTAACAAATATGGTGTTTTCTTGAGTTAAATTCATATAAGGATATGTTATTTGTAGATTGGTCATTGCATTTGGTATACTCTAATCGAAGTCAAATCTAAAACATAAGAGAAAACGGAACATGCATGCAATTTTTGCCATAACAATGTTTACTAATAATCTTAGTTGGTATAACAGGATTTAAGATCTATATGTATTTCAAAATATGAAAATAAATAAAAAGAAAATTTAAAAAATACAAAATAATTAATGTGGAAATTGTACACACTCAAAATATCCTGTCGACATCATGCATTTGATTCTGATTAACTAACTTCGATTCTTCCTTGATCAACCAATTAATTGAATAATCTTTATTTAATTAATTCATCAAAATTTCTCCTTTAATTAAATAAATCAACTTTATTTAATCATAATTCCTTTGTTAATTAAATAAATTAATTTTATTTAATTAAGTCCTAATATTCTCTCTTTAATTAAATAAATCAATTTTATTTAATTAAGTCGTAATGTTCTCTCTTTGATTAAATAAATCAACTTTATTTAATTAAATCCTAATGTTCCTCATTTAATTGAATAAATCAAATTTATTTAAATAAATTACTAATGTTCTTTAACATCTCATTTGATTTAAATAAACCCAAATATTTAAATTAAATATCACAATCAACTAATTTCAACTAAGTTAGTAAATTAATTAACTCCTAGTTACTAATCCTCCATTCCTCTAGCTTTTGACTCCACCCTTGAGTAAGTCAACCTTGGTCAAGTTGCACATGTAAATCAATTTATTTGATTTACTAATTACTCTATTTTCATTCAAATATGGCATATTCTTGGAATATTAGAATATGCCATATTTGAATTTTCCCTCCCAAAGGACTTTTGTCCTCCACCTTTGCATTGAAGGCCCTTACATGGAATTAAAAGCACTTACACCTCCTCTTACACAAGTCACCTCTTCAAATTCAAATTCCACCTACATGCATTAAACATGCACATTGTTCAAAATGTACTCCACTCTCCTTCATTAGCATGTTGACAAGTGGTGCAATGCCATTGGTTCATTCTTTAATCCTACATTCATGCTATTCTCCATTCTTCCATCCTTCCTTATAAATAGAGGCCTTCTCTATTGTATTTGGAGACACAATCTTAAGCATTTTGAATCTACAAGTTTATGCATTTCTATTTGTTAGAATTGTGAAACAAGCACAAAACCATGAGCCATAGGATCAAACAACAAACAAGTACACCTTCCACGCAAGAGATCTGCAAACAAGAATTGCTATATTCATCAACAAGGAAAAGTTACAGAACAAGAATTCAACAAAGATATGAAAGTCATGATATTTCCCATGAATAATATCCAAGTGATATTTACAATAAGGGTTGAATGCTTATAAGAGCAAAGCCCTAAATGAGAAAGGGATTAGATCATGACAAGTTTCAACATCACATGAGATGAGACATAAAGATCTAATATTAACTCAACTAATAAAGCATTCCTAAGTTTAGCTAAAGCATGTGAGAATAAATTAGACTTAATAATCAATTAAAGATTAATTAATTATTAGCTAATGTATGATAACTCTAATACTATTATAGTTATTTGAATTTGTAGTATCCACATTTTCATCCAATTTAGCATTGAATTTCACCATCCACAATCCATATCAATATTATTGGTATTTTTGCATCAAAGATCACACATCCATCATCAAGCTTGTCAAGGGATTGGGAAAGGGCTACTTTCCACATCAAAGTAGCACCAATCCACTATGGGATAGGTTTGAACATGCTTTCAATTAGTCTTTTTAGTATTTTATTGCTTTGTTTGCATTATTTAGCATGATTCAATATCTCATAAGAGTACTTAGTGTGTTTAGTTTAAACTAATCCATGCTAATGTGTGTTGAGGTTTAAACTATTTTGCAGATTTGGTGCTTACATCTAGTGCTAGAAGGAGGGCATCTATCACATGAAATAGGACTCTAGAGTCTTTGTTTTGATCAGGCTTCAATTTTTGTTTAATACATTATTGAAATTTGTGGTCTATTCTTAGTCAAAATATTTGAGAAGCTACAAATCAAAGTGTCTGCTTATTCTGATTTTATTTTGTCTTTTTTTTTAACACCTGTCAATAGCATTTGCTCGAAAGTGTCTAAATCCTTTTCAAGGAATCCATTTTGTACCTATCTCACAGTCATTGTAGGCCATGAGACAATTTCTTTGAGGCACACTATCAATTAGGTCATGTGTCTTGTCTATGCATACTATCAATTAGCTCATGTGCCTTGTCTATGTCAATTAGTTCATGCGCCTTGTCTATGCATTGTCAATTAGTTCATGCACCTTGTCTATGAGTTTTTTTTTTTTTAAAGCGACACATCATTCTCTCAATTTGCAAAATTCAAACTTTCCCTTTTAGTCAAATCTAACTTTCCCTTTGAGTCAAATCTATGTTTTCAAACTTTTTAATATGAAATGGAGTAGAGAAAGTGTATAAGCTAGTGCATTGAAACAAGGTGAAAGACTTGTATTAAAAGCCAACATCAATGCAAGTATAATGTAGCGCATATACAGTGCTTAAAGAGAGAAGTTTAAAGAAGTGCCTAAGTTTGTAATGTAATGCATATTAGAGGAAGCTTAAAGCACATGATTTAATGTATTATTTTGTATGCAAAATGACTATTATTAAGTGTAGGTGAAGGTACATTAAGTGGGGAATAGATTTTCTTGAAAAGAGAATAGTATTTATTAGAGTCTCTAAACCACCTAAATCTGTGCTATAGTACAAAGAAGTGTGCTTTTTTAATTTCTAACATGTTGTTGTAGTTTTTGACTTGTTGTTTGCATTTTGATTAGGGGGCACATCAACTAAATGCTCATTGACAAAATGGCCATCTTTAATTATTCCATAATAGCCACCATTTTCTTCCATATCTTTTGACATAATTTGAAGTAAACAAAGATATTACACTTGCATCTTTAAACTTTAGATACAAAAGATTTTTTTAATAGGTAATGATAGTGCATAATTGCTACCACATTTTATTTGGATATATGTTTTGCACAATGGTGGGCCATATGTTTTTAATTACATCTTGAGATAGCTTGAGGATGCGTGATATGCAATCAAGCTTTATTGTGGACTAAAGTACATTTAAAGATCATCAATGCGTAATGTAGATTTTTGTAAAGTTATCATTAATTCCTTGAAATATCATACTTCTCATTTGTGATAACTTTGTATTATTCTTAGGGTTGGCATTGGAATTTGACATTGGACTTAAGCGAAAGCAAGCGGATTGGAATTAGAAAATTGAGCATTGAACTTGAAATTGACAAAGCATTTTTAAATGTTTATTGTAATAACCTAGGGCTTTCATTTTCTGCTTTTTTTTTTTTGTTTTAGGGTCCAACACACTTCTTTTTGGGTTTAAAAAGAACATGCAAAAGCTTTCTTTTTCTCAAAGTTGGTTAAAAATAACATTAGAAACTCACTAGTTTTTAGATTTGGTTAAAATTGAACAATCAATTCCACACTCAAGTTGGTGCTTTAAAAAGAACTCACTATTGTCTTCAAGGATTTAAAACGAACTTGTGTCTATCTTGTTTTGTAGTGTTCTTTACAAACTAATACTGTGCAAATGTGTATGCACTTCTCTCACGCTTCACAACGATCTTGAGAATCAAAAGCATTTTAGTGATATTAGGTTGTCTAAAAGATTGCCTCCACATTTCAAATTTGGGTTTTTTAAATTGAACAAATCTTGCTAGTGTGAGAAAAGGCATAGCACGTGTTCTCTCTTTGTTCACGCAAAAACAGATTGATCAAACTATGGATGTACTTACTCATTATTGTTCACCTTTAGAGGGCACGCCTTGGTAATGAGCATAAGCTAGGATCTTCTGAACCACTATACAAATTTGTGGTTGCAAGGAAATTTTGCAATCAACGAAGTGATGCATGATAGCTATCCCCTAGTATCTTTATGATGCATAAACCCCTTGTTCTAAGGGTTGGGAGATCTCTTGAGGGAGTTTATCATTGTGTCCTTTGAACCAAATTCCCTTATTATGAACTCTTGTGTAGTAGCCAAAAATCCCAATATTTGTTGGCGTCAGAAGGTCAGACCTTCAGAGCCATCCCACATATTTGCAATTCTTTGTAGAGATGAAAAGTTCATCATGGGAGATTCATGAGAACTAAAGCTTGATTGACTCGTAGAGGTGAGTGTCGTGGAGGGGAGCCAGTGTGGTCAAGCTTCTAATCATCCACTCTGAATAAGCGCAACTAGATTTATTCAAGTGGGAATTCAACAAATATTTTATTTTCCATCCTAGGTTTGTGCAATTTTTAAGTCAGTTAAATATATTGCTTGGATCCAAAATCTTGAAAACAAGCATTCAATAAGGTCATCAAATTTCAAACCTTTAGAAGGAGAAAATACCTTTGAAAAATTCAAGTACTACTACTTGTCCCTAGGGATTCCATCCCTAGAGGCTTCTAAGTATTTGGACCTTATCTCAATTTGCTCTCTCTAAAGTCAACATTAGGGAACTATTGCCTTGATTCTCTTAATTTCCACATAGTGGACATTGTGGGATGAAAGTAAATTGAGACATAGAGATTTAGTGGAAAACCTAAGCAGTAAAGTTTTTATGGTAAAAATAACTCATTAAGCAAAGATAAAAGACAATTGAACCCCACACATGTGTTTGTTCTCATGATTTCAAAAAAGGTCAAAATCTAGAAACAAAATTGTTTGTGCAAAAGGTTCAAATTTAGGTGTCATACTCAAAAATCCATCAAGAAGTACATTAGGAAGTACAATAAAAAACATGTCAAGAAAAGAAATAAGTTCATAAGGTTTAATAGGCTCACCCCTTTGAACAATCCAGATATGAATGCCCAATTTGAACCAATTCTTGGTTGAAAAGTTCTTGGAAGTATAGCATGTTCTTCAATACCTAGGTCTTGTAAACAAAAGTCTCTCTAAGTTCACTTAGGATCAAATCAAACATTTTCATCCATCCCCCAAACATCAATCAAAACCCATCTCACAAACAACTCTTAGAAATCTTGGAAAAATATTTCATGCTAGACTTTTGGAAAATCCTTTAAATCAAAATCATATTGTTTGACTAAGTGTGTGTGGATGCATCCTTCTTCATACACTTAGTTAAATTATCACCTTGTGAACAAGTTTATTCCAAGATAACATCTAACATCTTGGAGTTTAAAAGTTCATTATCAAATCCAAATCAAATCCAAATCAAATAAAAAGTCAAAAATCCAAAAGTCCTAAAGTCTAGTATCCCTCCAAGGTTCCTTAAGAGTTTAATAATTCACATCATTCATCTTTCATCCTTTGATCCTTAACATCTTAGATTTTCTTTTTTGTACCTAAATTTAGACCAAACTAAGAAATTGAAGGTTCACCATCCCTTATTCCTGAAATTTGATCCTTATTTTATGGTCCAAACTAGATATCAAAATAAGAAAAACATGGAAACAAACAAGGAAACATCCACTTCAAGTGACTTGAGTCAAACTGCACTTGAAATCAACCCCATCAGATCTAGCAATCCCCCACTCAACCTTCCTCAACTACCACAAGATCTTCAAGAGGAAGGTTTCCAAGTGGAGGATATTACCAACAATGTCCTAGGAATGACTCAAGATGAAATCATAGAAATGGTCCAAAACATTAAAATCACAAAATTGTCAATGCAATGATGAGACTTAATCCTTCACAATACATGCTAGAATTAGCAAAGGGGCTAAACTCCCTTCTTATTATGATGTAATCACTATTGTGCAAACCCTCTTAAGAATATGTCTCTCATACCATTCATACCACCTTTTCAAAATGTCATCCAACCCATCCCACAACCCACATCATCCCTTGCTCCAAGTCAACCCATAGTTACCAAGGGGAGTTCATTACTTCATGCTCTTCAAATACATCCCATTATAAATTACCAAAACTTAGACGTGAACACCAGCTTGGGTCTAGGTCAAGTATCATTCCTCAAGATCCTAAACATCCATACATTTCACCCATCTTTCATGACACCAATAATCCATCCTCTTTTGTTGCAACACCATCATATTCTCTTAATACACAAGTCTCTCTCCCCATAGTACCAAAAGGACAAGTGGTTCTATTTGGAAAAGGGGGAATCTTTGGGGCCTCATCATCACTTTCTTAAGGAAACCCACCACTAATTCCTCCACCACTACCTCTTCTAACATCAACATCCACATCAATCATTGGTTTAGGGAAACCCCCTTTACCTAACATATTGATCCCAAATCAATCAAACCAAAACAATCCTCCAATCATAAATCAAGTCAGCATACCAAATCCTCCAAACATGCCACTGATATTGCAACAATAGGTGACACAATCGATCACTACACCTCAAAATGTGGTCTCCCAAGGACCTAGTATATCAATATCACCATCTACCACAATAACATTTCAATAACCACCTCAACAAAATATCATCATACCATTTCACACAATTCCAAATCCTCCACCTCCACCTCCAAAACCAAAGATGAAAAATAAATACAACATTACACTGCAAGCATCCCAACAAGGCTATCAAAAAACACATCAATGATTTCAAAATCAATAAGCTACACAACAAGTGTAGGCACAAGTCACGCAACGAGCATAACAGGCTTCCCAAGCCCAAGCTTTATTGCAACAACAACAACAAGCCACACAAGTTGCACAAGCTTAGGCTACCCAAGCCACTTAGGCTGCCCAAACTACACAAGCTACTCAACAAACTCAAGCTTAGGACCAAGCTCAATATCAAGCGTAGCAAGCTCAAGAACAAGCACAATACCAAGTACAACAACAAGCAACCTAGTAGCAAACATATCAACAAGCAATGCAACAATATCAAGTGCAACAAGAAGCAGCTCAAGTACTGCCCTAACAACAAGCATTGTTGGCACAACAATAGCAAGACCAACAATAAATGTTGTTGGCACAACAACAATTGTAGGCATACCAACAAGTGTTGGTCACACAAAAAACCTTGCAACCACCTCCCACAAACACACAAAGCAATCCACCCATCACTCAAATGATCAAACCACCTCAAAACACATTCATCCCACCACCCGATCCACAAAATGATGTGCTTGCACAAATCAATTCACTCTCACAAAAAGTGCTAGACCTCCAATCAGGGAAGACAACAAAAACACCAAGGAACTTGTGCCCTTATCCATTCTACAAAATCATTGTGATGGTGCCATTCCCACAAGGATTTGAAATCCCTAAATTTGACAAATATCGTTAGACGGGTAATCCTGAAGACCACATCAGGGAATTATAGGTACATTGTCTAGAAGTTTCATATGATGATTCTTATCTAATGTGAATTTTCCCTTGAAGTTTGGCTGGCCTAGCAATGGAATGGTTCTCTTGTCTCCCCCTTGGAATTAAAAAGTTCCAAGAAATTATGGACGCATTCATATAAAACTACTCATTCAACATAGGCATGGACGTAAGTCTAGAAGAACTATTTACCTCAAAACAAGCCAATGAGGAAACATTCACATCCTTCTTACAACAATGGTGATCCAAGGCCAACAGGAGCGAGTGGACTATGCTAGAAGAACAACAGATCTACACTATCATCACTAATCTTGAAGGAACCTTGTCCTTCCATCTGAAAATGCAATGCATCACCACATATGACCAGTTGATCCTCAAGGCACTCAACATCGAAAGAGCCCTTATCACACAAAGGGGAACACCCACTTATCAAGATAGCCAACCATCAACCAGTTACAATGAAAAACCTCGCACATGGGCAAAGAACAAGAATGTCGCTAATGATGGTGTTGTTGATGCCAAAGTTGTTATCAATGCTCCAAGACAAAACACACAATCATATCAACAACCACAATGTAATATCACAACAACCCAACAATCAAGTAGTCGATAACCTGAATAATCAAGGGGGACCACCCCCACATAACAAGTATCCCCCCAAAAAAAAATACACACCCCTTAGGGAATCAATCAAATTCGTCATGAAAAAATTGGTACAAGAGAATCTCATTAAAATCCTTGTTTATGAGAATTATCAAGATCTCCAAGTGAAACCACCATGGTATAATGAAAATCACCTTTACGATTTTCATAAAATCGAGGGACACATGATGACCAATTGCATGAGACTAAAAAAATTGATCCAAGACCTTATTGATGACAAAACCATAAATATTGAACATGTCTGAAATCAGGACCTTAAGATATACACGAATCCAATGCCAGATCAAAATAAAGGGAACAACAATGGAAAGGAAAATTATAACAATGTAAACCATGTTTATGATCATGTTGTTGCATCCTTAGATGAATGGGTCACTATTGTCAATGTCAAGGGAGCTAGATCTGACTGTGGAGTCACCACATGCAGTGGCAGAATTACCATTCCTAGACCATCCCAAGCACCCAAAGCATCTGCTACCAATCCAAAGTCAATACCCGATGGTTATAATGTTCTGGATCAATTAAAAAGAACCCCTACCTAGATCTCCATCATGGGGTTGTTAAAAATATCACCTCCACATAGGAAGATCCTAAAAGAAGCATTCGCCACATCCTCCATCCCCATGGATCTTGATGCAGACCAATTCCAAGCTATGGTTGGACACATCACCACACCGCATCTCCTAAGATTCTCTGAACAAGATCTCCCAACTCAACTATCTCATAACCGTGCACTCCATCTCGAGGTCTTGGTGGATGGGGGTGCAGGTCTAAATTTTTGTACACTCAAGATAATAAAGAATCTGGGATTCTCTAAGGACGTTATTAAAAAGGTAAAGGTATTACAATCAGGGCATATGATGATCAAGAAAGAGTGTCTCAAGGCACTATTCAACTCCCTATTCAAGTAGGGCCAGCCATCATGGAAACTACATGCCAAGTCCTTGATCTAGAACTACCTTACAATATCCTCCTGGGGTGCCCATGGATCCATGGAATGCAAGTTGTCACATCTACCTTCAATCAATGTGTTAAGTTTCCCTATCAAAATCAAGAGGCCACAATCCATGGTGATCCCAAGCCATTTTATTATTGCAAGAATATGGAATCCAAGTACTACAAGATCCCTCAAGTCCCAAAGAATGATGAAGGCCCTATGACTCCACATGTAGACCCATCTACATTAGCCTCCAATTTTGAGACAAAGACACCCTCCATTCCTAACATCTCTGATATCAAAGTCATTATCCAAGACAACGGGTGTAGAGATTACAAAATGAAAAAGAGTTCCTTTGTAATAGGAGAGTTACCTCAATCTCCTCGGTCTCATGGGAATCCCCAACTGATGGACACCCCATATCAAACCTTTAAAGTAGACCCCTCTAGATTCAGATGTTGGGGAGACCTAAGCTGAGAAATAGTAAAGGAAAAGACATATCAAGTTTGATATACCAAGATGAAAGGCTTGTGCCTGATCTTCCCATGGATGATAACAACAAAGGACTATAGATGATGCTTGGCATGGGCTACAACAAAAATAAGAAACTCGAACAAAATGATAATGGTCTTCTAGAATCCTATCATTCATGAGAAGCATTTAATAAATCTTGGCCTTGGATGTACCCCTCCGAAAATAACCATACTTGGAAAAGGTGCCCTAGTTAGAAAATTCAAAGCTTCTCCTCAGTTCTCGGTGTGATAGGTCGAACGTGAGCGTTAGAAAACAAGTAGCAAGTAAAAGAGTGCAAATATTTACACCAAAACAACCTACACCTCAAGATTAGCCTAAGTTGGAAACAACACAAGATAAAAGCAACAAATAGAACCTTATACCTCTTCTCGAATTGATCCTTTGGTTGGCCCTTCGATCTTTGATGTGTATGCTCCTTCGATGGCACAAGATGCAAGCTAAATGATGATGTGAGGATGAGTGCAAGTGGATGAAAACATGAAAATGACTAAGTGTAAGTTGAGAAACAAAATTGCAAAAGTTTGGCTAGCAAAATGATCTCCTCCAAAATGAGAGAAAAGAGGGGGTATTTATAGGAATTTTGAGAATTCCTAGGAGAAATGGATGGCCAAGATTGAGCCACCAAATATCAAGATGTAGGGCTAAGGTGATTTGAGAACTCACAAGCCCTCACATCTTGACATGTGGCATGTGATATAGCCCTAAAAGGTGAAGTGGACATGAGGTGGAAGGATGGTACATGACATGGAGGGGGGTACAAAGTACCTTGGGATTGGACAAGATCTCCTCATAAAGGAGGTCCTTGTCCCCATGTGGGTGAGAGGACATGTGGGGAATTAAAAATTCCTCAAATATTCTCATGGGGAGAGAGAGAAGGAATTTAAAATTCCTAAATGCATTGGGGATTAAAAGGTGAATTAAAAATTCACATGGGGAAGTGGAGTGCCTTGCCCAAAAGGAGAAAGCTTTTAATAGGGATGACTAAGGACACATGTCATAAAGGACATGGGGAAGAGAAAAAGGAATTTAATATTCCTTGAAAAGGAATTAAAAATTCCTTGAGAGGTTGATTAGGCTAGTTATGAAGGATTAGAGGATGGTTAGGTGGCTAAGAGAGATTAGAGGCCAACTTGCAAAAGTTGGAGGATGTGACACCTCCTAATCAAAGATTAGGTAAAAATGATGGAGGATGTGACATGAAGGGAATTAAATAAATGGAATATTTATTTAATTCAATTGATGGAAGGAGGATTAAAGAGATAAGGTATTATTGATTAAATACCTTAGGGATTTGGCAGAATTAAAGATATTAATTAAATAATAGAAGTATTACTTAATTAACGAAAATAAGATGAAAGGGGATGAATTTGGATAAATTAAGTGTCCAAATTTAGGTGCCTACATTTTTCCCCTCTTTGAGATGGTGTTACGAAGTAGCATCATTTCAAAGAATATTAAAACATAAAACCTAGAAGAAGATGGTTAGATTGGAAAATATGCCCCAGTCATTCAAAGAAGTGACTAGGAAGGAAGATGATGGGGGTAAATATGAAAGTTAGGGATGAAGGATGCCCCCTCGAGAGGACATGCGGGTTCAAGAGAATAGGGGTGGGCTCTCGAAATGGATGAGATGATGCAAAGGGAGATGAAGAAGATGCAAAGTGATGGGTAAGAAAGGATGAAAAAGGCGGCAAGAGATTGGGAGGGAAGTGTGATGAAGGATGTATGGAGGGGGGTATTTTGATAGATGAGAGGATGATTTATATACCCTAACTTTCATATTTACCCCCATCATCTTCCTTCCTAGTCACTTCTTTGAATGACTGGGGCATATTTTCCAATCTAACCATCTTCTTCTAGGTTTTATGTTTTAATATTCTTTGAAATGATGCTACTTCGTAACACCATCTCAAAGAGGGGAAAAATGTAGGCATCTAAATTTGGACACTTAATTTATCCAAATTCATCCCCTTTCATCTTATTTTTGTTAATTAAGTAATACTACTATTATTTAATTAATAACTTTAATTCTACCAAATCCCTAAGGTATTCAATCAAATAATATCTTATCTCTCTAATACCTTCCTCTTTCATCAAATGAATTAAATAAATATCACATTTATTTAATTCTTCCTCATGTCACATCCTCCATCATTTTTACCTAATCTTAATCCTTCTTCTAATCTCATCATTAGGATGTGCACATATCTAATCTTTGATTAGGAGGTGTCACATCCTCCAACTTTTGCAAGTTGGCCTCTAATCTCTCTTAGCCACCTAACCATCATCTAATCCTTCACTAACTAGCCTAATCAACCTCTCAAGAAATTTTTAATTCCTTTTATCCTTCCAAGGAATATTAAATTCCTTTTCTCTTCCCCATGTCATTTATGACATGTGTCCTTAGTCAACCCTATTAAAAGCTTTCTCCTTTTGGGCAAGGCACTCCACTTCCCCATGTGAATTTTTAATTCACCTTTTAATCCCCCAATGCATTTAAGGAATTTTAAATTCCTTCTCTCTTCCCCATGAGAATATTTGAGGAAATTCCCCACATGTCCTCTCCTCCACATGGGGACAAGGACCTCCTTTATGAGGAGATCTTGTCCAATCCCAAGGTACTTTGTACCCCCCCTCCATGTCATGTACCATCCTTCCACCTCATGTCCACTTCACCTTTTAGGGCTATATCACATGCCACATGTCAAGATGTGAGGGCTTGTGAGTTCTCAAATCACCTTAGCCCTACATCTTGATATTTGGTGGTTGAATCTTGGCCATCCATTTGCAATTTTCCATCATCGAAGCACTGATTTTTTCTATAGCATAAGACACAAGACGCCAAGGTATGAAGAACCAAGATGGATTAGTGTCTAATACGTAAAATAAACATAACAAACAAGAAGGCTATCCCAACACCCCAAAGTCATGGTGACCTTGGTCGGGCCAGGTATTGGGCTAACCACAAGCACACAAGGATATCCCAGCATAACACAAGACCTCAGGGATCTTGGTGGGTACTACGTGGGACAACCAAGAAGACATAAATGATCAAGATACACCCCTATGTTGACTAGTCAAAGCACACTATGATATGATGGATCAAGGTGACCATGACAAGTGATGATAGGGAGCTCAAAGGATAAACAAAATCCAAAAGCATCAAAAGATCACAATTAATTTCAAATGTACTTTGCCATAGGATCAATCAAGGGGATGGATGGGATTGATGAGGTCTGTTAGGAAGGATGCATCCTGTTGAGACCAATGATGGATACTAAATTAAAAGATTGATATGACGCAGGATATTCATAACTGATTGGATTTGATGATACAAGTGAATCTCATTTGTTAAGATCCAGCTAGATAAGGGCATAGCTTGACGACGTGACACGAGAGACATGACACAAGAGACATGACAAAAGACAGGAGACTAACACATCCTAGCGACCTAGGGGCTCAGGGGCCGACCAAAGATTAGCCTTGCGTACGTGGAAGTGCAGAGCCCTCGTAGTTGTATAAAATGCTGATGACAAACCATGATGGAGACCTCAATGGATGACCAAGATAGGATGGAGAACAGGAGAAAATATAGATCGATGATGGATGATAGATCATAGATGATAGATGAAAGATGATAGATGATAGATGATAGATGATAGATGATAGAGGAGTGGATGGACAGAATAGAAAGACCAGTGATGGAACCCCGGGGGCAAATCAAATGATCAACCTTGCCTACGTGAAAGCGCAGGGGCAATGTAGTTTGACAGTAGGCCAAAGACAAGTGATGGATGAAAGATGATGAGATAACCCTAGATAAGAGGATAAAATGATTGGACCGACACGATGGGACAAGATAGACCTGTTGGATTGGATTGGAGGATGATGGTGATCACGAAGCTTAGGGATGGGATAGTTATCCAAATCATCAAAGATGAAGTGGGTGGATGACATGCCATATAGATGAATGATGAAGTGATAAGATAGATGATGTTGGATTGTATGGGGAGAATGGGGATCATGAAGCTCAGGGATGGAATAGTTATCCAAATAATCAAAAGATGAATTGGGAGGATGATATGATAGATAGATGAATGATGAGAAAGGATAGGAGATGGAGAAGATGGAAGATTACTCAGAATTATTAAATGATTGATCAAGATTATTGAATGAGAGTTTGAAATGATAGGAGGTTTGATGAATGTTTGAGTTGATAGGAGGTTCGATGAAGTTTTGAGATGATAGATGAAGGTTTGAAATAGATGAATGGTTACACAGAATGGGTGAATGAATTTATTAGAATGGATGAATAGGACAGAGTTGAAGAAGATGGAGGGAGGGATCTTAAGACTTTGTTCGATATCCAAAGATCTTGACTGCAATTGGATTAAAGCCCAGATTAGGGTTTCGATTAAGCTCAGATTGGGATTAGATGAAAGCTCATAGCTAGGTTGGAATGAAGATGAGAACGAGTGGAGGATGTGATGGGATTGATTCTACACCAAGTTCTAGAATTTAAAGGGCGTAAAGTGTTGACAATTAGATTTTTCCTGATTTGGCAATTTTCAAAAATTGTTAGATTTTTCCGTTTTAGGAAACCTCATGGATATAATTTTGGGAATCCAAATTTTTTTCAAGAAATACCCAATAATGAGATAGGATGAATTTCCAAATAACATCCCAAATTTGAGATATGCATTTCGAGTTATGAGTGAAAACAATTTGTCAAAATGCTAGAAAAAAAACACTAAATTGGGATTTTGAGGGTCAAGATGAAAGTTTGAGGCCCCAAAAATGTGCCAAAACGGGTTCCAACGGCTTTTGAAAACACCAGTTGGGAATCCACTTGTTATCTCATAACACAACCACCCATCAAATTTCAGCTCAAACGGATACCCGAGTCAAAAGTTATGGCCTCCGGAAGTGTCGGTGTAAAAATCAAAAAACAATTTTGAAAATTTCAACACATGGGTTTTGTTGGTAGGGAGAAATTAGAAAATGGGTCGAAGGAAAATTTTGAATTTTTTTTGTATTTTTGTGCTAGGAGGAGGACATTGGGTGGCCACCACGTGGACGGGTTTGCCGCCGCGGGCAGACGGGTTCGCCGCCGTCGAGGCGGACGGATCCACTGCCGTAGGTGGACTGGTCCGCCGCCACAGGCAAATGGGTCCGCCACTGGGTGGACAGGTCCGCCGCCACTGGGTGGGTGGGTCCACCGCTGCAAGTGGACAAGTCCGCCACCAGGCGGATAGGTCCACCGCCGCAGGTGGACAAGTCCGCCACCACAAGCAGACGGGTCCGCCTTCGAGGGGGGAAGGATGAAGGATGAAAAGAGGGGATTGGCCAGGTAGACGGATAGATGCTAGGATGGATGGAGAATGATAAGGGGGAAGGTTTGGATGTATAAGAAGACAAGGACGGGAAGACACAAGGGATTGGTAGGAAGACAAAGATGGGGATGTGAAAGGGAGTGTTTTGATGGATGGATAGGAGGAGGAGGATGGGGATGGGGAGCAACCTATAACCAGAGGCCAATGACAAGGGATGATGAAATGGGATGGAGATAGAGAGAAATGAAGTAGGGAGATAGGGATGGGGGATGAAAGGGGGGGTTTTGATGGATGGATAGGAGGATGAGGATGGGGATGGGGAGAAACCTATGACAAGGGATGATGAACTAGGATGGAGATAGAGAGAAATGAAGTAGGGAGATAGGGATGGGGGATGAAAGGGATGGGGGATGAAAGGGATGGGGGATAGAGGTAGGGATGGATAGGAAGATAAGGATGGGGAGATGGCAAGGATGTGATTGGACATGATGAATGATGTCTCCAAGGACTATAGTGCAAAGGAAGACAAATGCCCCCACTCTAGATATGTCATGTGCGGGGAGGAATGAAGGATGGAAGACAAGTGGATGGGAAGATAAAAGAGTGAGATGGATGAAGATAGGATGCATGGATAAGGAAGGGATATGGAAGGTAGCATGACAGGTGGATAGGGAAGATATACAAGTGCGAATGAGGATTAGGATATTGTGCGGATGAGGGGAATGTATTCTAAGAGGTGTCCAAAACATGCTCATATGTTTGCCCCATTGTTATCAAGATCACAAGGAGGATGGAAGGATTGGGATAAGGGAGATATGCCAAGAAAAATGTGTAAGATAGGGAGGATGGAGGGGATGAATGAAGAGGATGTATAGCAAGAAGATGGGTGCATAGCTGAAAACATAGCAGGAAGCATAGCAGATGGAGGGAATGCCTATCAAGAAGTTGCCCCCAAGTGCAGATAGGGATTTACGCATGATGCCTGTTTGCCAGGTTTTCATCATGGTACTTATCCAAGGCGCTTGGTTGCCAAGTTTTCACCATTGGACAGATTATTTCTCTTTACTATTTTATTTTTTATTTTTTTGATTTTTTTGATTTTTTTTGACTTTTTTGGATTTTTTGACTTTTTTGGATTTTTTGACTTTTTGGATTTTACTTAGGAGATGGATAAGGATAGGGAGGAAAATAAGGGGATTTAGAAGACATGCAATAAAGATATGGATGAAGGACTCAAGCATCAATTTCTATATCAGGTATTAAGAGCTCATGTTCGAATCGACTATTGGATGTTGGTACAACCTTAGGATAAATGGATTATGCTAGAGGATGAATGAGAGGGATTTGATGGGGAAGATACGGGGGATAATGGGTGGGATGTTGGAAATGGTATGGATAGAATGAGGGGGTGGATACGTGATGGGGAGATGAGTTCAGGACCAACATTGGCACGTGTGGTGATGGATGTGAAAAGATAAGGGGACTAATGGATGGAGAATGTGGGGATAATGGAGGAGATGGAAGAGTGAATTTTGGGACATAGTGACCCAAAACAGATTTAGGAGATGAAAGGGGTGTATAATTAGCTTTTGGATTAGAAACTTTGGATGTTCTTACAAATTTTTCATTTGATGGCATTGCATCTTTTTTCTTTGGGATCCACATGGTTTTGATCTTTGCTTTGCTGGCTCTTTGCGAGCTATAGATTTGATTTTGATTTGGGATTTTGTTTTTCTTTTCTTCAACATGTCATATAGAGGGGACATGGGGAGCTTTAGATTCATGTGGATATTTGGATTTATGCATCTTTATGTTAGCATCCAAAGTGCATTTATTAGCAATGGGATGGGTGTGAGGGGATGGCGATGTGGAGCAATGGAGGTAGGAGTATGGGGATTACATGTAGATGGGGGATGTTTAGGTATGTGCCTTTGTTGATCCTGATTATGGGACATGCGAGAGGGATGTTTATGATGGATGACATGGATAGGTGTTGGATGGATGAGCGAATGAGATGGAGGAGGTGATCTTGGGATATACGGACCCAAGATGGATAGAGTGGGTGGAGGGACATAAGAACCCAAGATGGATGCAGTAGATGAAGGATGGGAGATTGTGGATGGAGGGATGTAAGGACCCAAAATGGATGGAGCAGATGAAGGAGGAATATGGACGGTTGTTTTGAGGTGATATGATAGAGGAGGAGGGATGGTAGCATATGATTTGGTGGAGCGATGGGAAGAGCCGACATTTCTTTTGGAAAAGGATCGTTGAGGACGTCTAGAGGTTGTACCAATGTGTTTAGTTTGTGAGTTTTGGGGAATAGATCCAAGACCTTGCATGCAGATTTGTTCTTTGACTTGGATGGGCTCTAAAATACCTTGCTTGTGAAGGCCTAGACCTTTTCCTTGGTAGTTCATTTTCTTGAGCATGCGATCCATAATAGGATTTTTGTTATTCTGAAAACATGATGCGAGTCCATTATTAGGTGGGGGATGATGGGTGGTATATACACTGTGTTTTTCTTCTGCAAGGAGGCCACCATGGAAGAATGTGAGAGTACCAAGGGGGTATGCAAGCGGTTTGGGGATAAAATTTTTAGGCAATGATGGGGGATCCTGAGAAGGAGATGATGGGATAGTAGCATTTGGATGGGTGGTATTAGGAGAGGGAGTAGGGGATATGATAGGATCTGATTTTGTGGTAGCAGGCTCATGCAATGGAGATAGAGATGGAATGGTAGAATCTTGAATGTCAAGAGGATCACAGGATGGAATGGATGGGGGACTGTGATCTTGGGGTAGATTAGATGGGATGGTAGGATCTTGATCTAGAGGAGGGGATATGTTGGCATGCTTTGGATCAGGCTCTTGGCATGACTCATTGTGTGTGGGAGGCATGATAATGGAGTCATGGGGGGACTCTTCAAGTGGGGAAGATGGAAGGATGGAAGATTCAAAATATTCCTGGGAATGGATACTAGGAGTGGAAGAAGTGGATTGGATTTGGGTGTCGTCAATAGGTTCGACGGCTCTCAGAGTAGGGTGTGGGTGTTCAATGGATTTGGTAGATGTGATGGTAGGAGAAGGGGACTCAGTGGATTTAGAGGATGTGATGGTAGGAGATGGGGACTCAGTGGATTTAGAGGATGTGATGGTAGATGGGGAGCCAGTGGATTTAGAGGATGTGATGGTAGGAGATGGGGACTCAGTGGATTCAGAGGACATGGTGGTAGGAGATGGGGACTAAGTGGATTCAGAGGATGTGATGGTATCATCAATGATAGGTGTTGCATGGAGAAGGGTCTCGTCACTAACGACCATGGATGATAGGTTGGGATGGCATGGTTCCATGACTGCAATGTGTGGAGTGGGGGATGTTTCCTTTGTTATAAGTCCTTGGAGAAACTTGAATACACTAGGTTGAGATGGCGAGGAGGGAGTGGATGAAGGTTCATGGATTAGTGGGGGATTAGGACTAGGGATTGGTGGGCTAGGATTAGATAGGAGAATGGGATTGGATGTAGGACTGGAAATAGATGGGGGATTAGGTGAAGGGTTAATATAGGGGTATTGGCATGGTGAATTAGGACACAAGGAGGTGGGTGGTGGATTGTAGTAAGGGTATGGGGATGGTGGATGAGGATGGGAAGATTAAGGTGGCGGATTAATATAGGGAGATGTGGATGTTGGATTAGGGTAAGTTGATCGGTGTGTTTGACTAGGATAGGAAGGTGTGAATGTAGGATTAGGCTGAGCGGATTGGTATGGAAGATTAGGGTAGTGGGTACATGTGGATGAAGGATTGAGATAAGAGGATGTGGATGGGGGATCAAGATAGAGGTATTGTGATGGAAAACTAGGATAAGGGGATGATGTAGATGAAGGATATGATGGATATGGTGGACATCCCTTGTCAAAGGTAGCATAAGGAGTGTGATTAGGCATAGATGAAGACATGATGGGATAACTCGATGGGGTGATTGGATTTTGGAATGTGGGTGGAGAAAGCTTACTAGAAATGATAGTGTCAAGGGGATCTATGTCGTATACCTCTTGATCAACAAGACTTTCGTTATCGTCATCGACGTAATTAGGGTTTCCCTTGACCACTATTGATGGAGGATAAGGATTCATGATGGTGAAAGGATAAAGAGGATGGATGGAAGATTTTGGATGGAAATGGACAAAAGCCCAAATCAGGATTTAGGACAAGCTCAGATCGGGATTGGATTAAAGCTCAAATTAGGATGATTGGATGATGATTGGATTGGATTATCAAAGGGTGATTATGACACTGAATCTGCTTCGAGATGGAAGTAGATTGATTGGTTCGAAGGTGATTGGATAAGGATGCAATTAGATGAAATTGGATTGATCGATTGATTGATAAGATCGATCGATGATTGATTGATAAGATCGACTGATGGATGATGAAAGAGACTACAAATCTCGTTCAGAGATTATCCTAGATGACTTAGGATGCTGATTGATCAGATTAAAGGATGAATGGATGATTGTGGCACCGAATCCACTTTGAGATTGAAAATGGATTGATTGGGCCGACAATGATGATTAACTTAGGATGGGTGACAATCCTAAGAGGATGTTAATGATGACGATCAGATCAAACACTTCGGTCAATTTGGATAATAACCCGAGACGAAGTTCAGGGGATTTGGATGGGGAAAGTGATGATTTGATTGGAGAAAGGGATGATAGAAATCGATGAAAAATTACTCAAAATGAGCAAACGGTTGATCGGGGCGGATGAATGATTACTCAGAACGAGTAAATGAATGATCAAAATGAGAGAATGAGGGTTCAGAATGATGAAAGGAGGTGTGAAATGTATGAATGTTTACTCAGAATGAGTAAACAGATGATCAGAATGACAGAACGAGAGTTCGGAATGTATGAATGTTTACTCAGAATGAGTAAACGAATGATCAGAATGACAGAACGAGAGTTCAGAATGATGAAAGTATGTGTGAAATGTATGAATGTTTACTCAGAATGAGTAAACGAATGATCAGAATGATAGAAGGAGAATTCAGAATGATGAAAGGATGTGTGAAATGGATGAACATTTACTCGGAATGAGGAAACGGATGATCGGAATGATAGAAAAAAAGTTCAAAATGATGAAAGTTTACTCGGAACGAGTAAACGGATGATCAGAATGATAGAATCAAAGTTCAGAATGATGAAAGGATGTGTTGAATGGATGAATGTTTACCCAGAACGAGTAAACGGATGATCAAAATGATAGAACGAGAGTTCAGAATGATGAAAGGATGTGTGAAATGGATGATTGTTTACTCGGAACGAGTAAACGGAGAGAATGGTAGGGTATAGCCCCCACCCCTGAGGAGGCAGATGGTGAAGAAAAAGGTGCCCTGGCCAACTTCTCAAAAGTATGAAGTGGTATATGTCATTAGAAAGAGCACGAAAAAATGAGAAGAACTGCCTTTGAACGGAGTCAATCGGATAAATAGTGTGGAAATGGTGGTCCCGGGAAGAAAGAGCATAAGGACAGGTCTTCCACTCTGTAAGGATAGGTCCGCCAATTTGTAAGGACAGGTCCGCCAATCTGTAAGGATAGGTCCGCCAAAGGATAAGGACAGGTCCATCACAGAATAAGGACAGGTCCGCCACCGCAAAGGGACAGGTCCGCCATCAGAGAGGGACAGGTCCGCCACCAGAAAGGGATAGGTCCGCCACAGGATAAGGACGGGTCCACCACTAGAGAGGGACAGGTCTGCCACCGGAGAGGGATAGGTCTGCCACCGGAAGGATAGGTCTACCAAAGGATAAGTTTAAGCTTTATTTTTTGATGGATGGGTAAGGCAAAGGACCCAAAATATAGCAAACACTGACAATGACTGGTTTTACACAAGAAAAACAATTCAGACAACACAACCCTAAGATTTAGTAGAAATGGGTATGGCCAACAAAGTTTTCTACTCTAGGATGCACATGGTTGCTAAGGAGTCCTCGATATACACCCGGTACGTGAGGCCCAAACCGTGAACACCAACCCGTTACAAGTGTGAGTCGGGAACCTTAGCGAGATACTAAAGGCTCGGACCAACTCTTCATGTCATCCTGACGCTTCACCAATTACAACGTGGTTGGATTGAGGTAAAACTTTTTCTCTCCCCCCTTTATATACCCCATTGGTACGCGTGGTTGGAATTGTCCCTTGGGGTGATGAAATCCCCAAGCAGGTCCCACTAAAAAAATGAAAAAGGGGTGACTCAAAGGACTTGGAAAGCTATAATTTCTCATCACCCAAGATCACCAAATGGCGCAAGGGGATTGGATATGTCAAATAGCCCTCCAAAAGCACGCCAAACAAGGTTTATTGACCCCTTTAATTAAACTATGTGCCTAATTTACTAAAGGACAATTGGTTAAAACTTGAAATTTCACCTTCAGGAGGACAGGTCCGCCACTCTATAGGGATAGGTCTGCCACTCTACAGGGATAGGTTCGCCACTCTACAGGGACAGGTCCACCACCGAATGAGGATAGGTCTGCCACTCTGTCAGGACAGGTTCGCCACTACATTAGGACAGGTCCGCCACTGCCTTAGGACAGGTCTGCCACTGCATAAGGATAGGTCTGCCACTGCAGGACAAGTCCGCCACTGTAGGAAAAGTCCGCCACTGCAGGACAAGTCCGCCACTGCAGGATAGGTCCGCCACTCCAGGACAAGTCCGCCACTCTGTTAGGACAGGTCCGCCACTCTGTAACCCGGACCTGCAAAAATGCAAAAAATAGCAAACGTGAAAGAAAGAGACTCGTTTGTGGGTCCCACTGGGCATGCCAGAAATGTGATAGGTCGAATGTGAGCATTAGAAAACAAGCAGCAAGTAAAATAGTGCAAATAAAAACCAAAACAACCTACACCTCAAGATAAGCCTAAGTTGGAAACAACACAAGATAAAAGCAACAAATGGAACCTTATACCTTGTCTCGAATTGATCCTTTGGTTGGCCCTTCGATCTTTGATGTGTATGATCCTTGGATGGCACAAGATGCAAGCTAAATGATGATGTGAGGATGAGTGCAAGTGGATGAAAACATGAAAATGGCTAAGTGTAAGTTGAGAAACAAAATTGCAAGAGTTTGGCTAGCAAAATGATCTCCTCCAAAATGAGAGAAAAGAGGGGGTATTTATAGGAATTTTGAGAATTCCTAGGAGAAATGGATGGCCAAGATTGAGCCACCAAATATCAAGATGTAGGGCTAAGGTGATTTGAGAACTCACAAGCCCTCACATCTTGACATGTGGCATGTGATATAGCCCTAAAAGGTGAAGTGGACATGAGGTGGAAGGATGGTACATGACATGGAGGGGGGTACAAAGTACCTTGGGATTGGACAAGATCTCCTCATAAAGGAGGTCTTGTCCCCATGTGGGTGAGAGGACATGGGGAATTAAAAATTCCTCAAATATTCTCATGGGGAAGAGAGAGAAGGAATTTAAAATTCCTTAAATGCATTGGGGATTAAAAGGTGAATTAAAAATTCACATGGGGAAGTGGAGTGCCCAAAAGGAGAAAGCCTTTAATAGGGTTGACTAAGGACACATGTCATAAAGGACATGGGGAAGAGAAAAGGAATTTAATATTCCTTGGAAGGATAAAAGGAATTAAAAATTCCTTGAGAGGTTGATTAGGCTAGTTAGTGAAGGATTAGAGGATGGTTAGGTGGCTAAGAGAGATTAGAGGCCAACTTGCAAAAGTTGGAGGATGTGACACCTCCTAATCAAAGATTAGGTATGTGCACATCCTAATGATGAGATTAGAAGAAGGATTAAGATTAGGTAAAAATGATGGAGGATGTGACATGAGGAAGAATTAAATAAATGTGATATTTATTTAATTCATTTGATGAAAGAGGAAGGTATTAGAGAGATAAGATATTATTTGATTAAATACCTTAGGGATTTGGTAGAGTTAAAGTTATTAATTAAATAATAGTAGTATTACTTAATTAATGAAAATAAGATGAAAGGGGATGAATTTGGATAAATTAAGTGTCCAAATTTAGGTGCCTACACTCGGTATCCACAATTTTTCCCTTAGATAACTTTACCTTTGACATAATCAATGTGTGTGACAAGGACCCCATAACTGACCTACCCATGCTATTTGAGGATTACTGCCTTGTAATGATTAGTACCCTATATTTCAAACCAAGTAACCAGACTAATGAGCTAAAACTTGTCTACCCCAACTCATCAATTATGACCAATTAGGACCACCAATTTTAGACATGTTCAAAAATAATGAGGCTCTTGTAGAATTCATGGGATTGTGGGATGCTCTACCATGCGGGAATCACAAAGTTGGGTTCGATGTTGAGTTGGACACACATGCCTACTATGGGGAAACAATTGAATCCCTCAGTTGCAAAGTGAAAATTTAAGAATAATATCTAGGTCTTTGAGTGAAAACCACACTATGGAACTCTCTAACCTGAAAATAGTAAGAACAAAGGACTCATCCAATGGTGAAAACCTCTCTGAGGTGCAAGAGGATGAGGGATTTAATCTTCCCCTTAGTGTTATCCATCAAGAGAAATCAATAGTCTTAGCAAAGAAGTGCAATCCGGTCAACCTGGGAACAAAAGAAACATGACATATCACCTTCTATGCAGAATCATTTTTTTACAAAAGAACAGGAAATCCTAGCTACTTTTCGAAGGGAAAGAAAGGTAAAATTCAAATGGACCTATGTTGACATGCCTGGCCTTGATCTAGAAGTTGTGGTTCACCATCTAACCATCTATCTAGAGGTGAAACCAGTAAGACAAAAGCTGAGAAAAATGCATCCACAAATAGCATTACTAGTTAAACTTGAATTACAAAAGCTCATTGATGTTGGATTCATATGGCTAATTGATTATCTAGAATGGGTTTCAAACCTAGTATAGTCACTAAGCTCACTGGGGGAATTCAAATCTGCATTGACTTCAGGGATCTAAACAAGGCATGCCCCAAGGATGACTTCCCTCTTCCCAATATCGACATGATTGTGGATCAAATAGTAGGGCATGAAATATTTTTGTTAATGGACAGGTTCTCAAGGTACAATTAGATAATGATAGCCAAAGATGATCAGTAAAAAACATCTTTCACATGTCCATGGGGGACTTATTGTTGGAACATGATGCCATTTGGGCTGAAAAATGCAAGAGCTACCTATCAAAGAGCTATGATGCTAATCTTCCACAAAATGATTCACAAAAATATGGAAGACTATGTAGATGATGTATTAGCTAAATCAAGAAACCATCGAGATTACATACCGGCTCTAAGATCCATCCTTGGCAAGTTAGAAGAATACAAGGTCAGACTCAATCCAAAGAAGTGTGTCTTTGGTGTACAGTCAAGAAAGCTCCTCGGATACATTGTATGAGGGGAATCAAGATATACCCCACCAAAGTCAAATAAATTCTCAAGATGGAGGCACCAAGAACATTAAAGTAGTTAAGGAGTTTGTAGTGAAGGCTCCAATCCATTCGTCAGTTTATAGCACAATTTATAGCAGATAAGGCTATCCCATATTATCATCTACTCAATAAGGGGGTAGAATACAAATGGGATGAGAAATGTGATCAAGCATTTAAAAATATCAAGGAGTACTTAATGATTCCACTAGTCCTTATGCCACTGATTCCAAACAAGCCGTTGATCCTATATATATCGGCAACAACAACAGCCCTTGGCGCTCTCTTGGCTCAACATGATGAAAATGGGAAGGAGAGAGCTATTTACTATGTCATTAGAACCATGGTGGGACATGAGCTGAATGACACATTCATCGAGAAAGCTTGCTTAGTAGTGGTATTCGTAGTACATAAGTTTAGACACTATAAGTTGGCACACCAGATAAAACTCATTGCCAAGATAGACCCTCTCAAGTATCTTCTTTCCAAAGCAATGCTCATGGGTAAAACAAATAAATGGGTCACGATCCTAATAGAGTTTGGCATTGAGTATGTAGAGTGGAAGGTCATTAAAGGACAAGTAATCACAGACCAACTAGTAGAGGCGTCGATATATTTATAGAATCCATTGATATCAAAGTTCCCTGATGAGTCCATCTTTAACATAAGCATAGAAGATCACTGGAAAGTATATTTTGATGGATCCTGCACACAACATGGGTCAGGAGTTGGAGTCTTCTTCATCACACCACAAGGAGATTTTATACCCATGTCATATAAGTTGTCTTTTCCTTGCACAAACAACATTACATAGTATGAGGCCCTTGTCATAGGACTAAAAATAGTAGTACAGTGGCAGATCGTGACACTAAAATTCTATGAAGATTCATAGCTAATCATCAACCAAGTCAATGATGACTACCAAAAAAAGGATAAAAATTTGACCCCATACAAGAAATTGGTGGAAAGCCTCAAAGAATTCTTCATTGACATCATGTTTAAGCAAATATCAAGGGTTAACAACAAGGTGGTGGATGCTATGGAAACAATTGGATCGCTATTGGATATCCCATGCAACATCCCTAAGCAAGAATTCCCTATAGAGCAGCTTCTTGTACCAACATTCGAGGTACTAGAGTCTTAATTCATGTGTGAAATTGTTGGTCCCAGTGATCCCTAGTATCATGATATATACACTTACTTGAGAACATGAGTCCTCCTTGCTGATATCACCCCAAATCTTAAAAGAATAGTTTTCAAGAAGTCAGCTCACTTTGTTATCTTTGGAGACACCCTATACCATAGGAGTATCAAAGGAACCCTTTTATGATGCCTAAACATTTAGGAAGATTTGACTACTTTAACTGAGGTACACAATGGAATTTGTGGGTCACATTTGAGTGATATGACCTTGGCTAAGAAATTACTAAGGACTAGGTACTATTGGCCTATGATGGAGAGTGAAACTCATGACTATGTCTTAAGATGTATGTAGTGTCAATAGCATGGGGACCTCATCCATGCACCAGATCAAGAGCTCCAATTGATCATTACACCTTGGCCCTTTTCACAATGGGGGCTTGATCTCATTGGTAAAATCACATCCACCTCATCTAGTGGACATAAGTTCATTATCACTACCACTAAATACTTCACAAAGTGGGTAGAGGCCATTCCCATGACCTATATTATAGGAAAAAAATTCCAAGTTCATCCTAAATTACCTAATTTTCTGCTACATTGTCCCTCAAGCCATTATCTCAGATAACAATACACCTTTCAGAAACTAGGATGTTTGAGACCTATGCCAAAATTTCAAAATACAACATCACTTTTCCACTCCATACTACTCCCTGGGAAACAACCAAGTTGTGGCAACCAATAAAACCATCTTGAAAATCCTAAAGAAAATAGTCAATGAAGTTGGTTGTGACTGGCACTTACAGCTGAACCCTTCCTTATGGGCCTACTGAATGAGTATTTGCACATCAACAAGTGCAACCCCTTTCTCCCTAGTCTATGAATCAAAGGCCATCCTTCCCATTCATATCGAGCCCCCATCCATTAGAATAACATTACAGAATCTCATCACTGATGAAGAATATTGGGTGTCATAATTGAATGAGCTGGAACTACTAGATGAGTGACGCATGGATTCCTTAAACCATTTGCAAGTCTACCAAAACCATCTCAAGAGGAGCTACGACAAGAAGATCAAGAGTCAGACCTTTCAATTTGGAGAGCTCGTATTGAAAGAGAATCAAAAGAATGTTCCAAATCCAGATAGCAAGGGAAAGTTTGAGCCCAACTAGTTGAGACTCTTCATCATCATGACTAGTTACAAATCAGTATCATAGTAGCTATCTACACCATAAGGTGAACCTCTGTAGGAGCCTATCAATAGCTCCCATCTCAAAAAAAATTATGCCTAAACTTGTAGGGTATAAATCCAAAAAATATAGAAAAATCAAAAATATAAAAAATCAGAAAAAATTAGAAAAAGGATTGAAAACAATAAAGAAAAAAATCATCCTCTAGTAAAAACTACTTCGGTGGTTCTCTAGGAAAGTACCTTGGTGAAAACCTAGCACATAGGCACCTCCTGTAAACAAATTTCCATCCACCATGATCTATATGGCTTGTTTTGCATCACTCATCCATCGCATTCCATTGATCCATCCATCACCCATCTGTGTTTGCATCATAGCTTGATCCTTTGTTTGTATCATGATCCCTCCTAATACTACTCAGCCCATTCCCAAGGTCAATTTGTCCTACCTATATTAGAGTAGTCTATCGCACCACGTTGGGGGCATGCTCTTATACCTACATTGGATCAGCTTCATGTATATTTTTGAAGTCTTCCTTAAAATTAGAAAACCCAAAAACATTCAAAACATATCAAAATCCAAAAACAAGTCAAAAAGTCAGAAAAAGTAAAAAAAAGAGTCATCTTGTCGAACTATGGGTCTCTGAGCTCTAAACGTAGGCAAGGCCATCATCGATGTGCCCCCGAGACACATTAGGTCAGTCCTTTAGGAGTCCATCACAATAAATTGGCAATCCATTTGTTCTTTTCTCATCAAATAAACGAGTTTGTTTCAATCGAACTACGTGATCTCTCCTTGTATAACATAGGCAAGGCTAATCTTTGATCAACCCCTAAGGCCCCTAAGATAGGTCTTTATATTAGGTTCTTGGTCAATTTGAGAAAACACAAAAACATTGAAAATCAAAACATTTGTAAAATATCTTGAAAATACCAAAAATAGCCTCAAAACATTTCAATACTTCAAAAACATCTAAATATTTAAAAAAATCCATCCATCCCATTTTGCATTCACTTGCAATAAACATCCACTCATAATAAATGATCATCATCTTCAAAATTTGGTGAAACAATCAGAAACAAGTCTAGCAAGTTACAAGTAAAAACTCCAACATCAGGGTCTCAAGTCTAGGTTAGTAGGTAAACAGGTTGGTCAACTCTTGGTATTAATAGCCCATCATCCATTCAATCCCAAAAATCATCTAATAACATCATGTCCTATGATGCATCCTTCCTACAATGGACATCAACATCAAACTTCGCTGTAATGTAGTCTTGGTGAGAGGTATGAAGAACATTAGCTTATTTGTTTACTTGATATTTGTCTTCTTGACTTATCTTATTGTGCTCATTCCAATGACCTTTCAATGATTTCTAATCAAAATGATTTAGAGAGAAAGGAATGAGGCATTGATCATTATCTTTTGTCAGTTGTGCTTGTTGGATATTCTTGTAATATAACTTTGGTCATGCATGTTTTGTTTGGTTCGTATGGAGGGTGTTTTAGGTGTCTTGTTGACAACATAGGAAGGATTTCCTTTCTATGTTTTGGTCTAAGATGTTTAAAATATTTGAACTACATTCTAAATAGGGTTTTGTATGCCAGGTGTGAACAAGGATACTCCTATCTGATTGTCAAGTCAAATTCCATCTCACTAGTTAGATACAACACCATCCTGGTTGTTTGTACCTTGATGCCTCATTTCTATGTGTGTAATCAAACATAAGGTAAGTAAGCTCTTTATAGCCCCAATCTCTGATAAGCAAAACATCATCAATCTCTCATCATTATTTCTAATAAAGTCTAAACAAATCATGGACTTGTTGGATCCTATTTTTCATCATCTCATTTCTTCTTTCTTCTCTCCGTGCTAATATGGTATCATGATAGTTAACCAAACATCACCAATGCATCTATCCTACATCCACAAACCATCAGCATACTGCATATCATTCATAATAGGAAACATCGATCATTTCACATGCATTACATTTCCATCATTGCACCATAATATAGATCTATTAGTCTAAGCATCGCATGAGCCATACATTTGCATAAAACATCCATTGCATAATCATATAGGCATCATCACATCATCCATCTCATCCATCTCACATGCATTGCGTCATCATTTCAGTTGTTTAGGATAAAATGGATTGGTTATTCTAAGCATCTTAAAACAATATTATTTGTATCATCATCATAACCATCCATACATCCATTGAACCTCTTTGTTGTGAGATTGAGCCTCAAATCAAACTTTTTGCTCGATCTCTTGAAAGGGAAGTGTACTAGTATGCTTCTTTCCATTGGGGCATCCAAAAAAAAAATCATCAAAAAAAATTTGAACTTTAATTTAAGCAAGGTTATTCTTTGAACCAACGCAACTCTAGTATGTTGGTTCAAAGAGGGGAAAAATGTAGACACTCAAAATATCTTGGTTGACATCATGCATTTGATTCTGGTTAACTAGCTTTGATTCTTCCTTGATCAACCAATTAATTGAATAATCTTTATTTAAATAATTCATAAAAATTTCTCCTTTAATTAAATAAATCAACTTTATTTAATTAAACCCTAATTCCTCTGTTAATTAAATTAATCAACTTTATTTAATTAAGTCCTAATGTTCTCTCTTTGAGTAAATAAATCAACTTTATTTAATTAAGTCCTAATGTTCTCTCTTTGATTAAATAAATCATCTTTATTTAATTAAATCCTAATGTTCCTCTTTTAATTGAATAAATAAAATTTATTTAATTAAATTACTAATTTTCTTTATCCTATCATTTGATTTAAATAAACCCAAATATTTAAATTAAATGTCACAATCAACTAATTTCAATTAAGTTAGTTAATCCTAAATTAATTAACTCCTAACACTAATCCTCCATTCCTCTAGATTTTGACTCCACCCTTGGGTAAGTGAACCTTGGTCAACTTGCACATGTAAATCAATTTATTTGATTTACTAATTATCCTATTTTCATTCAAATATGGCATATTCTTGGAATATTCCACCCATTTGAATTTTCCCTCCCAAAGGAATTTTGTCTTCCACCTTTGCATTGAAGGCTCTTACATGGCAATAAAAGCACTTACACCTCCTCTTACACAAGTCACCTCTTCAAATTCAAATTCCACCTACATGCATTAAACATGCACATTGTTCAAAATGTGCTCCACTCTCCTTCATTAGCATATTGACAAGTGGCACAATGCCATTGGTTCATTGTTTAATCCCACATTCATCCTATTCTTCATTCTCCCATCCTTCCTTAAAAATAGAGGCCTTCTCTATTGTATTTGGAGACACAATCTTAGGCATTTTGAATCTACAAGTTTATGCATTTATATTATAGTTATTTGAATTCATTAGCATCCACATTTTCATCTAATTTAGCATAGAATTTCACCACCTAGAATTCATATCCATGTTATTGGCATTTGTGCATCAAATATCACACATTCATCATCAAGCTTGTCAAGGGATTGGGAAAGGGCTACTTTCCACATCAAAGTAGCACCAATCTGCTATGGGATAGGTTTGAACATGCTTTACATGCTATCAATTAGTCTCTTTGGTATTTTATTGCTTTGTTTGCATTATTTAGCATGATTCAATATCCCATAGGAGTACTTAGTGTGTTTAGTTTAAACTAACCCAAGTTAATGTTTGTTGAAGTTTAAACTATTTTTGTAGATTTGGTGCTTACAAAAATATAAATAAAAAAATGGTACTTAGTTTAATTATTGAAGAATTGATTCAAGTTAATTCTCAACAATCTAAAGTGCTTTAAGATCTATAAAAGAGAACCTAAAAATAATATTCAACTTAAGATCAAAATATTCCTCTTTCATTGTATAGGGTCGAGTCTATATTCACAAATATGTTCTTAATTTCTTTTCAAAAAATATAGCAAACCATGTAGAAGATCTAATAAAATGATGTTAGAGGTGCATAAAATATGTGATATCACTAAATCTTAAGAAGTGTATCTTTTGTGTCACCAAAGACAAGCTCTTGGGCTATATCATATTTGAGAAGGGTATTCCTATAGACCTAGACATAATCAAAACTATTCTCAAGTTTCCTCTTCGCAAAGGCAAGAAAGTGCAAGATAATTGTTTGGAAAGATAAACTTTGTTTGAAAGTTTGTATTGGGATTCATAAATATTGTTCATTCTCTCAATAGTGTGTTGAAAAAAGATACTAATGTATATTAGACTCTAGAAGATAAAATTACCTTTCATAATACTAAAAAAATATAAATAATGCTCTTCTCTTGGAGTGTGTGCAATAAGATGAAGAATAAAAAGGTGGTCGAAAATTGTCACTTTTGGCTTAACATATTTTTGATTTTCAAAAATGCAAACAATTCTTAACATATACATACTATGGATTGACAATAACCAAGCTATAATGTGTATGTCTTACAACATGATATTATCAAAAATAAAAATAAAATACAAGTTGTGAGTTTAACATAAGCTGACTTGAAAATCCTTAAAACAAAAAAAAAATATTTAATCCTCGAGTGTATTTTGGAGATTAGGATCATTTGCAAGCTTCCTCTCTATATTTTTACAATATGCATCAAAGAAAAGGAAATTTTCTCGTATTTTTAAGGTCTTTAGATTAGAATTTTCACAATTTTTATTTTGTGGAATAGATATATTTTTTCCTTATTTTTCATACCAACCTATATATGAATCCAAACCTTGAGTCTAAAGTGGAAGAGGAAATTCTAGAAGAAAATCCTCTATCACCTAAATCTTCTCCAACATTTCCTATAGACCCTCCATAAAGCCAAAAACATATATTAGAGAAACTAGAGCAAACCAAACTCAAATTGCATGACTAATTAAAAAATAGATGGCATTGAAATCCAATTCTCACTATGCACAACTTAAAAATACATTAGAAGCAATGATGAATCATACTTACTTAGTGATAAATCATAATTACTGTAGAAAACACATAAGGAGTCATGTCATCAACTTTATATATGACATAGTTATCCTAATATGATGAAAAAATATAAAATTTATGTTCTTTAAGTAGATCAAAAAAATTGCTACACCCCTTGCACTAAATTATAATATATTTTCTATCCATTGGTACAATTATAAAAACATAAAAAATAATTTCTAAAATACATGGTAGATGGTCTTGAGTTACCTCCTTGTAATAATCATGAGGTACCCTTATATTTCTTATAAAAATTCTACTATGAATTTGTACTCCATAAAATTCTCAATTATTTTGATATTAAATATTTTCAAGGTAGAGTCAAAAACTTTGCCTAAGATATAGAGGAATTTTATTGAGTTCTAATCAATCAACCGAAACCAATAGCCAAACAACTTATTCACCATGTGATTTTTCCATCAGTCATAAAGGAGACTATGGAGATGTAGACCCCTCATGACATTATTATTAGAGCACAACGACATTATACAACATGGAATGTAAATTTCATATTTTCCTGATTTAGAGAATGCTCATGTAGTAGGACCATCTAGTTCTAATATTATTGTTGGAACACTTCTATTATAGGTGTTGTATGCATGCACATGATATAAATAAATTTTGCATCAAATCTAGCCTAGATCAAAACAAATACATGCAAACCTCAAAAATATCAAGTGTAGTATTTTAATGTATTTATAGCTTGGATGTGGTTTCTCATGATTCAAACAACATGATGGTGTGATCAAAATGATTCAAAAAAAAATTGTAGCATAACACTAGCATGAGAAGAGATTATTCAAGGTCTCGTTAGACCAGGGATGATGGCGTGTGTCTGCAATCTGCCGGGCTAGGGCATCCGTGCCCTTGCCCGTTTCTTGTTCTGGTTTGAATTTGCGCTAGGAGAGGGGTTTGTTGGCTGCATTTCGGGGTGTGGTGTTGTGTGTGGCCATTGTAGTGGTCTCTTTCTTTTTTCTTGTGTGCGGGCTGTTCCTTGGCGCCGACCAGAGTGTGGGGTGTAGCTGGGGGCCACGGGTGTGCAGATAGGGGTGCGCCTTTGGTGCCTGGTCTGTGTGGGGTTTCCCTTCAGCGGTGTATTTTGTTCTTTGGCCAGTGGATCGTGGTGAGCTATGGGGGGGGCTTTGAAACCCTTGTCTCAGATTTTTATTTCTTGAAGGCTTTGCATGCCCACTATAAGTTAAGTACTATGTCTCCCGGGGAGACCTCAGGTGAAAACCCTCAAATGGATTTCCATTCAGCGCTTGGTGCGAAGTCTCCTCAACATGCTTCGAAAGTTTTCAATAATAATTTTTTCATGCCGGAAACGGGGCTAGATGGAGTGGGCTCGTCTAGTGGAGCTCGGATCACGAAGATTAATGGCTGCCTGGAACGTTGCAAGGAGAGGCCAAAACTGGTTATTCCTTTGGAAATGGTTGCGGAAGATATTGAATATTATTCAAGGCACTCCTTTTACTGTAAGTTTCTGGGTATGAGGATATCGTTGCAATTTCTGGAATCTTGGGCTCGACGGACTTGGACGCCGGAGGGTGAGATGGATATAAAAGTTTTGGCAAATAATTATTTCATGGTTACCTTTGATTGCATGGCGGATCGAAATAAGGTCTTCGAAGGAGGCCCTTATTTCTATAATCAGGTTGGTTTGTTTCTTAAACCGTGGCATGCTGGTTTTAACCCTGCTGAGGAGCTTCCAACTCATGTACCGGTGTGGGTTCGGCTCCCACGGTTTCCTGTGGAATGCTGGTGGGATGATGTTTTGCATCTGTTGGGGTCGATGCTTGGGAAGCCGGTTGGTTCCTCGCTGCAGACTCAGTTCAAAAAGGTAATCACTTTTGCTCGCATCTGTGTGGAAATTGATCTTAGTAAACCATTACCAGATTCTTTGGACATGTTTGTGGGTCCTTACTCTTGGGTTCAGTCTTTAGACTATGAAACACTTCCTTTTCGATGTCGTATATTCCATGAATATGGTCACTTGCAACGAAGATGTCCAAGGGTTAGGCCTAGAGAGACTCCTAATTCTCAGCCTTCCCATAACCCACCTAGGGAAGATAAGGGAAAGAACCCCATTCCTGGGGATGGTGATGGTTCTGATGGCTTCGCCCCTGTGAAGAATCGTAACAGAAACCGAGGCCAAAAGAGGACTTGGAAGGAAAGACAAGATGAAGACTCTTTTAACAGATGTGAGGTTTTGGATGATCTGGATCAGCAGGAAGTGAATCCGGGCTTGGTTAACTTGGATCAGGGTATTGTGTGTTCTGGGCAGGAGGTTCCTCCTTCTGGGGCTACTCAGGATACACATGATTTTGGTGCTTTGCAAATGGTGACTGACCTTCCAATGGATGCCCAAGTGGAGCCAATCTCTTCTGTGGAAATGAAGAAGAGTGGGGGAGACAACTCTTTTCTGGCTTTGCATGTGAGTTCATATGTAGGTAAGAATCTCAATTCTTCTCCTTCTCCTTTGGGTATACACCAGAAGGATCTCAAAAAAGGGTTGGGGGAGAAATCTTCAAAGCTTGGCAGGAAGAAGGATATGGAAAAGATTAAGTTAGCTGGGGAAACTCTTGTGGAGTCTGGGTCGGTTAAGACTTTGGATTCACACTTCTCTAGCTCTTTGAAATGATTGTTCTATCTTGGAATGCAAGGGGCTTGAACAGCAGCCCTCGACAAAAGGCTGTTCGTGAGTTGGTTAGAAGTCAATCTCCTGATATTTTGTTCTTACAGGAGACTAAGTTATCTGTTGAATGCATGATTGGTTTATCTCCTAAGTTGTGGAGAAGTGGGGAGTGCCAATGCATTGGTGCTCAAGGGTCTGCAGGTGGAGTGGCTTGCCTTTGGAATCCATGGAAGATCCGCCCTCTTTGATGGATGTCCAGCAAGTCTTCTATCTCGATGATTGCTTCTTGCTTTGAGACTGGGGAGTCTATCCTCCTCACTAATATCTATGCTCCTGTTGATTTTTGGGGTAAGCAATTTTTGTGGGCTCATATTCATTTTGTTCGGAGTATGGTGCCTTTTTATCCTTGGATCATGGCTGGTGACTTCAATGCTATCTCTGAGTTGGCTGAGAAGCGGGGTGGTAGTGCTAGGCTGGAGCCTTCTGCTTTGCTTCTTCAGGATAATATTTCTACTTTGAATCTTGTTGATGTAAAGCCTAATAATGGTCTTTTCACCTGGAGCAATCGAAGGCTTGGGGATCTCTGCATTTCTGAAAGACTTGACCGGTTCCTGGTGTCTTGTTTTTGGGTTGGTGGCTTGTGGTCTTCTAGCTCAAAAATTTTGGATTGGAGGGGGTCCGACCATTGGCCTATCAAGCTTGTTGTTTCTTCAGCTCATGTGCCCCGGTCGCCCCCTTTTAAGTTCCAGCTTATGTGGCTACGGGAGCCCTCTCTTCATGATTACATGACTGAATGGTGGAGAAATGGTAGACCTGCCTTTGGTACGGCAATGTATACTTTCGCTAAGCTTCTCCAATTTGTTAAATATCAGCTTAAGCGTTGGAACCGTCAGTGCTTTGGGAACATCTTTCAAGCTAAGTGTGCTGCCCAAGCTGGGTTGAATAGCATTACAAGGGTGATTAGGGATAATGGTGTGACTGCTCATTTACTTCAAGAGGAAGCCAGGGCATTGAGAGTTTTAGAAGAGTGTGAATTGCGTGAAGAGATCTATTAGAAACAGAAGGCACGAATTGAATGGCTTCAGGAGGCAGACAAGAATACTGCTTTCTTCTTCAATTCTATCAAAGCCAGGCGACATGGGAATGCTATTTCTGTCCTGGTGAACGACAATGGTGAGCCTCTTTCCTCTTTTAAGGATATCTCGTGTGAAGCAGTGTAGTATTTTGAGTCTCTATTCAGGGAGGATCCCCAGGGGGCTCCCATTGAGGAGGCTCAAGTTTTGTCTTGCATCCCTTCTTTGGTCACTATGGACATGAATGAGTCTCTTATGAGTGATATCTCGATGGATGAGCTAGAGAGAACGGTGTTCTAGATGAAGAAAGGGAAGGCCCTTGGTCCTGATGGCTTTCCGGTGGAGTTCTTTCAAGATTTCTGGGATATTATCAAGCTTGATTTATTGGCGGTAGTCCAGGAATCTCAGAGGAACAAGCAGATGTTACGAGCTCTGAATTCTACCTTTTTGGCTCTTATCCCCAAATGTGAGGGGGCAGATAGGCTCAGTCAATTTAGGCCCATTTCTCTTTGTAATGTGATCTATAAAATTATCTCTAAAATAATTGCGGATAGGCTGAAAAATTGGCTCACAGTTTTGATCTCTGAGGAGCAGAGTGGTTTTGTGGCGGGTAGACAAATTTTGGATGGGGTGGTTATAGCTACTGAAACCATTCATTCTATGGCCACTTCCAGGGATAAGGCAATGTTCATCAAGCTGGACATGGCCAAAGCTTATGACAGAGTTCGTTGGTCCTTTCTTCAAAAGATCCTTGGGGCTTTTGGTTTTGGGGATGAGTGGATCCAATGGGTCATGAGTTGTGTTACTTCAGTATCCTTCTCTGTTCTGATTAATGGTGAACCCTCAAAGTTTTTTTGTGCTTCCCGGGGTCTACGTCAGGGCGACCCGGTTTCTCCTTATCTGTTCTTGCTCTTGGCTGAAGGTCTCGGCCGATTGTTGAAAAAGACTGTTGAGATGGGTTTCATTCAGGGGTGGCGATGGGGAGGTAATATTCCCCCACAGTCTCATTTGCAGTTTGTGGATGATACCGCACTGATGGGTATGGCTACTATCAGGGAGGCTACACATTTGCGTGCGGTGCTGGATGTTTATCTTCTTGCCTCGGGTCAACAAATTAATGAAGATAAGTCCTCAATCTTTTTCTTCAATACTCCTGGTCCTATCCAGTGGAGGATTGCTAATATCTTAAGGTTTCAGGTTGGCTCCCTTCCTCTAACCTATCTTGGTATTCCTATCTCTATCAAAAGGATGCCCAGGGACTCTTGGCAGAGTATTTTGGATAAGTTTCGGACAAAAGTTAACCATTGGACCCATAGGTGGTTGTCCTTTGCTGGAAGGGTTCAGCTGATCAAATCTGTGGTTCAAGCTCTCCCCATTTATAGTTGTATGCTCCAGGTGGCCCCGGTTGGTTTTGTTCAAGATCTTGATGCCTTAATTAGACAGTTCCTTTGGGCTGGTAATTTATCATCCTCCAAATGGAGTCTGGTTAGATGGGAAATTGTTTGTAGCCTGAAGCATTGTGGCGGTCTTGGATTGAGGCAGTCATCTTTGTCTGGGATAGCATTTGCTGCTAAACTATTTTGGAGGTGGTGTGTGGAGTAGGGTCAGACTTGGGCTAGGATTTTATCCCATAAATATTTTCCAGAGATCCCTCAGATGGATATTCCCCGCTATCCTTTGGTGGGGAAAGGTTCGGTGGTTTGGGATACACTCAAGAAAGGGGCTGCTCTCGTCAAGGATGGGTTGTTTTGGATTTGCAAAAGTGGGCTGGAGGCTCACTTTTGGTTGGATTCTTGGGACGTTTTTCCCCCTATTGTGTCCCAGTTTCCTCATCTGTTGCCCCTTTGTCACAGGTTCACTGCAGTTGGTTGGGTTAGGGTGAGTGATTTTAAGTCAATATCTGTCCATGGCCAGTTGAGGGTGGCTAGGTGGAAGAATCATGAAGATTGGCCTGTGGTTGGGATGGAGGAGGAGTGTGCGGAATTGCAACGTATCCTTTCTAGCAGGAGTTGTAGCTCCCTCCCGGATGGAGATGTTTTATCTTGGTCCCCCAACCCTAAGGGTGTTTATACTGTTGCCTCTGGCTATCAGGTTCTCTTATCTCACAAATTGGACAGGGTGGAGGTTCGTTGGTGGCAGAGAGTTTGGGATAAGTTTTCTTGGCCAAAGTGCAATTGCTTCATTTGGACTTTGGCATGGAAGAAGTGCTTGACTTGGGACAATATTCAGAAGCGGGGATTTCAAGGCCCTTCTAGGTGTGTTTTGTGTGGGAATGGGGAGGAGGATTCTGCTCATTTGTTTTTCCGTTGCTCTTTCTCCTTGAGGCTGTGGCATTTTTGGTGGGAGGCTTGGAAAAGCCCTTGTGTTCATGCTTCCTCTTTGGTGGATTTCTGGAGTAGTCTTGGCAGACCTCCCGCGATGGCAACCTTCTTACAGGATGTGTGGTATGTTGGGCCTACCTTCATTCTTTGGCAAATTTGGTTGGAGCAGAATCGTAGAATCTTTCGGGGTGAAAAGATGGTCATTCAGCAGATTTGGCAGAGGATTATGGGTATGATTCGGGAGACGGTGGAAGCGAAGAGTGAGGTGGTGTATCCCTTGGAGAAAGAGGATGCTGAGAAGGTGGAGAGACTGGGACTTCAGGAGATGTCCTCGGCTTCGGCTTGTGTTCGAAGGGGAAGGCGGGCAAGGAAGAAAGTGATGAGAACAGGTAAGTGGCTTCCCCCTCCTGTTGGGGTTCTAAAGATTAATACTGATGGCTCCTCTAGGGGAAATCTGGGGCCTGCAGGAATTGGGGGGGTTGGTAGGGATTCTTCAGGGACGGTGGTTTTCTTCTTCTCTGTCTTTGAAGGAGTGCAGACTGTTAACCGGATGGAAGGTCTAGCGATCCTTTTCGCTCTGGAACGGACCTTTGCTTTGGGGTGGAGAAAGGTAATTTGTGATTCTGACTCACAAGTTTTGGTTAACTTGCTTAATGTTAGGAAGATGGCTGATGTTAGTTGGCAGTTGGCGAGGCTGGTTCAGCAGATTCTGCAGATTAGTTCCTTGATGGAAGTGGTGTCTTTTGTCCATATTCCGAGGGAGTGGAATAGGGCTGCAGATTGCTTGGCGAAATGGGCTTCAGAACAGCTTGATGGCTGGAAGATTGAGAGGTGGGAGCAGATTTCCCAGGAGCTCCGTCGTGATCTAGAAACGATTATCGCTGAGGAAAGAGAGGAGACTGATGTTGGATGTTGATTGGCTCTTGTGTTGTTTAGTCATTTTTTTGGTTCCTTGGGGCTTTGGCCTTTTGCTGTGATGTAATGCTTTATTTTTGATCTTCAATAAAGTTTTTACCCCTCTTTTATAAAAGAGAAGAGATTATTCAAATAGGGTGGAAGGCCTCTCATTTATCGAATTTTTGTGAGAAAAATCAAGGGCCAAGATGGATTGGTTAATGGATCTCTAGGATTTAATGAGGATTAGGGCTTGGATCAAAGGTTGTAGTCATGTGACAAGTGTCACATGAGGGATAATGGCTAGGTTTAGGATATGCATTATGGCATATCCTTATGTTAATGGCTAGGATTAAGAGGTTTATATGAGATGAATGGCTGCGATGGAAAGTTTAACATTTGGGAAGTGTGTAGATTCAATGAATCTAGACAAGGTCTTTGCTAGACATGTGAAAGGGACACTTGTCACATGATAAAAAGTTTAGATTGTGATCCATGTGAATGGAATCAATTGCTATGATTAAATGGATAAGGGTTGAAGGATAAAGTGAAATTAAATAATGGAAGAAAAGGTGACTAGGATTAATTAGCCTAAATTAATTAATTAATTTAGTTGGAGGATTTGGGCATATAGATTAGACTTAATTAGATAAATATAAAATTTATTTAATAAAAATTAGGAATAAAGATGATGGATTAATTAATTAAATAAATAAATACTAATTAATTAATTAATTTCTTAGGATAGGTTAAAATGAGGTGTGGTTAGCTAAGGTCAAGTTTTAGTTGTCTACATTTTTCCCTTTTTTGAGATGATGTCGAGACTAAAAGAAGTAACATCATTTCAAAGAAAAATGAAACAATGGATAGGAAAGGTATAAGGACTACTAGCATGATGCAATAGTAACTGGCGAGGATGAGTGTAACAACCATCTCTTTCTAAAAAGGAATTACTAAGATTTATTTAACCAGTAGTTAATAACTAACGTCATAAGTAAATGAGGTATGAAGTTTTCCTTTTAAAATAGAATATGCAACTGTATAACTGATTACACATAAATCATATATTATATTGTCTAATCATACTTTTCAAATTGAAAAAGAGTAAACATCTTCTAAATTTTTGCAATTCAACATGAATAATTTCAATTAAACAAGATATATAATATCATAAAGTTACAAGGTTAGAGATCCCATATTTGGATACATTCTATCTTCCAAGACTCGACATGCCAATTTCAAGAGGGAGATAATCATCTAGGTACTTTAGTTCTCCAGCCATGGAGCTACAGTCCCCTACACACCTTCCTCACTGGAAGTGGCCCTTCCCTTCAATGAAGGGTATAGTTAAGAACCCTCTAGTAATTTCCATATGAGCTTCGATGTTGTGTCCTAATTAACCAATACCATCAAAAAACTATGGAAACCTTCCAACTATGAGTGAAAACTCTAATTAGTTAAGGATTTGGAAAATAGTGAACCGACAAGGGCAAGTAGAGACTATTGCACTCACTTTGGCCAAAGTATTTGTAATATATACAATTGCTACATACGAGTGAAGTCGTTTGATCACCCACCCTACTCAACTTGGAGTACCATATTTGACCAATAGTTACCTAATCATACCAATTTCTATTTTAAAAAGAGAATTTTATTAATGTCATAATTCATTTAGATTGGATATAGTTTCTTGACTTAGAACACCCATTTTACGTTCTCGTAATGCCTTGGGCCCTAGTAAATGCCACTTGTTCAAGTCCTTATTTACTAATTTGGTAAACAACTGGGATATTTTCTAACGTGAAATATCCATGTTATGTTCACATAACTTATTGGGACTTTGAAACTACCACTTATCCAGGTCTTTAGTATTAACGAAGAGAGTATTTGATCTCCCTCTCTATACACACATAGTTACTTATGATGACATACTATCATCAACTAGTTTCCCTTCGTCACAATTGAAAATACTAATAAAATTTTCAATCATATATGATAAATAGATATTAATCTTAAGCTAAAGATCCATTCTTCTTATTGTATTCTTAGATTATGAATTTTTTAGTTTTGTTATAGAATCTTTCCTTAAAAAGGGGAGATTCACTAAGTGAATAACTCATCTGAGTTATTAGTTATTTCAGACTCGAACACCCGAGTTTCTTTATGTAAATACCTGGGTCTTGGCTACGACCACTTGATCGAGTCTTAACCATAACCCTTGAGAGTGACTACTCTCATGATATAATATTTAAGAAAATCTTGTCATGAAAGGATATATTCTTGACCTTCTTGGTCATAATGTTATATGAATATTACATATATGAAGTCTACCCGATAAAGGTTAGATCTCCATTAAGGATACAAATTCCTTTAGTTTTTAGTCCTTCATGCATTTTAGTAAAATCTTGTTGACTAAGGATAAACATAATTGTAGACCAATTGGTCCCATCTTACAATAAATTTACATAACATAAGCACTTACTCACTAAGTTTGTGATATGACTAGTTTGGTAAAATACCCCAGGCATTAAACACTCTTGTTATGTATTTGCAACAACTAGGGTCTAGGATACTACCACTAATTCAAGCCCTAACCCTAATCAAAAGGTTTTCAATTCTCACCTATTCTTAGGATTCTTAACAATATTGATGACGTTATGTTTTCTTCAGGATATACACATAGTCATTTAGAAGATTCTAACCTAAGATGACTCAAACTTGTTGTTCATCAAATGGTTAAATATAAAGAAGAATTTAACTCTTGACATCACTTGAATTTCTAGTCATAGCTCAACTAAGTTGATTTAGTCTTAAACTTTCCTTGAACCCTTGTGTTACTCAATGTAACTATTAGGTCTTGACAACTACCACTAGTTCAAATTATATAAAGTACATGAGATTTTCTACTCAATCACAGATAGTCTTCTTGGCATTCACTTGCCAACACAGGTAATTAGCTTGACCCAACTAGTTACAAGATAGTTAAGAAACTTAATACAGAATAATAACCCCATTTGGGTGGTTTTCCACTTAGCATGAAAACCTATAAGGGTTAACTACTCAAGACAATAAGGCATGGTCTTCATTGCAAGAAACTCTCACAAGTTCAAAATATTTCTGAAGAGGAAACAAGAAAAATCATTCTTTAGCAAAAATCATTCAAAATACAACTAGTCTCAAGCTAAGCTTAAGTCTCTTTTTCATTTCAAACTAATAATCAAGTGCAAAACTCAGTTTAAATCCTCAAGGAATAGTGTTTTAGAATATATCAAACTTGTGTTCATTTAAGAACTTTATTTGTAATCACTTGTATATAACTAAGACTCTTAGATGACAAAAAACAATTTAAGAAAGTTTTGCATTCAAAGGTGACTGTATTCTTGATTCTGTCAAGTCAAATCTTTGCAAAGAGAGTTCAAAAGCATGAATACCCCTCACTTGTCTTAAAGGGATTGAGGCTTACTAATAACTCAAAGAGATGAACCACCTCAACATAGTAGTTTTAAAAGAACTAATATCATCCAATATGTATTTAAAATCAAGGAATGACTAATTCCATTATAAAGAACCAAAGAAGTTACATACCTTTTTAATAGTTATCAAATAAATACACTTGCTAGTAATACACACTCACCCACAGGTTATGGAGCTTATTCCACAACTCATTCTCATTCCAATATACCTGCAAGAATGGAAGTAATAACATTCTTATAAGTTAACACTTCCCTTAAATGTTTGTTGACTCTGCCCTTCATTTCCACAATTGTGTGATAATAAACTTCTTTATACTTTACTTAGGGATGTTACACCTATCATTTACTTTTCCATTCACAATTGGAATGAACAATGATGTCTTTCCACTATCCCTCAAGATTTTTCTAACTTAGTCTCTCCTCACTTTCCCCCTATCTTGGGTTCCCTATCTAACCAAATAAATCCCTCCTCCTCTTGCTTTAACACTATGATAAGGTAGTTATTAGTTGGTTTCAAGATAGTTATGAAAACATATTTCTAGAAACATTCACCGCTAACCCATGTAACCAATTTTGTAGGTTAAGATAATAGTTTAAAGCCATTTCCATGTGTAGTTTTTCCCATGATGGAGGGCAAATTAAAGGATAATTACTATGCTACCACCTTTATGGCTTAGATGCATAACCACAACATGGCTTAAAATCCAAGCTTGATAAGTAACTAAAACCCTATTTTCATTAAGTTATATGCTTCCCATTTATTTAGGTTGACCACATCCAAAATCATTTATATGCAACTTAAATATATTTCAAGTTATTATTTATATTTAAGCCACAAGGTGGTGCCAGTATCATTCAACTCTTTCCAAGACATTATTAACATATTATTTTAACGACCCTTTATCCATCGGTGAAGGCTATCATGCCTAATGATGAGCATTGAAATTAACAATAACATTTATCAACTTTAAATGTTAAAACAATAACATATAATATCAACGTTTAATATATATATCATACATATATGTATATATGAATGTGTTATTTTACTTCAATTTTATATGTATAAATATATACAGTCATATGAATATATGAGTAAGTGCAAAAGATGGGGGGCTAAAGAGTGGCCACTTCACTTTTTCAACCCGAAATAGCAAAACAACGACCGCGTTATAGTAAAATGCGCTCGCATTATGGGTTGGTAGTGACCCAGCCTAAGCTCGATCACTACCAAGCCAAAACGTGAGCACGTTATAACATGCTCACATTATGGTTCAATAATTTCAAAAACATGCATTTTTTTATAACATGCTCACATTTTGGTCTACATTGAAAAAAATTTCTTCTCTTTTCTTCTCGTTCTTCTTTTTATCTTTCAAGGAAACTATATAAATGAAATCAATATTTATAATGCAAATTTCATGTATATATAGTTTTAGGATGTTTGAGAATGGTTTTGGATCTCTAGGAGTTATAATAAAAGTTATAGTTTTCAAAATCTCTTAAAAACATATAGACTTAGTCAGATTTCAATAATCAACATGTTAAATTTTAGTAATCAGTAGGTCAAATTTTAGTAATCAGCAATTTGTATTATTTCTCTCTCTATCTCACTCATTGTTTATCCCTTACACTCCACTCTAAACCTCTCTCTCAACCTTTATCTGATCCTCTCTCTCCCCTTCCTTCTCTCTCTCTCTCTCTCTCTCTCCTTCCCTATCTACTCTCTATCTCCCCTCTCCCTCTCTCTACCTACCTCTCCCTCTCACTCCCTACCACTCTCTCTATTTCTCTCTATCTCACCTCTCTCACCTCCCTCTCTCCCAGCTCCATACTTCTCTCTCCCTCTCTTATTCCCTATCTACTATATATCTCTGAATCCCTCTCTCTACGCACTTCTCCATCTATTACACCCTACCACTCTCTCTACACCCCTCTATCTCACCTTTCTCTCCCTCCCTACTTCTCCCTCCCTCCCTCATTCCCTCTCTACTTCTCTCTATCTCTTCTATTTCTACTTATCTTTATCTCATCTCTCCCTCTCTCTACTTCTCCTTCCCTCTCTAATTATCTTTATGTCCCTCTCCATCTCTCTACCTACCTCTACCTCCATCACTCTCTCTATTTCTCTCTATCTCACCTCTCTCTCCCTTCCTACCTCTCCCTCACTCTCTACATATATATATCTCCCCTCTCCATTGATCACTACCTACCACTCTCTCTCTATTACTCTTTATCTCACCTCTATCTCACCTCTATCTCACCTCCCACTCTCTCCATCCATACCTCTCCATCCATCACTCTCTACCACTCTCTCTACACCTCTCTATCTCACTTATCTCCCTCCCTCATTCATTCCCTCTCTACTTCTATCTATCTCTATCTACCTCTCTTTCCCTCTCTAATTATCTTTATCTACTCTCTCTCACTCTCTCTATCTCTCTCTGTCTCTCTCTCTCTCTCCTTCCTTCTCTACTTCTCTCTATCTCCCCTCTTCCTCTCTCTACATAGCTCTCCATCCATCACTCCCTACCACTCTCTATTTCTCTCTATCTCACCTCCCTCTCTCTTCCTCCATACTTATCTCTCCCTCTCTTCTTCCCTATCTACTCTCTTTGCCAATCCCTCTCTCTACCTATTGAAACACTGAAAAATAGGTAGGTTCACTAAAATTACTTTATGAAAAATGAGCGATCTATTTCTCACTATTTCATTAGGAAATGAGATCCACACAATGAATTGATTATCAACCCATAGGTGAATCAAGTCAAAGTGAGAATCTTAAGATTTCCTTAGGACTAAAGGATGAGAGTCAAGGTCAAACAACACTTTGGCGACAAAAACTAAAATTAACAAATCAACACCAAAATGAAATCTAAAACTTGAGACAATAATGGGCAATTGCATGAAGTTGGGTACCAATTTTGTGGCCACTTTTGGAAAAAAGTTTTAAAAAACGTGCTCACATTATAACGTGAGCGCATTATAATGCACTCACATTAAAAAAAAAAGAAAAAAGTGAAAGTACTTGCCTTGGAATACCAACCCAAAGGCTTGGAGGGAATTCCCAACAAGGCTAGAGATGTGGTTTTGCAAATTCTACAATTTTTCACATAATCGGGTCCGTGCTCACCATCAAGATTGCATCTAGTTCAATATCGAGAAAATAAAACACATGGGTAATGTTAGGTTCTCTCTTAGCTATCTAATGATGTTATTTTTTTCACTTTTTGACAACATTAAGCTTTCATCCATAATTTATTTTGTTTGTATGTCTATTTTTTTCCAAAAAGCAGTGTTTGGTGTTTTTTTTGTTATAAATTAACCGTTCATCAAAATTTCAAATAAATTACATTTTTAGAAACTAGACTCCATTCTACAAATTATTTTAAAAAAAAGAAAAAAAAATCAATTATTTTCCAAAATTTGTAGGTGGAGCACAACCAAAATTCTGCTTTTCAGGAAGTGCCCACTTAGAAAATTAGTAAAAAATCAAATATTCATAAAAAAATTATTAGAAAAATTGTGAATCAACTAAATGTTGTTAGCTAACTTCTGACCATAGCGATTTTAAAAATACAACAAAAAAGTTCACCGTGCTCAGGTCGTACAAGAGTTGCTATGTTATGTTTTTTTGACAAAAATAACACCAATTTGTGTACATCCCTCTTTTGAACCCCTTAATCTCAACCATTTTCAAAATAAATTAGTAGTTTAGAAAGTAGACTTGGAGCACTTTGATCCTTGTTTTAGTTCCATCTCAAAATTTTGAGTGTAACTATCCTCAATTTCATGTCCAAGGTCAACATTTCCTGATTTAAAAAAAAAGTGGCCACTTAAGCCCCCTTTTTGGGAACTATCTTGGTGCACTTACCCTAATATTAAACCAAATATTTTTAGAACTATAAAATGAATTACAGATTTAAGAAGGGTAGATACTTGTGTACCAGTCACCAAAAGTGCTTTTCAAAAGTTGATTTGAGACCCATTCACCCATGGGTGAATGGGTCAAAGTACAAGGTTTTTTTGCAACTTTTAGGAGCCTCTCATGCATATCTAAATCTTCCAATTTTCTCTAGTTTCACAATCTGAATGTTGAAAATGACTTCAGGATCTTAGTTTCCATGAGATGACAAAAATTTTGACAACTTTTTAAATCTTACATTTCAAAATATTTTCAAGTCTTCTTCAATCTAAAATATTTTTTTTGGGTGAATAGAGGTTCACCTTGGTCAAACCTCATTTTGCTAATCAAACCTTGAATTGAAATGAAATGTTGAAAGAGGGAATGAAGAATGAACAAATCTATGTTACCACTCAACAAAAACTTGAATGAAACCTTGATAATGGAGATCTTAGGAGGTCTACAACTTGCATGAGATGCCTTGATTGGATGTGGATCTTGACAAATGAATCTTGCTTGAAATGATACTTTGAATGCTTGAGTTGATCATGAAACCTACATCACAATGTTATCTCCAAAAATATGCATGATGTAAGAAGAATTTGACATGATGAAAGGATCTTGAATTTTGTAATAAAAATCTGATATATTTTCTCTTGAATTCCCTTGATTTCTCTTGAAATGCTCCAAAATTACTCATAAAATTCTCGGTGAAACTTAGTGAAATAACCTTATATTTATAGATATGTATCCTTAATTTTCTGAAATTACAATATCACAACCCAACATTGAATTATGGATTTGAAATCATTAAAATACCACTAAAAAAATAAATTAAATTTAGGTCCTAAGGTTTAGGGAGGACCCATTCTCCCATGGGAAAATGGATCCTAGGTCTATAAACCTGGAACACACATTGCTCAATATAAAGTGTTATGTTTAGGGATTAATTATTGTTGGGTTTCCCCATTCGAAAGTTTAATTTAATAGACTTGTAAATGAATAAAAGGGATAATTAAGGCCTAATTAAGCTCAATTAATTAAGGGGAAATCTCATCTTTAGTCATATTACTATGATAACACAAGGAATAATTTGAGGTACCACACAAATATCTGAAGACTCTTTTAACTGCATCCCAATGAACTCTACCAAGATTAGACATATATCTAGAAAGAACTTCAACTGCTTGGGAAATATCTGGTCTTGTACAAACCATAACATACATCAAGATTCTAATTGCACTCTGGTAAGGAACTCTACTCATGTCTTCCATCTCTAATGGATATGTTGAACAATTTGAAATAGATAAATTTGTTCCAAGCAAAACCTTTATAAATTTGAGTTGACATACTTACTTTGGCTAGGTCATAGCTTTCTATTCCCTCTATCTCTTTTAATTTTCATCCCAAGATTGTGTTTAGCTGCACCAAGATCTTTCATTTCAAAATTAGTAGCAAGTTGAGATTTCAGTTCTAAAATCATACCTTTCCCTTTACCAATGAATATCATATCATAAACATATAATGCAATAAATAGGAAACAATCACCGTCAGTTTTATAATAAACACAATCATCTAATTTAGAATGCTCAAGTCCCAAAATCAACACATATGTATCAAATTTCTGGTACCACATCCTAGGACTCTCTTTTAAACCATACAAAGATTTCTTCAATTTGCAAAATAATTTACTTTTACCTTCCACCACGTAGTGTTGTGGCTATGTCATATAAATATCCTCCTCCAAGTCACCATGGAGGAAAGCAGTTTTCACATCCATTTTCTCAACCTCTAAATCATAAGAAACAACAATAGAAAGCAAAAATCTAATGGAAGTCATTTTTTACAACAAGAGAAAATATCTCACCATAATCAACACCCTCAACTTGAGAGTAGCCTTTTGCAACCAACCTTGCTTTGTTCTTCTCAATACCTTTATTTGAACCAAACTTTTTATTAAACACCCATTTGCAACCAACATGTTTTCATCCTTCAAGTAATGTTACAAGATCCCATGTATCATTCTTTTTCAAAGTTGTCATTTCTTCATCCATATCAATCATCTAGGATTCTGCATCATTCATACCTAATGCCTCTTCTACCACTCTGGGTTCATCTATGTTAGTATTGAAAGAAAAAATACACCTCCAATCATCAGGTGAATACATTTCAGGTGGTTGTCTATGCCTTGTAGACCTATGAACAAGCTAAGTTAGAGGTTCTTCCTCCTCTTCTAAAGATTCAGAGCTAGATGAGCTTTCCTCAACTTCTTTTCTATCCATGGGCCTTATTCAACATTCTCAAGTGTAGAAGGAAATCAAATCAAATCTTCTTATTTACTTTGTTCTCACTATAATGTAACAGAAGAAGGCTTAGTTTCTCTAAAAATAACACTTCTACTATGTATTACCTTCTATGCAACAATATCCCAAAGATTGTATCCTTTCACACCATAACTGTATCCAATGAAGATACATTTCATAGCCTTTTTCTCCAACTTTGTTTACTTCTCCTTTAGCACATGTGCATATGACTCACAAACAAAAACTCTAAGATGTCTTAATGAAGGCTTGTGGCTCGACCATGCCTCTATAGATGTCTTATCAACAAGATATGATGTAGGAGACCTATTAATTAGGTAACAAGCAATGGAAACAACTTCAACCCAAGACCTTTGTTCTAGACCAACACCACTCAACAAACTCCTAGCCTTCTCCATCATTTGTATGTTCATTCTTTCTGCAACTCTATTCTATTGTGGAGAATACAGAGTTGTGTTTTGTCTATGAATACCACATTCTTTACAAAATATATCAAAATCATTAGAGAATAATTCACTACCATTATCAATCCTTAAACATTTTATTTTCTTTCCATCTTGTAACTCAACCATTTCTTTAGGTTTCTTTAAATCGACTAAAAAATTCATATTTACTCTTTAAAAAGCATGCCCATGTCCTCCTACTATAATCATAAATAAATGAAACATAATATCAGTGGATTTACCAATTGAAGAAACATCTACAAGACCAAACACATTAGAATGAATACGATCCAATACACCACAATATTTATGAGAACTTGAGTAAAAGTAAACACATTTTTGTTTTCCATAAAAGCAATGCTCACAAAAATCAAATTCAAGATTACAATAAGATAACCCTTCAACAAGGTTTTTATTTTTCAAGGTATTTAGACCCTTTTCTCCAATGTGGCCAAGTCTATGGTGCCATAACATAGTTTTCTTTATAGGTAACTTTGATTTAGAAGAAAGATCACTATTGGATACCCAAAAGCCATGACCATCTGTTGAAGGTGAAACCCTCACTTCTTCCATAGACTTGTTTTTCATAGAAGTACTATTGCACTAAACAGTGCATGCATCAAGCTTATACAATGTGCCATATCTAACACCTCTAACAATCACCATAGCACCTCTAACCATCTTGCATCCTACATCAGAAAATACTACTTACACATTGTATCTTTTAGTTTTCTCACAAATAATAAATTTTGTGCTAAACCAAGGATATGCAACACACCATTAATACTTTTTATTCTACCATCAAGAAACATGGTTTTAACTTTACCATGGACAACAATGTTTAAATGAGAATCATCACCCAAGTACACGTTGCCTCCATCAAATTCTTCATATTCAGAAAACCAATATCTATTAAAGGTCATATGGAAAGATGCACCCGAGTTAATTAACCATGCATCATTACTTGCATGAGTTGCTAAAGCTACAGTGAATGTGTCACCATCTTCCTTCTCAGATGCAGAATCAAAATCAAATTTCTTCTTTTTCTTTTTCTTTTATTCTTTGCAATCCTTACGAACATTTCTAGGCTTATCATAGTTCAAACAAATAACTTTAGACTTTCCAAGAGACTTAGATCTTCCCTTGGAGTTATATTTTTCACGTTTCTCAATTTTATTTCCTTTTCCCTTAGGTCTTCCACAAACATTTAGGGCCTCTTTGGCACTAATGGATACCTTCCTCCTCATCTCTTTAGAAAGAAAATAACCCACCACATCTTTAGTCTTCAATATAAGAAAAGTACACCCAATAGCCATAATAAGATAATCCCACGAATCAAGGAAAGAACAAAACAGAATCTGAAATTTCTTTTTCTCATCCATTTTGACACCAACTGATGCCAACTAAGCCACCAACATATTGAATTCTTTTAGGTGTTTTGTAATTCATCCACCCTCTTTCATTCTCAAAGAATATAATGTCTTCCTCAAGAAAATATTGTTCACTAAATATTTGGCTTGATACATCTCACCATCTTTCTTCCATAGTTTATGTGCAAAGGCCTCTTCATGGAAGTTGATTAAAATAGAGTTTTCCAAGCATAATCTGATTAGACCCTTGGCTTTATAATCCATAACATCATATTAAGAAGCTTGAGTAGGATTTGTAGGTCTTGAAATATTCTCATCAACAACATGCCACATATCTCAACCTATCAACAAACCCTCCATCTCCAGCTTCCACAATTCAAAATTATTTCCAAAAAAATTACCCACCTCTATTCTCCTCAATGAACTTGCCATCTGAAAATTCCCACAACAAGATCATAAAGTGTCTTCTACACAAGCTCCCACTCAAATCTAGATTAGTTCCAAAAACCCAACAACCCACAACTGAAACCAAAGGTAATCATTTTATGATACCACTTGTAAGGAAGCTAAGGTAGTGGAACAACTTCCTACACTAATCTTGAGAGAAGGATAATGCAAAAATTTTATAGATCTTTAACAATTGCAAAAACTTGAACAAAAATAAACATAAATATTATGCATACCACAACATAGTGATTTATGTGGGGAAAACCCTTTTTAGAGAAAAACCCCACACTCCAAAATCTACCCAATATATTACTTAGAAATCACAAATATTACAATGTACTTGTAGAGCAAGCTTCTCACAGGAGTATCACCAACCATCTAGATTCAGAGGAAACATGATTGCTATCAAAACCTCATAATACATCACAATACAAATTTGTAATAAAATGCCCTCATAAAATAGGGATTCCTTCTAGGGAAAGTCAAGCTAATATTGTTCGTCATATCTAAGACCAAGGCACATTGCCCCTAGACCCCAATTGGGGGGATGACCCCCTCTCGGATCCCTCATGAGGGGAGCCCCCCTGCACCCCCCATCATTGTTGGATGAATAATACCTTATGTATCAACAATAACTTATGTAATTATAAGGTTGAAACATATTTTCCCAATAGAAATATCACAGAGAAATTTGAATAGTAAAAGGGAAATGGGTCATAGACTCGGTAAGGTTATAAAATACCTACCAATCCATAGATAAAAAACATTTCCATTTTTTTATGTCGACAGACACATTCACAAATGTATTGTTAGATGCCATCCATTGTAGATCCCTTCAGAAGAGGAGTCGTGGTCTACACAACCTAAAATATAGTGAGAGAAAAGAAAGAAAGCTACACTACAAAATGGAAAGCGCCATTTATAATCCTTACTTGATGGGAACATCCCCTTCCATGACCACAAATATGACATATCCCCTATTAGTTGACATGAAGCGTGGTGGAAGCAACACCTAGGAGCGGCAGAGGATGAACCAACATATGGTGACAACAATAAATGATGGGAAAATGAAAATTTTATGGTGAAAAGTGAACAACTATTAGGATATTTAGAATTTTTTAACTCATTGATAATTTGTGATTAATTTATAGATGTAAATTGTATACAATATTATATAATATATTATACTTTTAGAATAATTTGTAAGGGGGATCGCTAGTACTACTTTTGGGATTTTGGTTTGGTTTCATGATTTTGTAGTGTGGTGTTTTGGACATGTTTATAAGGTGATTTTGGTACATGGATATTGCTATTTTTGATTTGTGGACATATACAATAAGTCTACATGCTTAGATATTCATTGATTTTGGATGATGTGGTATGGTCATTTGATAGCATAATTTTGATTTTGCATAATGTTCAATTGGCTAATATGGTATTGGCCCTAAAAGTATTTGGCTAAATATGTAAAATTTGGAAGTTAGATAGCCTTAAATTTAATTGGTGGATTTTATAATGATAGAAAATTTCCATGGTTATATATACATATATTGCGTTTGATTTTAATTTCCAAAAGTACTAATGCTTGTGTGGAGATATTGTAGGTTAGTGATTCAGGCCCTTAAGTTATGGAGGAAAAGCCAATATGTTTAAAATACATGATTTACTTATTGTTTAAATGGGCAAGAGACTTATATTAAAAGTTGTTTGACTTTATTTGTACTTCATGAAAAGATTATGTCCTAATTTGTGTGTGATTTTTCAGTTGAAGGAAGTTGAAAAGTTGCAGGTAGGTTATTTAAGAAGGGATTTTGGGTGAATTTCTCTGGCTCTCTTTCACTTTTTATTTTTTTCCTTTTCCTTGGGAGTGATTGGGAGGGAAAAGTGGGCGTGAATGGGTTGTTGTGTTCATTTGGCTGGAACAAAAAGTTTGTAAAGGGAGGAATCAAGACCTTCCTGGATTAGGGTTGATCCTGACTTGGATAGTCGAGGTAGGGCTATATTTATGTTTTTAATTACTGAATGTCAAGTGTAAGTTGTTGTGTTGTCCTATGGTGTAAGTTTTCTTTCCCTGTTGTATTTTTGGGGTTTGAGGGTGTGAATAGGAGCGGATCTTGCCTACGGGTTGAGAGCTTCCTTTGTGTGGGGTTGAGGAGGGTGTGGAGCTTCTCTTGGGGATGTGTAACAAAATGGAAATGTGGGGGTTGGAAGGGTGGAAGATGGTTGTGGTTGTGTGATGAAATTGGAGGTTGGGTGAAGGAGGATGTGTGGGAAGGCTTGGCTGGAAGGAAGTGTGGATTTGTGAGTTTTGATGTTGCAGTTGGAGATATAGTATAAAAAAATTTCCCCAAGAGTGAAGGGAATCCCCCTTCTCCCCCTTTGAAGAATCTAACATGGGTTCTTTGTGATAATGCTCATGTTTAAATTGTTGGTTTTATTTTATTTTCTGTTGTTCATATGGGCTTGCCTCCCGCAATTCTGGACTACTTAGTTTTTGTATTATAGGGTGAGGTTTGTTGGGAATCTGGGAAAATAATGAATGCAAGAGGATATTTATATATAAATGTTTGTAAATGTTAATACTTCATGAATATTATCAGATATTCATAGTGTCAAATTTGAAATGGCCTCTGGATGTGAACAAAGAAACTCCCTGGGATTAATTGATGTTTGAAAGATAATTAGTTTTGAATTTGTAAGATATTTTTTTAATTAATAATGATGTGCTCGTTAATATTGTATAAAAGAATTATTATTAAGTGTGAAAAATAAATCTTTAATTGTCTTAGTTTGCTGAGTCTGAATAATGTGATTTAAGTTCCATATAAATAAATGCACGTGAATACAAACTCCAATAAATGTATCTCTACAAAGTTATATAAAAAGGTAAATATATAATTTTAAAATTGTTCGGAAGAGTTATTGTATTTGATTTAAATTTCAATGCTTCTATGGGTATATTTCCAACTGTTGCATGTAGGTTTGTGATTTATTTAGATTACAAAGTAAATGATTCTTGTTTAACGTTAAAATCTATGTTTGACTGTGTTCATTAATATTCATCCCCAGTTAATGATTTGCCTACTCAATATTGTCTCTTAAAAATTTCGGTTATTTAGTTATTTATTCTAGGGTGCACATTACTTTTAATTATTTAATTCATAATTTATTTATGGATGTTTATAAGAATTGAATGTTTTTTTCATGTTTATTATAATTAGAGTTTAGGGTTTTCTCGTAGTTGCCTACAAATGTGGGCTAGAGGGTTGAGCCCTTTTGAGAGTTGATACTAGTGTATATGGGTAAGAGTACAGGCATATTACATTTATGGTCGCATCCATATCAACACTAATATAGGGGTGAGATTGTGGCTCCTTCAAATGATTCAAGTTCTGCAAACAATATTGTTGTACAGCCTGAGTTGGCCTAATGGTGGAGAACTTGTACTCTTGTAAGAGAGGTCACAAGTTCAAATCCTGCAGGGGGTAAGGTATGTACACCTCATATTGTGGAGCACGAGTTAGGTGCCTCCCTCAATATTGGGAGTACGGGGAGTCCCATAGTGCTGTAGGCCGTCTGTAGACCCAAAAACAAATTGCCAGGTATCGTGGACTATAAAATATTATTATTATTATTATTAATCTTGTGTGTTGGAGATTAGGTTTATGTCCAAGTGTGGAGCCCGTATTGGATTTCACTTTAGGCTAAGCTGATGTCTGATATTCTCAAAGAACTTTCTTGATATTATGTACTATGTAATATTAACTATAACAAACACTTGATACATTTTCAGGATTTGATGTATTTTATAGATTTTTTGCATTTAAATAAAAGACAGGTCTTTCATTTTTAGTCTAAGTTTGGATCTTCCATGACTTTGTATTTTCAGTTGTCCATTTGCTATGGAAGAAGTTAATGTTTTAGGCCATAGCGTCCCTATCCTTGAAGCTAAGATTCCCTTTAGGAAGGAACTTGACTTGCATAGATAATTTGTTTAGGGTTCATTGTGTGCTTGAACTTGGTTTCATTATCTTGATTGTCATTTATTAGTATGTTTGAAGTAGCTAAAATTTATTTGTTTCCAACAAAGATGTTTCCTACAGCAACTTCTTGTACCTGTGTAAAAAAAAAAATCCTTTGCAATATCAAATGTCCCTTTCAGCTAGCCCAATGGCAGCCCCATTTGCAGCATAAACATTTCCTGGTCTCTGTACCAACACTAAAGATATACACAGGTATAAGAACAAAAACTTGATCCATGTTATATATCAGTATCTCACATACAAGGAGAGCTCCCAGAATTATTATCAGATGCAACTATATGAAGACAATGGGTGTTGACCAAAAGATTTGTTAGTTGGACAACCAATCTTTGATCAACCTCAAGTAATACGAATTCATGTCCAAACATAAAACAACACATGATATGGCTAACATCTTTATCGGTATGCCTTAGCCAAAATAATTCTGGTTGGAGAATCAATCCATATGATTGAGTATGTGTATGAATCATCAAAATTGGATTCAAACAACGACAAAGAAGGTACATGTAAAATAGGGAAATTATTAAAAAAAATTAATTGAGAGTCCATTGATTTGTGCTGCCCTAACAAACATTATAAGGAACCGTACCCATGTTGTGTAAATCAATAAGTGTTATAGAATGATGAAAAAAAATAGAGTATTTCTAGCTAGCTCTACCAGTTTTAATTTTAATTTGAGTGGGTATAGTTGGTGTGAACGGCAGAGATCCTTGAGATGTAGTTATTAGGAAGATATTTGTTTTATTATATATTTAGTGTTCACTATTTTTTAGTTCCTACCTATTCATCTTTTATATGCATTCATGACCTCCTTCTTCCTTATATGTATCCTTTTATGAATGTCTATTAATGAAAATCAAAAGTGTAAATTAGTTAGTTAATACTTAAAATATTAAAATATAGAAAAAGGGTATATAAAACCATATGATATCTTAGATTTTAGTAGGAATTCTTACATATTCTTTTTTTTTTAATGAATATATATATATATATATATATATATATATATATATATATTTTCTTATTATGTGTGTAGATTATTTTTTATGAATATTTTAAATATAATCAACTTACATAATGTCATTTTTCTTGTTCACTAATAGTTAAAGACTTACATGCAAATTATGCAATAGGATTAGTGGAATGAAATCCAATCCAAGGGGTATTTCTTGATAGTCATAGCATTTAACTTAAGATTAAAGGTATGTTTCATTGAATGAGAAAGTTCTTGAGTTATTTTTCCTAGAATTAACTAACTTTAAGTGGAGATGCATGCTGGATAGTTGATAAATTGTTATGGTAATTATTAGTAATTATATTATCCTCTCTTTTTCATTTAGAAGGAAAATTTATTTAAAATTCTATCATGTATACTATTCACAAAATGGTTGTTTCCTTATAAGCTAATATCCTTACTTGATATATTGAATTTATATGTTTGTATAATGTTAGTGTGAATTATTTTAGTTGCACCCTTAGCATAAAATGAAGAATTTATGATTCATGAATAAATAAATAAGAGGTTATGTATCAATTGTGGTGACCTTAAATTTTATACTTGATAAATCAAATTGGTGAACACTTAAAATCTTCGACTAATATATATAATCAGTGTTTCTTATAAGGATATTAGGATTTGTTATTCCTAGTCGAATAGTTTCTCACATTTGTTGAATTAGTAAGTGGTTTTCAATCTAAATAACCATAGATAATATTCTTAGTCATATCATTCTAGTAGTGCAAGGTTATCACCCTAGTTAAGTTGAAATGCAATGCAGGGAAACTAGCTTGATTTTTAATAACATTGAGCTGATCTTTATTAAAGTCATGTTTAGTTCTTGAAAGGTTAAGTTTTAATTATTTTATCTCATATCTTGATGATTTGTTAAAGGGTTATTAATGAATCTAATAACTTGTAAAAGGAGATAATAATGATTAACTCAATATTCAAGGATTAATTTTAGTTATTATTTATGAGAATTAGAATTCATTGATGATTTGGGTTAGATGCAAAAGGTTGGTACTAACTTATCTTTTCAAATTCATTCACTATCATTCAACTAAAAGATTCAAGTAAATCCCATTGGTCATTGCATGAAAGGAGCTAGTAAAGGTATGAATCATAGTTCGTCTAGACTACTTGTTATTTTGTGCAAGAATTATTTATCAAGTTATAGATATATTGATACAAGATACTGGGTAAGTGCACAAAGTTGAGTCCACAAAACATGGAAGTTTTTGCCTTGGCCAGAAAATTGAAATCAACTTTACAAAAATGGGATCCTGATTTTAATAAACGAGATCCTGATTTTTAAAAATCGGGATCCTATTTAGCTTCAGGATCCCGAGCCTAAATACAAAATGGGATCTCGCTTTTTAAAAATTAGGATCTCATTTCCTATAGGATCCCGAACGAAAGGACAAAGAATGAGATCCCGCTTACTACGAAATGGGATCTTGATTTATAAAAATCTGGATCCCGTTTATTAGAAATCGAGATCCCTTTTTATAATGCTATTTATTTTTTAAAAAACAAACAAATTTCATTTTGTAGTGGACAAGATCCCAAGTACAGGCGATAGCAACCCCCACAAACAGCTCCAGGTACCTGCCCATGCCCCTTTTTTTGCATTTTTCCATTTTTTATTGAAATTGTGAAGAAAATAAGTGAATTTAGCAATTTTTTTAAATTTATTTCACGTTTTGATCATTTTTTTCCTAGTTATAGTAGAAATGAGTAATTCTAAAAATAGAAGAAAAAATGCAATGAAACCTAAATATTTTTTAATAGAAATGAAAAAATGAACCTTGAATTGTGTTTTACAAACAAAATTTAACTTTTGAAACCTAAATTGTTTGATTAAACCAAAAAAAATTGCATTTCAAAACCCTAGAAATTGAAATGAAATAAAAAATTCATTTAGAAACCCTAATCAAGCTTTTTGAAACCCTGAATTCAAATCAAATGAAAAAATGAATTTGAAAACCCTAGTTTGAACTGAAATGAAAAACTTGCATTAAAAACCCTAATTTCTTAAAAATTGAAACCCTAAATTGAATTGGAACAAACTTTTTTGTTAAAACCCTTAATTGAAATCAAACAAATCATTTTGATTTTGAAAACTAGGTAATTTTGAGCTCAAAACAATTCATTTGCATTGCTTAAATGTTTTAAATTTTATTTGCATTGTAGAGAAAAAACAGTATGTTAAACTTTAGTTTCAATGTTAAATTATAATTAGATTAGAAAAAAATTTATTAAAGAATAGTTAAAATTCATAAAGTTTATTAATGTTTGTTTGCAAATTTATTTAGCAAATTCATAAATCCAAGCATGTACAATCGATTCCAATTGGCACTAACTTGCAAGTCTAAATTATTCCAAGGGCCACCCAAACTTCACCCTAATTTTGCTAAACACTAGACCTTGAACTGTAAAATTATCTAAACCCTCAACACTAAAGCATTTGAATTTTGTCTTAGGACCTTAAAATGAAATTTAGTTTCCTTAACAAACCCTTTATTGTCACCATTCAGTAGATCTTTTTGTAATGTTTTCACTTATTTGAACACATAATATAAAACCTTTTGGTTTCTACAAGTTTACGAAGAGTGGATGATCACTCTCTATGACACTTAGACATGATCATTAGGGATCTAAATCATTGGAAGAAAACTTTATTCTATTATATCCACAAGATAGGAGAGCGTGAGTGAGAGTGCTATGGGTAAAGTTTCTTTCATTGGACATACCTAACATTATGTAGGTTCAATGTCAAGAATGGGTCTATTTGGTAGATTTATGAAAACTATTATGAATATCTAGAATACCATAAAAGTATAATTATAGCAATTCCAATTGGAAACACTTTGGTATATATCACTTGAAATTTAAATCTAGTAAGGTGTCTATTATATAGGAGAGTTGATAATACATGGAAAGAGGTTTGTATGGGAATATATGTATTAAGAAACACATACCATGACCTCTCTAGGATTTTTAAAATGTGATCCTAGATAATAATCTTCCCATCCTCAATCATAATGGATTCTTTAGAAATTAAGAGAGATTCAATAACCATAAAATTGCCTATATTTTGATACTATATAGATTTATGTGGAAGGATATAAATGCATCAATAAGGAGACCAAGATGGAACCATTTAGCACCTAAGGTACACCTATTACATGGGAAAGGGAGGAGGTACATGATGATAGGTTTGAATAACTAGGCTATTATTACAATAGAGAGAGGAAGAGGATTCATATTATGCTCCTATAAATAAGAGGTTAATTTAGAAGATTAAAAGAACCAGATAATAAAAAAGGAAATATTTCTATAGAGAGAGTGAGTGGGATTGTTGGAAATATACAAGGAGAGAGGTGAAGGTCCCAACACCTACATGTACAGTCCTACACAAAATACATCAATCTAGGCACTTCCTAGAAGGATGAAGATCCATGTGAGTACCCTCTTTTTATTTTTGTATCTTCTACCTTTGTATATTTGTTCCTTTATTATGTGATTAAAATTATGTATAATATAACTTATTAATAAGTGATTACAAGTATAATTATTAAAATATTTCATATTTATTTTGATATCCTCTAATGTAGGAGGAAATTTTTACTTGTTTTGATAGATGTATGTTATTTTTGTGATATGTATAGATTGATTCATTTTTAACATGATAATTTTAGAGGGGTAAAAAATTTTGACCTAGAGCTAGATGGAACCAATGAGGTCACAGTATGACTAAATTTGGACCTCAATATACATCTAGATCCCCTTAAGCCATCCTATCACCCTAAATTGTAAATAGATTTCTTAAGGGGTCCCAATATGACATTTCTTAAGGGGATCAAAGAAGTTCTTAAAATTTGGTGAATTTGCCCAAGGAAACCAAATTTAACAATAATAAGATCATGTAAGATTATAATATGAATCAGATTTCATGATCTAGGTTGGTCAATTGAAAGAAGAGTATCTAGATCTCAATCAACTATTCTACAAAAAAAAATTCTTCAATAACTTGCAAGTTCATTATATTCCAAGGGGCACCAAAACTTCACCCTAAGTTCTATAAACCCTAAACCTTGAACTCTAAAATCTAAACCCTAAACACTAAACCATTCATTTTGTCCTAGCTAACCTTAAAGTGAAATTTGTTTGTCTTAGGAAAATCCACCAAATTTCATTCCCTTATTCCATGTAATTTTTTCATAGGATCTTACTACATATATCCCCTTAAGTTATCCTATTACCGTAAACCCTAAAGCCATCATTTTTTCTTACGCTCTTAATGAAATTTGGTTTCCTTAGGAAACACCACCAAATTTCATTCCCTTATGCCATGTAATTTTGTCCTAGGATCTTACTACATGTAGATACCCTTAAGCTATCCTATTACCCTAAACCCTAAACTCTAAAGTCTAAACCATAAACCCTAAAACCATCATTTTTTCTTTAAAGGCTCTTAATGAAATTTGGTTGCCTTGGGCAACTTCACCAAATTTTATTCACTTGAGCCATGTCATTTTCTCCTAGGACCTCACTAGACGTAGATCCTCATAAGCCATCCTATCACCCTAAATCATAATTCAATTTCTTAAGGGGTCCCAATATGACATTTCTTAAGGGGATCAAAGTTGCCCAAGGCAACCAAATTTAACAATAATAAGATCATGCAAGATTATATAATATTAATAGTTAATTGTATTTTCATTCAAGTAACATGTCCTTAGACATAAATGAGGCTTACATATTTTATCATTTGTATTCAATTATTTAAGGCCATTTATATTGAATGGTTTAAAGGTATTTCCTAAACATGTATCTTACATCTTGAAATTACAAATCTAATGCAAGTTCACTCATATCTTAAAGATCACATGGATCCATTCAATAATATTCACAGTCCACCTCCATGCCATCCATATCCACCACCTTCACCTCCACCTCCACCAACTCCACCTTGTAACCCCCCACCTCCACCACTTGAAACCAATGAACATGCTCATTTGCAAGCACATATCAATGCCCATATTAGAACCAACTAAGATCAAATCAACATTATTCAAAATGAATAATGTGTTACATCTCATGTGACAATGTTTGCATCTAGGATGCAAACCCTTGTTGATGTTGTCAAGGCTATGGATGGGATCTTAGATGAGCATTGACAATGGATAGAGAAGAGGAGAACTTCCGATTCTGAAAAGGAAAACACAAAGAAATGAAGAGAAGCAGTAGAGAGCCACACTAGTTTCTAAATTAAGACAATGATCTTAAATAGTTATGAATTTATGAATTTGGTGAATGATGGATATTTTGTGTGATGAATTTATAAATTTGGTTGGATCGATATTTTTAGACATCAACATGGATTTATGATTTTGGTTCTAGATGGATATTTTTAGTGACATGGATTTATGAATTTGGTGGAATTTATGAACTTATAATGAATAATATATAATAGTATATATTTTATGACTATCTACTAGATCATGATTTCTCCTGCTAAAAAACTGTAATATATATATGTATGTCTATGTGTGTGTTAGACATAAAATGAGCTTTTATGAATGTTTCAAGTTTATTGTTTAGTATGTATGTGCATGTATTGAAAATTTGCATAGATAGTTCTTAAATTTTGAAATTTGTATGTATGTACATAGTTTAGTTTAATGATCTGTACACAAGCAAATTATGCATCATATTTTTTTATTTTAAATGTACATGTACATATTAAATTTTGAATTTTGTATGGACATGCTCAAGTTCAATCAATGTATATATATGTGCATTTTAATTAAATATATGATCTTAATATAAATATGCACATCCTATTTTGTATGATTTAATGCAAGAGCACATTTATATCTCATATCATGGATGATTTTAACATTGATGATATCATCAATCCACCACCTTAGCCACAGCCACATCCACCTCCCACTCCCCGTCCACCTCCACCTCCGCCTCCGCCTCCACCTCCACCTCCACCTCCCCCTCCCCCTCCACCTAATATGCCACATCCAACACCTATTGCATCTGACGAGGCTCACTTGAGAGCATGTATAAATGATCAAGTTGCATCCTTAAAAAATCAAATCAATGCTATGCAGAGTCAAGCATTGATTCCACCACATGTGAGACGTTTTGCATCTGTGATGCAAAACATTGTTGATGCCATCAAGATGATCGATTCTGATCTTGATAGGAATCGACGAGAGAGAGAACAAATGAGACAATTTTATTCCAATGGTCTCTCTTACAAAAAAATATTAGACCTTAAAATAACAAAATTCCATCTAGCTCCCTACTTTCTTGACCCCGTTACTCGACAACCCATTTCACCAACAAATCTAGAATATCCATGAGGTGGTGCATACATCCACAAATGAGTGCACATTTTTGGTATTGATGGTATATGGTTTTTGATAGTCCTCCACATGCTAAATGGAAGTGCCCATTGTGTTTTTTGAGAAAATTGTATGTAGAGTTTTTTTTGGGGCAAAAGCCCAATTATTTTGATTTTAGATCATTTCAGGGTGTTGGTGGCAGCATGCCACAATAGAGGTTAGGGGAAAGGGTTGATCCCCAATGCCCCATGCATACACAACCCCTTTTTTTTGGTCGTAGTCCCCCCATTCTTGCACATGTACATCATCGAGCTTTGGTCTCAACATTAGATTCCCTTAATAAACTCGCAGGAGACCTTGATCAACATGCTTCTACGATAGCAGGTGGGGAGCATAGAGATGATGATGATGATGGAGGGTTTTTTTATGGAGCTGGTCCGAGTACCACTCCAGAAGTGTCGAGGTGCATCCCCCATATATGTACTAGTTGTCATCAAGTATGCTATGGACTTGATCAGGCCACACCTAGTTCAGGTGGATGGGGAGATTCTGGTGGTTCATCTAATCACATCAGTTCATTTGTAGAGTTTCTTATAGCAAACCATCACCCTGAGGACACTACAACATAGGTATAAATATGCATCTAGATGTACATTCATTTTATAAGAATTTTGATGGATGTATATATCAAAGAAAAGTTTGCAATACATTTTAACAATCAAATTGTTTGGTGTATAGATGATATTAATGATGGGGAAATCATCTATTCCATGAGTACATACATCAACACCAGTCATACTCAGCAACCCTTATGGGGTATTTTGATTTCAATTTTTAAAATTATATATGAAATCATAAATTTAACTTGAGTTTTAAATTTATAATTGAATCACATATATGTTTGAAATATTTATGTTGGTTTAGGCAAGTCAATCAACATCCACATTGATTCCTCATAAGGGATTGTCAAGTACTGCACTATCGGGCATCATATATCAGGGGTAGGTACATTCATATTGTAAATTTGTTTAAAGTTTACATTAGTATAGCTACAATTTTATGAATTTTGAATTCACTAGATATATGAAATGCATGCATGTACACTTGTAAATATTATAAGCGTTAAATGTCTATTTACATGTATGTCTAGGTTGATACCACAATAAGAATGGGCATCGGGCAAACATTTGATGTTGCAACTACTCATGAGGCCACTGATTTCTAGGTTGTTTACAAAACTTTATACAAAAAATGTGCAAACTTAAATATATATATTAACCTAATTCAATTGTACATGCTTTAAGGGGATGTCTTAAGGGGTTATAATACATCTTAAGGGGATGTCTTAAGGGTCTTAAGGGGATGTCTAAAGGGGTCATAATAGAACGTCTTAAGGGGATGTTTTAAGGGGTCTTAAGGGGATGTCTAAAGGGGTCATAATAGAACGTCTTAAGGGGATGTCTTAAGGGGTTTTAAGGGGATGTCTAAAGGGGTCATAATAGAATGTCTTAAGGGGATGATTTAAGGGGCCTTAAGGGGATGTCTAAAGGGGTCATAATAGAATGTCTTAAGGGGTCTTAATGGGATGTCTAAAGGGGTCATAGTAGAACATCTTAAGGGGATGTCTTAAGGGGTTATAATACGTCTAAAGTGGATGTCTTAAGGGGTCTTAAGGGGATGTATTAAGGGGTCATAATAGAATTTCTGAAGGGGATGTATTAAGTGGTCATAATACAATGTCTTAAGGATATAATTGATTTAACAATAATGTATGCATGATATTTAGTGATTATACAATTAGACATAAATTTTCAAAGTAGAAAAACATGCACATTTAACAAAAAAGATATATAAAATATTGATTTGATACATAGAAGTACATAGAGTATGTTTAGTTATGTAAGTATGTATGTACATATATGTCATCTCAAAAAAATGTTTACAAAATTTGGATATGCCATCTCAAGAACATCTCAAACTCATGGCTAGAATGTAGTAGGTATTCACACTACTTGATATCAAAAAGATACAAGTAATATTAATGAAATCATCAAAACATACATATTTTAATATATATAAAACTATCTAGATGTACAAAACTCAAGTACTTGCATTTAAAAGTATTCCACACATGTTTGTAGGTTGAATCCAGGCATCCCCTCCTTTTTGTTTCAAAGTATGAGATCAATGCAATGATGGCTTAAGGATACAAAAAATGACAATAAATCAATTTAACTATTAATGTACAATAAATATCAATATGTAATCAAAACATGTATTTAAATAGAATTTAACTAATCATTACCTATTTTTACCAAGTATTTCATGTTGTCTAGGTTGAATCTGTAAGGACTAGATCCTTTTGGTGATTATGCCTTAAGGATGTATAAAAGGACAATTTAAATCAATTTCAACTAATAACACACTTGACCAATGTTGAAACATGTATTTAATGTATTTAAAAGGACAAAACAAAACTAAAACTATATTTACCTATATTTACTTATTCCATTGTATCATCTGCATCCTCTCTTTTTTGCAATGCATCTATGATTTCCTCATGGTCTTCCATAGAAATTGACCATAGCACTTTTTTTGAAGGTCTTCCATGATATCCCTCTAGTTTTATATTTGTTGCCACCACCAAATGTGAATAATGTATAATATTTTTATGTGTTTCACAGTCTTCGAATGTAGGTAGACCATTCTTTCTTTTTAGGTATTTTCATAGCCAAGTGCCAACAACCACCACCGATCCTATTGGAAAACATGTTCAAAACCATCATCAAATAAGTTCTCAAAATTTTCTTAAGGGGATCAAAGACTTGTTCTAAAAAATTGCTTAAGGGGATCTAAAGCTTGTTATCAAAATTTGCTTAAGGGGATCTAAAACTTGTTATCAAAATTTGCTTAAGGGGATCACCGTACCTGTTGGATAATGAAAGCCATCATCTTCTTGAGGTGTTATTAACTTATGTTTAGTTTCCACACAACGAGCCAACCAATATTTTGTTTTCCCTTCATTCCCCTTAGGTGTAATAATAGCATACACATGTCCTACCAACAAAATTTTATTTAATAACTTGTGCATATCCATACAAATAATTTAATATTACAAAATAACTTAATAAAGTGAAATAAATTGAATTAAAATTACCTCCTTGTACACGGTCTGAAACACGGTCATAATCTTCAGATACAAACACTTGATCATTTTCTTCAATAGTTCTTTCATATTGATTATGTGCTTCTGTAGGTGTCAATGATCTTTGCTCCCACTGTTCAACCCATTATGTATTTTCACATGCTTCCCAATCTCTTGAGATACAAAACTGAAAAAAACATGCAAGCTCACTTGTCCAAATAGTCCATGTGCTTGTTGTTGCACTCCTAAGTGAATGCCATTTAGTAGATCCACTAATTGTCTCACAACCAACTCTAGCTACAATGTTCTCTTCTGCCACCAACCAAAATAATCAATGAACTGTAGAGTAATCAGTCGAACTAGGTGTAGATAGTCTTCTATTACACCAATCCACAATCTCACACGTATCTTTAAATTTTATTAAATCCTCAAATTTTAATTATTCTCTAGCAAGAGTTCTTTTTACACATGCACCAACTCCATCATGTTCTCCTTTACCATGCCCAGCTTCAGAAAAACTCCATATATGCTATACATTAAGTTCCTTGTGAACCCTACTTAACCAATAGAACATTTGAGCATTCTTGAACTGCCCCATACAATTATCTGACCATATGAGGTGTTCTTTCATCTGGATTCCTCTTTCTCTTAAATTTCTATAAAATATACTGAAACAATATTGAACAAACTCTAATGAGTGTAACCGATTATCACTCAAATAAAAATGACACTCTCTCAAAACTTTTCTATCATCCTCAGTGCTATCATCTGCATGTCTATAAACAATATGGACAAACATAGTTACTTGCACTGAATTATAATATTGATATTGAATTTCCTCTTGCAGAGCGAGAGTATAATTCTTTGCAAAATCAACCACTAAAAGTATAGTACCAATTGGAAATGCATTTCTACATGCGCAAAATTGGCCATTAAGCCATCAAGCATGTTCAAAGTGCATGACATAGTTTGGTACAATTTTATTCTTAAATTCACTCATGAATGCATGCACACTAACTTTTTTTGTAACTAAATCACAATGCTTTCCTATTTTTCCATCTTTTAAAGAATAGTGAACATTCCTAAATCTTTTGACATCTACTAATTGTTGTCCAAAATTATGATCAACACTTTCATGCAAACAAATTCTTAAAAATGAAAGATTTCCACAGTTAATGTATTGTTTAGAAATACAAGAACTTAAATAAAATAATTTATCATTAGATTTTTCACAAAACAAACCTGAAATAAACTCTCTTATTGCTTCAAGTGGCATATCAATACCACACTCCTATATAATCATGTTAGTATGAAAGGTACAACATATATATCGAAAAACATCATAAAAATAACAAAATTGAACATATATTTTACAACAACAAGATATTCGTTGCTTATTGATTTTTACATACCAGGGTTTACATTTTTCAAAAGACCTTTGACTTATTTTAATATTACCATGTAACACTGAATCGCTACAAAACTTTCTATAAAATTCAATTTGTGTTGTATCTAATAGGTGTTTTGGGTGAGGATCGTCAACTTTGGACCCCACTCTTAATTTTAAAACGTCTCTAGCATTAGATTAAACCCTAGTATTATCATGCCAATATTTTTCAATCAAAGATTTCATTTCAACATTCAATCTTATAGCAGACCTCGGTAGTCATCCACTGAAACTCCAACATTCATTGATAGGATCATTTTCTATACTTTCTCTTCTTTTTTCCACTCTTAGAAATGTTTTAGGATGTATTTTTGAAACTTCACTAATATTGCTTACCATTTTTTTATTCAAAGTTTCCTTATTAACTATAGCAGTTGTTATAGCTCTTCTTGTTGTGTTTTTATCTTTAGATCGACTATTTTTCCTAATAGATTGAATGGCACTAGCAACAGTAGACATAACATGTTTTAATGATTGATCTTTTCTTTTTGGTTTAACATAAAAGCCTAACCTTTTCATCACTTTCCTCTTTTTTTGCATTCTCATCAATTGCATCATTAGTTGACATTGAAATGCATTTTTTTTACGATAAAAGAATTTGGTGTATATTCTATTCACATGTGTTCTTATTTTCCTCCAAGAAATTTGATCAAGAAGATTATCAAAAACACCACTTCCAATTTAAAAAAAAAGTATTTTCATCAAATTCAAAATCACATTCTAGATTTTCATCTTCATTTTCATTTACTTTTTGATCTTCATTTTCATCAACAAAATAGTTTTCATTTTCATTTTCATTAAAAATACAGGCTTTGTTTTCATTTTCAAGAAAATGATCATTCTAATTTTCATTTGTCTGAATATCATCAATGTCAACATCATTAAGTCTAGCATCTTGTAAAACTTCTACATACAAATTTACCATTTCACTAACAGGTGGATTTGAAGACGTACCTGGATTTTTGCATATTGAAACATTCTCCATAGCATTCAAAGATGGATTTGAAGACATAGTAGGACTTGTTTGTATAATCATATTCTTCTCCAAATCGACTGCTTACAAATTAGCTTCATCTACAACCATGGTATCCTCAATGTTTTCATCTTCAATAGTTGTGGAATTGGTTGCTCCACCATCATTCATTGATTTCATTATCATTCTTCTCTCTTTGTCTTTGTCTCTCCTTCTCTCTATTTTCTTCAACTTCTTGAGGAGTCAATGTCTTCTCTTATTACGAGCTTTATCTCCCATGATTATAAAATTCTCAAGCACAAATGAATGCTAATAGTGAAATTCTTCAAAATATTCAATCCAAATTGGAAGTTGAATACCTATTAGGACAAAATTCTTCCTCTTGTGTTCCTCAAAACAAGTAGAAAACTAGCACAATTCCACTTTTAAAATTGTTTTTTTAATGCATCCTTTGAAAAATTCAATCCATATTGCAAGTTGAAGACCTTTTGTTCCTCTAAACAAGCACAAAAATAACACAATTCCATTTCAAAAATGGTGTAGATGATGCCTCGTTTGAAAAAATCAGCTAAAAATCAAGTTCACCACTTGTAAATACAATATCTCATGAAAAATAGTTTAATTTTACTACTCTCGGCCATACATGTGAAGTTGCAGACTTCACAGTATTTTTTTGCAGTAAATTTAAATAAAAGAAATGGGATCCCGTTTATAAAAAGTGGGATTTCGTTCCCCGATATTCAATGTGGGGACCGTTGGAAGGGAAATAGGATCCCATTTACAAAATGGGATCCTATGTCCCTTCCAATGGTCTAAATATTATAAACTAAAGAACAGGATCCCGATTGTAAAATGGGATCCCGTTTTTAATAAAAAGGATCTCGTTTTATAAAGTGCAATCCTGTTTTTTAAAATTTGAATTTCTATTTGCTTTGTGGTCAAGTTTTTTCCTAAGATTTTGGGTTGGGAAAAGCATTGGAAATTTGAACCTAGGCCTTCAACCTAGTTTGACCTACAAGTTGAAGGTCCTAACAATGTCAGAGAAAAATACCGACTTTGGAATGTGGCTGACGACTTTTTTTGCAATTTTTTTTGACAAAATTAAAACCCATTTTAGATGAGACAATGCATATTTTAAATATACAATTTTTTTTTACAATTTGATTATTTTTTCTATTATTTAATTAATTTCTAATAAAATTGGTCCATAAACTTTAAATATTAGGGTTTTTCACTATTTTAATAACTTTTGGTCAAAATAACATTTTGACAAACGGATTGCATGAGAACAAACTTCAAAAAATTCTTTTCAATTAAAAAAAATCAAAAAATGATAAGTTTAGGTCATGTTATGGATGTTGTACATGACAATTTTTCAAAACGACAAATTTGCCTAGTAAAAATTTAACAAAAAAAATTAAATAAAAAATTACAAAAAAATATCAAGAACAAGCTTTAGTGGTGAAAAATATTTTCCCAAAAAGATTTAGAAAAATATGATAATTTTCAAAATATGGATGTCATACACGTGCATGGTATGGTAAAAGAAAAGTGACTTTTAAATATGGTTTTTAGAAGTGCCTATTGAAACTCAATTTGTACAATCTGGGTATTGAAATAAATTACATATTTGGAAACTAGACTCTCAGCACTACATTTTATGATTAGTGAATTTTTAAAGATTTCATTTCTAAGTGCTTCAAATTTTAAGGTCAAATTGTCGAATTCTGAAAATCAGGAAAAACACTTCCACTTTTTGGCCAAAAAGTGGACTCAACTTCTTGCACACATCCTATTCCAACTCCCATTAACCAAGTCCATGGATTATTTACTCTGGTATAGTAATAGATCCACCACTAGATAAAAGATTAAGGAATCAACCTAACTCTTTCTTATAATGTTATTAGATTATACTTACCATATTACAACTCTTTCTAGCATAATGATGTATTAGTTATGATGATCTAATATATTGTATATGTAATGTAAATTAGTATTAGTAGAATTTTGTAATTATCTATTCATGGGAGATTAGAGCGTAGATGAAATCTTTATTTCCATATCTTTTTTCTAGCTTCTAGGAGGAAGCTTAAGCCTTGGGGGGGATAATGTAAGGGGAGGTCACTAGTAATACTTTTGGGATTTTGGTTTGGTTTCATAATTTTGTAGTGTGGAGTTTTGGACATGTTTATGAGGTGATTTTGGTACATGGATGTTGCTATTTTTTAATTTCTATCCATATATAGTAAGTCTACATGCTTAGACATTCATTGATTTTGGATGATGTGTTATGGTCATTTGATAACATACTTTTTGATTTTGCATAATGTTCAATTGGCTAATATGGTATTGACCCTAAAAGTATTTGACTGAATATGTAAAATATGCAAGTTAGATAGCCTTAAATTTAATTGGTGGATTTTATAATGATATAAAATTTCCATGTTTATACATACATATATTGTGTTTTGATTTTAATTTCCAAAAGTACTAATGCTTGTGTAGAGATATTACAGGTTTGTGAGATAGGCGCTTAAGATTTGGAGGCTAAGCCCATATGTTTAAAATACATGAATTACTTACTTATTGTTTACATGGGCAAGGGGCTTATGTTAAAATTTTCTTGACTTTATTTGTATTTTATGAAAAGATTATGTCCTAAATGTGTGATTTTTAGTTGGATGAAGTTGAAAAGTTGCGGGTAGGTTATTTAAGAAGGGTTTTTGGGTGAATTTCTCTAGCTCTTTTTCACTTTTATTTTTTTTTCCTTTTCCTTGGGAGTGATTGGGAGGGAAAAGTTGGTTTGAATGGGTTGTTGCATTCATTTGGTTGGAACAAAAAGTTTAGAAAGGGAGGAATCAAGACCTTCCTAGATTAGGGTTGATCCTAACTTGGATAGCCGAGGTAGGGCTATATTTATGTTTGTAGTTACATTAAAAAGATTGAATGAATGACAAGTGTAGGTTGTTGTGTTGTCCTATGGTGTATGCTTTCTTTTCCTGTTGTATTTTTGGGGTTTGAAGGTGTGAATGAGGAGTGGATCTTTCCTGTAGGCTAAGAGCCTCCTTCGTGTGGGCTTGAGGAGGGTGTGAATCCTCTCTTGGAGATGTGTAATAGAATGGAAGTATGTGGGGGTTGGAAGGGTGGAAGATGGTTGTGGTTGTGTGATGAAATTGGAGGTTGGGTGAAGGAGGATGTGTGGGAAGGCTTGGCTAGAAGGAAGTGTGGATTTGGGAGTTTTGATGTTGCAGTTGGAAATTTAGTATAAAATTTGTCCCCCAAGAGGGAAGGGAATCCCCTTCTCCCCCTTTGAAGAATCTAACATGGGTTCTTTGTGATAGTGCTCATTTTTAAATTGCTAGTTTTATTTTATGTTGTTCATATGGGCTTGCTTCCCGCAATTCTGGACTGCTCAATTTTTGTGTTACAAATTAAGGTTTGCTAGGAATTCAGGAAAATAATGAATGCAAGAGGATATTTGTATATAAATGTTTGTAAATATTAATTTACTTCATGAATATTGTTAGATATTAATAGTGGAAAATTTCTGGCTATGAACAAAGAAGCTCCCTAGGATTGATTGGTGTTAGAAAGATAATTATTTTTTGAATTTGTAAGATTTTTTTTATTAATAATGATGCACTTGTTAATATTGTATAAAAGAATTATTATTGAGCATGAAAAGTAAATCTTTAATTGTCTTAGTTTGTTGAGTTTGAATAATGTGATTTAAGTTCCATATAAATAAGTGCATCTTTGCCAAGTTATATTAAAAAAAGGTATATATATATATAATTTTAAAATTATTCAGAAAGAGTACATTGTATTTGATTTAAATTTCAATGCTTCTCCGAGTGTATTTCTAACTGTTACATTTAGGTTTGCGATTTATTTAGATTACAAAGTAAAAATGGTTCTTGTTTAATGTTAAAATCTATGTTTGACTATGTTCATTAATATTCATCCCCAGTTAATGATTCATCTACTCAATATTGTCTCTTAAGAATTTTAGTTATTTATTCTAGGGTGGAAATTACATAATTAGTAGATAATTTAGTAGTTTATTTTTATTTAGTTGTTAATATTAAGATGTATAGTATTAGGTGATTTATTTTTATAAAAAATGTTAAGCCATTGGTACAAGTGTGATCGAGGACCAATGGTGGTAATTCATTACAATGGGCAGGGGTTAGAAAAATGGTATTTTGGACACTTTTTACGACTATAAATAGCCTGGATAGGGGCTAGTAGTTGTGTGGGGTCCAATAGTTCTTATAGTACTTGTGCTTATAATACTCAGTCTTACCACATATTTATACTTTCTATTGTAAATAAATAGTCCATATGTAAATAGAAAATTAACCAAATATTGATCAAAAGGGACCCATTGTTGAATGCATGAGAACCTATGAATGTTATATAAAAAAATAATAAATGTATTCACGAAGAAGTGAAATAATTATTTTTTGTCTCATATAAAATATCATAACTATCCAAAATAAGTATCATTTATAAAATAAAATGATCATTTAATAAAATAAGACACTCATTTAAACAACTATTGTTATAATAGTGACAAAATATTGTTGTTATGTGTACAACTATTGGAGTAACAATGTACAAGCATTGGAGTATTTCATATTAATAGTTTGTCCTATCATAAATATAAAAGGTGAGCTACTTACTTACAACTTGGTTATTATGTATAGGTTTTGTTGGGTGTGTATGGTGTTGATGGAGCTATGGTTTCTAGTTATTTTTTCTTTCTTAGTCCCATTCTTGGTTTCTAGTTAATTTTTCCTTCTCAGTCCTATTGTTGGACTGATATTTATTCTATTGTATCTTTCTTTAAGGTGTGTAGAAGAGGGGGATTCACTACTCATGACTTCTCTTCATTGAGAGAGCCTCACAAGGTGAACTGCCCTAAACTACCTCAATGGAATAGCGTTGAGAGTTTCAAAATCTGAAAGAGTAGGTCACAAATATTTTCTGGACAAAATGAAAAGCTCTTGGCCAAAGGACGACAGTGTAGGAAACATACGACAGTGCAACACAATGGCATCCCAAAGGTACACTAGTGTCTCGTACAGACTAGAGAACAAGAATATCTCAGATAATATCAAAGTGAATGCTTCTATATTAATTACTGAGAACTTACAGAATATTGGGAAAAAATAGAGTGTAGTAGAACTAGAGTGAAGTAAAGAATAAATGATAAAAATAAGGGGTAAAAAAGAAAGAAATACTTACAATTGTGTGAGTGATGAAGCCTCCAGCATGTGAATGTCTTCAATACCTACACACAAGAGGGAGAGAGAAATTTTTGGGTGGTTGTATAGGGTCCTGCCTCAGTCAGACCCCTTTTTGGTGTTCCCACCTCCACAGACAACTAGATAGATAGAGAGAAAAGGTAGAAATGAAGTAAAGAGCACTAAAGCACTACAAAACAGTGTTATGCTACTCAACCAAGTAATAGAGGAGAGGAGTGAAAGCTTACTACCTCCACCAAGAGTGTTGAAGGCTAACAGGGGGGAAAATGAGAGGAACTCAAGCCTCTGCTGCAATGGTGTTTTGTTCCACACTTGGTTTACTAAAGTGATGGAGTGTTGATGTTGTTGCTGTGAAGTGTAAAGTGTATGGAGATTGAAGAGATGGTGAAGAAGATGCTTAGAGCTTGTGAAGAGATTGGAGGAGAGATTGTGAAGCTTGTGAATGAAGTGAAGAAGTTCTTAGAAGATGAAATGCATATGGTAGGAGTGAATTTGAAGGGGAGATGAAGAAAATGACCATATTGGTTCATCCCGGTAGAGGGATGGCATTAGAAATTGACCCCCAATGGGAGCTTGTAACACATTTGTAGGTTTCATGCGTAGGAATCTATTAGGGATGTAAGCGTGCCGCGTGGACATCTGCGCATGTGTGGGTGTCCTTGGCAATGCCTCGGTGGCGCTCAAAATAGGTGCACCAAGTGTGATGCAAGTAGCGGCCTTAGGTGGAATGAAGCCTCTGAACTTGGTTTTCTAAGGTGGATAAAGAGAAAAAGGATTTGTACATAGGGTGCAAATTCACTCTTATACAAGGTGAGAACTATAAATACCATGCATTTTGTCACTAAATGTGAAATATTTTCAACAAAATTTAGTGTTGAACTATTGGTCTATTTTTTTTTATATATAAGTTGTATTTTAAATAATTATGTGTTGTTTCTATAACAAAAATAGTTTTTTTTGTGTTCAACTATTGGTCCATTTCTGTTGAATATAAAATCTAAAGATAAAAAGATTTATGGTTACCAATAGGTATTTGATCCATTTAGGTTGCATAGAAATTTTATTTAAATAAATATATGATATTCTACAAGCAACAATTCATTCAACTACTAGGGGTACCATGATTGAGTTTTGGTTGAATCTTTAAAAAGTCAAATTTTAGACGCTTCTTAATAGATGTGTTGATGTGGTGAGTTGCATGATGAGTCACATCTCCAAACCTTAGTTATAGATAGATAAGAGGTTGGTCCACATTTAAAAATTAATAAAGGTTATATATATATATATATATATATATATATATATATATATATATATATATATATATATATATATATATATATATATATATATAAGGTTAGCACTATAAATACCATGTATTTGTGCTAAATGTGAGGAAATATTTTCAAAAATGTTTTGGTGTTTGAACAACTATTGGTCCATTTGTGTTGAATATAAAAGCTAGAGATAACAAATATTTATGGTTACAAATAGGTATTTGGTCCATTTAGGTTGCATACAAATTTTATTTTAAATAAATATATGATATTTTACAAGCAACAAACAATATTTTTTTGTTCAACTACTAGGGGTGCCATGATTGAGATTTCGTCGAATCTTTAAAAAGTTGAATTTTTGATGCTTCTTAATAGATGTGTTGATGTGGTGAGTTGCATGATGAGTCACACCCCCAAACCTTAGTTATAGATAGATAAGAGATCGGTCCACATTAAAAAAAAAAAAAGCAAATGTCCTATGATATTCTAGTTAATCACTACATGCTAACAAAGTTAGCTTGCATGACTATTGACCCCTCTTCCCTAGAAAAATTATCAAAATTGATGAGGATAACTTCATACCTTACCTATATGTAGCAAACTAGTCCAAAAAGGTATTATTAAATTTTTAGTATTTTTTTACATAGATCTAGAAGAAATTAGGGTACATGACTACTAGATCCTCTCCCCTAAAATAAAAAATTCACATGAATATGAATTTTAAAAAGAAATAAAATAATAAAATATATGTCAAA